>OW964566.2:0-625000 GCA_943138885.2 Tholera decimalis | reverse complement strand
GTGATGATATATAGCCTATAGCCTTCCTCGATAAATGGGCTATCTAACACTGAAAGAATTTTTCAAATCAGAACCGTAGTTCCTGAGATTAGCACGTTCAAGCAAACAAACAAACAAACAAACAAACTCTTCAGCTTTATAATATTAGTATAGATGGGATTGATTAAGTATATGTTGATATTTTTATAGGTAGATATGTTAGCCTGCGATTAACAGGATTTTTATTCTTTTGTTTCTAGGTAGGTACTCTACTTATTTCGAAATTGAATGCTATTTTTATAAATGTCAGTAGTTGAATAAAAAACCAGGCCTAGCATATTTTATTTGTTTTTTGAAAAAGGGTTACCTATGTTTTTGGTTAGTTTGTATGTAGCTCTGTACGCATCGCGAGTATTCGCGAGTCGCATAGGTAGGTATTAATCATTACCTACCTACTTAACGCGTTTAATAGCCCAGCCAATAAAAACAATTAAAGGCAAACCTTGCAAGCAAACACGTTTTGATGCGGTTTTCAGAAAAGTATTTGTTATACTTAGGTAGGAGCAGGTTTTGGTATATTAACCGACTTCAAAGGTCGATTTTCCTGGTTTCTTTTGGCAGTTGAAATATTCCCAAAGTTTCGGAATATTTCGGAATACTTCCGAAGTATACGACGGGAATGATTCGGAATTATTCCCGCCAGACTATATCGAAAAAAAATGTACTACACTGCTGTGGCTCGTTATTTTAGACTAGCTTTTGCCCGCGACTTCGTCCGCGTGGAATAGTTACTTTGGGCTAACGTTAAATTTAAGCCCGATTTTGAAGCATTCTTCATTGGTGCTCCGCTCCTATTGGCCTTAGCGTAATGATATATATAGCCTATAGCCTTTCTCTATAAATTGAGTATTTAATTTAAAATATTTTTTTCAATTCGAACCAGTAGTTCCTGAGATTATCGCGTTCAAACAAACAAACAAACTCTTCAGCCTTATATATTAGCATAGATAGCTGTTGCCCGCGACTTCGTCCACGTTTCCGTCGTTTTTCGTAAAAAAAAGTAGCCTATGTCCTTCCTCACGGTTCAGTGATTTAGATGTAACACACAGATTAACTTTCGTAATTTAGTAGGGAAATATAATATTTCAATCTATAATACTGTTGAAAAATATATTTCATGTACAGAATTGACCTCTCTACAGATTTATTATAAGTATAGATAATTGCCTATTTAATGCAAATTCTAAAATGGTATAATAATAACCAGTATCTTGATAAAGTACAAAGTTATTGCTGTTCGATTTTTATACAAATTTGATTTATTACTTTAACACTGCTGTAACTAATTTTAGACTCAAAGAGAATGAGAATTTCCTTAAAATTTGATCACTATGGGTTTGTTGACACCATAAAAGACATTAGTAATTAAACAAATTTATTGAAAAAGAAAATATACAAGATGTTCGAAGTGGGCTCCTTCAGCTGCTATACACGCTCTACACCTTCTTATGAAGGACCGTCTCAATCGGCGCGCAAATCCTGCCGACGATATTTCGTCAGCAGCCGAACGTATGCGTTGTCGCAGCTGTTCAACTGAAGTGATTTCTTCTTTATAAACTACCTCCTTTAAACAGCCCCAGTAAAAAAGTCCAATGGGTTCAAATCTGGCGAGCGAGGTGGCCACATTCTGAAAATAAAATATTATTTCAAAACAAATTCCTTGTTATACAATCACGTCCACAATAAATTGATCTACAAAAATAGGGTTTAAATACCTAATGGGCATACTTAAATAGGTTCGTAATCGATATAAATATATTTCATCGAACAAACACGGATACCAACTAAAAGCTTGTGTTTATTTTGCATATACTATTCTGCCCGCGTTACCTACGACTACGAGTGACCATAGAAATATTAAATAAGAAGTGGTATAGGTAGATAATTTTTTTTTTTTTTATATAGGATACTCGCAAGATCATTATTGTTGTCCATCCGTGTATCTAGATTTTTAGAAGATCTCATAACTACCTACATTATGGGAAAATGATCATAAAATTGTATCGTGAAGAATAACATAACAAAATAGCAAAAGTAAATAGCTACCTATTATGAATGTAATTTATTACCTATTATCCTAATAATCTAATAAAGTACCTACCACGAATTTTTGATATCGTCGTGTCTGGGTGTTGTTTATCTATATATGTATGTATTTAAAAATATATTTGTCTATGTATATCAGCTGTCTGACACCCATAGTACAGGGTCTTCCTAGTTTGGGGTCAGACAGCCGTGTGTGAAATGTCCCCACATATTATTATGTCTAGTTACCTACTCGGCCCACGAAAGTGCGTAGGTAAACGAATTTAGATCTTGTGTCTCTCAAAATAAAATCTAAAATCACCTGCATAAACTTTCTCGAAAGTATAAAATGTATTTTTATTTTTTCAGTATATAACAAACAAGTAACTCACAAACTTACCTTCGACAATTAGCCATCCTGTCAATTTGTAACTTTTTTAGTTCTCTTTCAATGTTTTTTTTGGTTTCCCATTTCACTATTTAGTTCGAACAACAACAACAATTACGATTGAAATGATTATAACTCGGCGCAGCTAAAACACTTGAGCGTAGTCCTCTCGTCTCAACAGAGCGGTAGCGACTGATGTGTGAAATAGAAATATGCTTGAAGCTCCCGCAACGTGCGACGGAAGATGACTTCTTGCGCGGAATAAAAACGTAGTATGCGCCAAAAGTGTTTTATCGTAATAAATCCAAAACTAAAAGGAATTACATAAAATGCCTAAGCAAAGCCTTTACTCTTGTTTAAATATAATTATTTATCAAATTTTTGTCGCAATAGGCATTACCATATCGAGTACAAAACGGAAAAACATGAGAATTAGAGGTTATTTCGTGATTTTTTTCTACCAAGTAAATGTTATTATTTTATGTTTTTGATCAGAGAGAGCCCTTGAAAATATGATGTAGTTATTCATATATTTTTATTTTAAGATTTGGTCTGGAATTTTTCATGTAAAATCAAATAGAAAATTGGTAATTTTGCTTTATACGCGCTCTTAATCAAAAAGTAAGAATTTAATAAGTGAAATAATTGCTATTTTTTTCCATTTCGAAGAACACGACGAAAAACACTATAAATACAATAAAAAGTTCTGCCGGTTAGATACCTACGGTAATAAACGTAACAAACACGGGAGTAGACAAAAATAGAAGAAAGACCATAGACCACATCCCTAATCAGAATTGAATTTAACGAGCTCTGAGCGTCAAGGGCTTGAAATGAAGTCAAAGAATGATGTCATGAAAGAAATAGAGATGTATCTCATTTCTTAGAGCTCTAATTGAATTATGTAATTTGTTTCTCTGATACTAAGACTTATAATTTATACTGTTTTCCTTACTAGGGATACTGTGAAATAAAACAAATATGTAAATATTTAATCAGTTTTACCCATGAAATACTTTATTTTAAACAATAATGGAATATACACTTAAATAAAAACCCTAAACTACATAATCATATACATCTAAAAATAAACTAAAATATGGCGTCCAGAAATTCGTACGCATCGCTGTCCACCGGTAATGTGCCCAAAAGACTGGCGGCATTGCCACGCTGTATGGCAATGCTTAACCGCTGTCCAAGGTAAAAGCCAGCCTTTGGGTCACGCGAAGTGTCAACTAGGCGTTTGGATAGGCCTTTAAATAATCTGTGAGCACTCGGACCCCACGACCCCAAGGTTTCAACCCCAAACGGCTCGAAAATATAACTACCAACAAGGTTATTATATTTCCGCCGCTTGAGGTTTTCAGCAGCCGCAGCGGCAGCGCCAGCACAGCAAGACGAGCTAGGAAGATGGGATGGCGCAAGAGTATCGACACAAGTTGCGTCCCACACTAAAGGCCTACCCATCTTCCAAGGAAATAAAGACATGCCGTCCGGTCTTTTGCCATCGTCGCGTGCCAGGCCATTGGGTTCTAATACAGCTGGAACGCCGACGGTGACAAGAGCTCGTCGGATGATGTCGTTAATATTCGCGTGCCGTGCTATGCGACCCGCACTGCGGCCGCATGAAAGGCCGTGGTGACCGAGGCTGTTGACAACTTCGCCGCAGTGGCAGCGATGAGCAGAACAACAAGGAGCACCTAATCGAAGGGAAGCAGCGAGGCGGAAAGTAGTATCATCGAACAAGGTGCCTATGTTCGACGACGGTAGTGCATGAAGCCAGAGACCCGACTCCCATTCACTCACAGCCAGCAAGCGCGCACGCTCTGCAGCCGAAGCAGATGTGGCAATAAGGTCACTCTGAACTGCTTTACAGAGCGGCTCATCCCACCGCCTCTGAGATGATGGGTTGTCGGGTGGATTTAGATTCGGGTGGATTTAGTTTTTATTTATGTCCGTAAAATTATAAATAAAACTTAACATAACGCGTATTCATCGATATGACGATACCCTCATCACTACTGTTTGCTATATATTTCGTTACACATTTATAGCTTGGCGCTGGCGAGGCATTGGCGTTCTGTGTACGTTGGCGGTGAAAAGGTTAACTTTCTAGCCAATTATATCACTGTTTTTTATGTGTGTAATGGACAATTTGATTTGCAAATGTGTGAGTTTGGCGACACTGGTTCTCGTTTTGAGAGAGTGTAGGGGCACTTCTACTTAATTTTCTGTTCTGTGTTGAAAAACGTCGTTTGATACACGTGAACATAACCCCCTCGCCTGTAGCTCGGGCGTAACTCCGCCTCGGCCGCAATAACAAACTTTCTCCAGTTGTATCAAAATGTACTATTTTATGTGAATGGGAGAAAGATGTAGATTAATAAATTTGTTTTTTATTTGTAATTACATTGTGCTATGTTAATTGGTCTATACTGTCCTCTCATACCTATTGATATGACGATACCCTCATCACTACTGTTTGCTATATATTTCGTTACACATTTATAGCTTGGCGCTGGCGAGGCATTGGCGTTCTGTGTACGTTGGCGGTGAAAAGGTTAACTTTCTAGCCAATTATATCACTGTTTTTTATGTGTGTAATGGACAATTTGATTTGCAAATGTGTGAGTTTGGCGACACTGGTTCTCGTTTTGAGAGAGTGTAGGGGCACTTCTACTTAATTTTCTGTTCTGTGTTGAAAAACGTCGTTTGATACACGTGAACATAACCCCCTCGCCTGTAGCTCGGGCGTAACTCCGCCTCGGCCACAATAACAAACTTTCTCCAGTTGTATCAAAATGTACTATTTTATGTGAATGGGAGAAAGATGTAGATTAATAAATTTGTTTTTTATTTGTAATTACATTGTGCTATGTTAATTGGTCTATACTGTCCTCTCATACCTATTTAAAGCCATACATTCTCTATAATTAGTATCGTCATTTGGTACCTACAGCTCTCTGTCCGACATGACGATGGAGTTATAGTTAACCTGCTGCAAGCAGTTTGGGAAACAAAAAAAAACATCGTTCTCGGCGGAAAATAAAACAATTGTTTTTAAAAATAATGCACTTTTAATCACAGGGCCAGGCTCCTTATTAGTAACAAAATAAATACCGCAACATCCATACACTGGTACTAATTACTTACAGCTACCGGCGACGCGCTCCGCCACGGACCCGTGACGTCACGCGCGTGACGTCACCGCGCTCCCCGTGCGCCCGGGTCGGTCTGCTCGACTGCTCGTGTAGCGATACTCAATGTATCGCCCGTCATTATTCATTCTTATGTAGGTAACCTACCTATTACGTAATATTAAGAATATCGAAATATACAAAATACCAATAATATACTCGTAACTAGTGTACATTTTAAAATAGCGATATCGTCCGTGACTAGCGCCAGCGCCCCGTCGTACACACTATCTCATAGTCAGGGTTACATGTTTCATGTAAAAGTATACTACTAACTAACCACACATACATATGTATATGTACGTCACGCGCGCGACTCGGGTCGGCACGACGGAATGTAAAGTATCACAATCGGCGAGCCGGGCTCGACCATACTAACATACGTACAATAAATAGAGTATCATGTCATAGCTATATACACAATCATACTCCTCGCACCAACGTAGTCTACCCCACAGTAATAAGTAGAGGGCGGCCGTCACGGGTACGACGAGTGACGTGCACATCTAGCGGGCCCGGCGGCGGCGGCGGCGCGGGCCTCGCGCGCGCTAGTGCTGCGCCGCCAGCTGCGACAGCGCGGCGGCGATGGCGGCGGCCGCGTCCCCCGCCAGGATGCTGCGGTGCGAGCCCGCCAGCTGCTGCGTGCGCAGCGCGCCGGCGCACACGTCGCGCAGCCCGTAGTCCTCGCCCAGCGTCACGTAGTTGTCGCGCGCCGTGAACAGCGTGACGGGCGCGCGCAGGCGCCGCGCCGGCCGGTACGTGTCGGCGATCACCAGCTTGCGGTAGAACGACGTGGCCGCCGCCGCCAGCGCCTCCGCGCCGTGCGGGCCCGCCGCCGCGCCCACCAGCGCCGCCGTGCGCGCCAGCCGCGCCTCCCAGCTCGCCAGCCGCTCCAGCTCCGCCGACACCTGCACACACCCCCGTCAGTCTCGCCGCCCCGCTCGCACCTCCCGCAGCGAGGGCGTCGAGCGCTCACCTTGCTCGCGTCCACGTCCATGAACAGCTGCACGAAGTAGGCGAGGGCGTCGGCCTCGTCGGTCTCGACGGAGCGCGTGGCGCGCTTCTTCTTGCCGCGCGTGGTGTGCGTGGCCACGTACGCCGGCGAGCCGTCCACCAGCACCAGCCGCGTATCGCAACCCGCCTGCAACACGCAGCAGTCAGTAGCGGCCCCGCCGAGCCCCGCCCGTCCCCCGTCCCCCGACGCCCCGGCACCTACCTGCTCTAGCTGCAGCGCCATTTCGAAGGCGACCCCGGCGCCGAAGGAGTAGCCGAGCAGGGTGTAGGGCGGCTGCGGCTGCAGCGCGCGCACGTGCGCCACGTAGTGCGCGGCCAGCGCGGCCATGTCGTCCAGCGGCGCGCCCGCCGTGCACTGCAGCCCGTACACGGGCGCGCGCACGCCCGCCGCCACGCCGCGCAGCAGCTCCACCACGCCCTCGATGGGGTGCACCATGAACACGGGCCGCGGCTCGGGCCCGGCGGCCGGCGCGCTGGGCAGCTTCACCAGCGTCTGCTTGGGCATGAGCTCGCCCAGCGCCGCGAACTGCGCCTGCTCGCCGGCGGCGGCGGCGGCCGGCGCGTCGCCCGCCGCCTCCTCGCCGCCCGCCATGCCGCGCAGCTTGGAGAACGTCAGGCCGCGGATCTCCTGCACGCCCAGCACCACGTCGTAGCCGCGCTCCAGCGTCTGCTTGATCTCGGCCCCCATGAGCGAGTCCATGCCCAGCTCGGCCAGGTTGGCGGAGTCGGACACCTTGCTGGGGTCCTTGATGCCGAGGATGTTGGCGACCGCGTGCAGCAGGTCCTGCTGCGGCGCGGCGGCGGCGCGGCGCTTGTCGGCCAGCACCATGCAGGCCGCCACGGCGTGCGGCAGCGCCAGCAGCGCGCCCAGCGCCTCCATGCACGACGCGATGCGCTGCGGCACCGTGCCGCCCACCACGGCGTCGTCGCCGCCCATGGTCTCCACGATGAGCCCCACCTCGCCTGCAAGAAGCACACGTGAGCCAGGTGCTCCGCCCGCAGAGTACGCCGCGGACGCCGACACTCACCGATGGCGCCCCACTGCACGGCCAGGCCGGGCAGCCCGTCGGCCTGGCGCTGCTCCACGATGCGCTCCATGGCGGAGTTGGCGAGCCCGTAGTTGCTCTGGCCGGGGTTGCCGCGGCCGCACGACACGGACGAGAACACCACGAAATAATCCAGCTCGGGCGCCAGCTCGCGCGTCGCCGCGTCCAGGTTCTTTGTAGCTGTGCACATCAATCGGGTTTATTAGGTGCTTTAGTATGTTAAAAACAGACTAAACATAACATTCTAAACAAAGAAATTAACAAACATAAGAAAACGAACCAAAGCCTCTTTGTTCGCTCAATTATTTTTGCAGGTGCGTACGCTACGTGTTTTGTAAGAGCAGAGCCTTTACACTTAATGTTCAATGTTAATAAATTAAAATAATGTTTATGTTAAATAATAACTTAATATGAAATTAAACTAAAACAATGGAATTATAAAATAATAAAAAATGTAAAAACAAATGTTTAAAAATGTTATAGGTATGTTGCGCGAGCTCGATATTGAACCGAAGACTGACGTACTGAGGTACGTGACGATACTACTTTTTATAAATTGTTGCGTCCAAAACGTATTTGAACGCATATTTTTGGTGTGGCAATATTCTATTGTCTTTGATGTTGACATTTGACATAACTTTTCACTTGACAGATAACTTTGGGCGTGGTTGAAAAAATGTCGGTCGATCGGGACCCTTTTGATTTAATTGGTTTTGGAAATATCGTGTCCAATCGCCCGTTGTAACCGATAATTGGGTCGCGATTAACGATAAGTTGAAATTGTAATCCCGAATTGACGAAAAACCTGGGATATTTTGGAACATAACGCCGTATTGTCGCCAGACCGCATGGCACGCGAATTTGCTGAAAATAATTGTGCATAAGTGATAAATAGCTGCTTCAATCTGGTGCGAAGTTTGTGCTAACCCCCGGCCTGGACCACACATTGAAGCTTGCGTCCCTTGTGATCGCCGTGACACCACTTCACACCATTACACAATCATACATACTTACACCCATCCCACACGGAAGTGATCTACCAAGGTCGCACGCTGTCGTCAACCGGCCACAGGTGAGTGTTTATGTTGGAATATCTAATCGTAAAGTTAACTATTTATTAGTAAGGCCGGAGAGCCTGTAGTTTGTTTGCAAGCGACGGTTAGGGCTCCACGAACCGTGGACAGTTCGGACCATCCAGTTACCGTTGGCTGGCTTCTTGTAGTCTTGAACAAATCGGTAGCAGGCGTGGCTTATAATATAAGATCCACTAAGTAAATTGGAAGTTTGAACATTGTTGAAAATAACTTAATAAGTTTGAATATATTGTTTTGTCACCCGGGCTCAAAAGGTACTTGTAGTTTGTACTGTAGTCCCTGTTGTTGTATTGACAAGTAAGATTTGTTTGTGAAATTAGGAATTATTAGGTTGTATTTTGGTACATAATTTGGTATATTTGTTGTAATTAATAATTGAATGTCACTAATCTGAATTTAAAAGTTTGTCTAAATGGTAATCACACATTTGTTAACATAGCCTAATATAACAAGACTTGAATTGTGTGGATTGATTTATTGCTTATAGTATTTATTGGATTGTGTTGTTAGAGATTGTCCGGCACGGTATTGTACATTCAATTGTTGTGTTTAATTGGAGTTGATCCAGCGCAATATATACATTAAATTGTTATTTTTTCTGTAACTAGCCATCCTTAGCAAGCTAGATTCATACTTGGAATAAGTGCAGGGTCGGATTTGGACCTAAGTTGAATTTAAGTTTTTATTTTGGTGAAATTGATCGGTTGGCTAACAAGTCATTGTTGCTTGTTTAGTTAATTTAGCCTATTGGTATTGATATATATATATTTTTTTTGTTGTAAATTGGTTATAAATAACACTTTTACACGTCATGTTTTTTTGCGTGTTAAGTTTAGCTAGATGAGGCCGGTATTTCCTAACTGACTACTCTGAGAAGAAACACCGAAACAAACCAGAGGTCATAGTCTCTTTTGTATTTGTATATGAGAAGCATGTAGGTTAATGTCTGTGGTATTTTTTTGAGGAAATAACCACGCAAATTTGAGCGGACCTGTCCAGACAGTGCAAGTATTTGTCAGTTATCATGTAGCTCAACTTAGAATTTAAGGAGCTCAACAATTTGACAAAAAAAACACCAAAAAAAAAGGAGATTCGCGTAGGCCACACAAGTACTCAAACTGCTTGACATCATTAAATAAATTATAGTGAAAGTAAAAACAACGAAAAAAGAATAACCTACATTGTCCTCACATTAACAATAATGAAATAATTATATATAAAAAAAAAAAAATAAATAGGTATATACAATACTTAACAAAACAAATATTTTAATCAATAAAAAATAAATCAACTATCAAAAATTAGAAAATAAAAAGGGCTCACGTATATTCACTGGAGCATCTCATTCCCAAGCCTTCTTGTCCTCAATATAATCTTTAACACTGTAAAAAGCTTTCTGACATAGCTTACGTTTTATAAACAATTTGAATTTATGAATACTTAGTTCTTGAATATGGCTAGGAATTTTATTATAAAAACGTATACATTGGCATCTAAACGAACCACCTATTTTTTTTTGAACCTTGTTTTAGGAATGACATATTTGTCTTTGTTCCTTGTATTTACACTATGAATAATTTGATTGTTGCAATGGCCTCATTAAAGGCAGTCAGGGAGTCTGCTGCCGGATTGGCCTCACAGTTGAGATGGTTCACATCGGCAGCAGCAACGGTTGAGCGTTTGGAATTGGAAGAGCTCACCCTTGCTCGGTATGGGTGCTTGAATGAGAGGATCAAGTCAGCTGATGCTGCGCTCACACGCTTCTACGAGTTCATCATGGACGTGGATTTGGGGGTGATGGACCAGGCAGCCCGCGATAAGGTTTTGGGTGACTATGACCAGATTGTCCACCTGGATGAATGGGAATGAATGAATGGATGGATGGGGGATGTCATAAGTCAACGAGCCCGGGAAATTTTGAAGAGCCGGGTGCCTGATGCGGCCAAGCCGCAGACCCCCGTTGTTGCAGGCCCTGGACTATTGGGTAGGCTGCCCACCCTGGAGCTGCCACATTTTGATGGTCGCTTGGACCACTGGCTGGGCTTCCTAAATGTTTTTGAAAGTCTTGTGGATGCACGCTCGGACCTCGGACCTGCCCAGAAGTTGGCCTACTTGTTGTCTGTTTTGGAGGGCGAAGCCAGAGCCTTGGTGCAGCACTTGCCGGTGACGGATTCCTCCTACCCGACCGCTCTGGAGCTTCTCTCCCGACGGTATCAGAACAAGCGCTGCCTGGCTGATGTGCACATCGGCCAAAATTTGGGACTATAGGCCATTGCCAGCACGTCGACGTTGCGCACTGACTTGCTGAACCCGTTGGTCTCAGCGACCAACGCCTTGAGACGCTTGGAGTTACCGGTACAACATTGGTCCTACTTGTTGGTGCACATAGTGCTGCAGTTGCTCCCCGCGGAGTTGAGGTCACGTTTTGAGCAGAAGTATGGTGGGGATAGTGCCACCCATCTTCCCCCCTTTGACGACCTCCTCAAATTTTTGGAAGACGAGTGTTGGTTTTCGGATAACACTCGTGGCGCCACGGGGTCACCCCCACTACCTTCTCGGCCTAAAGACCAGGGATGGACTAGGGCTCGGGGGCCTGTTGATGTTCGCCCCGCCCCCCGTTTTGCTGGCGCCCGGAGTCCTCGGGCTAGAGGGCCTGTTGATGTTCGCCCCGCCCCCCGTTTTGCTGGCGCCCGGAGTCCTCATCATTGTGACTTTTGTAAGGCAACGGGGCATGTCATGGCGCGTTGCCCGGCCTTTTTGAATTGAGCACCGGGCTGAGGCCCGCAATTCTGTTCGCCGCCCTCCACGCAAGTTGAACGGGAGCCCCGCGAGCGCCATTTGGTCTCCCCTCGTCAGGGAGAACGCGCGTTGGCTGCTAGGCAGCAGGGGCCGGATCGGCACCGCTGCCTTTCCCCTCCGTTGGCGGAACGTCCCCGGTTGGAGTCGCGCCCTCCGCCATTAAGGCATCCGGTGGGATATGCCCCTCCAGCGATGGCGAGCGGCTCGGGACACCGCGCGGACAAATATTTTGAATGTTGGCCTCGTCGTGAACGAGGGCAGCCTGGATGCGGCGATCGGTCGCCGCCCAGGCATCGCTAAGAAATTGGCGCCTGCCCCGCTAAAGGCCCCCCCCCGATCAAGACGGTTTTGTTGCCAACGGCCTCGGTCAAGGTCTGGGGACCCTTGGGTGACTCGATTGTGGTCCGTGCCATTTTGGACACGGGAGCCCAGGGTTGCCTTTTGTCGTCTTGGTTAGCGGGACAGGTTGGCCTGAAGGTGAACAACTTTTCAGGCAAGATTTGGGGAATTGGCGAAACGGCTGACACCACTGTTGAGGGAAGGACCTGGTTTGAACACACCCTTGTGAGTTGTCTTTACCCTAAAATTGGTGCTCCTGCCCTTGATATAACTGAACTTGGTTGGGACGAGCCACTCCGGGAAACCCTGTTGGAAGACTGGCTCCAATTTGTATCCGCACTCCCTGCGGTGCTTCTTGTGTGTCTCTTAAACCACATTGCGCGCACTTTGGGTGGAACTGTTGACATTCGGGCTTCTTACGCCTGGACGGACAGTCAAATTGTTTTGTGTTGGTTGAAGACGTCCGTCCACTCTTTGGAGGTCTTTGTTGCGAACCGAGTGTCGCAGATTCAAGGTTCTGAAACGCCTTTGATTTGGAGGCACGTGCCTGGTGACCTGAACCCGGGCGACGTGGCCTCACGCGGGTGCATGGCCCCCCGCTTGATTGCTCACCCCCTCTGATGGGGACCGGACTGGCTGACTCGCTCCGAGGACGATTGGCCTCGAAGCCAGTCTTGATGTCGGATCCTTTGCCCGGACTTAAGGTGTTCGCTGTTGGGACGAAGGATCCTCCGTTTGATCCTGAGTTTTTGTTGAATCGATACAGCTCCCTCGACAAATTGTTGAACGTCACCTCGTGGATCAGGCGTTTTGGCCATAATTCTAGGAATCCAGGGGACAAGCGCCTGTTACCAGTTCTCTCTCCTCAAGAGCGACAGGAGTCACTCCTCTTTTGGGTCCGCTCTGTGCAGGCTGCACACTTTGAGAAGGAGATCGAGGTCTTGAAGAAGTCTGGTAGGGTTGGGTTGTCGGGAGCTGTTAGTAAGGTGAATCCCTTCTTGGATAAGACGGGTCTTTTGCGTGTTGGAGGACGGTTGAGGCACTCTAACCTTCCTTATGGGGCCCGTCACCCCCTTTTGTTGCCCAAGGAGGGCCACTTGGTACAATTGTTGGTGACTGATCGTCACATTAAGAACTCGCATGCCGGTTGCAATGTGACAGCACATTGGCAATGGCAATGGCCATTCTGCAGCGAGAATTTTGGATTTTGCCGGCTGATCGCGTCAATCAGGCGAGGCCCTTTGCTGGCGTCGGAACTGACTTTGCTGGTCCTTTTTCGGTGAAGACGTCCACCCTTCGTAATAGTGAGATTGTTAAGGCTTATTTGTGTGTTTTTGTCTGCCTGTCAACCAAGGCAGTACATTTGGAGCTGGTAACCTCCCTCTCGACAGAGGCCTTTGTGGTGACTTTGGAACGATTTGTGTCTCGCCGTGGGTTACCTTCTTTGATTAGGTCTGATTGCGGTACGAATTACAAGGGTACAAGTAACTATTTGAAGGAGGTATGCGCCTTCCTTAATGAGAGCCAGGTTGACATTGGTAACAGTTTGGTCCGCCGAGGAGTCACTTGGTTGTTTGACCCGCCAGCCTGCCCCATTGGGGGGGTATTTTTGAGGCCGCGGTGAAAGCGGCAAAGGGACACTGGCGGAGATTGTTGGGAGACACCGTTCTCACCTTTGAGGAACTAGCTACGGTATTTTGCCGCATTGAAGCTGTGTTGAATTCGCGCCCATTGTGCCCGCTCTCTTCGGACCCGAATGACTTGGAGGCTCTAACACCGGGCGATTTCTTGATTGGATAGCCACTTGTCGCCTTGTCGGAGTACCCCTTTGTTGATGTGAGCCAAAATCGGCTCTCACGGTTTCAGTTGGTGCAACAGCTCGCTCAGAACTTTTGGAAGCGTTGGAGCTTAGAGTATCTGCACATCCTCCAGCAACGCGTCAAGTGGACGGATAAAACTCATCCGCCCAAGATCGGAGACCTCGTCCTGATTAAGGATGCCAACCTTAAGCCTTTGTACTGGCGCAGGGGGCGCATTCTCAATTTAGTGGCTGGCACCGACGGGGTCCCTCGTTTTGCTGAGGTTTTGGTGGACGGATCCCTCATAAAGAGAGCGGTCGCAACCTTGTCAAGACTTCCAATTGATTAGCGGACGGGTAGGCCCGTCCGGGGGGGGGGGGGGTAGATGTTGCGTCCAAAACGTATTTGAACGCATATTTTTGGTGTGGCAATATTCTATTGTCTTTGATGTTGACACTTCACATAACTTTGCACTTGACAGATAACTTTGGGCGTGGTTGAAAAAATGTCGGTCGATCGGGACCCTTTTGATTTAATTGGTTTTGGAAATATCGTGTCCAATCGCCCGTTGTAACCGATAATTGGGTCGCGATTAACGATAAGTTGAAATTGTAATCCCGAATTGACGAAAAACCTGGGATATTTTGGAACATAACGCCGTATTGTCGCCAGACCGCATGGCACGCGAATTTGCTGAAAATAATTGTGCATAAGTGATAAATAGCTGCTTCAATCTGGTGCGAAGTTTGTGCTAACCCCCGGCCTGGACCACACATTGAAGCTTGCGTCCCTTGTGATCGCCGTGACACCACTTCACACCATTACACAATCATACATACTTACACCCATCCCACACGGAAGTGATCTACCAAGGTCGCACGCTGTCGTCAACCGGCCACAGGTGAGTGTTTATGTTGGAATATCTAATCGTAAAGTTAACTATTTATTAGTAAGGCCGGAGAGCCTGTAGTTTGTTTGCAAGCAACGGTTAGGACTCCACGAACCGTGGACAGTTCGGACCATCCAGTTACCGTTGGCTGGCTTCTTGTAGTCTTGAACATAAATTAACAAAATTTGCAGTATTTTAACTAGGCCAAAGTACAATGTACGGTTGCTAAGCGTACATACTTTATTACCCACAGTTAGAGAGGTTATAATGGAAGCCGTATATGGTAGCCGTAATTGATATAAATATATTTTTTTTACATTTTAATATTTCAATGTAAAAAGTAATAAACCCGGTTAAGTCATAGTAGTATTTGGGGTGACCATATTAAAAGTAGTAGAACCCCATTTTTTCCACTTTCTTTTTTGCCAAGCTGTACTAGATACTGACGATGACTATATAGTCCAGAGAGAGTTTTGAATAACAACTTTGTATTCCCTAATTTAAAATGACACTAACTAGGAATACTGAACCATAATGGTAACGATTTGCTGTGGCCTCTTGCTGAAATAAAAGTAACGATATGGTGGGGGAGCAACTAGGCCATAATGATTTACAGTCAACCACCTTTAAAATTGTAAAAGGATAAGTAAAATGCGTTTAACAGACTCATAACTAAGTGTAGTAACCTTGTAGTCTAGCCCAGAATGCACTTGGTCGGTTCTGTAAATCCATTAAAGAAAGAAATTATATTAAAATTTACAAAATCTTTGCAAGTCTGACATCCTTCTCGAGGGATGGTTTTCTTAGCTTAGATATCATAGTTGTAATAAAATAGAATTTTCGTTAATTAAATACTTGTAGAATGCATCTTGTCATGTAAACATACATGTGAATAGTAAGTAAGTACCTAGTTAGCAATTTTATGTACCTATCTATTTATGTTAAATGTAAGTTACGAGCGATTCTCGCCCACAAACTGCAAAATTTGGCAAGTAAAATATTATTATAAAACTATGTATGTCTAATAAACGATCTAAATGCTGCTGATTTCCCTTCATATTCGTAAAATGTGAAAACTTGTAATTGGCCTTCTTTCAATATATCTTCTTTCAATGTATCCCAGCTGTAAGATTTCCAAAAAAATAAAATAAAATAAAAAAATCTCACGGATAGCCCGTGAGATTTTTATTTTATTATTTTATTTTAATAATAAAAACATTACACGCTGGCGCTATCTGTTTCTGCGGGTGAATTCGCATGCTCCGTGTGGTGTTGTTCAGCCCATACGGAGTTAGTGGATACAGCTCTTAATTAAACGTGTCGGATCATCACTGGTTGCCTTAAACCGACCCCGGTACAGATGTTGTATCCACTGACAGGAATAGCGCCACCGGAATTTTGCAGAGCGGTGGCAAGTTCCAGTGAAAGAGCCAAAATGGTTAGAGACTCCTGACACCCTATGCACGGGTACACGTTAGTGCCACAAAGGCTGAAAAGTCGAAGAATTTTCCTGAAGCCTAAGGAGCGCCTAAAGCTGTGGCTAAAAAGTACATCCTATCCAAGCTCATTTCATTTCAGTCTCGTGGCAAAAGGCGGTTCAATCCCGTAGACAATCGACAAACCCGGCTGTCAACCAAGTTTGCTCAGCGATTTTTGTTTTCTCGGTCAATACATTTATAATAAGGTTAACAGGATCCTGCATATTTATGATTTTAACAGAAATAAATGTAAATCGAAAGTAACTAATTGGATCCAAGAACTAAATTATCGTGACACTGAAGATATGCTTGCTATCCCTGTATAGACAATGAAAACAAAAAAAACTATCACATTCACCCACTCACTCCACACACACTCACTATACATACACACTATACACGCACCTACGTCTCCACTTAATATTAATCCCACTAAGAATATTATTATTATTTTTTGTATTTCGATTAATTTTTAGTTTTATTTTCTTCTTAAATTTTTAAAAACTTGTAAATTATAAGGTGACTCCGAACCACTAAGATATAGAGCACTTGAAATGTTAACCCAAAGGGTGGAGACCTGGTGTCCTGAAACACAGGCCCTGGCCTAGTTTAGGCACCAGTCTCCCACAATATTTATTGTATGGAATATGTCCCTAATAACTGTAAAATTGTACATAAATATTGTGGTGAGAGAATAAAGATTATGATTATGATTATTTGTCACACCAGATCAAATCAAATCAAATCAAATTTATTTATTTGTTAACATAGGTAAAGTAGATATAATTATTTATAGGTGTTATATTAATAAAAAGAGCGCTATGTTATGCCAGGAGGCGTACAAATATGTTGTGCAAATCTACTGGAAAAATACATTACACAAAAAAATTACTAAAATATTTGCAAAATCATGTATAATTTTGGTGTTAAATAAAAAATAAATTAAATTGAATAACAACTGATGTCAGACTTAAATGAAGAATTATTAAAAATGTCAAATTGTCAAATGCATATTAAAATGTTAAATGATTAAATTTGTCAAAATTAATTTTAATGTCAAAAATATTTAAATTGCCAATATTACTAAATATCTATATCATTAGTTGTCATTCTAAATTAATTCACCATTTAAGAAATCGTCACCACAGACAATACAGACCTCCATATTTTATCCTCATTTGGGTATGCAGATATTTTTCCAAACACAATTGAAATTAGAGTTACACTAAAATAAAAGTAACGTAATTAAAAATGTTAGCCAAGTCATATTTAATTACCAAGTCATATCAGTAATGTCAAATGAATTAAGGTCAGAATACTTGAAAAAAAAAATTCCTAAGAAATGCATTAAAATTGTCAATCACAATGTCATACAGGTCAGCATATCAATCAGTCAGTGAATCATCATTAAGAAAATCATCAATACTGTAATAAGTTTTTTTTAAAAATTCGTTTAGTGCCCGTTTAAATTTTGATACTGTCATATTTTTAATAGCATTCGGTACTTTATTATATATTCGTGGGGCCATACCAAAAAAACATTTTCTCATTAGTGCTGTCTTACATTTTACTTGACAAAGTTGATTGCTATATTGAGTCCGTATTGGATTTTTCCTGACTTCTGACAATTTTTGAAATAGATGTGGATTACATTTTACAAACAAAGCCGTTTCCAAAATATATAAAGAAGGAAAAGTTAATATTTTTAATGATTTAAAGTAGGGAACACAGCTATCAGTCACCCTTAGACCGCACATAGACCTGATGCAACGCTTCTGCAACCTAAATACCAGTTCCCTATCAGTAGAGTGCCCCCAAAAAATAATGCCATATCGTAACGTAGAGGCTACCAGTCCATGGTAGGCTATTAAAAGCGCATGTCTGTTGACTTTCTTAGAAAGTTGAAAAAGAGCATATGCGGATTTACTAAGTCTTTTACTTAGTTCTTCAACATGAGGTTTCCATGTTAGTTGATTATCAATTGTGATACCTAAAAACTTAGCCCTAAGTACTTCTTCAATACCACAACCCTCGTAAGAAATATTAACCTGCGGTTTTTGGGATCGTTGATAAAAATGCATGACTTTTGTTTTACTTAGGTTTATAACCAAATTATTATTATTGAGCCAATTTATAATGTCATTTAAGCAAGCATTTATGTCATTGTTATAATTATTTGGATCAATACATTTTATTATAGCTGTACTGTCATCTGCAAAAAGAACCATTTTGTTAGATGTTGTTTTCGGGAGATCATTTATATAAACCAAAAATAGTGGTGCACCCAGTACGCTACCCTGTGGGACGCCATATTTAACATACCTTGGTTTAGATACATATATAGTTTCTAATTTAGTCTTTGGACAAATCCTAGAAACTTCTGTGCATTGAAGCCTATTGCTTAGGTATGATTCTATTAATTTTAAAATGTTTCCTCTTATGCCATAACTCTGTAGTTTATGTAACAGAATCTTATGGTCCACATAATCAAAAGCCTTGGTCATGTCAGTGTAGATTGCACAGACTGGATTTGTTTTATCTACAGATGACATAATGCTGGCTAGTAAGTCAAATAGTGCCATGTTAATTGTACTCTTCTTTCTGAAACCCTTTTGTTCTTTGCAGAACAAGTTAAACTTTTCGAAATAGGTATATAAAGAGTTATATATTACGTTCTCAACAATCTTCGATATTATTGGAATTTTTGCGATAGGCCTGTAATTTTTTAAATTTGTTTTGTCATCTTTTTTATAAAGGGGTTTTATTATAACTTTTTTCAGCGCGTTTGGAAATATTCCATCAGCTATGCATAAATTTATTATATGAGCTAATGGAGATGCTACAATTTCTTTGGTAAATTTTAATACTTTTGTCGAAACTCCATCATATCCCACAGTATTAGTATTTTTAAGACTACAGGTTATTTTAATTATATCTTCCGCAGTTACCGGTTGCATAAATAATGAATTTAATGTTTGGTTGTTTAAATTGGTATTTTTCAATGTTATGTCAGTTTTTATATTATTCTCAATCGTGTCAATAAAATAATCATTAAATTCATTTGCAATGTCCATTGGGTCTGTAAATGTCAAATTATCTCTATTCAAGCACATTATAGGCTCCGGTGGCAGACAAAATTTGGATTTATTTATTATTTGCCAGGTTGCTTTTGATTTATTTTGAGCCGTATTAATGAAATGATTGTTTTGCGCATTTTGTGTCAGATTAATTATTCTTTTGTATAGTTTGGTGTAATTTTTAAAAATTGATTTACGTTTTGAGTCTTTGTTTAATCTATAATCCCAGAGTAACTGCCTTTGCTTGTTACTGCATGTTTTTATTCCGTGAGATATCCATTTCGTTTTCTTGCTAGTTTTAATGGTTATGATTTTTTCTGGAAAACATAGTCTGTATATAAGGGAGAAATCATCCATAAAATTGTCAAAAGCTTGATTTGCGTCCTTAGCATCATATACTCGCCTAAAAGATAGAGAGCTAAGATGTCGTTTAAAGATAATTAAGTTTGTCATGGCTGAGCATCTACCACCTGGACACGAACTGCCATGGCTGACCTGGAAGTCTTTAAATAGACTTCATACCCAGGTTGGTTGCAGCAAAGAAAATCTGTTCAGGTGGAGATTTATCGATGCCTCTGCTTTGGGGTGTATATGTAGTTCTATTCCGCAAACCATGGCAAACTTAATTTCATGTCCTGCGTGTCCTGTCAACTGCTCACTGCAGGACTTGATGGAAGCTATACATAACATTTTTACGCATGATTAACCCATATAACATAAATGTGTACCGGGCATTCCGTGGAAGAAAACGAAACTTCAAGAAAAAATTTTGTCATCAGCGACCGCATTCCGAATTCTAATTCCAATTTTGAATAATATGTAGTTCGGCGCGAAATTACACCAATTACACATTAACACATCGCTCGGATGGACTTGTTGAATTGGTTTCATGTCAAAAAATCTATTAAAATTGTAGGTATATGAAAGCATAATCTAATCATCATTATTGGTAAGTTTATTGTATTGTTTGCCTTTGATTTTTCAAGTTAGTAGAAATTCATTTTTGAAAATTGTATTTAAATAAATTGGGTTGATGATACAAACCAACAATAAAAAAAAACAATATGGCTGCCGATTTTGAACATAAATAGTAGCTAAAGTAGTTGTTACGAATTATACGTGTTATTGCCTCAGTATGTTAATTAGATTTAACTCGGAGCTTTTTCTTGTTCTTAATGTTGTTTAGAATCGTAATAATTGATGTAATTATTTTTAATCATAATTTTATGTGCAAAAAATATGTAACAAATGAAACTGCCGCGAAGTTTCGAATTAGAATATAAAAAACTTCATTACCACTACATATTGACTTTGAATGAATATTATATTAATATTGTTGTCCAACTTATGTAATATAACTTTTTTTCGCCGATGACACTCCACTCATTTTTAAAATTACTAGAAGGGATACGGATGTTTTACAAATCAATGAAAGTCTGGTTCTTCTCTCGAAATGGTTCGCAGCTAATAATCTTCAGTTTTCATTACCTAACGAATAAATATACTGACTCTGCACAACACAAACACGCAAGTGTATAATTATACTCTTATACACAAATACTTAATTTTGTATTACTCAATAATTTATAACATGTAGTAAAATTTAGGCTAGCCACTGCTGTACCGAGGAACACTGACTCCCATAACACAGATTACTCTAGCTTGGGAGTCAGCAGACTCAAACTTTGTATATTTTCCTTCCAAAAAATGTATGTACTCTTTGACTATTGTAATGTTATTTGGTTGTTAATAAAGTTATTATTACTATTATTACTTTATATATTATAAAGCATATTGTATGTACGCAAAAACATTGGACTTGTTAAGATTAGAAGTGATCTCCATACAATAAACACGCGCAATAAACATGAAACTGTTATAATCAAATGGAGATTAGTCAAGATAAGCAAGTCTTTCCTTATAAACAGCATACGCTTTTATAACAAGTTGCCAAAGTCTGTGACAGAACTCAGCCAAGGAAAGGTCAAAACCCATATTAAACATGTCCTTATGAAAACAGTATATTATCTATGACGAACATAAGACTGCTTGGCAATGATTCCTTCTGCACATGTGGTTTCCCTGGCTTAATGTGACTGCGTTAGGCCGTGCGCGCACTGCCTTGCGGTGGCCGCAATTCCGGTAGTTCTACCGCACCGGTAGACTGACCGCAGTGCGCGCACTTCTATGACACTCCATACTTCACAAATTTTGCGGTACCGCAATTCCGGTAGTTCTACCGCACCGCAAAATTTGTGAAGTATGGAGTGTCATAGAAGTGCGCGCACTGCGGTCAGTCTACCGGTGCGGTAGAACTACCGGAATTGCGGCCACCGTAAGGCAGTGCGCGCACGGCCTTCTTGTATAAGGGTCTAATAACAACTAATTTTTTGTGTCTGCTTGTTATTGTTAGTTTTATATTATTATTTTTTGTGCTTTGCCTTAGTTTATTAACAGTTTTGTAAATCAAATTGTTAATGTGAATATGCGAGAACACTCTGAGATTGAGATCTAAAAAACAGTAGGTACCTACCTATTTAATTTAATTTATTTATTCAATTTGTACAACATAAATCTATGATGTTAGTAAGTATACGCACTTATACCCGGACTTTTAATTCAATGCAGTAAGTTGACATAAGCTAGTGGTCACTTACTAAAGAAAATTTTTGCAAAAAAAGAAACCGACTTCAAAAAACCATAAAAGCACTAAAAAGTTAAAAATAATATTATAACCTACCTATATTAATAAACCTTACCTACGATTAACCTATAATAAATATTAACATTTTTTTGGAGTCGGTGCCAAGTCGGTGTCTGAATTAAACTGGTAACATATTTCAAAAGCTGTTATGTCATGTTTGCATACAAAATAATGTTGGTTTTTTATACTTTAATACTTTTCACCATCCAAAATACTTAACCGAACAACCTCCTGCGTTTGATGGTCTATCATTCTACACGTGATATTGGCGAAATTGTGGTGGCTCCTCCACAAATGCCACTTAACAAGAGTTGAAGTTGAAGTAAAAGTCCTGGTAAAAAACGAATTATTTTTTAAAAGAGTAACCATGGTGTTTCTTGCCGGTTCTTCTCCATAGGAAACAACCAATTTCGAACTGTTCACTAACTTCTGAGGTTTTAACTTCTAATATTTTTGATTTTGTAAAATATTAATTCTTCAAATAGAAAAATGATGCACAAATTATTATGCGTGAGTAAAGCTAAAGTGTAAAAAATCCACTATGTTTGTTTAGCTTCGACTACTACTGTTATCATAAAAATTAAAAAAACCAAATAATACTTCTAAGTAGTTTAACAAACATCCCTTAATAATAATTATAAAAAATATTTTTTATATTAAGCTTTTTAAACTTTTTACCTATCATAGCTTTTGTCAATTGGACCAATTTTATGGAATGGACCACGGAATAGATAAGGTTGGAATGGTAATGTGGGCGTGGCGAGCGCGCCACGTTTATGATACGACAATCATAGCGCGACCGATTAATTCATTCACCGCGTTTAGTGCTCTTCGGATTACTTCGGAACACAAAGCTCTGCTTTAAAATGCCGTGTTGTGCAATTATAACCTGTAAAACAAAAAGTCAGACCGCAAGTGTAGAGCGAGGAGGTATATCTTTCCATCGGTAAGTCGAAAATAACATTTAATTACAATTTTATTTGTAAAAAACATAAAAATATTCTGATAACTATGAAATTCCGAACATTAACAACATTATTGCAACAAGTTACAAAAAGTATACATTGCCTGTTGTGTACTCGCTTAATCAACGCAATGACCAAGTCAGCTTACAATGTTCTGCATGCGCCACACTTCAACCATTGACGTTTTGTCCTTTGCCCTGATTGGCCGTAATGCACGGCGCATGTTTATCAACAGTGAGTTACAATCAATAGCAAGCTCTCGATTTAAGTGTGTGTAATTTATTTGTGTGCGTAATTCGCATACGTAACGGGCCTCTTGCTTGTAGTAGAGCTAAAGAGTGGGGAGACAAGCGGCGACACGCGTTCTTATAGAAATCAGGAACTATTTCCTTTCTAGCCTCTGTTATTTGTTCTGTGGAATGGACAGTTTTCGTTCCCTTTCAATTGACATGCCATTTGGTTGTATTTGACAATATTCAATTATTCATCCCCACTTTCACTCTTCATAATTATCTAGTAAATGGCTAAACCCGACTTGGGTATATTTGACAACATTTGATGAATCATTCCCACTTTTACTGCCCATATCTAGTAAACGGTTGAACCGATTTTGACAAAATATTTCTAAAAACCACAGCCGGTAAACTGCTTTCTAACAACAAAAAAAAAACACCGACAGATACACACGTTTAACTTATAACACCCATGTTTCCGTCGGGGGTTAAAAACGGCGATCATTGCATTTACACAATTGGCTTTTATAATTATACATAAATTAATAAAGTTGCGCGCTACATTTAAAAGATTTGTTAGCGGTAATATGTGAGCTGTTCTAATTAATGTTCACATACGAGATTTCTTATGTAGCTTAATCTCATTGATTAAACTACTTATTGAGTTTTACACTGTAAATTAGGATGTCGTTGCATGAAGTAACTTTCTGGTCCAGAGAGATGTCTGATTGAGCCGGCGGATACTTTAAATGTCAACCCCAAACAGACATGGCACGGAACCGACAAGATTTAGATTAATTAGGAGTAGGAGAGTGATGGAGTGCTCACCGTCAATCTTGGGTTTGGCGACGGCCTGGAAGTCGGCCGGCGTCTGCTTGTCGAGGAAGGCGTCGCGCAGCACGGCGGCCAGGTTGAAGACGCCGCCCACCGGGCCCAGCGCCGCCGCCTCCCGCAGCAGCGCGCGCGCGCCCGGCGCGTCGGCCGCGTCCAGCGTGCTCACGGCCACGCGCACGCCGGCCGCGCGCCAGCGCCGCACGCAGGCCGCCTGGTAGCCCGAGCGCACGCCGCTGCGCGAGCTCAGCAGCAGGCGCGAGGCGCCGCGCCGCACCAGCCACTGCGCCAGCTCCAGCCCGAAGCCGCCCAGCCCGCCCACCAGCACGTAGCTCTTGCCGGGGTGCATGTAGGTGCGCGGCGCGGCCGACACCAGCTTGCTGGCGGGCCGCGCGCCCGCCGCCTCCTCCTCGCGCACGCGCACCACCACCTTGCCGATGTGCTTGCCCGTCGCCATGTACCTGCGCACAGTACCGCCACCCTTCAACCACTTCCACTCTATATACAGACTACACTCCGTGCCTCAATTAAACTAACGTTGCTCCGTAACATGAACTTCTTTTATATGAAAAAAATGCCATGTACGACAGTGCATCAGAATGTTTATTGATATATGTCCGCGCAACTAGCCGGCCGGCTGCGTACCTGAAGGCCTGCTCCAGTTGGTGGTCGGAGAACACGGTGGCCGGCAGCGGCCGCACCGCACCGGAGGCGATGCCCTCGGTGACGCAGCGCACCACGGCCGCCTTCTCGCTATCTTCCGAGTCGGCATCGAAGAGCGCGTCCAGCAGGATGCCGTGGAACGTAGTGTTCTTGAGGAACACGGACATGCCGAGCGGCGTGTCGTTGGAGAGGTCCAGCTTGCCGATCTCCAGGAAGCGGCCGCCCTCGGCCAGGCAGCGCACGGACGCGTGCAGCTTGTCGGCCGCCAGCGAGTTGAGCACCAGGTCCACGCCGCGGCCGCGCGTGCGCCGCAACACGAGCTGCTCGAAGGACGTGTCGCGCGAGTTGCCGATGTTCTCGGGCGGCAGCGCGGGGAAGCGCTGGCGCAGGAAGGCGCGCTTGTCGGGCGTGCCCACCGTGGTGAGCACGGTGCAGCCGGCGTGCAGCGCGATGGCCACGGCCGCCTGCCCCACGCCGCCCGAGCCCGCGTGCACCAGCACGGAGTCGCCGCGCCGCATGCGCCCGCGCACGCACAGCGCGTAGTACGCCGTGGCGTACGCTACCGGCACCGTGGCGGCCTCCTCCAGCGACCACTGCGCCGGCACTTCCCATAGGAAGCCGCGGTCGGCCAGCACAGTGCTGGCCAGCCCGCAAGCCGCCACCATGCCCATCACGCGCTTGCCGTTCGATGATCGCCCGCTGAACTCCAACCCGAGAATACACTCCTGAAAGTGATATACCATTATATTACGTTAATTCTTTTTGAAATAGGTGTTGTGCTTATTCAGGGTTCCAAAATTTGATAATTATCTCGATATCATAAATGCGCATAAATAACTTGAGGGATTTGGGAAATCTTGGCACACGTAATAAAGTTTAAAATCTGAAACAACACATATTAAGTTGCTTTTCGTCCTAGTAATTGTAAGAATTTGGGACCCGCTTAAAACTTGGTATATGTTATTTTTCAATGTTTTATTTATATATTAATTTATGTATGAAATGCATGTTTTGTGTGCAATTCGTTTGTGTATTGTGTCTTCAGTTTACTGTTAAATGAAAGTATTATTCTTGTATCTATCTGTGCCCTACTCTCCATTGATTGGTAGCGTTCGTGTAACACAAAGTTGGCACGAGTAAAGTAGAGAGACAGCAGCGACTGACCTGTCCCGCCAGGTTGCCGGGCAGCGCGTCGGGCGGCAGCTTGCCGGTGGCCAGCATGACGTCACGGAAGTTAAGCGGCGCGCAGTACACGCGGCACAGCTCCGTGCGCGCCGGCAGCGCCTGCGCCGCCGCGTAGCGCAGCGGGGACTCGATCCAGCGCAGCGAGGACAGGTCGCCGCGCGTCAGCGTGTTCACGTAGGCGTGCTCCACCTGCAGCTGCGCCTCGGCCGCCGCGCCCAGCTCCAGGTGGCGGTACGAGCCCCACACGCCGGCGCGCAGCACGTTGCAGGCCAGGTCGCGCCGCACCTGCGCGCTGTAGGCGGGCGCGTCGGGCCGGAAGGGCTCGCGCGCGCCCGGCAGGTAGTAGCAGCGCAGCGCGCGCCCGCCCGCCTCGCCGCGCAGGCACGCGCACAGCCCCAGCACGCCGGCCGCCGCGGCGCGCGCCACGCAGTACACGCGCATGGCCGAGCTCTCCGCGCGCGCCAGCGCCTCGCGCAGCTGCTCCACCCAGGCGAAGCTGGCGTCGTCCGCCACGTCCACCACCACGTGCTGCGCCGGCACGCCGGGCGCGCGCCGCAGCAGCACGTACTCGCAGCTGGCGGCCACCTGGCGCGACACGCACAGCAGGCCGCAGCGCTGCAGCGCGTCCTGCGCGCCGCGCTCCTCCAGCGCCTTGTGCGGCTCCTCCAGCAGGATCATGCCGCTCTCGCCCAGCGCCGCCGTCAGCTGCGCCAACACGTCGGCGCCGTGGCGGCTCAGCACGTCGGCGGCCAGCACCAGGTGGCAGTCGGTGTCCACGGGCGCGCTTTTGCCGTCCTTGGGCAGCACCTTGACGCCAAGGTCCTTGACGGCGGCGGCGTAGGCGGCGGGCGCGAGCCCGGCCGCCAGCGACGCATCCACGCGCACCTGCGGCTCGGCCTCCAGCACTTGCATGGCCAGCGGCGTCAGCAGCGCCTCGGGCGGCCGCTCCAGCGCCGCCTCGGCCAGCTTCAGCTTCAGCGCGCCCGCGTTCTCCAGCACCAGCTGCAGGCTCACGGTGAGCGCGTCGCGCTTGGAGCGGGAGGTGTCCTCGGTGGCCACGGCGGCGTTATCGTACGGCAGGAACACGTACTTCTCCAGCTTGGGCGCGTTCTGAGGGTTGGCGCGCCGCGGCGCAAGGCTGGTCTTAACTCCGCGGAACTCGATGCCGCCGGCGCTGATGACGTCGATGTCGCGGTGCATGCGCACGGGCAGCGTGCCGGCCTGGCCCAGCCCGGCGACGGCCGCCAGCTGCGCCGCCGGGTCGATGAGCGCGCGCTGCAGCCGCGTGGGCAGGTACAGCTCGCGCGTGTCCACGCCGATGATGCCGAACTGCAGCATGGTGTCCATGAAGGAGATCCAGTTGTCGTCCCAGGCCAGCTCGCCGCACGTACCGCGCGCGTCGGACGAGCGGATGCCGCGGAAGATGCCGCCGTAGTTGTAGCCGCGCAGGCGCAGCTCCTTGTAGATGTCGTCGGTGACGAGCGGCAGCAGTCCGTCCTCGCGTGGGGGCGCGGCGGTGTCCAGGTCGCGCAGGCGCTCGGCGGCGGGGTCCTCGGCCAGGCGCACGGTGCCCGTGACCACCACGCTGCCGCCCTCGCACACGTCGAACTCGCCCGTGCCGTCCAGCACGTTGATGAGGAAGCGCACGGGCGTGTCGCGCGACACGATGGTGGCGCGCCGGAACTGGATGTTTTCCATTACGATGGGAGTCTCTTCGGGCTTCCTGTTGTTGAGCTTCGCCATAGTGCGCCACACGAGGGTCTGCAATCAAACGAAGACGTGAGACACGGAAGCGAGCGGGCGGCGG
The DNA here is from genome assembly GCA_943138885.2 of Tholera decimalis. NCBI lineage: Eukaryota > Metazoa > Arthropoda > Insecta > Lepidoptera > Noctuidae > Tholera > Tholera decimalis. Next base: position 597,428 of record OW964566.2, on the reverse strand, counting down.
GATACGGTCGACGGGACGCTGCCTCTCACCAGGTAGCCGGTGGCGGGGAACAGCACGCGGCCGTCGATGTTGTGGCCGGTGATGAAGCTGTCGTCGTTGCGCGACACGTCGTACTCGATGACGTTCTCGCCCGAGCGCGAGGCGTTGCCGAAGTGCGCCACCTGCCAGTCCAGGCGGTGGTCCCACAGCACGTGCGAGGCCAGGCCGGGCGTGCCGCGCGGCACGGGCCAGCGCGGCGCGGGGTACAGGCGCGCCACGTCGGGCTGCGCGCCCGCGGCGTAGAGCCGGCCGGCGGCCGCCAGCAGGTGCAGCGCGGCGTCGGGCGCGTCGCGGCGCACGAGCGGCACGTGCGCGGCGCCGGGCGCGGGCAGCGCGCGCTTGAGCACGGCCTGCAGCAGCGCGTGCGGCGCCAGCTCCAGCAGCACGCTGCGCGCCGGCACCGAGCGCAGCGCGTCCGCGAACCGCACCGGCGACAGCAGGTTGTTCACGTGGTAGTTGGCGTCGCTCAGCTTAGCTGTGGACCGAATGTATCGCACCTTCTCACATCGTTCCCACTCAATCTGACATTTCATGACACATGCTGGTAGCATTGTTCAAAAATATAATAAATACCATTGCTCTAGTCACTAGTGAGAAGTAAACAACGAGCACATGTTTATTTAGTGACCAGCGAGACAAATCATTTCAGCGTTATATTGAAAAATTTAAAGGAGAATTCATTTTTAAAACTGTTTTTAAATTACAACTGTATTCTTCTTCAATGCTGGCTATCAATGCTTTTCTAAAAGAAACTTCAGTAAGGATATACCAATATTTTAAGCCTGTTTCTATTGATAGCAAACAATCATTCAAAAATCTTCAACATAAAAAACAAGACTTATGTTATAGGGTACACCTGTTAGGATTCTTAGAAATAATATTGACTCAATTGCTTCTATCATAATAGGCATATTTAACCAATCTATAGACAGGTACTTTTCCCAATTTAATGAAAACTTTTAAAGTAAAAAAGCTTCTTATAGTGTAACAAAATTTTTGGAAGATAAAATTATTTGAAATTAATTACTACGAATTTGACTATTTCGACTTTATTATTGTCGACTAATTATTATACGTAATTTGAGATTGTGCATTTAATTATTGTTGACTAATTACTATTGACATTTTGACTGTGATATGTATTTTGAATTTCACTTTTAAAAGAGTAACTTTGGAGTTTCTTGCCGGTTCTTCTCCATAGAAAACGACCAATTTCGAACCGTGCCCTAACTGCTGACGTTTTGTACACAGTTTGAGTTTGACTTTGTTGATTGTTATTTTTTTTTAATTTGATTTTATGAATTTATTTTTTCTTTGAGTTTATGAATTTATTTTTTCTTTGATTATTTTGAAATTGATTGTTATTGACTGTTTTGTATTATATAATTTATAAGTAGATATTATTCTTCTTTGACTTCAATCAAAATCAATTTGTATGCTACTGACTGTGGCAGGACACAGCAATACATTTATAAAATATTTAGACCTTAAGACTTGTGTACACAAATAGATTAATTGATTGATTGACTCGCCCATGAAGGGTAGTAGTTAGATATGCAATATTACTTTATTTTCCATAGTATAAATTTGCGGTTTGTGAAAATACACTTATTTCAAAGCCCTCATGGCGCACTGCGTTTGTTTTAAACGTGAATGTGCCCAGGGGCTACTGCTCGTTTAAACCAATTTTTGTGGCGTTTATTGAGATCTATAGCATATTTTTTAGATTTTTCAGTCTATTATTTTAAACTTTTACCACTTTGGATGATCTATCTTTCAAAAGATTGACTTTGAGAAAAAATGGGTATAGGAACCTCAAAGTAATTGTTAAAGACCTATCTATAGACACCCCGCACATTTTTATTTTCTTTAATCATGTACAAAAATCATATATCTACCAAGTTTCAACTGTGTAGTCCTAAAATTTTCTTCAGCTTAAATTATAATGCTGAAAGGAAGTTAAGGGCATCCCGACATCTCTACAGTTTAACAAGGGTCACTCTACAACTTTTTGGTCATATTACATGCATGGGAAGATAGATACAATGTTTTGCGTATATTTTGTGATATGTCGGAAGCATCGATTGAGTTCTCAATGAAACATTGGTCAAGATTCAAGATACACTATTACGGAATCCGGGACGCCTCTCTGGATCTTTTCACTTAAGTGATAGAATTAAGAGAGTTGATGTAAACAGTTAAGGATCTCCCGGATTTAAGCTGAAGATGGGGGGATCCATCTCCCAGGGCAAATTTTAGGTCCTTTGTTGTTTCTCTTTTAAATCAATGACTTGCAATTTCATATAAAGGACTGATGATACTTCACTTTTATTTACATTTAAACGTCACAGAAGTCGGTTACTGACGTTGTAAATAGTGGCCTCGCTACTATAGTAAATTGGTTTAGGTCGTAGCCTCACCGAGATCCGAGTCCCACTGGTCGCGCGGCAGCGACGAGGACACCCAGCGCTTGGAGCGCGGCTTGGGGGCCGGGATGACCTTCTGCAGGCTGCGGCGCAGCAGCGGCGCGGCCGCGGCGATGTACTTGCTGTGGAACGCCACGCCCGAGCTGTTGACGCGCCGCGCGAACGTGCCCTCCGCCGACAGCGCCGCCACGAACTTGTCCAGCGACTCCACCGGCCCTGAAACCTGCACCGAACTCGTGACGTCACGTGCAGCGCTCGCCCGCGTCGCGTGGCCGCGGCCCCACTCACCGTGACGCTGTCGGCCGCGTTGTGGCACGCCGGCACCACGTCGGGCGGGCAGCGCGCCTCGCACTGCTCCCACGACAGCCCCACGGCCGCCATGGCGCCCGGCGCCAGCGCCGCGTCCACGATGCTGCGGCCGCGCCAGTACGCCGCCAGCACGGCCTGCTCCGCCGTCAGCGTGTCGTCGGCGTACGCGCAGCCTGCGGGGAGACGTCCGGTCAGGTGGATGGAGTGCGGGCGGAGCTAGCGCGCCGCTCCGAGCGAACACTCACCGATCTCGCCCACCGAGTGGCCCACGATGCCGTCGGGCTGGATGTTCATGGTGCGCAGTACGTCCACGAGCGCGACCTGTACGGCCGCGATGGACACGAACGAGTTGACGACGTCGTCGAAGGCCGCCGCCGGCGCGTCGGTGATGATGTCGATGAGGTCGATGCCGTGCGGCTTGAGCGCCGCCGCCGCGCGGTTGATGCTGGCGGCGAACACCGGCAGCCGCATCAGCGTCTTGGCCATGCCGGGCCACTGCGAGCCCATCCCGGAGAACACGAACCACACGGGTCGCGGATCGCCGCTTTCCATTTCCTGCGTACGGAGGGTCGTTATAAACGAGGTAAGCGCGGTATCTCAGCACGCGTGGAAGCGGGCGGGGTGTAGACTCACGATGCACTCCTCCACGGGCGGGTCGGCGAGCACGGCGAACCCGCGGTGCGAGTGGCCGGGGATGTTGTGGCGGTGCACGGCGTCCAGCAGCGAGTGCAGGCCGGCGTCGGCGCGGTGCCGCAGCGCCAGCCCCGTGAGGCGGCGCACGGCGGCCTCGGTGCGGCCCGAGGCCAGCACGAGGCGCGGCGCGGCGTACTGCGCCGGCGCGCGCGCCTCGCCGCCGCCCGGCTCCGACTCCAGGATCACGTGTGCGTTGGCGCCGCCGAAGCCGAACGAGTTGACGGCCACCAGGCCGCCCTCCCACGCCGTGTTGCGGTCCACCACCTGCCGCGGACGCACGCCACTTATTATTGTTCGTACTTACTTATTAGTTTATGTGCTACTGGTGTAGCACATAAACTAATACTCCGACAAATAGTTTTTGTTTATATTACATCTAATTTCTACTAGCTTCTCTCCGCAACTCCAAAAATCGTCTCGAAAAAGCAAAGCAAAGAAACACACGTATTTAATTATAATATTACCCCAGTGTGGCATTATATTTATTTATTTACTTTATGGAGGACTTACAGCTAATAAAAAAATATATTGCAGTTATTATTACATTTTGGAAGGTAGGATTTTGAATCTATTTACTTTTATATTCTATGGATACCAGGCCAAATTTTTCATAATGTTGTATGTGTGTATTTTTCTTTCCACATTGACCAGTTTTTAGGGTTCCGTAGCCAAATGGCAAAAAACGGAACCCTTATAGTTTCGATATGTCTGTCTGTCTGTCTATCTGTCCGTCCGTCCGTATGTCACAGCCATTTTATTCCGAAACTATTGAGACAATACATGTGAAACTTAGTAGGTAGATGTATTCTGTGAACCGCTTTCCGATTTTAAGGAAAATATTTAAAATATAGGGGGAGTCCCCATACATGGAACTAGAACTGAAAATATTTTTTTTCATAAAGTCGTATGCGTGTGGTATCGATAGACAAGTCTTTAAAAATGATATAAGGGTTTCTAAAACCACTTTTTCATAAAGTCAATCGTTTAAAGATATAAGCTTCCAAAGTGGTAAAATGTGTGCCCTCCCCCCCCCCTCTAACTTCTATAATAATGAAGTTAAAAATCTACACAAAATATATGTCTGTAGATCTTAATGTAAACTTTCAACCAAAATTGGTTTGAACGAAACTGGGTCAGCAGTTTTTGAGATACAGCATGTTTTCTAAAACGGCAAATATAACTTTGTAATTCATACAAACACTATGAAAAACAAAGTTATTTAGAGTAGTTGTAAAAATGTAATTAAGCTAGTTTTAAGACATTTTTAAGGATTTTTTTATTCGTCAAATAAATATACATATTATATTATATTATTATAGTTACTACGGAACCCTTCATGGGCGAGTCTGACTCGCACTTGGCCAATTTTTTTAACGGGTCATGAAATAGCATGCACGAGCTGAGCAGTGATCGCGTGTCGTACCTGGATCCTGCCGTCGCTGAGCGCCGGGATGTCGGGGTTGGCGGTGTTGTAGTGCAAGTTGGCGGGGATGACGCCGCGCTCCATGGCCACCAGCACCTTGGCGATGGAGCACAGGCCGGACGCCGGCTCCGAGTGGCCCATGTTGGACTTGACCGAGCCCAGCAGCAGCGGCTTCTTGCGCCCCTTGCAGAACAGCTCGGCGATGGCGTTCACCTCCTGCGGGTCGCCCACCTGCAACACGCGCCGCTTGTAATCACAGCAAATAATCCTAAGTGGGAAACCAAATTATTGGCTCTTTCCTTTTGTTTCATGAACAGAACATTTAATTAAAAATGTCACGAGAGCGGTCGGCGGGTCGGCGTACCTTAGTGCCGGTTCCGTGGGCTTCTACGTAGGCGACGTCGCAGGGGCGCAGCTTAGCTTCGGCGAAGGTCTCCTCGGCCAGGCGGCGCTGCATGTCGCCCGAGGGGAAGGTGATGCCCTGGTCCTTGGCGCCGTCCGTGTTGACGCGCAGGCCGCGCAGCGTGGCGTAGACGCGCCGCGCCGCGCCGCGCCGCTGCAGCAGCACGGCCACGGCCGCCTCGGAGCGCACGTAGCCGCGGCCGGCCGCGTCGAAGGCGGCGCAGCGGCCCTCGGGCGACAGCATGCTGAGCCGGTGGAAGTTGAGCGAGTTGGCGGGCTTGAGGCACAGGTTGGTGCCGGCCACCACGGCGGCGTCGCACAGCCCCGAGCGGATGGCGGCCGCCGCCTGCGCCAGCGCGAACATGGAGCTGGAGCACGCCGTGTCCACCGCGAACGACGGGCCCTTCAGGTCGAACGTGTACGAGATGCGGTTGGGGAACATGGCGCGGCAGCAGCCCGTCAGCGCGTACCCGTTGATCTTGTCGGGGTCCACGGTCCACATCTCCTCGGTCTCGGAGTTGGACACGCCCACGTAGACGCCGGTGCGCGAGCCGCGCAGCTCGGCGGGGTTGAGGCCGGCGTCCACCACGGCCTCGTGCGTGAGCTCCAGCAGCAGGCGCAGCTGCGGGTCCATGAGGTGCGCCTGCTTGGCGTGCACGCCGAAGAACGTCGCGTCGAAGTGCGCCAGGTCCTTGAGCTTGCCATTGCGCTCCGGGAGACCGTGCAATCCTGCCCAAACAAGTTATTACTCATTTATCTTAACATGTCTCGTGTTAAAGGGTTGTCCTATCATCACACCGGCGCGGCGGAAGTCCATTTGGACGGACAAACAGTAGAGTTAAGGAACTTATTTATATGAAAGTAGGAGTTATTATACCACCCAATTATAATGCCCACTATTTTATAGACGCATACATTGCAATTAATTAAGTGGAAACAATTCCGATATCATTCCTGAACGAACAAGATTCACTTTTTTAATAGGTTTTCGTTATGCGTAAGCGAGCGGATGTGAAATCATTTAAAATTTTCCGAATTCGTTTGTTTATCAGCGAGCTATCAGCTATCTCAACCCGGCGCGTCATGCGTTACAGTCGCACGCGGAAACCTAACAAAAGTCAATATTTACTATGTTTCCTGCTAACTCGATGACATAATTGATGACAGGTTCGACGAGTAAGATGTTTGTGAGCTGAACAGAGATAGGTATCGCGCGTGTGTGAGTGATCACGCCACCGCAGTCGCGGCGGCGCGCGCGCTCGGCTCGCTCGCGTCGTGTAACGGTGAAAGCCTCACAACACAATGGACGCGCGGCTGATGCCGTTGACACTAGTCATTCATTCGCGCACAATTAGTTAAACGTGCCGATATGTGGGCGATGCTCACTTTCAAATATATTTTTGTAGATACTTCTGGTTGGACCCTGTTTTAATTTATACCATTACTGATAATACTTCTCGAGATTCATAATGCGATTATAATCGCGAAGTCCCGTAGCGCAGGGAAGATGCATGAGGGTCACGAAAAGTGTATGACTTTTAAATTGATTTTACTTAAAAATAATTTAGTATATTCCAGTTGTTAATATAGGTAAGTACAGGTGGGTACTTAGCTCTGTGACTTCAAACACATGGTAGACATGTACGTCAATGACGTATTGCACGTAATCAATGCTTGACTATGTAAAGCTCTCCGCTAAGAATAACTTTGCAAACTCCAAACTCAAGGTCATGTATACATATAATCAAAGGTCCTTATTAATTTTAACTAAAGCCACCTGCAGGTATTGAACTGTAAAAATTGTGCGAAACTAATGATTTTTTATACCAAATATATTTACCAAATAACAAAAGTAGGTACTTAAGGTCGTGCGCGCACTGCGTTGCGTTTTGGAAACGCAAAATCTGTGAAGTATGAAGTTGAGTGAATTTTACACTGTATTGATCAAATTAACTGTGACAACTAAAACAGAACCACAGATTACTTCGTAACAGATACATCACTCTCATACAAAAGCGAAAATATCTACGCTATAATAGCCTACAAAATCTTAATAATAATACCAGCTGTTTGCAGCGAGAAGAAATGTACCATAAGTACGCACACAGAGAGGTGAGATTGTTTAGCCCGCCGCGCGACCCACGTCATCGAGCGAATGTCCTAGGGATTTTTTATTTGTTGGTCAAATATGTTTCAGTATAATAAAATTGTAGATGCATTTTTCATTCCCTGAATTCCCGATTATTAAATTTTATTGTCGAAAATATCCGAAACCGCGTAAATAATTTTAATTATAATAAAATTCCGCGCAAATAAATAATCAAAAGGGAAACAGGAGCAAAGCGGAGGAAAATCAATTGTTTTTAGGTCGATCCATTATGATATAGTCAAAATTATTTAAAAAGGCTCAGACAGGCGTGCGGCAGCCCACTGTCATTTGTACCGACGGCAATACGCGAAGCGGTAGGCATATAACGCGTGGCCTTGAGCGAGTGACGGACGCCTGACAGAACTTAGCAAAATAAATTACCCGATACCGCATTTATTACGTTACGCTCACACCATTGTACGATTCTATTCTTTATGGTTATTTTTTATTTATTCATAAACAACGTAAATTTTTAGTATGGTCAGCATTTAATGTTATACTCGCTGTGCTAAGGAAATCTCTTAAGCCCGATTTACACTTCAATAAGTAATAGCCAGTTAAGAACTCAGACAGTTAAGTAATAAGTAGTAAGTTGTAAGTAGCGTCCAAACGTAGGCGAGTGAGTAGTCATAAGTTGCCCGAGAAAAAGAAAAGAAAATAACACGTGTTCGCGGCATACTAAACTCGCCCGTCTACATGCCAGCCAGTTAAGTTGAGGGGTGCGGGAGACGCGAGAGCGGGGGCTACTTCGCACTGGACTCGCCGAAAAATAGGATCGCGATCTATTTAACTCAACTTAATCAACAACTTACTATTTAACTCGCTTTTGCCGTTCAAACTACAATAACAACTTAACTCGCCGATGACGCAAGTTAACTCGCTACTGTACTTATTGAAGTGTAAATCGGGCTTTATATATTTTTGCGTGCTATCCAAGGCTCTCGCATTCGTCGTGTACTCGTGTCGTACGTACGTAAAAAAACGTGAGTAATTTATACCATAAGTACAAACTTTTATTTTATTTAATATTATCACACATCGAAAATATGTACAAATACGAAGAATAATATATAATAATAATAATATTCCACAACTTTCACACAGCGCCATCTAGTCCCAAACTAAGCAGAGCTTGTGATATGAGTACTAGACAACTGATAAACACGCATATATATTTCTAAATACATACATATTATAGATAAATTACACCCAGACAAAGAACAAATGACCGTGCTCATCACACAAACATTTGTCCTAGGTGGGAATCGAACCCACGACCTTGCGCATAGCAGTCAGGACCACTGACCAAATCTGTATGTATGGCAACATTGTCTGGCAAAAGGTGCGTTTTTCTCGCCGCAGTGCGCGCACCCGAGATTGCGTTTCTTCTACCGGTGCGGTAGAATAAACGCACCGGTAGAAATATAATAAAATAAATAAGATAAGATCAAATATATTTTGACAGGCCTGTTGGTCTAGTGGTCAGTGGCCCTGACTGCTATGCGCAAGGTCGTGGGTTAGATTCCCACCCAGGACAAATGTTTGTGTGATGAGCACGATCATTTGTTCTTTGTCTGGGTGTAATTTATCTATAATATGTATGTATTTAGAAATATATATGCATGTTTATCAGTTGTCTAGTACTCATATCACAAGCTCTGCTTAGTTTGGGACTAGATGGCGCTGTGTGAAAGTTGTGGAATATTATTATTATATTATTATTATTACCGCGTTCCACCGCAAGGCAGTGCGCGCACGGCCTAATTTGAATTCATACCCTCTAACATTTACCAGTGCAAGTAAATAGTTCTGCCATTAACAAAGTAACTCGAGGTGTATTTCGTTTAACTACGTACATCTACACATTAAAAAAAAGTTATTTAATAAGTCTAAAAAAACCCGGCTGCTTAACTGAAATTCAAGAAACAAGCACATTTTTATTTTAAAGAGTGACAAGCAAGCGGGAGCCACCCCATTAAAAAGAATTATATTATGTTCAATTGAGTCCCGCCTGTATCTAAGAACACTTGGACTGCTAAGACGAATCTTAACCATAACTCAGTTATGTAAATCCGTTCAGCGGTTCTGGAGATATGAGGTAAAAAAGAATATTACATACATACATACAAGATATGCGCGAAAAACATAACTGTTCAGGACTGCAATAGGCCAGCCAACGGTAACTGGACGTGTCCGGAACTTTTCCACGATACGTGGAGTCATAAACGTTGCTTACAACAAACAAGGTTATAAAATAATGGTACCACTAACCTGAGTGCTGGGGACGCCAACTTCGACCTTCCAAGGTCACGCTCCAAGTGTGGTTTGTATGTAATATGAGGGTGAGTAATTGAAAGGTGTGATGTAAGTCAAGTGTTGTAGAACGTTCACAAGGCGCCGATCTCCAGATGGCGCGGTCACAACAGCATCACAGCACAACTCGTTCCCACCAAGCGCGTGCCACACGAGGTGACGCAATAAGGCGATATGTTCCAAGAAATATCACTGGATTCTTGTTAATCCGAGATTACAAAGTTCAATCAATCACTGAACACAATTAATCTGTTCATATCTCGTGAGATCCAATTCGATTTTCCTCAAATTCCGCGTGCCACGAGGTGACGCAATACGGCGTATGATTCAACAATATCCCGGGGTTCTCGGCAAATGGGGAATACACTTCAAACAACAAATAGATAATTCGCGACCCAATTATCGGTCTCAACAGGCGAATCCAACAAAATTTTACCAATTATATTAACTCAACAGGGTTCCGACGACCGGCATTTTTTCCAAGCAAGCAAAGTCAATCTGTCAAGTCAGAGTAATGTCAAAATCAAATTCTTTATGTCAAAAGGGTGCGTTCTGTTTCACGTCGGACCGAACATCTACCCCCCCCGGACGGGCCTACCCGTCCGCTAATCAATTGGAAGTCTTGACAAGGTTGCAAATTCAACACAGCTTCAATGCGGCCAAATACCGTAGCTAGTTCATTAAAGGTGAGAACGGTGTCTCCCAACAATCTCCGCCAGCGTCCCTTTGCCGCTTTCACCGCGGCCCCCAAAATACCCCCCCAATGGGGGGCAGGCTGGCGGGTCAAACAACCAAGTGACCCCTCGGCGGGCCAAACTATTACCAATGTCAACCTGGTTCTCATTAAGGAAGGCGTATACCTCCTTCAAATAGTTACTTGTACCCTTGTAATTCGTACCGCAATCAGACCTAATCAACGAAGGTAACCCACGGCGAGACACAAATCTTTCCAAAGTCGCCTCAAAGGCCTCTGTCGAGAGGGAGGTTACCAGCTCCAAGTGTACTGCCTTGGTTGACAGGCAGACAAACACACAAATAAGCCCTAACAATCTTGCTATTACGAAGGGTGGACGTCTTCAACAAAGGGGGACCAACAAAATCCGTTACGACGCCAGCAAAGGGCCTCGCCTCATTGACGCGATCAGCCGACAAAATCCAAAATTCTCGCTGCAGAATGGCCAACAGCGCATTGCAACCGGCATGCGAGTTCTTAGTGTGACGATTAGTCACCAACAATTGTACCAAGATCAGTTACAACAAGGGCAGGAGCACCAATTTTAGGGTAAGGACAACTCACAAGGGTGACCTCAAACCAGGTCCTTCCCTCAACAGTGGTGTCAGCCGCTTCGCCAATCCCCCAAATCTTGCCTGAAAGGTCGTTCACCTTCAGGCCAACCTGTCCCGCTAACCAAGAAGACAAAGGCAACCCCGGACTCCCGTCTCCAAAATGGCACAGACCACAATCGAGTCACCCAAGGGTCCCCAGACCGTGACCGAGGCCGTTGGCAACAAAACCGTCTTGATCGGGGGGTTCCTTTAGCGGGGCAGGCGTCAATCTCTTAGTGATGCCTGGGCGGCGACCGATCGCCGCTTCCAGGCTGCCTTCGTTCACGACGAGGCCAACAATCAAACCATTCGTCTGCGCGGTGTCCCAAACCGCTCGCCATCACTGGAGGGGCATATCCCACCGAATGCCCGAATGGCGGAGGGCGCGACTCCAGCCGGGGACGTTCCGCCAACGGAGGGGAAAGGCAGCGGCGCCGACCCGGCCACTGCTGCCTAGCAGCCAATGCGCGTTCTCCCTGACGAGGGAAGACCAAATGGCGCTCGTGGGGCTCCCGTTCAACTTGCGCGGGGGGTGGAGTGCGGCGTACAGAATCGCGGGTCTCAGCCCGGTGCTCGTCTCCGGGGTACCCCCCCTTGCGCGAACCCCCCTCAGAAGCTGGTCTGCTGGAGCGGTTCGCGTTGGCGCACAAAATCTCCAAGTGGGACCCTTCACAAATTCTACACGGGCGGGGGTCGGGGCAGTCCCGATGGAAGTGGGCCCCCAAGCACGAAAAGCACAAACGACGTGCGTTGACAATACGGCGGCGGGCACTTACGTGCAAATTCAAAAAATCCGGGCAACGCGCCATGACATGCCCCGTTGCCTTACAAAAGTCACAATGATGAGGACTCCGGGCACCATCAAAACGGGGGGCGGGGCGAACATCAACAGGCCCCCTAGCCCGAGGACTCCGGGCGCCAGCCAAACGGGGGGCGGGGCGATCATCAACAGGCCCCCTAGCCCGAGGACTCCGGGCGCCAGCAAAACGGGGGGCGGGGCGATCATCAACAGGCCCCCTAGCCCGAGGACTCTGGGCGCCAGCAAAACGGGGGGCGGGGGGAACATCAACAGGCCCCCGAGCCCTAGTCCGTCCCTGGTCTCTGGGCTGAGAAGGTAGTGGGGGTGACCCCGTGGCGCCACGAGTGCTATCCGCAAACCGACACTCGTCCTCCAAAAATTTGAGGAGGTCGTCAAAGGGGGGAAGATGGGTGGCACTATCCCCACCATACCTCTGCTCAAAACGTGACCTCAGCTCCGCGGGGAGCAACTGCAGCACCACGTGCACCAACAAGTAGGACCAATGTTCTACCGGTAACTCCAAGCGTCTCAAAGCGTTGGTCGCTGAAACCAACGGGTTCAGCAAGTCAGTGCGCAACGTCGACGTGCTGACAATGGCCGGTAGTCCCAAAATCTGGTCGATGTGCACATCAGCCAGGCAGCGCTTGTTCTGATACCGTCGGGAGAGAAGCTCCAGAGCGGTCGGGTAAGAGGAATCCGTCACCGGCAAGTGCTGCACCAAGGCTCTGGCTTCGCCCTCCAGGACAGACAACAAATAGGCCAGCCTCTGGGCAGGTCCGAGGTCCAAGCGTGCATCGACAAGACTCTCAAAGAGATCTAGGAAGCCCAGCCAGTGGTCCAAGCGACCGTCAAAATGTGGCAGCTCCAGGGTGGGCAGCCTACTCAATAGTCCAGGGCCTGCAACAACAGGGGTCTGCGGCTTGGCCGCATCAGGCACCCGGCTCTTCAAAATTTCCCGCGCTCGTAGACATATGACATCCCCCAGGTGGATAATCTGGTCATAGTCACCCAAAATCTTATCGCGGGCTGTCCGATCCATCACCCCCAAATCCACGTCCATGATGTACTCGTTGAAGCGTGTGAGCGCAGCATCAGCTGACTTGATCCTCTCAATCACTTGCCCATACCGAGCAAGGGTGAGCTCTTCCAATTCCACACGCTCAACAGTTGCAGCTGCCGATGTGAACCATCTCAACTGTGAGGTCAATCCCGCAGCCGCCTCCCTGACTGCCCTTAATGAGGCCATTGCAACAATCAAATATTAATACAAAACAACAATCAATAACCAACAATCAAATATTAAACAAACAGCAATGACTTGTTAGCCGGCCAAGTAATCTCAACAAAATAAAAATTCAATTCAATTATTTCAAGCCCAAATCCGACCCTGCACTTATTCCAAGTATGAATCTAGCTTGCTAAGGATGGCTAGTTACAAAATAAATAACAATTGAATGTATAATACAATACTGGATCAACCTCAAATTAAACATCAATAAGCACAACAATTGTCTGCATAATATTGAGCCGGAGAATCTCTATCAACACTCCAATAATTACTATAAATGCAATAACCAATACACACAATTCAAGTCCTATTATGTTAGACTATGTGTAATTATTATTTAGATAACCTTTCAAATTCAGATCAATGACATTCAATTATTAATTGCAACAAATACCAAATTATGTACCAAATTATACCAATAATTCCTAATACTTCCCAATTTCACAAATAAATCTTACCTGTCAATGCAATAAAGGGCTACAGTACAAATTACAAATACAACTTCAATTGATTCAACTTCAATTAGATAGCCCGGATGACATGGTAATATATTCAAAACTTATTAAGTTATAAGTTGTGTTAAGTAATTAAACTCAAGTTTTAAGTTTTCAACAATATTCAAAACTTCCAATTAAACCAGTGGATCTTATAAGACCACGCTTCTGCTACCAATTTGTTCAGGACTGCAATAGGCCAGCCAACGGTAACTGGACGTGTCCGGAACTTTTCCACGATACGTGGAGTCATAAACGTTGCTTACAACAAACAAGGTTATAAAATAATGGTACCACTAACCTGAGTGCTGGGGACGCCAACTTCGACCTTCCAAGGTCACGCTCCAAGTGTGGTTTGTATGTAATATGAGGGTGAGTAATTAAAAGGTGTGATGTAAGTCAAGTGTTGTAGAACGTTCACAAGGCGCCGATCTCCAGATGGCGCGGTCACAACAGCATCACAGCACAACTCGTTCCCACCAAGCGCGTGCCACACGAGGTGACGCAATAAGGCGATATGTTCCAAGAAATATCACTGGATTCTTGTTAATCCGAGATTACAAAGTTCAATCAATCACTGAACACAATTAATCTGTTCATATCTCGTGAGATCCAATTCGATTTTCCTCAAATTCCGCGTGCCACGAGGTGACGCAATACGGCGTATGATTCAACAATATCCCGGGGTTCTCGGCAAATGGGGAATACACTTCAAACAACAAATAGATAATTCGCGACCCAATTATCGGTCTCAACAGGCGAATCCAACAAAATTTTACCAATTATATTAACTCAACAGGGTTCCGACGACCGGCATTTTTTCCAAGCAAGCAAAGTCAATCTGTCAAGTCAGAGTAATGTCAAAATCAAATTCTTTATGTCAAAAGGGTGCGTTCTGTTTCACGTCGGACCGAACAATAACCTTTCCTTTGCAGTCGGGTAAAAATCCGTCCGCATTTTGAATAAAATAACTGCGATTCACAAGTTATTTTACTCGATACTAAAAACAAACCAAATTTTCAAAAAAAAAATTCTGTGAATTTGTCTGGGCTAATCTCAGGGGCAGCTGAACCTTTTATCCCGGAATTGCCACAGAGTCGAGATTTACACGTGGGAACCTCGGATGCAAACGAAATTGCGGACTAAACCATTTATTTATGAAAATCCATAACAAAGTTACGAATAGACAAAAGTTAGAGCCGTCACCGACAATGGGTAAAACTCGGTAAACAGAAATACCTAATTATTTAGTAGATTCGATCGATGTTTTGAGTGTCGGGTGTCCATGATGAGCTGATGTCAGATACGAGACGTTATCGTTTGTTTAAAAGGCGGTAATAGCGGGCGAGTGAAGCGATCGCGCAGATAACCTCTCTGATTGGCGTCACACTCACACGCAACATGACAATTTTGTGGCTACTACTTGTTGTAAACAAGGAATCACTGATTGAGAACAGATGGAGCACAGTGAGACTCAACATGCTGAGCAAGGCCCACTTCTACGGAGCCCATTATCTTCTTACTTTTTTTATGTATTTAGCAGAATCATGGTCACCTGCATCTTTTAACTCTAAACGGCCTTGAACGAGACGACGCGTTTTAAGGCTTGTCGACTTTTAAAAACCACCGGTCAAGTTACTTGCTGGCAGCTGCTGCTCAGTTCAACGTATTGTAAGGAAAATATTTGTACGCGTCTTACGAACTTACTTAGATGTATGAAATATGAGTACTTACATCATACCTACCCAAAATCTTGTTTTGTTATCACGACTTCATACCAAAATAATTTAGATTTGGTACATTTTCATGGGTACTTCCGAGAAGGATATATTCCGTGAGCGGAACGGAGTGTAGTCATTGGCGTATCTAGAGATATTTCCCAGGGGGGGCCTGGCCCCCAGTAGTAGAAGCGATTGGCCAGATTTTTAAATTTTTCAGCCATAATTGTTTGTTAGTAAAAATTCTCGGGTGGGCACCAGACCATTCTGGGGTGGGCACGGCCCACCCGGCTCCCCCCCTTCCTACGCCTATGAGTGTAGTCGGGCTCCTGCCGACTTAAACTCTTCAGTTCTAACTCATGGTTGCGCCATGAGTCATGGAGATAATCCAATAAAATGATCTTTATTTTGCAAATTGGTTTTAAATAACACTTTTACGTGTCATTATTTTTCGTAAATGTAAACAGATGCGTATGGTGTTTCCTAACTGACTACCCTGAGAAGAAACACCGAAACAAACTCAGGGGTCCGTCTCTTTTAAAGTCTATATACTGGTCTCTCATCATCATCATACTGGTTAAAATATATGGGAGCCTTGCAGGTTACCGTCTGAGCCCTGAGGCGCTCTTTTGAGGAAAGTTGCTCACAGATTTGAGTGTCCTTGCAGTGCAAGCATTTGTCAGATAAAGTATAGCTCAACTTAGAACAAGGAGCTTAATAATTTGACGAACAATACCAAGGTAAGGAAGTTTAAAGACCGCAAAAACACTCACTGCCAGACAATCATGTTTAACTCGCCTCAACATAATCCTTCGTTGTGTGGCGAGCAGGCTCGACTGTGTTCGTGAATCGCTGCTGCAAGCTCTCCACGTCGATGTTGAGCTTGTAGCTTCGATTCGCGAACCAACCTTGTAATTAAGTTACGTACTAACATAGGATTAAGGAATTTTGTTACTAACTAATTGAGTTTTGTTACTTGAAATAAGTTTAATTGATTGATTGAAGGCGCACCCCCGCCTGGTATCCCTGCACGTCGTCGTGTGGCCGATTCATCGACCGCACACACTTTAAGGCGCCTGTGAAACATTTGCGCACAACCGCTATATGCCTGACTGATCGGCTGCGTCTTTCTTTTTTCATTTCAAGGTGTAATCCCTCGTGGATGGCCTCCACCCTCGGGCCAGCGGAGGAGCCTGCCAGATTTTAACTGACTAAACCAATCAAAATCGCCCGCAGACCTCACGTTATGGGTTGAATGCCCTCCGAGACGCCCGGCTGCTCTTCTAGTGCAGGTAGAGAAAGAGGTATACTTTCTCTCTCCAGCCTCCTTTTGTCTCATTTTTTCATAATAGTGTACTCTTATAAAAAAAACGGTGTTTTTGTTTGCGATGTTTTGTCTAGATGAGTTCAAAACTCTAGAGCAGATTTAACCCAAATGACTAAATATAATATACTTATTTAAAGTCATTTGGGTGGTGTGGGTAAATGACTTTAAATATAATATATTTAAAGTCATTTGGGTTCAATCTGCTCTACACATAAATTATAATTAATACATAATATGCATAATATGTATGTATAACCTCGGCCTAACGCATAACATACAATATCTGTGCTTTCAATATCAATAAGCACATTTATATGAGGCAGCAGCAGATGCGCAATCCATGACACACCACAAGCGGTCGCCACACCGCCTATCTTCTACTTAACATCCCGGCTGTTATGTGGAGACCGTCGTTGAGGTCCCTAGACAGAAGCCAGGACATACACCAGCCTTGCCCAGGAATATCGTGTTACCCAATTTCCGGGTTATGGAGAACCTGGCCACGAAGACTCCGCGAGCAGGTACCCCCAACAGCTGTTTCAACTGCTCAAGTATGTAGTTGCGGGATCGAATTTCATTTAATCTAAAACTGCGTTACAATGCGTGTGCTTGGATGCCAAACCATTTTTAGAAAGACAACATTAATAGTGCCTGTGCGTCCATAACATAGTTATCAGTACTTAGTTATTACTGAAACAACTGTGTCTTGATATCAATTTCTAAGGTTTTTACCTTTACGGAAAGAGCTCGGAGATCAATTGACGACTTGTTAGATCCAGTTTATGGAAATTAAAAAAAAAATCCAAAAGGCCCATTAGGTGCATTGAAATGCTGAAATGAAAATTTTCTAAGGCCAAAAGCATCACTTTTGCAACAGCTTTGTATATAAGTTGTGACTTGTGATGCATCCATAAAATTTACTTTCAGAAACTGGTAGTAAGTACATAATTATAATTCTTTATTTTAACTTTCATTTATTATATGCAAATGCATATAACAGAGTAGCATCCACTCTAATAATTAGACGAGTGCACCTACTCGATTGGTGTTTTTTGCAAACATTAGAAAAAGGAAACCGTGATAATCTGTACTAATAGAATAAAGCTGAAAAGTTTGTTCGCGCTCATCTTCGAAAGTACTGGATGAATTTGGATAAAATTGATTTGGTATGGAAGTAGCATGAAGCTCGAGGAAGGTTATAGGTTATCCGGCTGCAAAAGAGGAGGGCTATGCTAGTATAGGTATTATAATTTTGAGTACGAGTTGGTGCAATGCCTTTGCGACATTATGCCGATGATTTAACAACATCGAAACCACAAATGCACAGTTTAGAGTCAAAGAAAAATAAAATATTCTAATCTCCATTCTGCGCGGCGCGTCACAGTTTAAACTTTTGAACCACAGTGTTATGTTATTGGTACAATTTTACAATTATTTGTGCGTTAGATCACTGCTTACATTCTTCTTTTCAAGTATATTAAAATTTATAGATAACAAACGTAATGCAGTTTTACTATTAATCAAATTTTGATCCCTCGATTTCATTGAGTATTTGTATGTATTTTCCTTTGTAAGTTCCCACGTATTGAGTAAGGCCTGAAACACAGGTTTTTACCCGACTGCAAAGGAAGTTATGTTTAAAGGAAGTTAAGTTATATTTTTCGCGCGTATCTCGTATGTATGTTTGTAATATTCTTTATTACCTCATATCTCCAGAATCGCTGAACGGATTCACACAATTGAGGTATCGTTAGATTCGTCTTAGCAGCTCAAGTGTTCTTAGATAGATGACATTTGAAAAAATCAAACATGGCGGCTGTGCGAAGTCATTATAAACAATGAAAAAAAAATTTTTTT
Organism: Tholera decimalis; assembly: GCA_943138885.2. Taxonomy (NCBI): domain Eukaryota; kingdom Metazoa; phylum Arthropoda; class Insecta; order Lepidoptera; family Noctuidae; genus Tholera; species Tholera decimalis. Next base: position 578,865 of record OW964566.2, on the reverse strand, counting down.
TTTCGAATACTGCAATATGGGTATCAAATTAAAGGGCTTAACACAAGGATTTCAAAAAGGTATATCATGTTTATCATTAGTGTAATACTAGCAAAAATAATACACAGAGAAAGTTTAAAAATATGGACTTAGCTCTTTCACTTTCTGAATCCGGTGGGGTGCCATTGTGATACGACCGGGAAAACTATAAAAATGTTAATTAATATTTTAACTAAAAAATCTAAAAAACCCAGAAAAAAACCCGACTGCTCAACTGAAATGCAAGAAACAAGCACATTTTTATTTTAAAAAGTGACAAGCAGGCGAGACCCAATTGATTTTGTTTTTAACCGACTTCTGAAAAAGGAGGAGGTTCTTCGGATGTTTGTTTGTTTTTTTTTATGTTTGTTCGGGCATAGCTCCGTCGCTTGCCAACCGATTTAAAAAATTCTTTTTTTGTTGGAAAGGGTATACTTCCCAAATGGTCCCATCATAATTTTATCGAAATCGGACAAGCTGTTTCTGAAAAATCAACAATAGTCTAAAAAAAATATTTACTTTGATGATCTTTTCGTTTACTCTGCATTGTGTTTTTTGTTCGCGCGTTTTTATTTTTTTGTAGTTGACATTTTGGCTTTTATAACTAGATTAATTACAAATTGACCCACTAAAAAGTGCGAAAATAAAAACTTTTTTGCAAAAAAATAATACCGACTTCCATATCAAAACACTACACAGCCAAAAATAATTTTAATTTCGGAAGGCGGTGTGAAAAAAAAGAAAGTACAAAACCTATAACACCAACTACCGAAATTAAAATTATTTTTGGCTTTGTTAGTATTTTGATATGGAAGTCGGTTTTATTTTTTTGCAAAAAAGTTTTTTTAATGGGATGGGTCCGCCTGCTTGTCACTTTTTAAAATAAAAATGTGCTTGTTTCTTGCATTTCAGTTGAGCAGTCGGGTTTTTTAGATTTTTAAATAACTTTTTTATAAACCTACATCAGGCAGGTCTGGGACATTACAGTAAGCATAATATGTAGGTATTTTACGTCGATTGAATTTAAGATGTATCATCACTTTACCAATGTTATTTCAAGCACTTGTATAACCATCTAAGAACTATTATAAATGTATAGGTGTATTTACTTTCTGGACTACGTGTACTTTTCTGTAAACATGTTATTTGAATAAAATTTTATTTATTAAGTATTATCTATATGTATATAATTATATAAAAGCGAAATACCACTCACGGATTAATCACTAAATGTCAGAAACTAGAAGTAGTAGGGCTCTAATATTTTGCATGGGGTTCCTTTTAGTACGTAGATGCTCGCTAAGACGGGATTTTGCGAAATTCCCACGGGAGCGGGATTTATACGGGAAAAACTTCCCATTTATATAAATGTGCATTCAGATATGGATATCCAGGCGTTTCTGAAGATATGATATAATGATCCCGGTACATTATGATCACATCCACTTATAGTTAGGTATGATGGTCGGTGCGTGGCGCTGAAGGTCGAGTAAGTGTCGCATGCGCATATCAGCGTGCCTCTCGTTAGCCGGAGACTATTCCTTTGCCGAATATTTCTAATCTTAATAATAGGTGGTACGTATGTATGTAAGTATAAACCAAATTTAAACCTAGTGGGCTCCAATAACCAATTGATTTTCATTTAAGTTGTTTAAATGAGTACCTACAGACTTTAGCTTTAGCACAATGTCACAGAGTGACCATGTGTCAATAAAAAATTATGTAAGTTTGCCGTCAACACAAGAATATTAAATTTATCGATTCATAGGTGCTCATCGCACGTCCGCAGTAGGTAAGTGATAATTGTCTTATTCGTGAACTCGTACCGAAATTATGATATGTACGGAGATCAGTGCGATCCTGGTAAGTATCTACCTACGCAATTTGTTTGAATGTCAATTTCAGAAGAAACGAAACTCCATATCCAACGAGTTGGACAGGTAGCTTTTTAAATTTAATTCTATTACGATGTTATTTTAATTTTGAACTGTGGTTCCAATTTTAATTTAATTGCTTAATGTATGCTGAAATATTTCTAAAGACCGAATAAGCTAAGATATTTTATTTGTAATATTGTAAGGAATTAGGCTCTTAAAATACAGGCATACCTTGCCTAGTTTAGGGGGTCTAAGAATAATGATAAATTTATTCTTATGTGGATCAATAAACAATTTAATTTAATGTTCATTTAGCTCTTCTGAATCACGGGAGTGTAAAAGTTCGCAAGATCTCCCACCCCTTGGTGTCGAGACTCGAGATGCTTCGAGCAAGCGGGTGAAGCCGGTCAATTATTATTATTGGGATCTTAATATCACCTATCCACAATTAGCATGCACTAAATTATTTAAAAAAATGTTTTCTAATTCCCAAACCGTTTGCTACAGTGCGATTGATTGGCTATTCAATTATTCACTAATTTATGTATTCACGGATAAGAAAAGGCATATAACGATAGAGCAAACTGGTGGTAAATAGTAATTACCTGGTGTCCATCGTCTATCATCTGCGGTGACCAGATCCACGCCATCGAACAGCTGCTGCGCGAATTCTTCGATGGAGTTGGACTCGGGCAGGCGGCCCGACAGCCCCGTCAGCACGATGTCGTCGTGCGCGCCGTGCGCTCCGTTGCTCACGGCACTCGGCATGTCTGCTCAGCTGTCGCGTATCTGCAACCAGACGTAGCTTCAGAACATTGCACCGCGCTGCTTCAGCCTAGACTCTTATCTCTCCGCTCACCTCAACCTATTCTTGTAATGTTCCGTCCCGGTTCGGTTTCGACCGCCGTTTGAATCCGAAATGTTTAGTTTTGGATATTTATGTGTAACGCACGGTCGGAAGGTGCGTGATACGCGCGAGGAGCGTGCGAGCCGAGTGATGCGGCGGCGATGCGACACGCGGTTAAAAGGGCGCGATAGCGGGGTCGCGGCCTGCAGCGTCACGTTTCTACGAGACCCCGAACCCGCGTTATCGCGCCACAAGGACGGACAAGGTCGGCGCGTTCTTCCTCTTAGAGAAAGTTACCAGTCCGACGGCCGCGAGCGCTGCGCCCCGGCGCGCCGGGGCCGGCCGCCGCCGGGGATGCTGCGCCCCACAGGCCACAGGTGCAGGCGGAGTCCGCTTCGACCTCCGAGTGTTCCTTTTATCTGGCGAGCTCGATCTACTGACCCCTCGATTAAATACGCAATTAATCATAATCTAAAGTATAAATCACGCGCCGCACCACGAACGCAGTCTGCGCACTCGCAGACCGCAGTGGGGGGCATCGTGCCGTTAACTGGAACTAAACAGAAACGGGGTTTTTATCGTTTAGTGAACTTGCACACAACAGTCCTAATTCTCCGCAGCAGTTCGTGGTCGTGGGCCCGGCCGTGCGCCTCGGCGTCGCTCAGCGGAAGAGTGGCCAGGCCTGGCGAGCGGTGGCGACGCCCGATGTTTTTCGATAACAATGGAACTCTTTGTGCGTCAATTGGCTCGCTCGAGCGACACATCGCATCACCTCACACAATGTCTCGTTCAGCTTTTGAACCGTCGCGGCTCCGAGGCGGCCAGAGCTCGCTGGTGACCACTGCCACTCGACATGGTTGCAAGGATAGCATAGCGTCAAGCTTCGCATGCTCTCTGACTTTTCTTGAACTAGTTATTAATGGTATAAAGCCTAAGTTAATAAGTAGTATTGATAAACACTTTTCTAGGATGATGCTTTATACTTTCTTCATACACTTGTCACATCACGACACACATCCTCCAACTAAAGTATCTACTAGCAGCATCAGGCTAGCAGCAGGCTGTGGGTTGTCTGCCAGTCGGTCAGGACTACCACTCTTATAGTGTTCGAATATACGAGCAAATGCAAAAGCCCAGAACCTGTAGTAAACATCTCGAATGATAACAATTATTGACAGCAACAATTGAAGAGCTGTAATTAGCATCCGAGCACCGTTTTCAATATGGCTAATTCTGTAAAATCATTATCATACAAAACGCTTTTACATGGCTCGTATTGTCAAAAAAATACGCCAAACTAGGTCAGGCCAATGAGTTGACAGTTGATGTTAATTAATCGTAATTTAAAAACTGAGTTAAGAGCGATTTCAAAAAATTTGAACGCTCGAGTTTAGGTAAAAATTGGTATGTGCGCTTCGATCAATTGATCGAAGTATGTGCGCGTGGCGATGCAAACATATGCAACACAAATAGTGTAGGTAGAGCGAATGTCGAGTCGGACTAAACAATCTTGAGCTGTTATAATCGTCTTTATGAGAAAAAGTCATTTGATTAATTAAATGACCTAAGATAAAAATAAAATTAAACACATGTATTAGTTGTATAAGATATACATTTAAAAAAAAAAAAAGTTATGTGGCAACCGACTTCAACAAAATTAAACTCAAACGTGTAAATTTCGGTGTTACTTAACTAAAAAAGATTACACTTTTTGTGTCGATGATATTTATTTCTACAAATAGGTTACAAGTAAGAAAAAGTGTTGGTGTGTCTATACCAAAAAAAAATTGGCCAAGTGCGAGACAGACTCGCCCATGAAGGGTTCCGAAGTAACTATAATAATATAATATGTATATTTAATTGACAAAAAAACCTTACAAATTTCGTAAAACTAGCTTATTTACATTTTTTACAACTACGCCAAATAACTTTGTTTTTCATAGTGTTTGTATGAATTACAAAGTTATATTTGCGATTTAGAAAATATGCTGTATCTCAAAAACTGTTGACTTGATCTCGTTCAAACCAATTTTGTTTGAAAGTTTATATTAAGATCTACGGATAAATATTTTTTTTAGATTTTTCACTCCATTATTATACAAGTTAGAGGGGGGAACACATTTTACCACTTTGGAAGTGTATATCTTTTAAACGATTAACCTTATGAAAAAGTGGCTTTAGAAACCACAATGTCATTTTTAAAGACCTGTCTATAGACCACACGTATAGGTTTCATGAAAAAAAAAAAATCAGTTTCAGTTCCATGTATGGGGTAATATCGCCGTGTGCTCTTACTGCTTTAATTTCTTGTTTATCAGGATTTGACATTGTTCTTTCGGCACCAGCTTTCCAAATAATTATCAGAAATAGCATCATGCGTTTTACTGTATAGTATGTAGGTATGGCATTGTCCGTAAATCCATCGATGCAGTGATCTGATTTTGGTTTGAAATGCCAATTCCTGTCATAATTGAACCAGATAACGCCTTGATTAAGATTGAGTTTAGATTTTTCAGTTGCTTTCAGAATAAAGCTAGATACACAAATCTTATTATTTGAAATAAAATTTGGATATGAGACCCAACTGTTTATTTTTAGATAGCTCATTTTGTAGCCGAATTTTACACTGTGTTTGCTTATATGTATTTATTAATTGACTCTAAGAGTACTGAAAATCTATTATTCACCTTCCATGCACTTTATAATTATTCTAAAAAATAAAAATTAGCATTTGAGAAATTTAAATTTTTAACTTTAAACTTAATTACAGTCTAGTATAGATACACAGTGTAATGGAATATACATACGTAAAACTGGAAAAGAAGTAATTGTAATCATCATTATGAATATCTTTTACTATGGGACCAACCTGCCAAAAAGAATAGACGACCTCGTTCATTTATAAGTGTGCACAACTGGACAAAATTTACTAAACAGCTGATTATTTTTAGCGTTCATAATAATGAGTACTATTACCCCTTTTAAGGGTTTATGTATATTCCGTTATACCCTGTATAACATGTTCAAAAATATAGTACCCTAAATTTAGTTATTTTAGATCTTCAGACAAGTAGCTGTTACACTACATATCTGAAGATTTTTGTACGTTAATAATTTTCTACCTATGCAATCATATATACATGATTATGCACTGGTGCTTAATGCTGTTTCATATATATAGTATTAGACTATCGCCGTTATTTACATATCTTAAATGTTTCGGCTTATTTACCAGGTACCTTTTATTTGAGCTCTGACAACTTCTTAGGCCGTGCGCGCACTGCGTTGCGTTTTGGAAACGCAAAATCTGTGAAGTATGGAGTGTCATAGAAGTGCGCGCACTGCGGTGGAATAAACGCGTGCGGTAGAGTCACTGGTGGCCCCTCGCTGCAAAGTTGCGGTGAGTCTACCGCAAATATTTTGTATCGCATAGAAATGTATGCAGTACCGCGCACTGCGGTGAAACAAACGCACGTTTTGTCTGATAATGTTGCCATACATACAGATTTCTTTGTATTTATACATATTTTTGATGTGTGATACAGATTAGCACTCGATACAGATTTTTATCTAAATTTCACACTGTATTGATAGATAGACAACCTTTGGAAGGACTTTAAAAACTTTAATTAAAGTGGGGAGGGCAAAATTAGTGTACGTAAGTACACTCATAAAAACAGAGAAAAAAATTATTATTAAAATACACTCTTTTGCAAAAAAAACGGACACCTAAGGAAATTTACGTTCTAAGGTCGATTTGAGTTAATTAAATGAAATTTATTGCTTTGACGTAGTCTGTTTACTTATAATCGTGTAAATTAATGCGCGTGAAGTGAATTCGGGCAATAAAAGAAAAAAAAAACGACGGATTCTTTAAAACCGATGTACACGCCCAAACAATAAGAAGTGGTCGGCAATAAAGACAAGATTTCTTTTTTACTTTTTTTAATTAAATAAAGTTACAAATGTAAAAACCTAATAACGAGTGTGACCTCCTCTTGCCAAAATCACAGCTTGAATCCTTCTGGGCATGCTTTCCACGATGTTTTTAATAACGTTTTGAGGAATACGTTCCCACTCTTCTGCAATGACTCTTTTTAGCTCCCTGATGTTTTGTGGAGCAGGTTGCACTGATCTTACCCGTCTCTTTAGAACATCCCAGACATGCTCAATTGGATTGAGGTCAGCACTTCGAGCTGGCCAATCTAAACGACGGATCCCAACTTCTTGCATGTACGCTTCCACGTCGCCAGAACGGTGCGGGCGAGCATTGTCGTCCATAAAAATGGAATCTTCCCCAAGTGCAGTCAATGTGGGTTGTGCATATGGAATTAGGACTTACATTATGTACCAGTGTGCATTTAATGTTCCATTTTCTATGAAAACTAACTCCGTACGCTCCGTCGAATTAATTGCTGCCCAAAACATAACGGAGCCTCCGCCATAAGGAGTGATTTCTTCGAAACACACTTCCGCATAGCGTTCCCGTGGTCTTCGCAGCACTCGCCGGCGTCGATCCTCTCCACACAAAGATATTCTAGCTTAATCAGAAAACAATACTTTATTCCAGTCCTCCAGAGTCCATGAAGCACAGTTCTGAGCAAACTGAAGTCGAGCAACACGGTGCTCACGGAGTAATTTAGGGCCCCGAGCTGGGCGGTAACTCCTGATATTGGCAGCCAAAAGCCTCCTCCTGACCGTCCACAAGCTAACTTCTACTCCTCTTACTTCTTCAAGGCTCTTCTTCAGGTACACACTTGACGCTTTACGATTCCGCAACGCCTAACTCACCAAAAAGCGGTCATCTCTTGGTTCTGTGCATCGTTTTCTTCCAGAACCGGGTCTTCTTTTGACCGAACCGGTCTCTTGATACCGTTGCCAAGTCCTCTGGACAGTTGAACGACTCGCATTTAGCCGCTGAGACACGTAAGTTTGCGAACAACCTTCTTCAAGTAGGGCTATAATTTTACCGGCCCTTATCGCTTTATCACTCATATCAAAAAGTGGTATTTAATGTAAAAAGAATGATTAAATTGTTTAATTTGCAGAAAATATCCAAAAGTTTGAAAATATCGTAATCAGTTAAAAATCGTTTCAGCAATTCGCGCCATTAGTAAAGCAATTTTAGGATAATCCACAATAATCATTATTTTTCTTTTATTAATTTCAAATTTTAAATTTGGAACGTAAAGAATCATGCCAGAATGCTTCAAATAACATGCCAATACATCGTCAAATTAATAAAACCTATTTCTTGTTCTTCTTCATTGAAGTAGAGAAAAAAATCTAAAGTGCCCGTTTTTTTTTTGCAAAAGAGTTTATGTATGCAGATAACTGTAACAACTAAAACAGAACTTAGCAAAATAAATTACCTAGATACCGCATTTATTACGTTACACACACCGTTGAACGAATCTATTCTTTATGGTTATTTTTTATAAACAACGTTAATATAATATTCTAATTATTTTAATTTATTATTTTAATTAATTTCCGTAGTACATTATTTTAACATAGGCTGGTGTCTATTGACTTAGTACTTACAATGTAAGAGCTTGAAATAGTTTTTTTGGCAGCATCATCACAAAATATATGGAATTTTCTCTATAATACAAATACTTAATTAGAATGTTTAAATTAACGTTGTTTATAAAAAAATAACTATAAAGAATAGAATCATACAATGGTGTGTGTAACGTAATAAATGCGGTATCTAGGTAATTTATTTTGCCAAGTTCTGTCTTTAGTTGTACCAATTTATTTATTTATTATTAGGGATAACAACAGCATACAATTCTTAAATGGGTACTTATCTATAATTACATGAGTAGCCAATAACAGTTATCCACAAAAGATATTCAAGGTGGATCAGTCTTAATATTAATATTAAAGATGATTGGGCACTTTGAAGAGATCAGTATATAATATTCATGAAGGATATAATATATGTATATCATATAATAGATACATATAATTACAAATAACATATACTAATTTATTTATATATATGAAGAAAAAAAAATATAAATACATATAGAAATGAAAATATATACTAACTAGATAACCAGCCATTTAGTATATTGTTTGAAATTTTTGATAGCCTATTATGATAACAATTCAAACAAAACTTGTTTCTTGAAATCGTTCTTAGATCCAATGAATAAGTCCACACTTATAAAGTGTTTATTGTAACAGTCGAGTAAACGTGGTATTACACTATTTTTACCGTAGTTACTCGAGTGAAATGGAGTACAAAATAATGTAGTGTGTCTAGTGCGTTTCCTTGGAACATTTAACTTAATCTTATTTAAAAGCACAGGGCAATCGGTCCGTCCCCGTAAAATATCATATAGCAACTCCATATCCATTAGGATACGCCTCTCCTGCAGAGTTAAAAGATTGTATAACCGACAGTTCTCTTTGTAATCACGTGAAGAGTTATGAAATTTGAAATTAAGGTGATCTATAAACTTTTTCTGAATGCGTTCAACACTATTATTATGTATTGCGTAAAAGGGAGACCATATCTGACAACCGTATTCCAGTAGACTTCGAACAAAAGCAAAATAAACTACTTTTAAGCTTAACAAACTCTTAAAAGGTAGGCAAGATCTTAAAACAAAACCAAGATTGCGAAATGATCTGCTGCATATCGCATCGATGGACATCTCCGCGTCTAATAGTATACAATAATAGTATCAATACAGTGTGAAATTTGTATAAAAATCTGTATCGAGTGCTAATCTGAATCACACATCGAAAATATGTATAAATACGAAGAAATCTGTATAGTAGGGGAGCCCACGATGCTAAATGGGGATTTACTCGAGCGTCATAGAGACCTATTGGGTTGCAAAGCTTAGATGATAAGAAGAAAAAAATGTTATATGGTATATACCTTTCATCGGTGGGGTAAGCGGCTATAGATTTTTAAATATGTAAAAAAATACTGTTGCATGGACATTCTCGAGCGCGTCAGATATTGATAGCATCAATGCCCTACGTATTTTTAATAATGTACGTATGTTAATCTGATCGTTTGCATGATGCGGGTGGTTGTATGTAAGGGTTGAAAATGAAAAAATAAAAAAATTAATCGAGCGCGTCAGATTTTCTAAGGGAGTGAATGAAAGCTTTTTTTTTGGTGCACTTAATGCACCAAAAAGAAAGCTTTCATTCACTAATCTGACGATTTCGATGTGACGCAAACTCGCGGCTATTTTTATAATGTGCAAAAAAAATTCGCCATTTTGAAATACTCAAGCGCGTCAGATTAAGATATATATAGTTCAACTTTATGTTCTAAACGTGCTGTCTCATAATCTGACGATTACCTAGAGGGATTCGCATAATCCGACAAAAAAAAATTTTTTTTAATCATTGAACTTAATTAATTGAAAAGCTCAGGAAATAGCATGCAAATAAATAAGTGTATGCTTTTCAAGTAGAATACTTGTATTTATAAAAAACATATTTAATTTTTTTTAATGTTTTATAATTAATTAATGGCTGTTGATATCTTGACTCGCGTTCCTGTCTTTCTGCATGTACTTGGCCGAACATTGCTGTGTCTTCTAATGCTTTTCTTCTCAGCAATGTCTTCTTCTTGTGACGCCATGTTAGATTGATGACCATAGATCGGAATAGGTAGAGCTGTTTTATGTACTTGCCATAGGTTAGAATAATGTGGATATTCTCCGAGTTAAAATCATAAAAAAACTATTCTCGCCTTCGGGACTATTGAAAGATTACACTTCCTTTCTGGCGGGTAAATATAAGAAGGACGGGATTAAAGAGAGTATAATAAATACACTGGTCAGCAAATAAACCGAGCCACCCGCTACCTAGGAACTCTGATTCAATTTTCTCAAAAAGTATAAAACTTACAACTATCGAAGTTATACCTACAATAAGTGCGTTTCATGGTGATTAAAATGACTACAAATTAATTCGAAAGTACCGACAACTCACATTGTAATCAAGCAACAAACACAATGCTAACGATTTGCTCTGTTTTCACCAGAGTTTGAAATTAGCGTTCTTTTTCTCTACAATGAGGGTAGTCGGATATTTCTTATCATTTCTTTAGTTTTTGTCCATCGTTTGCTCAGACGCGTGTGTTTTTGCTACTTTTTTTGATTAATAATGGATACAACACCTCAGGAAGCAGCTCAAGCTGTAGCATTACTTCAAGCAGGCATTGCGCAACGTGAAGTCGCTCGAAGGCTTCGAATCAGCAGATCTTCGGTGCAACGAGTTTAAAGACGATACCTAGAGAATGGAGCATTCGATCGCCGTCCAGGTACGGGCAGACCTAGGGCTACATCAGCAGCAGATGATCGTTATATCCACCTTACTGTTCTGCGAAATCGCCACCTCAACGCAGTTCAAGTCCAACAAAGTCTGCGTGACGAACGCCAAGTGGTCATAAGTTCAGATACCGTCAGAAGGAGACTTGCTGAACGGAACCTGACCCCAAAAAGAGCTGCAACAGGCCCAGCATTAACGGTAGCACACCGTCGAGCACGACTTGAATTTGCTCGAGAGCATAGGGATTGGACATTAGAGCAGTGGAGTAATGTACTCTTCACTGATGAGACCAGGGTGAGTCTACATGGAAGTGATCGACGTCAAAGAGTATATCGTCGCCCTGGAGAACGTTATTCTCAGTGTTGCATCGAGGAAACTGTTGCTTATGGAGGAGGATCTGTAATGGTCTGGGGCGGCATCTCGTTAACAGCACATACAGCGTTAGTTTTCATCGAACCGACGGGCCGTACACGTGGACTGACTTCTCATCGCTACATTACTGAAATCCTCGCAGACCATGTGGTACCTTACGCAGGATATATCGGACAGGATATGCAATTGATGCATGATAATGCACGGCCTCCATGTGGTGACCCAGTATCTACGCGACGTCAGCATTCGTACGATGGACTGGCCAGCTCGAAGCCCGGACTTGAATCCGATAGAACACTTATGGGATGAGCTGAAACGTCGGGTTCGAGCCCGGGTACCTGCTCCAACAAGGCTTCCAGAGCTGCGAATCGCAATTGAAGAGGAGTGGAATACAATTCCTCAAGATTTTATCGTCAGGCTCGTAAGGTCGATGAATACAAGGATGCTGGCAGTTATCCGAGCAAGGGGAGGGAATACGGAATATTGATCAAAAACTTTTTTTTTATTTTATCTTTGTTTTTGGCTTTAATTTTTTTTTTCACTTTGTCATTACTAACGATTGTCACGACTGGAAAACGACTCTTCTTTGTAAAATCCTTAATAAACACTGAAATATTGATTAAACCCAATGAGTTTCCTTTCATTTTAATCACCTTGAAACGCACTTTCTGTAGATACAACTTTGATAATTGTAGGTTTTTTAGTTTTTGAGAAAATTGAATTAGAGTGCCTAGGTAGCGGGTGGCTCGGTTTATTTGCTGTCCAGTGTAGATAAACTTGATTCATTAAACCACATATATTTTTTAAGTAACAATTTCTTATTCAAGAATCAACAATCAATTAAACATTTTTAGTCTGAAGTTGTACAAAAACATATTACTATACAAACTATTTATTTTACAGATATTGACAAAAATAATGAAATTCAATAAAATCCCGTAGTATCAGTAGGAATCCCGTGGAATATCCATATTAACATCAATGTTTGCGGTCAATGAACTTAAATAGCTCTACCTATTCTGATCACTGTTGATGACAAACAACTGTTCATAATAATAATGGTTTATTCTTTATTAGGTATTCACATAGATGATACGGGTATTCAGTTCTTATTTAGAGGACCGGGCGCGCATGCGTGCGTGTCTGTACGCTGAACATAGACTACCGAGGCCGGAAGTGTTGCTCTATGTAACAGAAATATAGGCATCACGCAGCTGCACGCATTTAAGTTTATCGACGAATTTTTGTTATTTCGGCTTGCGGAAACCGTCAGAATATATATTTTTCGAATTTCTGATGGTCAATTTTTTTTTACTAATCTGATCCTGTATCCTTCGCGGGCGGCCTTATATATGGGGCTCATGTTTGGTGGAGGTACTTAACCGGGTACAAGGTATCCCCCAGTATATTAATCTGCCGCGCTTTAGTAAATTCCAAAATCTCCGCTTGGGCTCCACTACTAGTATGTATGGCAACATTGTCAGACAAAAGGTGCGTTTTTCTCGCCGTAGTGCGCGCACCTGAGATTGCGGTCATTCTACCGGTGCGGTAGAACTACCGCAATTGCGGCCACCGCAAGGCAGTGCGCGCACGGCCTTACCTACTTTACCTTTCTGTGATTATGGCGTTATCAATATTATCGAAATACCGGATCCCAAACAAAAGGCACGCTGTAGAAGACCCTATTTATATAGGTAAGTAATGCTGTTTTGTATTAACTAAATTCAGAACTAAACAAATATAGAAATTCCAAAAAGTATTTACTATTGAGTCCTAAACTTCCGCTGAATCGTCAAGTCTTGTCTAATGCAAAAGGGTTGTTTTTCCTATACAATTTAAGATAAGATATAATAATTTACCGCTGAATAGACTAGAAACTACAAAGTCACTCTGAAGGGTAACTGAAAAGACAATGCTAGATGATGGCCATTCGATTCAACACCTAAATTAAAGTAACTTGTTTATTGCTTAACTTTATTATACTATATAAAGCTAAATTACCACTGACTGACTGACTGACTCACTCACTCATTGACATAATTGTTCTCCCAGATGGTGGATGGGGAGGTGGGTATATTTTGACAGATTCGTAAACAAGTAACTCTCAAACCTACGGGAAAAGTGCCAAACCTCCCCTTTTCACCCCCCTTCTCCCCCCTCTCTATCGTATCTCGGAAACTACGAGACCCGTATTTTTTGTTTTTTACGGATTCGTATAGAGGAGGCTCGGTAAAGTAAAAACCATTTTTCAAAGTCCCCCCCCCGCCCCCCTTCTCCCCCCCTTTAGGCGGATCTCGGAATCTAAGAGACTTGGAACATTTTTTTTTCAGATTCATTTAGAGGGGCAATGCTTTAGTCGAAATACTTGTGCAACCCCTCCCCCCATCACCCACCCCCCCTTTTTTTTTTTTTTTTTTCACAAGCACGCGAGGTGCTTGCACCTCGCGCAACACTCAAATACTAAACCCCCCCATCACCCCCCCCCTTTTTATTTTTTATTTTTACACAAGCACGCGACACGCAAATACTAAACCCCCCCCATCTCCCCCCCCCTTTTTTTTTTTTTTTTCACAAGCACGCGAGGTGCTTGCACCTCGCGCAACACGCAAATACTAAACCCCCCCCATCTCCCCCCACCCCCACTTTTTTTTTTTTCACAAGCACGCGAGGTGCTTGCACCTCGCGCAACACGCAAATACTAAACCCCCCCATTCCCCCCCCCCCCCATTTTTTTTTCTTTTTTTTTTTCACAAGCACGCGAGGTGCTTGCACCTCGCGCAACACGCAAATACTAGTTATTATTATTATTATACTATATAAAGCTAAATTACCACTCACTGACTCACTGACATAATTGTTCTCCCAGATGGTGGATGGGGAGGTGGGTATATTTTGACAGATTCGTAAACAAGTAACTCTCAAACCTACGGGAAAAGTGCCAAACCTCTCCTTTTCCCCCCTTTCTCCCCCCCCCCTATCGTATCTCGGAAACTACGAGACCCGTATTTTTTTCTTTTTACGGATTCGTATAGAGGAGGCTCGGTAAAGTAAAAACCATTTTTCAAAGTCCCCCCCCCTGCCCCCCTTCTCCCCCCCTTTAGGCGGATCTCGGAATCTAAGAGACTTGGAACATTTTTTTTTTCAGATTCATTTAGAGGGGCAATGCTTTAGTCAAAATACTTCTGCAACCACCCCCCCCATCCCCCCCCCTTTTTTTTTTTTTCACAAGCACGCGAGGTGCTTGCACCTCGCGCAACACGCAAATACTAAACCCCCCCATCTCCCCCCATCACCCCCCACCCCCACTTTTTTTTTTTTCACAAGCACGCGAGGTGCTTGCACCTCGCGCAACACGCAAATACTTGATTTAGAGGGGCAATGCTTTAGTTTTTTTCACAAGCACGCGAGGTGCTTGCGCCTCGCGCAACACGCAAATACTTGATTTAGAGGGGCAATGCTTTAGTTTTTTTCACAAGCACGCGAGGTGCTTGCACCTCGCGCAACACGCAAATACTAGTTTTAGTATAAGTCTAAACGTGAGGACTTGTTATTGGCTCTCTGGCGACTATGTATTCCTCTTTTTATGTTTTTATTAGCTGTAAGTCCTCCATATAGTAAATAAATATTTAAAAAAATATTTATGTTTGCGTTCGAAAGTTCCATCATCAAGCCCAAGGTTTGAAGGTACAGTATTAATGCGATTGCAATACAACTTATTTTATATTTTATTTTGGGGTGGAAAAAGCAACAAATGACGTCTCTCGCTCTGGGTGGAGGAAAGAAGTGCTAGACTTCTACTGACTAAAAACCCGCCCTGTCCCATCATCAGCCCTTAAGTTCCGGGGCCGCGGTACCTATCTCGTTATTTATTTATTTAATCTAAAATAAAATAAACTTTGTATTAAAAAATAAACCCGACTTGCAAAAAAAACACTGCAAAAAGAATAATTACTTTAATTACGGAATTAGTTGTCAAAAACGATATTACAAAACCAGAGACACCGATTCACGAAATTAAAGTTATTTTTCACTTTGCAGTGTTTTTTTTTTAAAGTTTGATTAAATCTCGCTTTTTAGTGGGTTGTTTTGTAATTTACCTAGTTTAAAAGCCTAAACGTCAACTTCTTATCACCTTTTGCAAAATATTTCTGTTTCCGATGCAGGGACGATAATTGTTGGATTCTCTTGGTACTTCACAATCAGCTCCCCTTCACCATATGCAGTGTGACGGGCATAAAGTGTTTAAAATTTTTATTCAAATAATCGAATCGCAACCCACGAAATACTTATTATAGGTGTGCCTATAATATTTGAAGAGTTCTCTCGATTTCTCCATGATTCCATCATCAGATCCTAACTTGATGACAATAGAACTCACCTAATTAAATAAAAACTTACACATCTACCCATTAACTAAAAGCAAATGCATAAATAGATAGTAAATTCTTGGTTAAAATCACTAAATTATGCGGAGACTGAGAAGCTCGTGGAAGTGTAACTCACTCGTCACACAGCCCAACAAAACTTCACAACTCACATTCCACATACACCCCTTACACACCTCATTTACACTCACCGGCCATACATTCACCTTACATTAGATTACTACTTCTAAACACATCCCAATAATTTCATTATGTCTTTTGTTGTTTATTTTTATCTTTTAAATTATCGTTTTTTTTTTGTTTAAGACGCAATATAATCCCGTTGACCTTGCTCAAACGGGCGCACACAGACACATCACAGAGAATGCCCCGCGCACCCCCTCATTTGAGGGGGTGAAGCAGATGAAGTGGGACACGAGTAGTCTCGCCTACTGCGGGGTGCACCGCGCGAATTTCGTCGATGCGTGTTTTTCATTACATTTAACATCGTAATTTCGCGGCTAGTTTACAGAGCTCGAGCGGTCCAGTGTGTCCCCGTTCGGATTTCGCGCCGCGTTTCCGCGGCGATCACCAAGATCGAATCTCATTCGCGGTATAGCTTTTTGTTGTCTTATTTATTAAATATTATGTATTTATAGATATTTACATATTTTCGTGTTGTTATTATTTTAAAATATGTGCATAGTTTTGTTCTCTTATTTTTTATTTAATACATTAGGTTATCAAAAAAATTTTTAGCAAAAAAATAGAACCGACTTCCATATAAAACACTACAAAGGCAAAAATAACTTTAATTTCGGTAGTCGGTATCATTTGTTTTGTAGTTTCTTTTATATTTTTGACACCGCCTTCCGAAATTAAAATTATTTTTGCCTTTGTAGTGTTTTTATATGGAAGTCGGTTCTATTTTTTTGCAAAAAAATTTTTTTCACGCTTTTTAGTGGGACTGTTTGTAATTTATCTAGTTACAAAAGCCAAAATGTCAACTACTTATCACCTTTTACAAAATATTGCTTTTCCTGGTGCAAAGCTGTTAATTTTTGAGGAGTTCTCCTGGTACATCACCATCAGCTCTACATCACCATATGCATTGTGATGAGCATAAAGTGCTTAACATCCGTACTCAAGTAATCGAATCGCAATCCACGAAATACTTATTATTGAGTAGTTTCAGTGGCCATCTGTGGTCTTCATCATTAGTTCAACTTCCCCAAATGGTAATTTTCAAAAGCAACTGCTCAAGGTACTATAAGAAGAAAAAAATTTGAAGAGTTCCCTCGATTTCTCCAGGATCTCAACATCAGATCATGATTTCGTAACAATGGGACCAACTAGAACGTATACCCTTTCAAACGCAAAAAGAATTTTTCAAACCGGTCCAGCCGTCTCCGAGTTATGAGGTAACACACATAAAAAAAAGTTCAAGACGAATTGAGAACCTCCTCCTTTTTTTTTTGAAGTCGGTTAAAAACAATAATTTTTATTCCTATAGATATTTTATTTCAGAATCAAGAATAATATAATGAAAAAGAAAACATCCAAAAAGTTTGATGGTGGATTCTGAAGAAAAATAATATACAGGGTGTTACAAAAGAGTTTAAGTAATACCAAAGGAGGTTATTGTACTCATAATTATGAACAAGTTTTACTATGGCACCAGCTCTGAAATCGCAATTAAAACAGCTGTTTCAATTATTTTTTTCCAAGGGAATAAACTTTTTGTATAAAATAGCAGTTTATTTTCGTTATTTTTATTTTCGCAATATACGGTTTATAAGAATACAGCGTGTGAAGTGAACATACCTACGGATGCGAGGAGAGACGAATGAAAGGGTGGGATACGGACTGGGTGGATGGATGGACAGGTGAACGAACAGGAAGGATACATAAAAATTAAACAAGCTAATTATTATAACTTTATTTTGTGATTTTTTGACGTATTTACGCATACGGAGCGCAATGTTAATACACAAATTTTGGAAAAAAATTACTCATTTCACAAATCTTCAAAATTTAGTTTTCTACTACAACAAGTTTTGTTTTTAGGCATCCAAAACAAATACTGCCTTGTATGTGCTCGTGCAGAGAAAAAACAAACTGCTGCACCGGAACAGTTTGCTTTCATTCCATTTCGCTTTTGTCTTTTTTGTCACTTTTATCTCTATCTGTATTTTCATCTCTATTTTTTACGTATGGTTCACGAATTTTCATATTTCTTGAAATTCGGAGATCAAGTATCTCAGGTAAAATACAGTCTAAATAGAACTTTTTCAATTTTTCTTTCATTTCTCTTTCCCAAAATGTATCATCTCTTTGAATGATTTCCGTCTTCAGCTTTTCTTTTTCATTCTCCCATACGGCAAACAAACAATATTTTTTTTGGGTTACGTGTAGCTGTCCTTGAACTTGGTAATACCAAGCATGTTTTTTGTTGATGGCTAGTTCACTAGTTTTTGTTTTTTGCCAGAAGTTTACTTTTTTATTTTCAATTGCTGCTGCTAGGCCCATTTTGTGGGCTGTCAAAGGACACTTTACTTCAACAACAGTATTTTCTCCAATTAATCCATCAGGCGTTGCACCCAAGAAACATAGTTCTTGGTCTATAAATAAACCACAGGGTCTAATCGTTTTGCGCTCTTGTACAGCCAATTGTGCAAGTGCGATTTTTTCATTCAATTGGCCATGTCTAATAGATTCCACGTGGTCAATTTTGTTTCGATAAAGAATATCTTTGACTAAATTAGCACATGGTGTATTAATACGCCTTTTTATAACTCTGCCGAAATTGGATGCAGTCAATAACGATCTTCTCATCTCTAGCCATTCTCCACTATCACTTTGTAAAACAGTTTTTCTTTCAATTGTTGCTCGTTCCAAATCAGACTTTTTAATTTTTTTCATAAACTCGTTTTTCAGTTTATCCAGTATTTCTACCAGCATATCGGGCTTTTCACAGGACTGGCCATAATCCTTATCGTCTTGTTTTTTACTGAAAACAAGCCTTCTTTTTCTTTTTATATATCTTTTACTAGGGAGTTTTTGTTTCTTCTTTCTTTCTTCCCACAGTTTCAAATTCAAATTCAAATTCATTTATTCAGTTTGCCTCTTGGGCTCTTATTGGTAATTTTTTTATAAAGCTTCGAAAGTGCATTTTCTTCATTGAACGACACTGCTGACGCAATGCATCGCGTCTGATATGAGTTTTTGAGGGAAAAATTAACTCTTTTTCCTCCTACATATTTTGCTATTATGCTATGTATGATAGCGTTCTACAACGTTACTGTCCACGTCATGAAGTAAACTTCGAGCATGGCCAGCAATACTTTGTATCATTATACTAATTCTCTGCCACAAAGAACTTAGCTGAAAGTCACTTGGAACATCATTTTGCTCCAAATCTCCCGTTTTTTTGCAGAAATGTGTTTTGCATTCAAGGTGGTTTCCAAAAGCGTGATGATGTGCTTGTAAAATGTCCTCAAATAATTTTTGCTCTTCTGGGCAGGGATCATTTTTATTTTTTTGTATTGCTTTGGTTATGCAGGATCTCATGCTCAAAACTCGCGATATGGTCAATAATTTTCTGTGACTTTTTAAATATTTGGTTTCAGTTTGCAATGTCATCATTTTGTTACAAAAATTCCTCAGTAAATGATTTCTGCATTCTACTTTTTCGACGGTAATATCAAGGTAAGGTCTTGCCTGCAAAATTTTGGAATAAGTACTTGAGTCACCATCAGATATTAGTCGTCCGTAAATCAAACCGTGGGTAGCTAATGACTGCTTAATACCTTCCACTATAATTTCGCTCTCCATTCCTGTGGACGGACCGGAATAGTTTTTCGAACATAAATGTTCAGGCACTGTTGTTTTTTTTTCTTTTCGGCACGATCACAATGGTAGCAATATTTATTTCGGACTCCCAAATATAAAAGTTTGCCTGTTTTTCTACCTATGATTGCAGCAGCGCCGGATAAAGCTGAATATTTTTTTTGTACGACCTTTTACCGTACACACCATCTGCTATCACATCTATGATAGGCGTACCATTCTTTGTGACCCTGCCTTCTGCTATAGCCATAATTTTCTCTTCCTCAGCTGCTTGATCCATGGACTGTTGTGTCAGTTGCTGCCAGTTTTCCGACAGTAATTTGTGGTTCTTTTGGTATGTTTTTTGGGAAATCATTGGCAAATTCATGGCTGATGAAAATTCTTGTAGCTGAGAATGACCACAACCAATAGAAATTGCACCAGCTACAGCACATGTATTTATTGATAAACAATTATCATTGTCGTTAATGATAACAAATTGTTGTTTACACATTTTACATAAAAAAGTAAATTTGGAAGATAAGCCGTGAAGCTTTTCACCAACTAACTCAAGAGAAGATAGCCCGCAGTCTAATGGTCCGTGATTTGAGATCTCACACAACTTTAAAAAAAAATAGGAAACATTAATAATCCTGCGTCCAATTTGTATGTTCTTTTTAGGAGTATAGTTTTCCGTCTGTAAAAATAAATGAATATTTTTTTTTTATACCATAAAACATTATTTTAACTTAAAATAATTTTAAATAAGTATGTTTTCACGGAATAACTTACTTCTGCACTATAATTTAACCCATCAGTTTCTTGGTTTTCAGGTTGGACATCACAATGACTTTCTTCAGTAGCACTAGCCACCTAAAATTGAATTATACCATTTTTATTTATAAAACTAATTCTACACAACTCGCAAAATTATGTTACTGTAACGTGCGGTTGAAGTTACCTGTGTATTAAAGGTTTCTTTTAGTACTTGCTCAGATGAATATGTACTTTTATCAATAACTTCACGACCGTGATCATTCTGTGATGCCACAGTTTCCAATCTAAAAATACAAAAAGTTTGTGGTAATGAAATTCATTACAAAATAAAGCGGGACATTATTTACCATGTTTGTTATTTGTTTCGAGTTTCGATTGTGAAACAACTGAAAAAATTGGCCAAGTGCATGTCAGACTCACCCATGAAGGGTTCCGTAGTAACTATAATAATATAATATAACATGTATATTAATTTGACAAAAAAAAGACCTTACAAATTCCTTAAAACTAGCTTATTTACACTTTTACAACTACGCCAAATAACTTTGTTTTTCATAGTGTTTGTATGAATCACAAAGTTCTATTTGCGGTTTTAGAAAATATGCTGTAATACAAAAACTGCTTACCCGATCTCGTTCAAACCGATTTTGGTTGAAAGTGTATATCTACAGACATATATTTTTTTAGATTTTTCACTCCATTGTTATAGAAGTTAGAGGGTGGGGGGGGGGGGAGGGAGAGACAACTTTTACCACTTTGGAAACGATTTACTTTATGAAAAAATGGTTTTAGAAACTTCAATCTCATTTTTTAAAGACCTGTCTATAGATATCACACACGCATAGGTTTCATGTAAAGAAATATTTTCAGTTTTTAGTTCCATATATGGGGAGCCTTCCATGTATGGGGAGGTTCCATGTATTTAAATTTTTTTTTTTTTTTCTCAAAGTCGGAAAGCGGTTTATCGGAAGACGGACGGACGGACAGACAGAAACAGATAGACAGACAGACAGACATGATGAAACTATAAACAACAAATACAGGGTGGCAGGGACATCTACGCGCAACCGCTTACCATGGATTCAGTACATGATTCTGGACCCCCTGCGTGGATAGTTTTCGTCGGCTTTTTCTTAATTTCATAAAATTACGAAAAATCCGACGCAATAAAAAAACAGTAAATTCACTTATTTCAAACAGTAATGTAAACAAAACTCGAAAAGGCTACCTGATTAGTTATGTTGATCTCGCAAATTAACCCTAGCAAAACAGCTGATCAGGTAGCTCTTTCGAATTTTATTTACATTGCTGTTTCAAGTGAAACAAGTGAATTTTATATTTTAATTAACAATGATTTTATACAGTTTTCAGTAAAAAATACTGAAAAATCCTGAAAAATTAAAAAAAAACGACGAAAGATTCCAACGCAGGGGGTCCAGAATCATGTACCAAATCCCTGGTAAGCGTTTGTGCGTCGATGTCCCTGCCACCCTGTATATTACTTGTGCCAAAATATAGTAGTAAATATCCCGTTTTAAGACAGATTTAGTGACCATGTCAATTTTAAAACTGCGTGAAAATATCAATTCTAAATTTTCTAGTTCTGTGGTTCAGAAGTTGGTACATTTTAGATTTCATTTTTTAGGGTTCCGTAGCTGAATGTCAAAAAACGGAACCCTTATAGTTTCGATATGTCTGTCCGTCTGTCTGTCTGTCTGTCCGTCCGTCCGTATGTCACAGCCATTTTATTCCGAAACTATTAAGACTATACATGTGAAACTTAGTAGGTAGATGTATTCTGTAAACCGCTTTCCGATATTAAGAAAAAAAACTAAATAAAATACCCCATACATGGAACTAGAAATGAAAATATTTTTTTTTATGAAACCTATGTGTGTGTGGTATCTATGGACAGGTCTTTAAAAATGATATGAGGGTTTCTAAGACCGCTTTTTCATAAAGTCAATCGTTTAAAAGATATAAGCTTCCAAAGTGGTAAAATGTGTGTCTCCCCCTCTAACTTCTATAATAATGGAGTGAAAAATTTAAAAAAAAATATGTCTATAGATCTTAATGTAAACTTTCAACCAAAATTAGTTTAAACGAAATCGGTTCAGCAGTTTTTGAGATACAGC
Source organism: Tholera decimalis (assembly GCA_943138885.2). Lineage (NCBI taxonomy): Eukaryota > Metazoa > Arthropoda > Insecta > Lepidoptera > Noctuidae > Tholera > Tholera decimalis. The sequence goes on along the minus strand of OW964566.2, from coordinate 556,337 downwards.
ATATTTTCTAAAACCGCAAATATAACTTTGTAATTCATACAAACACTATGAAAAACAAAGTTATTTAGCGTAGTTATAAAAATGTAAATAAGCTAGTTTTAAGAAATTTTTAAGGTTTTTTTCATTCTTCAAATAAATATACATATTATATTATATTATATTATATTATTATAGTTACTACGGAACCCTTCATGGGCGAGTCTGACTCGCACTTGGCCAATTTTTTGTATTCATTTCGTAAAATTGTTGAGCTACAAATAAAAGATTAGGCAACTAACATTCATAGTTAGGTACATACCTATTCTCTTACTTAGTTATGTATGAGAATAAGCAACATCTGAATTTTCAGATCAATCAGATATTTTGTCATGCACATTACTGCCCATATCAATAAACCGCGGTCTTGAAACAAAATGTTTCTTACTTTGTTTTATTCTTTATTATAGCCTAGATAATGTGTCGATACTTACTCATTGAAAATAACTTCGGCGTTGACATTTTCGACTTTCTTTCTCCTATAAAAAAAATGAAAACATTTATTTTTTTATTCAACAAAATATTTACAAAAATATCTAAATATAATATAAAAGTACTTTCAATAAAATAGAAGTGACAAAAAGACAAAATAAGACCCTAGGTTTGATCCAGGACACTGGCGGTTGCCAATCCGATTCACTACTATACACGCTAATAGAACTTATGAATTGTGATGAAATAACTGACCGTATTCGAGTAAAATAAAGTGCTCAATACTGAGATGGTTCCAATAATGTGTCATAATATTTTAGAAATAATTTAGTAATCTAAAATATTCTTACCTTTTAACATCGTTCATATGTACGGCGTTTGATTTATATGAACGTTTTTTAGTCCTTTTAACTGGCTTCACTTTATTTCCCATATTTATAAAATAAAATTGAAATCAAGTTACGCTATTTTAACCTGAAGTATTTTATATTTACAAGAAAGAAGATTATTTATAGAAAATTGATATAAAAAATGAATTTTATAAATAAAATAATGAATTTACAGACGAAACTTTACAATAACTACAAACAATTCCGAGTCGAAATAAATCGGCGAGAAAAGCGACACGTCCATATAGCAACAGGCGTTGGCCGGCACTGTCGGTACACAGGCGTTTACGCACACATGCGTACGTATTATATTGCGAAATAATAATACGCGATTTACAGAAAATGTATTGATTGGATTAAAAAAATAAAACACTATTTCGTTAGTATGTTTCTTGTTGAATAATTTGTCAAAAAATCAGAATGATCGTATGTATTTTAATATGGTTTTTATTCGTTAAAAGATTTTTTTAGAGGTATCTTTGTGATTTTTTTCTATGAATTAAAATTTGTTGTATTATGTTTTCAAAACACTACTTAACTAGATTATATCCTGAAGAATATCATATATTTTTCTGATTGTGTTAACTGCAGTGAATCATATACTTTAACGCATTATAAAACTCGCGTTTAAACCTATTTTCGCGTCTGGAGCGCCTTAAATTATTTCTTGATTAACTTTTTGCATGGAGCATTACTTATGTCATGTTTTCTGTATCCGGAGAAGAGCGTTGTTAACTGCGCTACAGTTTAAATATACTTTTGCAGCTAACATCGTTTGACTTGTTGTATCTAGTCTTGTGTTTTGGTTCCTGAATAAACTATTTACTATTTACTACCTTGAAAGCAAACGCAAAGCAAACCTTAAATATTCATAAATGTATATAAGAGATTTAAAAAAAAATCAGTATAATGTCTGATAATTTATTTTTTCAGTGATTGTAGATTGTACTAACAATGTCGTGCTTGTACACGGAAATATAAATTTCCGTATTTCAATCGATCATCATCTTCATATTCATCAATCAGACCGTGACTTAATTCGCGTGGAATGGTTTTCTCGCGGAAATCCCGATCCCTTGGGAATTCCAGGATAAAAAGTAGCCTATGTGTTATTTCAGGGTTTCAACTATGTACATACTAACCACATTCAGATCCGTTCAGCAGTTTTTGCGTGAAAGAGTAACAAACATCCATCCTCAAACTCAAACATTTACCGTCATTACGAAACGAGACACGCAAGAGGCGCTACGGCCACCAAAAGGTCAGGCCGTAGCGCCCTCATTCCAGGACGCCCTTGTCCGGACTGCCCTCACATCGAAAAACTTGTTATTCCGCCACGCCCTCGGCCGGTACTCACCCGTTTTTGTTTTCAGGAAATATCAGTAAGTAATGTTGAGAACAATTTTTTTATGACGTTTTTGTTTAATTAAATAAAAACAACGAAATTCACGGATCAGTGACTGTGGGTAATAATAGATGAGAGTAGGTAGTAATTGCCTTACAAAAATATCAATAATACATAATCATCTAATAATTAAGACTTAAGAATATAAATCAGTTCCTGCTTGCTTAAGCACAACAAATAGGCGCATCTTTTCTTAACTAATACGAAATCATTGACATCTTTTTTTCGTTTTCTTCCGTCAATCCGGCAATATCTTCATCAAAATTATTAATTTTCATGCTCTTCTTGGTTATCTTTCTATGAGTCTTAATCTGTTGAGATAAACATAATATAACTACTTACCTAACGTAACATAAATATTTCACATAAATAATCATAAATGGAGATTAACTCTTTTTTCTCTCCTTGTTTGTTATATATACCATATTTAAATTGTCTATTTTTCGTTACCGTTGGATATTTAGGTTTCGGCAATTTGTACGTTGTCTTAAATATTGTAAGTGACTTATTATTGTGCATGTTAGATTCACATCTAGTAGGTGTCAATCTGGCATGTTATATTGTGTGTTTTATGTTTTAATGTGTGATTGTACACCAGTTTTGTGAATTACAATAAAAAAAAAAACTAATTTTGTTTTCAGCAGTACTTAATCAAGGGTCAAAAAATAAATTCCGACCAAGAGCGTGCCGGAATAATATTTTTGTTCACGTGAGGGCAACCCGGACGAGGGCGTCACGGAATAAAGACACTACGGCCTGACCTGGTTTTTTACCCAATTCAACACAAGTTTTTAAGGCTTTTTCAGCAATATTTGACCGACTTAAACCGATTTTTTTTGTAAAGAAGAAATTTGTAAATAGATGATAAAATTGATTAAAGCTGGAAAGTCATCGTCTTAATACAAAAAATCATAAAATTACATTAGAAAACCTTGTCACACAGATCACGAGGTCGTACTCCACAACACAGTGTAGTTTAAATATAGATATATGGTGTGGAAGACTTATCTATACTAATATTAATTAAAAAGCAGAAAAACTTGTTTGTTTAAACGTGATTATCGTCGAAACTACTGGGTGGATTTGCATGAAATTCGGTATTTTTAGTTTTTTATTGATAATAGGCTCGTGTTTGACCACCATCTCACCTGATAAGTAATAAATAATAATATAATAAGTAATAAAGATAAGTGATGATGTGGTCGAAGATGGAGCACTTTACCTAAAAGTAACCTATTCACTCTTATCTTAAAATCCCCTAGGTTATAGCTATCGGGAAACACAGACTCCAGCATGGAATTTCACTCCTTAGTCGTACGCACAATGAAGGTATTCCCAAAATGTTTAGTGAGGTGGGATGTCCATTATGTAACGATGGCGCATCGCCGTTTGTCTTGTACCTAGTCCGTTGATGGAACGGGCTCGGCGGAATTAGATTGTGTAATTCCAGCGCACACTCCCCGAAATGTAACCGATACACTAGCAACTCGTCGTCGATGTTCAAGGCTCTGGAACTTTGATTCGACCAGTGCATTGTTGCCAATAAGTCTTTTGGCCAGTTTATCAATAGACTTGGAAGTAGCTTGAAGCTTGAGGAGGCTCACTTTTGGCTTTGGTTAGACTTTTTACCCGACTGCAAAAGAGGAGAGTTTTGTTTTTATCGTGATAAAATATACGGGAGCCAAGCCCGGCGCGACTGCTATTTGTACAACATAAACGTCTCATGACATGATTAAGTTGGACTTGACTGCGAAGGCCCACTGACGGCAAACATCGCGAGTAGGTTTTGTTATGTAAATTGACTCGTTACGGGTATAATATCACCCCAAAGAACCTGACTGCTTCCTAAAGCATACAACTTGTTTGTTTTTAGTTTTTAACCGACTTCAAAAAAGGAGGAGGTTCTCAGTTCGTCGGAATCTTTTTTTTAATGTATGTTACCTGATTACTCTAAGATGGCTGGCTTATTTTTTTGTTTGAAAGGGTGTAAGTACTTTCTAGTTGGTCCCATTGCCATGAAGTCAGGATCTGATGATGGAATCCTGACGAAATCGAGGGAACTCTATTATAGACACACCTATAGCGATTTGGGTGTTTTTTATAGTAACTTGTGCAGTTGCTCTCAAAAAGAACCATTTGGTGAAGTGGAACAGATGATGAAGACCACAGATAGCTACCTGAACTAATCAATAATAAGTATTTCATGGGTTGTGATTCGATTACTTGAATATACTCGGCACAATGCATATGGTGAAGTGGAGCTGATGGTAAAGTTCTGGGAGAACTCCTCAATAATTAATTAACGGCCCTGCATCGGGAAAAGAAATATTTTGCAAAAGGCGATAAGAAGTTGACATTAAGGCCGTGCGCGCACTGCTATGCGGTGGCCGCAATTCCGGTAGTTCTACCGCACCGGTATACGGTAGACTGACCGCAGTGCGCGCACTTCTATGACACTCCATACTTCACAAATTTTGCGTTTCCAAAACGCAACGCAGTGCGCGCACGGCCTTAGGCTTCGAGAAAAATAAAGCCGGTGTTTTGTATTTTCATTTTTGACAACGACTTCCGAAATTAAGTTAATTTACACTGTGCAGTATTTTTCATGAAAGTCGGTTTAATTTTTTGTTAAAAAGTTTTTTAGATGTGGAATAACATCCAAAATCATTATTTTCAAAATGAAAATAAAACACAAATGTTTGCCATTTGTGACTCTGAAATAAGATCTACAGTTACACCGAACTTTAAACACTCATTAAGAGTGGGTGAACTACGAATGGACTGATCTCTTATGGAAATCAAAAATACCAGTGGGTTACCATTCAAGTGTTACGTAAGTAGTTTGTACTACAGAGGGGCAGGGATTCTTTGCTTTGCTTTACGGATTCCCGTAATATGGACCATCAGGCGTGATCCAAGTCAAAATAGTGGGCTCATCCGGTTAGAGTTGCCATCAGATGCCACAAGACAAACACTTCCAAAACCCCTGGACCTTTGGGTAAAATCGCAATCTTTCCCCAGACACGAACAAGAACAGAGATGTTTAATTATCTAGATACCTCTTTTTACCAATAACATTATAGAGCAACATAACAAAAACAATGAGAAGAAATAACATAGGAAAATAATAGAGATTGGGCTTATAATAGATGTCTGGAACCAAACACCTATTACGGTCTTACGGGTGCCATTCTGTTGGGTAAATACCCCCAGACGCCCTCCTAACTAGGACAAATTTGGGGAAACTCGGACAGAAGGCAACCCGGAATTAACTTTATTTTTCACCACTCATTGTTCTGATTCGGTATAAACTGTAATTGGATTTGACATATTGTAAATAAATATTTGTTAGTAAGTAGCTACTGTCTCTTCTGATCTCTTTTTTTAGGAAAACTTATAGACTCTTATGTCTGTCTGTCTGTCCGCCCGGATATCACAGCCATTTTATTCGGAAACTACTTATTAGGACTTTAGTTGAAACTTTGTGTAAATGTAGTCTGTGAACCACTTTACGTTTATTAATATCGTTATGCAAAAAAATAAGGGGAAACAAACGAAACGATACACGCTCGCGGACCTCACCACCTGCAGCCATTCTCCCAATTAGGTATAGTCTAACCGGATACAGCCGAGCACTAGACGCAGCGAGGTGAGCTCCGCGAGCCTCACCTATCTGACTTGGCAATACTGGTGACAGATTTTCTAGCTTTTGACTACCCGGAACTCAGACCAAATTGGTCTGAGTACCCGAACCACTGCCAAAGATTTACAAATGACAGGCGGAAGCAACGGCATACCGTGACAGAACAATCTGCTCACCCATCCACTGCAAGCGTTGCTTTCCTTGAACATCGACCCGAACCTGCGACGGTTTTTTTTAGCCACGATCTCGTCTACGGGCTGCGCCATAGGGGGCTATTAGCAAAACGAAAGTTTTGCTTCAAATAGGTAAATAAACCAAGAAAGTTATTCCCCAATGTATATTTCCGTAACTATCTATACTTATAATAAATCTGTAGAGAGGTCAATTCTGTACATGAAATATATTTCCAAAATAACTATCAGGGGGTGATTAAGAATCGATACTCATGCCAAAAATGCAATCAGTTAAATTTTTGTCTGTCTGTCTGTCTGTCTGTCTGTCTGTATAACCGTTATAGAAACAAAAACTACTCGACGGATTTTAACGAAACTTGGTACAATTATTTTTCATACTCCTGAGCGGGTTATAGTATACTTTTCATCACGCTACAATCAATAGGAGCAGAGCAGTGAAGGGAAATGTTGGGAAAACGGGAGAAGTTACTCCATTTTTTAAGCTTCCGTCGCGTGTGCAACCTTAATGGTTAAAGCTACACAAATCATTTTATGACGGAAATGTTCTCCTTAAAATTATATAAAAAATATCCCACGACAGCATATGTCTAACTTTTATGGTTGACTCACAATAACACGTGTAACTCCCGATAGCTTAGCAGTTCGAAGCTTTCTGATTATAATATTTGTCTACTCTTACGTTTATAACACCCTCAGTCACCCCTAATTGAAAAAGTTAACATTATTAACTATTCCATAAAAAAATTGGCCAAGTGCGAGTCAGACTCGCCCATGAAGGGTTCCGTAGTAACTATAATATAATATGCAAATTTAATTGACGAAAAAAAAACCTTACAAATTTCTTAAAACTAACTTATTTACATTTTTTACAACTGCGCCAAATAAATTTGTTTTGAAAAAAAAAAAACCTTACAAATTTCTTAAAACTGGCTTTTTTACATTTTTTACAACTGCGCCGAATAAATTTGTTTTTCATAGTGTTTGTATGAATTACAAAGTTATATTTGCGGTTTTAGAAAATATGCTGTATCTCAAAAACTGCTGAACTGATTTCGTTCAAACTAATTTTGGTTGAAAGTTTATATTAAGACTACAGACCTATATTTTTTTTAGATTTTTCACTCCATTATTATAGAAGTTAGAGGTTGTGTCCGCCACACACACATTTTACCACTTTGGAAGCTTATATCTTTTAAACGATTGACTTTATGGAAAAGTGGTTTTAAAAACCCCGATGTCGTTTTTAAAGAACTGTCTATAGATACCACACATGCATCGATTTCATGAAAAAAAATATTTTCAGGGTTAGTTCCATGTATGGGGAGCCCCCCTTTATTTTAAATATTTTTTAATTTTTTTCTCAAAATCGGAAAGCGGTTCACAGAATACATCTACCTATCAAGTTTCACATGTATAGTCCTAATAGTTTCGGAATAAAATTGCTGTGACAGACGGACGGACGGACAGACAGACAGACAGACAGACAGACATGTCGAAACTATAAAGATTCCGTTTTTTGCCATTCGGCTACGAAACCGTAAAAAGAATCATATAAATCGGTATAGAAACATCAAAGTTATGCATGAAATACGCTTATAATAATAAGCCATCGTGATTGAATACTGAATCATGCTATAATTATTATTTTTGAGAATCGGTCGCCGCGCTCGACGCGTCTCGCGGTCGAAGCGTTCTCTAGGTACTTAAGCCTCATGTGAACGTGATCTAAACAATATTACCAATACATTAACTTACGCTGACGGAGTCGCGGGCACAGCTATATTGTATCATTACGCTAAGGCCAATAGGAGCGGAGCGCCAATGAAGAATGCTTCAAAATCGGGGTTAAATTTAACGTTAGCCCAAAGTAACTATTCCACGCGGACGAAGTCGCGGGCAAAAGCTAGTGATTTAATATGTACCTACCTAAGTAGCGAGGTGAGGGTGAACCGGCATGAGCTAACTACACGTGCCTACCCCTCCGTACAAGGGCGGATCCAGCTTTGGTGCCAGGGGGGGGGGGTCACATAAGGTCACATTTCGTGGTCAAGTCACAATAAGTTATAGGTAATTTGTATTTCCTGACTCCGCTGCCACTTGGCCATCCACTGCCGATATTCGTTTACAACGACAGAAACTGGAGTATTATCTAGTAACAATGTTTAAAAAATTTAATTAGTGGTCCACCTAGGTCGTGGAACCAGCCCAGGGGGGGTCATGACCCCCCCCTGGATCCGCCCTTGCCTCCGTACCTACTGTTGGAGCGGGTTGGAGTGTAGCCTTAGGGGCGCTATGGAGCGAAAATTTTTTGGGACTTAGAAAAATTTTCGATGTTTTTTTTTTTCGGAAATCATCGTTTGTTTTTGCAGTATGGGGTTAACCTTGACCATAGAAACCATTTAGGTTCCCAGAAGCATGGTCCTACGACGCACCGTTTTCGAGTTAGGAGCTTTTGAATATTTTCCCTTTTTTAAAAAACGCCCTGTATTTCCAAAATGGTAGGTTGGATGAATACCTTTTCAGGAAAGAATTTGTTTCTATGGTCATGGTTAACCACATACTGCAAAAAGAAATTAAGATTTCCGAAAAAAAAAACATCGTTTGTAAGTCCCTGTGCCCCTAAGGATACCCAAGCTGAGAGACACTTAGAAAATTTTTGGATGGATTTTTTTTTTCCAAATGTTGTTAGTTTTTTTAACATCGTCTTATGGTTTTCGACAAGAGCAACAAATTCTTTCCTGAATTCCCAAAAAAATTTTTTTAACTTAAAAAAATTTCTTTCGTTTTCTTTGGTGCTCATAGTGCCCCTAAGCGTACTCATAAAACTCCGCCCCTAAGACGACCCACTGACCGTTGAGCGTGATGTTATGTTATGAACCAGTGATAACAATAAACAGACATGCTGTTTCAGCAAACGCGGGACACTTGCTATCGTTTATTGAAGAGGTCTATTGTCCATTACAGTGGTTCTTTACCAGATCTTCGCCACATTCAAACGGAATCTGAAGAATAGTTATTAGGTATCCAGACAAAAATAATCATCATTTCAGTTAACAATTGGCGAATATTAATTTTGAGATCCTTCTGTATTATAGGTACCGTAGGTATTATAGTTGACCTTATCACCTGAATTTCTTTGGGTTTAAACTGTTTCGTATACTTCACAGTATAATAAATACTGAAATCAGACAGACGGCATCCAATATCGTTACAATTGGTTAACTACAAAACGACACAAAGACAAACGCGCAGACCGCGGCACAGAGTACATTTTAGACCGCGGCGCGCCGCCGCCTCATCAGCTGTCCGGCACGTGACGTCACCACGACACGGCTGTCTGCGTCCAGCCCTCGCGGCCCCGCTGCTCCATCAACCACCAAATCAATAGTAGCACCGGAGCCTCACGACTGCACTCCAGCGCGCTCTTCGCTCGCACCACTGCACTGCTCAGTAGTGTTGGACGCTGTAGTCTATAGAAAGTACCTACTTACCGTCTGAAGCTTACATTTGTGACATAAACCTCTTCGCATAATAATACGTAGGTATAGGCATCTAATGCGCACTAACTATGCAACCTATCTGTCGTATAACTCTTCTTTCGCTCATCACGTTATAAACGATAGCGATCAAGGAAACGAGCGTTAGGAATACCAAGGGTAAATGATGATTGTGGAATCGAATGATAGTGGCTCATAAAATGTATTTTCAGTTTTCCTTGTCGAAAAGATTACGCTGTAATGATGTTCCAAAGCTAACGTGGGTGAAAAGCTTGGCAGGGTAATCAATATAGCTATCCTAGTAAATGTATATTGTATTAGGTGTTCGGGAATTTCCTGTTATGTACTTACAATAAACGAAATGTGTAATCCCAGTTTGTGACTGTAACGACGAATTTTGTGACTGTTGTAAAATATTGTTTCAGATTTCAGTTCTTTATATTGACGAGCATTGATCCGGTTTAGAAGTAGGTATAAACAAAACACTAGACTCAATCACAGTAAGTAATTTGTAACGCGAACGTTTGTCGTAATAATATGGATTCGCGAGTATCGACCGGCGCGATCTGCGGACGTCCGGTACGTCGCGACGCGGCTTGATTTTCAGCGCGACTGTGAATGCGAAATGCGACTCAGCGACTGCTGGCGCGATATCTAATTGCGGAGGCGGGGGGGAGCGGGACGGAGCACGTTGCCATGGTGCGAGATCAGGCCACGTGCGCGCGGCCAATGGCAGGTCGCGGCCGCCGCCACGCTGCGCCGCCGTGCCGCGCCGCTCCGCGCCGAGCGAGCGCTACCCCTCGGGCTCGCGGCTCACACAGCCACTACGTACATAAGTACATACATATTAATGACACACTACACCTGACCTGCGCAGGGATGTCAGACGTACCAACTTCTTGGTATACATACTAGTTTTCAGTGTCACGTACCATGTACCAAGACTGCTCGGTCCTTGTATGCAAAAATACCAAGATTTTAATGGAAGAATCGTTATCGTATTACTAACTAAAAATGATCAATTATTATTGTGTTTTACTGAACATGAAATCAAATTGTTAAATATAACACAGACAAAAAATCGCAGTCAGTAGTTAATGTTTTTCTACTGTACGGTTGGTAAAAACTGCTTGGCTATGGTTAGTCGACTACTGCGCTATCTTCGCATAGTATTTCTTGTTTACCTTTTTAAACACTTAGCTATCTAGCCCTAAAAAATAAAAATAACATTGCTAAAATTGTTTACATAGTTCACAAGATAAATACTACATCAAATATCAAAAATATTATCGCCCATCCCCCAATAATTTTAGTGATGATACCTAATAGCATAGAATTAATAGGCTTAGAACCGCAGTAGTCGCACGCAAAGTGAAGCCATTTCAAGTTAGCCTTTTAAGGCTACGTACGACTTTCGGCGCGTCAGTACTCAAGACCAAGTATTAATGTAAAGAGCTCGCGCATTTTCGTAAAAAAATGACGTACTTTGCAGTGAAAGGGTGTCACAACTCATCACATAATCATGAAAAACGTTTAAGGATACCATTTCACGGATAAGTACAGCCTAGCATCTTATATTTTTGTACAAAACATGCATCAAAACAAAATAATAAATCGTAAATTTGACAGCCGCCATTACAATGAAAATGTTGCTAGGCTTGGAAAATATTTTACCCAATTTTTTGTTATTATAATTATGTAGTACCTATAATCCCAATCTACATCTATGTAAGTATTTCTACTCGCCATGAAAAAAAGTGTTGATGTTATTTTATTTTGATGAAGTGAAGATGTTGTACCATTTTTTAGGGTTCCGTAGCCGAATGGCAAAAATCGGAACCCAGTTTCGTCATGTCTGTCCATCTGTCTGTCTGTCTGTCTGTCTGTCTGTCTGTCTGTCTGTCTGTCTGTCTGTCTGTGCGTCCGTCCGTATGTCACAGCCATTTTATTCCGAAACTATTAGAACTATACATGTGAAACTTGGTAGGTAGATGTATTCTGTAAATCGCTTTCCGATTTTATGAAAAATATTAAAAATATATTTAAAATAAAGGGGGGCTCCCCATACATGGAACTGAAACTGAAAATATATATTTTTTTTTCATGAAACCTATGCGTGTGGTATCTATAGACAGGTATTTAAAAATGACATTAAGATTTCTAAAACCACTTTTTCATAAAGTTAATCGTTTAAAAGTTATACACATTCAAAGTGGTAAAATGTGTGTCAAAAATTTCAAAAAAGTATATGCTGTAGATCTTAATGTAAACTTTCAAACAAAATTGGTTTGAACGAGATTGGGTCAGCAATTTTTGAGATACAGCATATTTTCTTACACCGCAAATATAACTTTGTAACTCATACAAACACTATGAAATACAAACTTATTGGGCGTAGTTGTAAAAAATTTAAATAAGCTAGTTTTAATAAATTTGTAGGGTTTTTTTTTAATAAGTATACATATTATATTATTATAGTTACTTCGGAACCCTTCACGGGCGAGTTTGATTCGCACTTAGCCAATTTTTGGTATGTGTTTTAGGATATAGTACATTATGATTCATGTGTGCTATGTTGATCACTATACCCGAGGCGGTATTATTCGCACAAGCCGCAGGCGAGCGTGATAAGGAAGCCGAGAGTATAATGACGAATGCACACGCGTGTCATACGACGTTTTTCAACATAATTGCGAGGAAAAAAACAGACTTGTATTGTTAAATATTAACTTGTATGGAAACGGGCGCGCTGAATTTGATTTTTCGCGCGTCGCGCTAGCGTGCGCGCGCAGGTTTACCTACACCTGCGCGCGAAATGCAAGCGCGGCGCGCGTTTATTTACATAAAAAGCACTGACAAAAACGCTATACAGCCTATAGAAAAAATATAATAAACACAAAATAATGTTTAGACTGATCGTAGTGTTGTCGTATGTCAAATTGTAGTTTACAACAACCTGTTAAGTTATTATAATCATAGAATATCAAGATTTTATGAAATAGTCATTCAGTAGGATTACTTGGTCTTAGGGAGTTGTGTTGATGACTTTAATAATTATAATTCTGTAAATACATATTTGTTACGATCGCAAATCATATTTTAATCAACTTACAACTTAATGCTGACCAGCAAATTACAAAAAACTTAAAAAAGATATTTCGCGAGCTAACCTGGCGCTTTCGCCTTAAACAAAATAAAGTAATAATATGAATAATTCTAATAAAACGCAACTTAAATAATAATTCTACGCTTATACCTACCGGCAAGGTTGGCAAAATTGGAACAGTTCCATTTTCCCCACATGCTGGGGAAAATGTCATTTACTTGCAACATTTATTATTTGCTTGTGTGCGTGTCGTCGAACGTAATTACATGCCGCTTAGGCACACATTCATTGCGTTGTTGCTTCAATTTTGAACGGAATTTTGAATGAAACTATCACTCTAAGTCTAATTACTCTAAGCCTAATAGTGAAAAAAATCATTAAAACTTGAATCTCAAACTCAAAATGAATAGTTTAGAGTCTGAAAATGTTTTTTCGGTATCTAAATTTGTTTACGCCAGCTTCGGACTTCTTTTCTATTGTTTGATAAGGCGAACGAACCCTCCTTTCCGATAAAAATGTTGTGATATTTCTTTGGTACGTTCGATAATTACTGCCCTATAACAAAGATATAATAAATTAATACGTCACTGCCGAAATTGTTTTTTTTTTACTAGTATGCGATTTTCGATACAGTTTTTACAGGGGTACCAGTTTTTCGCTTTCAATACCAGCTTTCAGACAGCTCGGTACAAGGATTTCAGGGTGGCCGTCTGACATCCCTGTATACGACATTCATGGTGGTGTTAGTAACTTAGTTGGAGGATTTGGCGGACCTTTGCTCTCCTTTAAGTTCAATGACAAATAATAGACACCCAGAGTATGTGCGAGACTATTAACTACTTATTACATACCTACTAGTAATTGCTAGCTACCTTCCCTAGCTTCGCAGGGGTGAAATTATTTACAGAAATCTTTATTTATCATAATTATATACCTATCAACGCAAATAAAAGCTTCTTCCCAACTTCTTCCTACATGAAAAATATTTATCGAAATATGTAAGTGAAATATGTAGGTACCTAGTTACCTAACGAATATTCCTTAGAATACTTTTCATCCTTTATTTTGGCTCAAAGAATAAGATTCTTTCATACAAACTTCTGACTCTATTACCTAAATACGAATTTTCAAACAAATCCTTTGGTACCTATTAGTTGTCTGCATCTAGGGCTGACATGTCCCAGTTTGGAGGGCGTACAGGGGATTTACCCAATAAGGTATCCAGGTGAAACCCAGACAAACGGAACCCTTAAAGATGCGTCATGTCTGTCTGTCCGTATGTCACAGATATTTTATTCAGAAACTATTAAGCCTACACATGTGAAACTTGGTAAGTAGATGTATTCTGCGAATCACTTTCCGATTTTAGTGTAAAAATTAATTTAAAAAAAAATTAAACCAAGGGGAAAATTAAAACTTTTGGGGTGTCCGGGGTAAAAATGCGTTTTTACCCAAACGTCCATGGTTTTTGAAGTCGTTCCGGGGCCGGCAATTTAGCTGAAGGCAGCCCTACCTGCATCATAATGATATAAGAAATAGTTATAGTTTAGTAATAGCTTAAGCGACAATAACCTAATAATAAATAAATCTTTTTATTTCAGACATATTTGGCCCATACATTTTCAATTTCATTATTAATTTGAGGTAGTTTAATGGTTAAGGTGACGGCCTTGGTCGCGGGTTCAAACCCCACGGTCCGTTACACTATTGCCGTGAACATATTATTAGCATATTATTTAGCTTAGTTGGAGGGGTTAACAAGATTGCTAGTACTTAATGTGAATTCTACCCACAGAGCTAGTTCTGCAGCATGTTTTTAAAATTACACGTCTCTAAGACCAGCGATTTAGGCTGTGGTTTAATCGGTTCATCCGTCTGACAGAAAGCGTGTCATACACACCTACCTGTATATATTATTACAGCTTCGCTCGCGTCTAGAGAACGAGGTAGGGTGGCCAGTTAGCCGGATATCCAGCCGAACATAGACGACTTGAGCATGACGCATTGTTAACATTCGTAGCCGGCGCACCCAAGATTTAAAGTCACCTACTTGAGGGTTGGTAAAGCATAGAGGCTTCGGCAAAAGATTCAGTTAGATTTTTTTTAATATAGCAGAAATTCAAACCTGTCAAAAATATTACAAAAGAAGATAAGTACTGAGTAGACTCTCGGTGAAGCTCATAATACGAACTGGGATTGTTTCAATGAAATACCGAGTGAAAAAACACTAGTCAGTTTCACGATCGAGAGAAACACGCAATTCTAATACGGATTGCACACCAAGAGCTAAGCTAAGTTAGTTCAGCTTAGCTAGCATAGCTGACGCAGTTTTCCATACTTGTGTGCAGACCGCAAACTATGCGAACTAAGCTATGTGAGCTAACTAAAATATGCGAAGATAAGTTAGTTGTGTATGCCGATGCGCAGCTACACGAGCTAAGCTAACTTCCCGCCTTCCCCGCACGCCCTTCGCACATCCTTCGCCAGTGCTGTCCAAGTGTCCAGTGTCCTTTTTTCGTACGCACAGAAGTTTTGTAGCGAATATGGAGCAATTTATTGTTCATCATCTTACATCTAACTCGCAAAATAAAGTTCTAAACTCTCCACTTATGTGCCGAGATTGAATGTGTTGACATATCCAAGATCTGGAATGTCTTTTTCTTAAATAATAATAAGTCATTAATCTTCTTTTTCTATGTGTGACGTATTCATCATCGGAACTTTCTTCATCGATTATATTCATGCCGAGCGTCGTCGTCCGTCTAATTGAACTTCGCAACACTGACTGAGCTTTGGCTTAGCTCTTGGTGTGCACGCCATTTATTTCTAGCTTAGCTTAGCTTATCTTAGCCTAGCTTGCTTAGTTTAGCTTTGGCATAGCTTAGTTTTCGGTCTGCAACCGGCATAAGGGAGATGTCCTTCTTCTGCAGTAAGTGCGCATTAGTTGCGATTGTGATCTGTATCTTTGGGTTTTCTTTATCTATAACCATCCCACCAATAGTTAGCTAACTTAGTAGCATCAATAATTTATTTTTCAGCGCCAGCGTACCTATACAGAGAGAGTTATTTCGGAAGCTGACCTTGTATAAGAAGACCAGAGAAACCTAGGTAACCTAATATCTCTGCATTGAGATTGAGACGCAATAAGAGCTCTTATTTCGTCATATTTATAGATATTGGTGTTCATTGTTCATTCGTCATAATTAGCCTTATGTGCAGTCCCAGTATTAATTTAATCATTTTCTTTGTACCGTAATAATAGCATTTCAAATTCAAATGTTTCGTATTTTTTAAAATAAGGAAACCAGCGGGATACTCGTTTATTATTCGTTATTCGGCCGGATCCAACCGGATACAAGATAGTTACCGGATGTCGGCATCTTCTATAGTGTAACAGTTATTTTTTTCAGTAGTAGTAAGTAGCCTTCTACACATCAGAAAACGAATCGATCCGTTTTGAAGTAAAAGAATGACAAAGGAACAAACTGTATTTCGCATGCGCATATAGGTACATACATACGTTTATTTACATTTAGGTAATGTTCTCATCTAAGACTTTATGAACAAATCTCAGTATTCGTAGGTAGGTACCTATTTTACATTATTAATATTATTATGCATTGTTGTCATTTACTCTTAACGTTTTCGCATACACTTGTAAAAATGAGACAGTGTTTATGCAAATAACAATATACGACGATTCAACGTTTTACTGTACAATTTTAATGGCCTCTAGAGTTCTTGGCTATAATAAATAATAACAGCCTATCAATCTTGTAGGATAAGCAGTGTTGGTTAACCTTGAAGATTGTACCGACTAGTAGTTCCTTGTTGACTATGGCACCCTAAAAGTCATAAAAATCGGTCAAACCATTTTGGAGGGGTTCGATAAAAAGACAGTGACACGAGATTTTTATACATTAAGCCGGCTCTACACGTTGGCCAACACAGTGGCGAATGTAGTGGCCAATGACTATTCGCCAACGTGTAGAGGGGGTGTTTGTGCACCCAACATGCACAAACACGCCGTCTACACGTTGGCCAATACGCATTGGCCACTACATTCGCCACTGTGTTGGCCAACGTGTAGAGCCGGCTTTAGACTAGTTAGTGCCCGCAATTTCATTCGCGTGAAAATTAGTATACGTCGGTCCATATGAGAAACAGCCCGCAATCTATCTACATGCTGAATCTCGATAAATCCATTCCATTTTGACGTGATTTAGTAACAAAAATCTCTTAAACTAGTCCCTCTTGACCTGACTAAGCATCATATAAACCTCCCCTCTCCCCCTTTTACCCTTGATGAACTTAACAAAAAATGTTTACCATTTTGCAAAAAAATCGTATAGGTACGTATGAAGCCGGCTCTACACGTTGGCCAACACAGTGGCGAATGTAGTGGCCAATGCGTATTGGCCAACGTGTAGACGGCGTGTTTGTGCATGTTGGGTGCACAAACACCCCCTCTACACGTTGGCGAATAGGCACTGGCCACTACATTCGCCACTGTGTTGGCCAACGTGTAGAGCCGGCTTGAGTCGCATACTCATAATATACTAAATGTTTGCATTCCCAACTCTATAACTGAAGAAGTTTTATACAAACTTTTGCTTCCCCTCTTATTACACCCTAAAAGATTAATAAACAATATATATATATATATATTGTAAACTTTTGTTTATACCTGGACCTATATACTAATTATTTATGATGCTGCGGGAAAATACATTAGATAGATAGATAGAATACACTTTATTGTACACCAAAATTTAAACACACCTATTTAACAATATTGCTTATTCTATGGTAACAATGGCGGTCTTATCGCTGAAAGCGATATCTTCCAGACAACCTTTGGAAGGACTTTAAAAACTTTTAAATTAAAGTGGGGAGGGCTAAATTAGTGTACTAACTACATTACTCATGAAAACAGAGAAACAAAAAATATTTAAATATTAAAATAAATAAATGTATATGCAAATATATATATATGCATATAAATACAATGTAATACATAGGTAATTAAATAATACAATACATATAATGTGTTCTTTAACATGAAGTGGAGAGAAAACAAAAGAATAGTCATAAATTGGAATGAAAATAATTAGCAACCGAGCTTTTAAAAGTAGCCAGTGACTGAGCTTGTCTTACAGACACCGGCAATGCATTCCACAAACGAATAGCTTGTACCGAAAACGATGAGCCATAGAATTTAGTGAAATGTGCAGGCATTGAAAGTCTCAAATTCTCCGATGATCTCAAATCTCTTACATGTGTGTCATGAAGGAACTTAAAGCGTTCTTTGAGATAAAACGGGGTTGTGGGATTGAAGAGAATACTGTAAAGTAATGATAAAATATGTGCATTCCGGCGAAGGCGGATCGGCAGCCACTTGAGTTTAATGCGAAACTCAGAAACATGATCATATTTGCGCAAACCAAATATGAATCTTATACAAAAATTTTGGAGTCGTTCAAGCTTATCTAGCTGCACTTCAGTAAGATCTGGATAACTTGCTTCAGCATAGTCGAGAACAGGGAGAAGAAGGGATTGGGCAAGCGCAATTTTAGTGGCAGTCGGCAGGAAATTGCGCAATCTGCGTAAAGACCCCGCAGAGGCAAACAGTTTGCGGCTTACTTCTTGCAACTGAGGACCCCAAGACAAATCCTTATCAATATAAATACCTAGGTCTTTTACTGAGTCACAGTAAGGTATAGCAGCTCCATTAAAAACGATTTCAGGAAGGGTCACCCAGTTAATTTTGGAACGTAGCCTAGGGCTGCCAACAATAATGACTTGAGTCTTGGCAGGATTAACCCTCAAACCATGATTCAAACTCCAATCAGAAATACGCGCTAAGTCTTTATTCACAATCTTCACCGCCTCAGACAGTTCTTCAACGAGAGCTTGCGAATAAATTTGCAGATCGTCAGCATAAAGGTGATAGGATGAGAGAAGATCATTTGAAATAGAATTTATAAATATGGCGAAAAGAAGAGGAGAGAGAACGCCCCCCTGTGGTACGCCAGCAGTAGTATTGCACCATGAAGATGATGTACCTTCAATGCAAATACGTTGCCGGCGGCCACACAGGTAACTACGAAACCAATCAATTGCTGTTGGAGATATGTTAAGAGAGCAGAGTATACCGAGCAGTACATCAAAATCGACAGTGTTAAAGGCGTTGCTGAAGTCCAGTAACGAAAGGACAGTCAACTTCCTATTATCCATACCTGATCTGATATCGTCAGTAATTTTAACTAGAGCTGTGGTAGTGCTATGTCCTGAACGAAACCCGGATTGGTACAAATTTAGGAGTTGGTTTTTACAAAGGAAGGCACTAAGTTGATTGTGGATAAGGCGTTCGAGGACTTTGGATAGGAACGGTAATATGGAAATAGGGCGGAAATCAGAGAAAGAAACAGGATTAGACTTTTTAGGGAGAGGAGTTATCTGAGCTTCTTTCCACAAAGATGGGAAAACACTTGAGGATACGGAATAATTGAGGACATGGCAAATGACAGGAAGAATTTCGTCCAGGATAGGGAGTATCATCTTACGGCTAATGCAGTCATTACCAACGGCATTTGACGTTATAGATAGCATGCTCTTCTTAACATCACAACTGGTAAATTGATTAAAAATAAAAGGAGAATAATTGGGAGTGGGAAGAGAAGAAAGATTATTTAGAGTATTGGTTTTAACAGCACCATTGAAGCTACAAGAGGTGGAAAAATGTTGATTGAGCGATTCAAGGTCTATATCCTTAGGAATAGACTCTTGACGTGACTTCCCAATTCCCATAGATCTAAGAAATTTCCAGACTTTAGCTGGATCACCGTTTTCAACGGACTTATGAATGTGGCGGCGTTGGGCATCCCTACAAACCAAGTTGCTGCGATTTCGGATAGCGACGTATTTTTCTCGACTTTCTCGACTAGGTCTGCACTTGAATTTAGACTTTGCTGCTGCCTTTCTTTGTAAAATTACTTTCACGTCTTCAGTTAGCCACGGAGCAGGTAGATGCTTAATCTTTACCAAACGAACAGGTGCATGCACGTCATAAAGCTTGTTAAGATTGGAATTGAGGAGGTTCACTTTGTCATCAATCGACTCTGCATGAATAAGATCAGACCAGTCAATATTGCTAGCATCTTCCCGAAGACTTTCCAAGTTCATTCCACCAAAACTGCGCTGAAGAATACTTTTGGGTTTTGACTTAGGAGGGCGAATTTTGTAGGAAACGTAAATTAAGTCATGGTAGGAGAAAGCGTCGGCCGAACATTGCCCATGCTTAGCGACGTGTTGTGTAGAAGAAACAAAAATGAGGTCAAGAAGCGAAGGAGTACAGTTAGGAAAATGATGAGTTGCGCTTAATGGAAGAAGAGATAGATTGCAAGATTGGGAGACAGATTGGAGTGCGAAAGAGCGCGAATCATTCTTGAGAAGGCAAGTGTTGAAATCTCCCATAACAATCGTATGCCTGTAAGAAGGCACAAGGTTGACTAGAAGACTCTCAAAAGAAGAAAAATAATCGATACGCAGAGAAGGACAATAATAGACACCCAGCAAAACCTTCAAATGGTGTAATTCAAGTTCTAAAAAGAGATGCTCGCCAGCATTCGACGGTGGCGGCTGTGATGAAACGTCAATAATGGAAAAAGGAATATTTGCACGCAAATAGATAGCAACACCACCACCTCCGCTGCTTGTGCGGTCATTCCTTATCAGTTTGAATCCGGGCAAGGAATAGGATGTAGATGGCATGACATTAATTAGTTTTAGTTCATTATTCTATCTACATCTTTATTATCATAGCATCTAAGGTGTTACTTAGAAAATTTTGTATGGATTTATTCTGAAAACTAGCTTTTGCCCGCGACTTCGTCCGCGTGGAATAGTTACTTTGGGCTAACGTTAAATTTAACCCCGATTTTGAAGCATTCTTCATTGGCGCTCCGCTCCTATTGGCCTTAGCGTAATGATATATAGCCTATAGCCTTTCTCTATAAATTGACTATTTAATTAAAAATTATTTTTTCAATTCAGACCAGTGGTTCCTGAGATTATCGCGTTCAAATAAACAAACAAACAAACTCTTCAGCCTTATATTATTAGTATAGATAGCTGTTGCCCGCGACTTCGTCCACGTTTCCGTCGTTTTTCGTAAAAAAAGTAGCCTATGTCCTTCCTCACGGTTCAGTGATTTTGATGTAACAGACAGATTAACTTTCGTAATTTAGTAGGGAAATATAATATGTCAATCTATAATACTGTTAAAAATATCGCAATACCAAATCGCACAATATTATTGTTAATAGCTGTGCCCGCGACTCCGTCAGCGTGTAACTCCTTGTGTGTTATTAAGTTAATGTATTGGTAATATTGATTAGATCACGTTCACATGAGGCTTAAGTACCTATAGAACGAAAATACTTCAGCACAAAGCTTCCGGGTAAACTATGTTGAAAGTTGACCCGTCCGGCACGTGAACATAAAGATTTCTAGAACTGCTAACCCGGGAAAGAGCGACGTACAACTGAACATGCGAGAAACAACTGACACCGAGATCTACTCCAGCAACACGAAAAGTCTGCCATTGAGCCTTATTAATTGTCATTGCATAACACACCGATACTGAGGATTGCGTTCTTTTAAATTGGAATGGAAAATTATTTGGTATTATGGGAATTCTGGGAATAAAGATGGTTTCTCCTGCACCGCAACCTGTTAAAATTTGAGCCTCGATTATATTTTGTTGCAATTGGGTTACTTTTAGCCGAGTTCCATTGCAAAGTTGTGGTGGTTTTAAATTTCGGAGCAGAATAATAATCAGAAAGCTTCGAACTGCTAACGCTATCGGGAGTTACACGTGTTATTGTGAGTCAACCATAAAAGATAGATACATGCTGTCGTGGGATATTTTTTATATAATTTTAAGGAGAACATTTCCGTCATAAATGATTTCTGTGTAGCTTTAACCATTAAGGTTGCACACGCGACGGAAGCTTAAAAAATGGAGTAACTTCTCCCGTTTTCCCAACATTTCCCTTCACTGCTCTGCTCCTATTGATTGTAGCGTGATGAAAAGTATACTATAACCAGCTCAGGAGTATGAAAAATAATTATACCAAGTTTCGTTAAAATCCGTCGAGTGGTTTTTGTTTCTATAACGGTTATACAGACAGACAGACAGACAAAAATTTTACTGATTGCATTTTTGGCATCAGTATCGATCCCTAATCACCCCCTGATAGTTATTTCGTAAATATACTTCATGTATAGAATTGACCTCTCTACAGATTTATTATAAGTATAGATAAATGAATAATTAATTAAAATTTTCATAAGTACTTACCTCCACATCTACTCTGGCACAAAATACATTGTTCGATTTTGGCCTATATAACCGATGTGAATATAAATTACATGATAATTTTCACTTCTTTTTATACTGCTTGAAACATATTTTAGTATTCCACGGACACTTGAAATAAATAAATTCAAAATAAAAAGTTGAGTCACGATTAAAGAATGCGTGGTGCCGCAAAAAATGTCTATTGGCCAGATAGTGTTGCCGATTTACGGAATTTTTCCCCGATTTCAGGAAATACGTACGATTGTCTGGATTAAATCAGAAATTGATAAAATCCGGACCATTTCGGGTATTTTCAACGTATAGATAGAAATAAAAATAATAATAATAAAATATTAAATGGGTTACGTTATTAATTTAACCCTAGTAAATAATATATAATCGTCAACTAATTGAGGACGGGAAATCCCCCATGCTTCTTCAGTCTGACGCTTTGTCTCATTCACTTAGTGAAGCTCACATTCGTTTGTTCAATTGACTGATTATTTCTGAAATTGAGTTGATCACATATAGGTACATAATAATATGAATTCAATAAATGAAATAGGCACTGTATCCTATTATGGACAATAAGTAAATTAATATCTAAAAAAATATTTATTTAACATTTTATTCATTTAAATAACTGAATTGACTAGCTGGAGAAGAAAATGTATTCCATATTTTTTTATCTGAAATCGGGAATTTCTGGCGTGGCATTCGGGTATTATACCTTTTCGTAATTGGCAACACTGGTGTGCTTAAATATTTAATTTCATTTCAATTTTTATTGCAAAGTTCTTTTCTTTGCGATTTTCTATGCGTTTTATGGTTTTATTCTAACAACTTTGGCTTGATAACGGACTCTGATCAGATTGCATAGGTACTTGGTAGACTCGGCTGTGTATAAAGAATTCTGTGAATCTTACTACCTGCTTATTTTCGGACTTGATTTCGATGAATTGATTATTTTTGTCTTCAAGTGTCCGTTAGTAAAAATTGATTTACTATGATTCCATAAAATATTTAGTCTATCTAAGTCATTTTCGATTCAAACGATTCTTAGGCGTGACATGTATGGAGCCGGAACAATGTCCATAAATACCACTAGGACTAGACTTCTTACTTCCATACTATATTTGTAGCTCTTACAGTTTAGCTGGACTGCTATGGTTCCAAGTTAGGTATTCCAATCTTCAAAATCTACTACAGCCTTTATGTTGCCGTGGACCAATTACGTCATAACACGGTTTCATAAATATCGATGGTCTAGAAGACAAACATGCTAATTACACAACTACAAATTTTTCAGGAGGACTGTTTTTATAGATTCAAAACTTCTAGATACTATAACTTAAAACTGTACATAGAAATAGTGTATTTACTGCGTGTACTTAGTTAGAGTATTTACCTTTATACTTACTTATCATAAATTTGAACATCAAAATCCTAAACTTTTTATAAAAATACCAAAATAGTAAAAAAGAGCATCACTTAGTACGCTTGTAAACAAATTTTATGTTATATTGTTCACTTAACACTTTCGTGTATTGTATATTAATTGAGGGTTTATTGAAGAATTTACTGCCAATGTATTAAAAAAAATAAGTATAAAAGTGTCTTTATCACCAAAAAAAACGTAGGTATTATAAATATTGCGTAAGTATTATAATTTTAGTATTAATACTGTAAATTTCTAAGGTCGTCGTCAGACTCTGAGTCTGAACAATGGCTAATTATATTTTCTTCATCAATAGAAGAAATATTAGTGTAATAATCAACGTAGTCTTGTGGGATCATTCCATCCTTCAACAGCGTCATCAAATCCCTTGTCTTTGCCTTTGAAATTTGTATCTGGGTCTTGTATGACTTTTTACGGCTTGTATAAATGGGAAATACCTGATCCCAATATTTTTTCTTGTTTTGGCTGCAGCAATGTAATTTTTTTCGAAAGTCATTTTTTTTTTAAATACACACATCAAAAGTGTCTAGGGATCAACATATATTTTTGCAATAACTTTTCTCCTGATTGATATTAATTAAAATTTTCTTTAAGGATTCATCAAATAAAGTGTTTTCGTTTGTCACAGTAACGATAAACCAAGTCACCTTTGCATTAATAAAGAAATTTGCCATTTTCCTAATAAAGGGATTTTTGACATTTGAACCACTAACATTAAAGTTCGAAAAAAAGACTGAAATAACAGTTTTCTTTAAAATTTTATTGGGTAACTTAAACAATTAATAATCCGTGTTTCTACCGCGAACACTAACAACACTAGAACATCGGTTTGGCATACTCAAAATGAGTTCATCCAAATCACGCTGTGGAATGGCCGCCCATGTTCGTTGCAACAACAAAAAAAGGTCTTCTTGCGACTGGATACCCTCCATATTCGGCAGAGCTCTTCTCTGTAGCATATCCCATGCATGCTCAATCGGGTTCAAGTCTGGCAACTGAGCAGGCCAGAGCAGGACATTGATGTTAGCTGCGGCGAGAGTCTGTCTTACAACTCTTGCAGTGTGCGGTCGTGCATTATCATGCATTAACTGAAATAAGGGACCGATTTGCACTTGTAGAGGAACGATGACGTCAGATACAATCGTCTCAGCATAAATTTGAGCGTTGAGGTTGCCTCTGATCCAAATCAACTCAGTTCTTCCGCCGATCCAAATACCCGCCCATACCATGATGGTTCCACCACTATAAGGATGGACTTCCTGGCAGGATTTTAGTCGCTGTTGGCGTCCAGGGGTTCTCCAGTCTCGTATACGTCTTGTATCCGGTCTCATACCAAAACGAGACTCATCAGAAAAGCACACGAAACGCCATTGTTCTTCTGCCCAATTTCTGTGTTCAAGAGCCCATTGATATCGAATCCTACGATTGTGCATTGCTATAGGTGGTACCCATAGCGGTCTTCGGGAATGAAGGTTCACTTCATGCAAGCGGTTTCTGACTGTTTGGTCGCTAATTAAGTTCCCTGAAGAGTGATGAAGCCTCACGGCTAACATCATGGCGGTTATTGTTGGAGCTCTTCGAGTTAAGATTTGAATGTATCGGTCTTGTCTCCGTGTGGTGCAGCGATACCGTCCTCCATGGCGCTCAGCCACGGTACCAGTGCTTCGGTAACGTGTCCAAAGTCGACTGATAACACTCTGACTTGTATTCAGAGCTAAAGCCACAGTACGTTGCCGGGAACCAGCTTCTATCATTCCCACGGCTCTGAGCATTTCTTCCCTGCTTAAATGACGTCGCCGCTCCATAATAACGTTGGTTTTAATCAGTAGTAGGGAAACAGTAGCACTAATAATGTCTTCATTGCGTTGTATGTTTTTATAGGGAAAATATTGACAGCTGATTTTCATCTTTTACTCGAATTTGATTAACAGTTCCTGTTTCAAATTATGAAATGCACCAAAAAGGATCCATATAAATTTATAAAATCATAAATTTATTACAAAGCCACATCTCAATCTCAAGAAATCCGCATAAAAATGCTTGATCCCTAGACACTTTTGATGTGTGTAGGTTCGCGTTTGACCACCATCTCACCTGATGGTAAGTGATGATGTGGTCGAAGATGGAGCACGCTTGCCTAAAAGTAACCTATTCACTTTTGACTTAAAGACTCCTAGGTTATAGCTATCGGGAAACACAGACTCCAGCAGGGAATTTCACTCCTTAGCCGTACGCACAATGAAGGTATTCCCAAAACGTTTTGTGCGTATGAGTGGGATGTCCACCATGTAACGATGGCGCTTCGCCGTTTGTCTCGTAGTCCGATGATGGAACGGGCTTGCTGGAATTAGATTGTGTAATTCCATCGCACACTCCCCGAAATGTACCTAACCGATAGAAAACCGATAGACTTGCAACTCGTCGTCGATATTCAAGGCTCTGGAGCTTTGACTCGACCAGTGCATCGTTGCCAATGAGTCTCTTGGCCCGCTTCTCGATAGACTCAAGCGCGTCCAGTTGGTATTTAGCAAATCCATCCCAAAGATGAGAGCAGTACTCCATACACGACCGAACCTGGGCTTGATAGAGATTGAGCAACTGTTCGGGTGTGAAGTACCGTCTCACCTTTGCTAGGATTCCCAGCTTTTTTGATGCTAGTTGAGCCTTAGCCTCGATAAACGGGCCAAAATTGAGGGTAGAAGTTAGTGTTACCCCCAGAAGCTCGATACGGTCGGTTATCGGCACAGTTACACCTCGGAAAGTAGGAGCCGGTTCGAATTGACTCCTTTTTGCGGAGAAGAGACACGCCTGGGTCTTAGCTGCATTAAACTTGACGAAGTTGGCATCGCCCCATTCGGAGACAGCCTTCAAGGACAAGTTCAAGCGCCCAACTAAGTCCTCACGGAGAGACTGGATCTGTGACCCACCAGCTCGTGCGCTGGACACATATCTCTCAGAAACTGTGCTGTCGTCTGCATACCCAAAGGTACCGGGAATCAGCAGATCGTTAATGTGCAGCAAAAACAAAGTTGCTGAGAGAACAGACCCCTGAGGGACCCCTGCATTCATTGCCAATTGGCCAGACGAGCAGCTATCAATGATCACTCGAATATGGACCGATTTCTCAGGAAGTCTTCAATCCAAACGCAAAGTTGAGTGGGTAAACCGAAGGAAGGAAGCTTAGCAATAAGGCTATCGTGCCAGACCCCGGCCAGGCAAGTGCTTCCCCGTGCTTCTCAATGGCCTCACTCCAGGTATGAATGGCATACGCTAGAAGGTCCCCAGTTGACCGGTTTTTGCGAAAGCCGTATTATCATCATATCACTTAGTTTATATTTTTAAAGTACTGATCCCTTCTGATCCCCTGACTCCTTTCTTACTTGTGTCCATTTGATGTTCATCCACATTTACTGTTTCATTATTTTTTATTGGTTTACCAAGTTGCAATTCAGAATTTTCCAAAGGTATTAAATCATAGAAATCGGGGTATTTCATCATGATCACATCGTAAGGTTTGGGTTTACGTAGATCTTGTAGAACTGACAACTAAAGCGTACCCTCTTGTAGATAATATTTTTTATGCTTTCGGGCAAACTATACTTGTGGGAACAACAAAAGGCAAAGGGGCAGAAAAGGTGAAATGTGACGCACCAGTGACATCAGGAATTTCTGTGGGAACGTCGGCGTTTGTTACATGCGACAGCAGCACCGCGGCAGCCGAGGCTTCTGTGAGAAAGTCGGCGTTCCTTGCAAGAGATAGCGGCATCAAGGCAGTGCAGCAAAGCAGCGGCGGTATTGAGAGTTTCAGGAGGAACTTTGTCGTTTACTGCGGGTGGAGACAGCGGCACTGGACCAGCGGAGGTGACATGTGAAGCAACGGTCATTTCAGGGTCTTCCGTTGGAACTAAGTGTTTGCCGCAGGCAGGGGGGCAGCGGCAGCGGGGCAGTAGAGGCGATATACGAAGTACCGGCAGTATCAGGCGCTTCTATGCGAAAGTCGGCGTTTGCTGCAGGCGTGGACAGCGGCAATGAGGCAGTGGAGGCGGAAACACGTGAAGGTTTTGTGAAACAGTCAACTGTTGCCATGGATGATTTTATTTTGCGTGTATTTTTTGTAATAGGTGATTCGATCCGTAAATCAAAACTCTCTTTTCTTCCTTTTGAAGTTTATTTCTATTTCCAGGCTTCGCTTCTTTTTGAGTAGGTATATTTTTAAATATATTTCTTCTCCACTTCAGCATGCCCCATTCACCCTAAAATGAATATTCATAAGTAAGTCAGTAACTTTGATTTGTTCACAATATGATTACTTTTATTCCAGAAACTGGCAAAAATATTGCTGAAGTAGTAATTTATTAATGGCCTATAAATTACTCTCTCACTTTTGCCATTTGTGACAACTGAACCTATAAAACGATTACAATTATTACTACGTTAAAGTCAAATGTGTTAAGTGCGCTTATGATGAAGTTCAACGTACTTAGTATTGTTTCTAATGGAAGATAACTATAATTATAGACTTGTTTAAACTATTAGTGAATCACAATATTTCATTCAGCTATTTCATACACAGCAACTAAAATGATGTCCTTACCCATACACGATAATTTGCTATAAAAAAACAGCTATTATTATGAACGACATTCAAAGAAACTTACCAAGATCTCCGGCCTTAAAGTACAGACCTACTAGCTTCTTTCATCAGCACGATACCTACATTAATACATACCTGTGTGTTCATTAATTAAGATAACCATAAATAATAAACTGATAAACTTACGTTTGAAAGTAGGCATTAATCTCCAAGACGCGTAGTTTTAGATATTTAAAGCATTTAATATTTTTTACTTTTTGCTGATAAGTGTCCAGTAATACTAAGACTACTTAAACCATTTGTCTATCGGCACTTAAAAAGATTAACATCTTTTAATATACTTAATTGGGAATCGAAAGTTACAAAATGACAAATGTAATAAAATAAAAATATTTCGCTTATTTGTCAATCATGGTAAACACAAACGAAATGTTATAAATTTATTTAGCATTTTTTGTAGTTTAAACTGATTGTAAATAACTGCCATTACTTCTTTTGGCTTCAAAATGACATCACTTGCAATGAATGTACAAATACAGTTCAGACAGAAAGAGTCAGAATTATGTCATTTCGATCAGCGCGATCGGTAGAGCATGCTCATTTAATACATTTGGCATTGAAATGTTTTATCAAAATTTTGTAGTTGGCACATTTGTCTTCTAGACCATCGATATGTGCCCAGTAGTCAGGGAATTAATAGAACCACTTCCATACAAACTTTCATCCCCTTTTTCGCGATAAAAAGCCTATGTCCTATCCCAAGGTCAACACTATCTCTGTACCAAATCATCTTCAAAGACGTAGACAAATTTTTACATTTATTTATTTACACTTCATGCGCATAGTACAAAGGCGGTAAGTAAGGGTAAGCCGTAGACATTCTCTACAAGTCAACCAAGGGTGGTGAAGAGATAGCGTGCTGGATGCAATAATTCACAATTTTCCGCCAAACCTATTTATAAGTAAGTTGAAATTTCCAGAAAACCTTTCTTAGCAGATGCTTACTTTAAAGATTGGCCAAGTGCGAGTCGGACTCGCCCATGAAGGGTTCCGTGGTAACTATAATAAATATAATATTTAGTTGGAAAAGTTGGATTTAGTTGAAAAAAAAAAACATAAAACCTTAAAAATTTCTTAAAACTAGCTTATTTACATTTTTTACAACTACGCCAAATAACTTTGTTTTTCATAGTATTTGTATGCTTTACAAAGTTGTATTTGCGGTTTTAGAAAATATACTGTATCTCAAAAACTGCCGACTCGATCTCGTTCAAACCAATTTTGGTTGAAAGTTTACATTAAGATCTACAACATATGGTTTTTTTTAGATTTTTCACTTCATTATTATAGAAGTTAGAGGGGGGGGGGGCACATTTTACCACTTTGGAAGCGTATATCTTTTAAACGATTAACTTTATGAAAAAGCCATTTTAGAAACCTTAATGTCATTTTTAAAGACCTGTCTATAGATACCACACACGTATAGGTTTCATGGAAAAAATATTTTCAGTTTCAGTTCCATGTATGGGGAGCCCCCTTTATTTTAAATGTTTTTTTAAATTTTCTCTTAAAATCGGAAAGCGGTTCACAGAATACATCTATCTACCAAGTTTTACATGTATAGTCCTAATAGTTTCGGAATAAAATGGCTGTGACATACGGACGGACGGACGGACAGACATGTCGAAACTATAAGGGTTCCGTTTTTTGCCATTCGGCTACGGAACCCTAAAAATTAAACCTATAGGTACTTACCCACGCCAAATGTCAACTTTCTCGAGTTAGTTTTGGTTAAATGTTGATAGCCGCTCTGGGGAAACAAAGGACTAATTTACTTATATCACAACCAAGGACTGATATGTATCTACATTAAAACTGACGATATTTACCATGTGTATTTATTGTTTTCAGTTTCCGATATTTCGGCACTGTTGCAAGCGCCATGATCACGGATGAACTGAAGTCATTGCGGGTGGAAGTTTATGAGCTGACGAAAGCGGTCTACCCCATAGAGTACTATGTCTACCCTCTTTCTCGTTCGTTTTTTGTGATCGACACCGCTACCACTATCACATGTATCACTCAAAACTCGATTCTGTTCACGACACAGAAAACTCACCGTGTCCGCTCGCGAACTTTTTTACGATTTTTACACAATCGAACCATTGGCTTCCAGGTCCTCGACAGTAAAAACCCATCCTCCCGGTTGAAGTTCCCGTATTTAGTAATTTCAATCGCTTCCCTTACCAGTCTAGGTAATTATATTGGTTGTTGGTGGGTGGTAGGTGGTTATCTAACTGACAGGTTCCGTCTTTTGCCATTCGGCTTCGGGACCCTAAATCACCCTAAATACAAAGTTCGACGACCTGCCTATACGCTACGAAGCCGTCATAACATGACACTGGCAGAATAGTCGACACCGGCTCAGTTGCCAAAGAAGAGAAAAAACACCACCGAATTTTTATTTTATTTTGAACTTAAACTCTGCATTTGAACCCACAGACATCTTTTAAATTTGTTAGTTTTAAAAACAACAAAAAAAAATGGACTGAAGAGATTTTATCTCTTCAGTCCATTTTAAAATTGAAAATCGTGTGGATTTCTGTCTTGACCAAGGATCTTCTACCTAGTCTTGACATTTAGCGGTTCCTAAACATAGTGTATTACATTCTCTTTGGTTCCTTTATTTGGTCTATATTCATTGAGGTAATAGTAGTACATATTACCTCAATGTATACCGTCAAACGGGGTGAATAGATAGGTATTCGAACTTTGGTAACGATTTTCGTAATGTTGCAGAATTGATATCCATCTTTTAAAGCATGTATTTATTGAGTCTTAGGCCAAATTATTGAAATATATTTGTTTGTATTCGGATATGTTTGTAGTTAATAAAAAAAGACACAAAATATACGTGATTTCTAATTACCAGCCATCAGGGGACAATAAACACACCTGAGGGGTGATTAGAAAAATTTCGTAGGGCTGCCTCATTGTAGTTTCCCTAAATATTTTTTTAGGATAAAGGAAAGCAAACTCGAGTCTTTAATTATTAGTTTAAAGTAAAATTATAATTTCAAATAGAAATCATCAATGATAAAAATTAATAAAACTATAAATTTAGAGAGTATCACGAAAACAAAACTAAAAAAAAATGCACTTGACTTTAAAATAATTTTCTTTATAATAAATCAGTCAAGAATTATAAACAATATCATTCAAAATCAACAATTAAGAAATAAATAAAATAATCAAGAAAATTAAAAACGCTTTAAGTAACTAAAAGTGAAATTTGAACTGTAGATAACCACTACAAACTTTGTGGCAGCCCTGTCATAATCATGGCTAATCACCCCTCTTTCGTAACTAATCACCCCTTTGCTGTGTCTATTAACCATATTTGCGTGCCTACTAACCCCTCAGGCGTGTCTATTCACCCCTTTCGTGTGTCACCTCAATCAATCACCTCGAAAAATTAAAGAAAACAAGGCTTAAGAAATAAGATCAATTTTATATAATAATGCATATTCTTACTATTATAATTATAGCACAATATATTTATAACGGCACTGACCGTAATTTGAAGATAACTTTAAACTATTATGATCAAAATTCACCAAAATACGGAGGTTCAAACTCACTCGTACATAACGACTTGTTTTGTTGCTTGGACAAATTACACCAAGAAATGATTAATGTTGCGGGTTTTTTATTGGGGATACCGAGTTTGCCATAAAAAACGTTAGAAATTATTCCAAGATTTTTTTTCTATTCCCCCCGTCACACGGTGGGCTGGAATCGTCAAGTGGGGACTTAAGGATTCAAATGAGTATTTTTGAATTTTATGTACTAATACAAATATTTTTTGTTAAATGTAAATTTTTTTATACCTAGTATTTTTCGAGTTATAGGCCCCTAAACTTTGTATGAAATATTAATCGGTTTTTGGTTTAATCTGACATGTTTTAATATTGTATTACAGAAATATAGCAAAAAATCAAATTATTGGTAAACATTCTACACCACCCTTATGACGTCATTTATTTTTCACGATACCCACTCACACCACCCTTATGACGTCATTTGTTTCTAACAATACTCAATAGCGCGGTGACCCTCATTAGCGCGCGCGTAGTTCATTGAGCGCAGCAAAATGATGACGTGTCATTATGTGATTGAAAATGACATGGTTACATTTGAAAAACAACCATCCTCAGTACGTTGTTACACATCGTTTGTTCGGAATACTAATACTATTTATTACGTAAAAATGTTCGATTTTGTGTCAAATATTGATATTGTTGTGCTATTAAAGGAAAGTGGAAGTTTTAAAAATAATAGTGTTTTATATAGTGCTATTAAATCTAGATTAGTCCCCACTGTGTTAAGTGATGAAAACGATAAAGCGCTAAAAGCGTTTTGTGCAAAATATTGCTATAATCTGCAAAGGAGATGGCAAAATGCTCATAGCAAAGAGGAATTGTTTAGCAACAATAATAGCGAATGGTTATTATCGGAAATAAATTGGCCTGATTTCATTGTAAGTGCATTTGAAAGAAACCAAGACTCTGTTCCTAGTACATCAAGTGAACATGAATCTCCAGCAAAAGTGTCTACTGCCACGTCAACGAATGTAAGTCCAAGGAAACCATTTTGTGAATTAGGACCTAAGCAAAAAAAGAGACGTACTGAACTATGACTACAGAGGAAATATCTCATGCATATATTATGAAATTACGAGAGGATGGTAATCAAGGAATAGCTGAAATCCTCGAACACCTACTTAAAAATCTACAGGATGTGCAAAAAGCCAAAGATAGTATTTTAGGTAAAAATGAAAAACCTAAATTTACTACAGATGAAGCTTTGGGACTTGTTTTGTCCCTTAAATTAACAAAGTGGCAATACAATACTTTAAGAAAAAGTATCAAAGAGAAAAATGTCGACATGTTCCCTTCCTACTACAAGGTGCAAAATGCAAAACAAGAATGCTACCCGCTAAAAGATGATATCTCCTTAACAGATACAACTGCTAGAATTAAATTGCAGCCTCTATTAGATATAACCACCAAAAGGATATTCAAAGCAATCAATATTGATAGCACAGACTGTAAGGAGTTGACAATGATAAGCTAATGGGGAATGGATGGTGCCTCAAATCAAGCAAACTATAAGCAAAAAATTACAACGGATGACAAAGATTATGGGTAGTTTAGTACCAAAAAAATTGTTTCCGAGGAACAAATTATCTGGGAAAACGACTCACCAAATTCAGCATATTGGTGTCGTCCAATATTTTTCAAGTTTGAAAAAGAGAATAATACAACAATTTTAAGAGAGAAAACCGAAATTGAAACGGAGATAAATGAATTGAAGGAAACAGAAATTGGAGAAATAAATCTCACATTCATTATTGCTTACATACCATGATAGATGGTAAAGCAAGATCAATCCTCTGTGAAACTTCAGCTCAACGATGTGACATATATAAAGCTGTTCCTACAGAAATGAATAACTTGTCTTTGTTATTGACTAAAACATTGATACCGACTTGTACAAATATGGTTTATCATCGCTACATATATGGATACGTTATATGGAATGCATTCTTTACATATCCTATAGACTGGATTTCAAAACATGGGTTGCAAAAGGTGAAAACAAAGTTTTGATGGAAAATAGAATTAAAAGCAAGCTTATAAAAATTAAACAGGCCTTTTAATAGATATTGTGAAACAAGGACATGGAACTACTAATGACGGGAATACCGCTTGAAGATTTTTCTCAAATACAGAGATTGCTGCAGCAATTACTGGTGTCGATGGAAAGTTAATAAAACTGTTTTCAATCATTTTAGAAACAATATCTTTTGGTTATAAAATTGACACAGTGAAGTTTAAAGAATATACGGAAGCCACCATAAAATTATACGTAGATTTATATGAGTGGTATCACATGCCCTCCAGTGTGCATAAAGTTCTTGTTCATGGAGCAGCTATCATGGAAATCTTGGGATTAATTCCGAGTGGAAAGTTATCGGAAGAAGCGGCTGAATCTAGAAATAAAGACTTTAGGCGATATCGCCAACACGATTCAAAAAATTCTGCAGAAGAGCTAATAATGAGGATATTTTGAATAATTTAATAATTACTTCAGATCCTTATATATCATCAAAACGTCATAAAATGATACGGAAATAAAAACCATTTTCAGAAGAAGCGAAAGCCATGCTTCTGTTATCTCCAACATTTGAAGATGATGAGCGGGAAAATATAGAATTTGTAAATGTGGAACATTTAGAGAACGAATCTGAATCAGAATCTGATGAAATTGTCTAAGTTATAATTTTGTGAGTGCGTGTGTGAGTAAGAGTGTGCGTATGAGTGGATTAGGCCTCCTGGGGACATAACTGATAAAAAAAAATGCGCTTAGTTCTGTACCTCAAGAGTGGTGTGGAAAAGGGAATGAAAAACAATTTTCTCCAAAATCGAAGAAAATCGAAGCAAGTGATATATCGGATAATTTGCGTAAAAAATAGCACAATCGAATACCGAAAGCCGTTTTTTGAGAACTCTTGAGAATTAAAAGTTATTCATATAAAATCAAATTTCTCCATACAAAAATAAATTCAAATCGTTATAACTTTAAAAATATAAGGTATATACAAAAATCGCAGAAGAAAAATGTCTTGTATTTAGTGGTAGATCGCAAAGCCGTTATTATTTTTTTTTTTAAATTGCTCATCAATTTTCGTGAATCCCTAAGTCCATTGAAGCTTGATTTCAGCCCA
Source organism: Tholera decimalis (assembly GCA_943138885.2). Lineage (NCBI taxonomy): Eukaryota > Metazoa > Arthropoda > Insecta > Lepidoptera > Noctuidae > Tholera > Tholera decimalis. The sequence goes on along the minus strand of OW964566.2, from coordinate 521,428 downwards.
CCGTGCGTCAGTTCGATTCACCCCGTTTTACGGTATATATCGAATAGCGTAGCGTTTGATACAGGACACTATACAAAAAAAAAAAACTTCTTTGTTGAGAAAATTTTTGCTCATCTCAAATTCTTTTATTTGACTCAACAATGCTGTCTTCAACATCTTCTGAAATCTTCATAAGGTCTGTCTTCATCTTGAAGACAAACCTTAAAGATTAAACCTGAAAGATTACCTACTAGAGAATCTTAGAATATTTTAATTATTGGACAAAATCTTAAGAACCATTCATTATTTATAAAACGTAAGCTATGTAAACGTAAACAGAAAGCTTTTTACACAGTCAAAGATTATTTTGAGGACAAAAAGGCTTGGGAATGAGCTGCTCCAGTGATATACCTACTTACTGATGAAACTAGTGTGTTCTACGCTTTAATTATCTGTTAGCATAGAGCATACTCCCTGTTGTAAATAGTTTTAATCTCCATACGTTAAACCTCTTATATTGTATCTTAGCAACTGTTGTTGTCTGTCAGTTTTAAGAAAATGTCCTTCTGATTTTTATGATCTTACTAAATATATAAATCTGCGCATATCTCTGAAGCTCCCTTTCGTTTTATTTCCAACAGGTTATGGGCCCAGTCCATAGCTTTGTTGACGCTAAATTTGTAGGGAGTGAGTAGAATTTGTTTCTTCTCAAGATGCAGAAAAGTGAAACGGTCACCATACAAAAATTAAGGGGCCAATCCAACTATGGAACATGGTCGTTTGCAATTCAAATGTTTCTAATAGATCATGATTTATGGGATTGTGTTGGAGAAACATTTATTGTAGACACAGAAGCTGAGAAAAAGCGAGATGCCAAAGCACGAGCTAAAATATGCCTATTAGTTGCCGAAAACGTGTACCCCCTCATAACTAACGCTAAGACGGCACGTGAGACATGGTTAGCTCTGCAGAAAGCATATGCAGATGCCGGTTTGATGAGGAGACTCTCCCTTTTGAGAAAGATGTTCAGTTTGAAACTGTCAAGTTTTCAAAATATGGAAGCATATGTCACTGAAGTACAAGCAACTCAACAAGCCTTGCATAGCATTGGAGCAGCTCTAGACGACGAATTTGTCGGAATCATCATGTTGGCAGGTTTGACAGATTCATATAATCCATTAGTGATGGCAATCGAGCATTCTGGTGTGAAAATAACAACGGAGTCGATTATATCAGCGCTACTAAAGGAGGGTCAACGCCAGCAGTCCCCTGATGTTCAAAAGATTGAAGATTCAGCATTGGTGACTGATACAGCTGCAAGCGGCAGTGGAGGACGGAATCGAAGAGGAGAGATTATTTGCCATTCTTGTAAGAAAAAGGGTCACTATAAGTGGCAATGCAAGCAGTTTAAGGTCAAGCGTCAAGATAAAAACTCGACCGCAAATATGTTGGCCAGTAATAATGTTAAATCGGACTTTTTAACTTTTTTATCTGCTCCAGGTAGCAGTGGTAGTTGGGTTATTGATTCTGGCGCTACGTCTCACATGACGCCTAATCGCACACTTTTGATTCCGGCTAAATCATGTTCCAAAATAATAACATGTGCAAATAATCAAAAGATAGTTTCGATCTCTGAAGGTCCTGTGAAACTGAGCCTGCGTCATGAGGGTCGAAAGTTGGGAATAAAATTAGATGATACTTTAGTCATTCCTGAATTAATAACCAATTTGATGTCCGTAAGTAAGCTTGCAGATCAAGGTAAAGTTTGCATTTTTGATAAAGATTATTGTAAAATTTTCGATTCTAATGTATTTGTAGATGGTAAACCTTTAATCTGCGCACCACGTAGAAACGGTCTTTATGTCGTAGATTCGGATAGTGATGGGGCGACGGTCTTTTTAGAAGGTAAGGGTTCAGAAAATTTCGAACTGTGGCACCGTAGGCTGGGCCACCTATCTGCTCCTCAAATGGAGATTTTGAAAAAGATTGTCATGGGCCTACACTATGATAAAAGGGTTAAGAAAGATCCTTGTGTTCCTTGCAGTCAAGGGAAGCAGTGCGTGCAGAAGTTTGCTAGAAAAAAGAAAGGTTTCAGAGCTTCTGATATTCTGGAATTAGTTCATACTGATGTAGCTGGTCCTGTCAATGTGGAGAGTTATGGAGGTAATAGATATTTTCTATTGTTTGTCGATGATTTCAGCCGAAAGATTTTTGGATATATTTTGAAATCAAAGGATGAAGTGCTACAGAAGTTTAAAGAGTTTCAAGCTCTAGTAGAGAACCAGACCGGTAAGAAGCTTAAGCGGCTGAGAAGTGACAATGGGACAGAATATACTAATAAGGCTTTCCAGGCTCATTTAGCCAAGTGTGGGATAGTCCATCAGACGAGCGTCCCCTACACACCACAGCAGAATGGTGTAGCGGAGAGGAGTATTCGCACGATTACTGAGATGGCAAGATGTATGCTTCACGATAGTAATCTTGATAAGAAATTTTGGGGGGAAGCAGTTGCTACTGCGATTTATTTAAAGAATCGATCGCCGACTATGGCTCTTGTGAGAAAGGTTCCAGAAGAAGTCTGGACAAACTGCAAGGTGGATGTGTCAAACTTGAGAGTGTTTGGCTCCACAGCACAGGTACTTATAAAGGATGGTAGTCGAAAGAAGTTCGACTCAAAGACCTGTGAGCTTGTTTTCGTTGGTTATAGCGAAACCACAAAAGGGTATCGATTTGTTGACTTACAGAATCCGCGTCGAATAATAACCGCACGTGATGCTGTTTTTAATGAGATGACCAAGACAACCAACCTGGAGGATGAATCGCTAAGTGGTAAGCATTCTAATGCGACTTCTAAGATAAAGTCAGTCGAAGTCAAAATTCCTTTGTCTGCTAAGTTGGACTCTGATGAGGAGAGAAGTAGTAGAGAATTAGAAGAGTCAGGAACGACGACGTCGGCAGAAAATACTACTGAAGAATATTTTCATGACTCTTTGGATTCGGAGTTTCCGAATCCAGTGGTGAATTCTGAACCAGTTGGGGAAGAGCAGCCTGTTGCTAGGCGCTATCCTATCAGGATTCACAAACCTAAAAGATATGATGACATGGTATATAATTACCACATACAAAACGATCTAAACCCAAGCTCGGTTATAGAAGCGATGGAGCGTTCTGATAGGGATTTATGGAAAAAGGCCATGAAAGAAGAATATGATTCCCTGATGGAAAATAAAACCTGGGAATTAGTTGATCGTCCAAAGGACGTTAACGTTGTAAAATGCAGATGGCTATTCAAATTAAAAATTGGCGCTGATGGCACAGTCCAACGGCACAAAGCCCGACTCGTCGCGAAGGGGTATTCGCAAAAGTTTGGAGAAGATTACACAGAAACTTTTGCTCCCGTTGTTAAGTTATCTTCGATTCGTTTACTGCTGGGTTTGTCTGCAGAAATGAACTTAAAGGTGCACCATATAGATGTTACCACAGCGTTCCTTAACGGAGATTTGGAGGAAGATCTGTATATGGAACAGCCTGAGAGTTTTGTCTCGAAGATTAACCAGGGCAAAGTATGTAAGCTGAAAAAGGCAATATATGGCCTTAAACAAGCTGCACGTTGCTGGAACGTGAAGGTACATGACCACATTATTAAAAGTGGATTTTCTAGGTCAAATTATGACTCTTGTGTTTACATTAAAAAGGGGAAGGACTCCATTCTTGCTATTGCATTATACGTCGATGATTTTTATATTTTTGGAAGCCTATTGAAGGATATTGAGGACACCAAGAAGGCAATAGCAAAGGCTTTCAAGATAAAAGACTTGGGAGAGGTAAAAGATTGTTTGGGAATCAATATTTCTCGGACTGATGGGGAGATTCACCTTTCTCAGGCCAATTTTGTAAAGAAGATCCTAGAAAAATATGGAATGCAAGATTGCAAACCCGTAGTCACTCCAATTGAGCCTAACCTACGGCTTGCAAAAGGGGAGAAGACTGAGGATCTTCGCTACCAGGAAATAATGGGTTCTCTTATGTATTTGTCCTGTGGTACAAGACCGGACATAACATTCGCTGTCAGTTATTTAAGCCAATTTAACTCGTGTTGGTCAAACGAACACATGGTGGCACTGAAGAGGGTACTAAGGTACCTGAAAGGTACTATTGATTATAAATTATCTTTTAAAAAGACTGGTAAACCGTTGGTTGCGTATGCCGAGGCAGATTGGGGGAGTAATGCGGATGGGCATTCGTTTACCGGCTATGTTCTTGTCTTTGGTGGTGCTGCAGTGTCATGGCAAGCACACAAACAGCTATGTATAGCGCTGAGTACAGCTGAAGCTGAGTACATCGCTATTTGTGAGGCTTCCAAAGAAGTAGTTTGTGTTAAGGGTCTTTGTGAAGAACTGACAGGAAATTTTGTAACTATTGATATGTTTAGTGATAGCCAAAGTGCCAATAAGATGGTCTATAATCCTATTGGTAAAAGGTCTAAACATATTAATATAAAATACCACTATGTTAAGGAGTTAGCTGAATCCAAAGTGATATGCATCAAATACTGTGAAACTGGTTCTATGCCAGCTGATGCCCTAACTAAAGGTTTGGGCAGTGTTAAGTTTAAGTTTTGTTTGCAACGTATGGGGATTCAGTGGGGGTGTTGTAAATAGTTTTAATCTCCATACGTTAAACCTCTTATATTGTATCTTAGCAACTGTTGTTGTCTGTCAGTTTTAAGAAAATGTCCTTCTGATTTTTATGATCTTACTAAATATATAAATCTGCGCATATCTCTGAAGCTCCCTTTCGTTTTATTTCCAACACTCCCTCTATACAAAGACAATATATTTTTCACTTCCTCTTGTCAAAATGTTATCGAGGTGAGAACATGCTTTTCTCTAATATTTTATTCAAAACCAGTATTATAGTACTCTATGTTCAAAACCCATAAGTGCCTATTATGTTAAGACTAAATATGTTATTAATTACTTGCTATTCGTGAACTGCCTGATAAACAAGAAATACAGGAATAGTTACCAGAACATCTTTTATTTAAGTCTCACCGCATGCCACCTAGATTGCCCGTAGAAATTGCATGGCCAATGGCCACCTCTTCTTTATAACTTGCTTCACAGTGCAGACAACCACTCTGTTCAAATAGTCCGTTACGTAATAACACTTATTGCTGAGTTATTATTGCTGCTTTATACTTTATAATTGGTGTCTGGTAGATTGAGTATTTGTGTGGCCTACCCAAATGTCCTTACTTTGGTATTGTTCGTTAGATCGTTGAGCTCCTTAAGTTCGAAGTTGAGCTACACGATAACTGACAAATGCTTGCACTGTCTGGACAGGCCCGCTCAAATCTGCGTGCTCCTTTCCTCAAAAGACACAACAGACATGCAAGGGCGGATCTAGCTTTGGCGCCAGGGGGGGGGGGGTCACATAGTCGTGGTCAAGTAACAAGAAGTTATAATTTAATTTTGATAATAATAGGTAGCTGTAAATAGTAGGTATTTTTAACCGACTTCAAAAAAAGGAGGAGGTTCTCAGTAGCCTTGAACTTTTTTTAATGTATACATACATCCACCTACCATCCTCATAACTCGAAGGCGGCTGGACCGATTTGGATTTTTTTATTAATTAGAAATAAGGGTATACTTTCTAGTTGGTCCCATTGTTACCGTAATCGAGGGAACTCTTCAAATATTATAGGCTCACCTATAGTGTTTTGGGTAATTATAATAGTAGTTTTTGTGCATTTGCTCTCGAAAAGCACCATTTGGGGAAGTGGAACTGATGATGAAGGACCACAGATGGCCACCGAAACTACTCAATAATAAGTAATTCGTAAATTGCGATTCGATTACTTGAATATGGATGTCGTCACTTTATGCTCGTCACAATGCATATGGTGATGCAGAGCTGATGGTGAAGTACCAGGAGATCTCCTCAAAAATTAACGGCTCTGCATCGGGAAAAGCAATATTTTGTAAACGTGATAAGAAGTTCACATTTTGCCTTTTGTATCTAGATAAATTACAAACCGACCCACTAAAAAGCGTGAAAAAATATTCTTCGCAAAAATCAATTTCGGAAGGCGGTGTCAAAAAAAAAAATGTTATTTTTGGCTTTGCTGTGTTTTGATATGGAAGTCGGTTTTATTTTTTGCAAAAAAGTTTTTTTATTAATAAACACCTACTTACCCACATTTAAATAACAAAATCAATTTTTCGGTTAGGTCTTCTCCCGAAACACGTTATCATTTCATCTACAGGGTCTTTCATTAAGCGTGTCCTATCTTTAAATTTAAATAAAACAAAGTGTGTGTGAGATATTATCGAAATTATTTATTTATTTGAAAGATTTAGTGATGCCATTATGTGTGGAATATGACATCATTCAAGTGTCCGCCACGGCTTCTCTGGGTGGAGCGCATGCGAGATATCCAATTTTCCATGACTTTTGCGCATAAATCAGGCTGAATTCGACCTATGGCATAGGTTATGTTGGCTTTGAGGGCTGCTGTGGTTTGTGGTTTATTCGCATAGACCTGCGACTTAAGAAAACCCCACAAGAAAAAGTCTAGCGGGGTTAAGTCACAAGATCTCGGTGGCCAGTTCACACGCGAAATCGACTGCCTCGGATTCTCCTGCACACTCTCATGGACAGCGGCGATGTTTTCGGCAGACCTTGCGTTTCGTTGACGTACGAGTGTTGGTCGATCATTTACCGAACCAGTGGACTTAAATTTATCCCCCACACGACGAATAGTCCTCTCGGTAGGACGATTATGGCGACCGTAAAACGGGCGAAGCGCGCGGTGCGTTGCCCGAACTGAACACTCATTTTGATAAAACAATTTTATCATTTGCACATTGATCAGTCCTACAATAGGCCAGCCAACGGTAACTGGACGGTCTGAACTTGTCCACGGTTCGTGGAGCCCTACCGTTGCTTTCAACAACAATAAACAAAGTACTTACACAATAATCTACAGGCTCCTCGGCCTACAACCATCTATAGCCTCTGAGGCTTTATAAATACCTTATTACCACTAACCTTCTGTGCTGGGTTCGCCAAGCTTCGACCTTCCTAGGTCACGCCCAAGTGTGGTATGTATGTAATTATGAGGTGAGTAATTGAAAAGTGTGATGTAAGTCACGTGTTCTAGAACGTTCACAAGGCGCCAGTCTCCAGATGGCGCGGTCCTGATCAGCATCACAGCCCAACTTATTTCCAACAAATGCGCGTGCCACGCGGTGAGGCAATACGGCGATATGTTCCGAGAAATATCCCTGGGTTTTCGTCAATCCGGGATTACAACTTCAAACAGTAGTTAATCGCGACCCAATTATCGGTTGCAAACGGCGATTCCAAACGATATTTTATCAATTACAATTAAATCAAAGTCCCAAGAACGGACATTTTCCAACAAAGAAGCAAAGTCTATCTGTCAAGTGAAAAAGTTATGTCAAGTGTCAACATCAAAAGACAATAGAATGTTGCCACACCAAAGATCGTTCAAAAATACATTTGGGACGCAACATCTACCCCCCCGGACGGGCTTACCCGTCCGCTAATCAATTGGAAGTCTTGACCAGGTTGCGAATTTAACACAGCTTCAATGCGGCCAAATACCGTAGCTAGTTCCTCAAAGGTGAGAACGGTGTCTCCCAACAATCTCCGCCAGCGTCCCTTTGCCGCTTTCACCGCGGCCCCAAAAATACCCCCCCAATGGGGGCAGGCTGGCGGGTCAAACAACCAAGTGACCCCTCGGCGGGCCAAACTATTACCAATGTCAACCTGGCTCTCATTAAGGAAGGCGTATACCTCCTTCAAATAGTTACTTGTACCCTTGTAATTCGTACCGCAATCAGACCTAATCAAAGAAGGTAACCCACGGCGAGACACAAATCTTTCCAACGTCGCCTCAAAGGCCTCTGTCGAGAGGGAGGTTACCAGCTCCAAATGTACTGCCTTGGTTGACAGGCAGACAAACACACAAATAAGCCTTAACAATCTTACTATTACGAAGGGTGGACGTCTTCAACAAAAGGGGACCAACAAGTCCGTTACGACGCCAGCAAAGGGCCTCGCCTCATTGACGCGATCAGCCGACAAAATCCAAAATTCTCGCTGCAGAATGGCCAACAGCGCATTGCAACCGGCATTCGAGTTCTTAACGTGACGATCAGTCACCAACAATTAAACCAAGTGGCCCTCCTTGGGCAACAAAGGGGGGTGACGGGCCACATAAGGAAGGCTAGAGTGCCTCAACCGTCCTCCAACAGGGTTTCCCGAAGTGGCTCGTCCCAACCAAGTTCAGTTATAACAAGGGCAGGAGCACCAATTTTAGGGTACGGACAACTCACAAGGGTGATTTCAAACCAGGTCCTTCCCTCAACAGTGGTGTCAGCCGGTTCGCCAATTCCCCAAATCTTGCCTGAAAGGTCATTCACCTTCAGGCCAACCTGTCCCGCTAACCAAGACGACAAAAGGCAACCCTGGACTCCCGTGTCCAAAATGGCACAGACCACAATCGAGTCACCCAAGGGTCCCCAGACCTTCACCGAGGCCGTTGGCAACAAAACCGTCTTGATCGGGGGGGTCCTTTAGCGGGGCAGGCGTCAATCTCTTAGTGATGCCTGGGCGGCGACCGATCGCCGCATCCAGGCTGCCTTCGTTCACGACGAGGCCAACAATCAAAATATTCGTCTGCGCGGTGTCCCGAGCCGCTCGCCATCACTGGAGGGGCATATCCCACCGGATGCCCGAATGGCGGAGGGCGCGACTCCAGCCGGGGACGTTCCGCCAACGGAGGGGAAAGGCAGCAGCGCCGACCCGGCCACTGCTGCCTAGCAGCCAATGCGCGTTCTCCCTGACGAGGGGAGACCAAATGGCGCTCGCGGGGCTCCCGTTCAACTTGCGCGGGGGGTGGAGTGCAGCGTACAGAATTGCGGGCCTCAGCCCGGTGCTCGTCTCCGGGGTACCCCCCCCTGCGCGAACCCTCCTCAGAAGATGGTCTGCTGGAGCGGTTCGCGTTGGCGCACAAAATCTCCAAGTGGGACCCCTTACAAATTCTACACGGGCGGGGGTCGGGGCAGTCCCGATGAAAGTGGGCCCCCAAGCACGAGAAGCACAAACGGCGTGCGTTGACAATGCGGCGGCGGGCACTTACGTGCAAATTCAAAAAGTCCGGGCAACGCGCCATGACATGCCCCGTTGCCTTACAAAAGTCACAATGATGAGGACTCCGGGCGCCAGCAAAACGGGGGGCGGGGCGGACATCAACAGGCCCCCTAGCCCGAGGACTCCGGGCGCCAGCAAAACGGGGGGCGGGGCGATCATCAACAGGCCCCCTAGCCCGAGGACTCCGGGCGCCAGCAAAACGGGGGGCGGGGCGATCATCAACAGGCCCCCTAGCCCGAGGACTCCGGGCGCCAGCAAAACGGGGGGCGGGGCGATCATCAACAGGCCCCCTAGCCCGAGGACTCCGGGCGCCAACAAAACGGGGGGCGGGGGGAACATCAACAGGCCCCCGAGCCCTAGTCCGTCCCTGGTCTCTGGGCTGAGAAGGTAGTGGGGGTGACCCCGTGGCGCCACGAGTGTTATCCGAAAACCGACACTCGTCTTCCAAAAATTTGAGGAGGTCGTCAAAGGGGGGAAGATGGGTGGCACTGTCCCCACCATACTTCTGCTCAAAACGTGACCTCAACTCCGCGGGGAGCAACTGCAGCACTATGTGCACCAACAAGTAGGACCAATGTTCCACCGGTAACTCCAAGCGTTTCAAGGCGTTGGTCGCTGAGACCAACGGGTTCAGCAAGTCAGTGCGCAACGTCGACGTGCTGACAATGGCCGGTAGCCCCAAAATCTGGTCGATGTGCACATCAGCCAGGCAGCGCTTGTTCTGATACCGTCGGGAGAGAAGCTCCAGAGCGGTCGGGTAGGAGGAATCCGTCACCGGCAAGTGCTGCACCAAGGCTCTGGCTTCGCCCTCCAGGACAGACAATAAATAGGCCAGCTTCTGGGCAGGTCCGAGGTCCGAGCGTGCATCGACAAGACTCTCAAAGAGATTTAGGAAGCCCAGCCAGTGGTCCAAGCGACCGTCAAAATGTGGCAGCTCCAGGGTGGGCAGCCTACTCAATAGTCCAGGGCCTGCAACAACGGGGGTCTGCGGCTTGGCCGCATCAGGCACCCGACTCTTCAAAATTTCCCGCGCTCGTAGACATATGACATCCCCCAGGTGGACAATCTGGTTATAGTCACCCAAAATCTTATCGCGGGCTGTCTGATCCATCACCCCCAAATCCACGTCCATGATGTACTCGTTGAAGCGTGTGAGCGCAGCATCAGCTGACTTGATCCTCTCAATCACTTGCCCATACCGAGCAAGGGTGAGCTCTTCCAATTCTACACGCTCAACCGTTGCAGCTGCCGATGCGAACCATCTCAACTGTGAGGTCAATCCGGCAGCAGCCTTCCTGACTGCCCTTAATGAGGCCATTGCAACAATCAAATATTAATACAACAGGCTAAAATTAACTAAACAAACAACAATGACTTGTTAGCCGACCAAATAATTTCACCAAAATAACAACTTAAATTCAATTATTTCAAGTCCAAATCCGACCCTGTACCCATTCCAAGTATGAATCTAGCTCGGTAAATATGGCTAGTTACAAAATAAATAACAATTCAATGTATATATTGTGCAGGATCAACACCAATAAACATCAATAAACACAACAATTGACTGTATAATATTGAGACGGAGAATCTCTATCAACACAGTCCAATAAGTACCACAAATGCAATAGCCAATACACACAATTCAAGTCCTATTATGTTAGACTATGTGTAATTATTATTTAGATAACCTTTTAAATTCAGATCAGTGACATTCAATTATTAATTGCAACAAATACCAAACAACTTTTACAACAATATACCAAATTATGTACCAAATACAATCAATAATTCCTAATTTCACAAACAATCTTACTTGTCTGTACAATACCAAGGGGCTAGCACTACAAATTACAGTACAAACTACAAGTACTATTTGAGCCCGGCTGACAAAGCAATATATTCAAAACTTATTACGTTATAAGTTATGTTAAGTAATTAAACTAAAGTTATTTTCAACAATATTCAAAACTTCCAATTAAACCAGTGGATCTTATAAGACCACGCTTCTGCTACCAAAATGTTCAGGACTACAATAGGCCAGCCAACGGTAATTGGACGGTCTGAACTTGTCCACGGTTCGTGGAGCCCTACCGTTGCTTTCAACAACAATAAACAAATTACTTACACAATAATCTACAGGCTCCTCGGCCTACAACCATCTATAGCCTCTGAGGCTTTATAAATACCTTATTACCACTAACCTTCTGTGCTGGGTTCGCCAAGCTTCGACCTTCCTAGGTCACGCCCAAGTGTGGTATGTATGTAATTATGAGGTGAGTAATTGAAAAGTGTGATGTAAGTCACGTGTTCTAGAACGTTCACAAGGCGCCAGTCTCCAGATGGCGCGGTCCTGATCAGCATCACAGCCCAACTTATTTCCAACAAATGCGCGTGCCACGCGGTGAGGCAATACGGCGATATGTTCCGAGAAATATCCCTGGGTTTTCGTCAATCCGGGATTACAACTTCAAACAGTAGTTAATCGCGACCCAATTATCGGTTGCAAACGGCGATTCCAAACGATATTTTATCAATTACAATTAAATCAAAGTCCCAAGAACGGACATTTTCCAACAAAGAAGCAAAGTCTATCTGTCAAGTGAAAAAGTTATGTCAAGTGTCAACATCAAAAGACAATAGAATGTTGCCACACCAAAGATCGTTCAAAAATACATTTGGGACGCAACACACATGTTGTTGAATGCTACAGCTATCCATGATGATTTGGCAAAACAGAATGAATAAATGACAACCAATTTGACAGATGTAGTTTCAACAAGATGGCCGCTACTAACTGTCACCGTTACATCAATAGGTACGTTTTTATGGACGTGGTCAAGCCATTCCGTTTGGAAACTGAAAATTTTCATTATCTTCAGAAAAGGGAAGCCAATTTTACCGAGTTGAATGAAGCTCTTAATTCCTTGAATATTGAAGACGATGACCTGGAAACCATTTGGCAGTTCGCAACATCTTTTGTCACGGAAACAAGTTCTCAAATCTTGGGCCATAGAAACACTACATTGGATGACTGGTTTGGATGAGAATGACGATACAATGGGGCGTGCAAGTGAAAGCTAATCGCAGATGGCGCCACCACCGTAAGAACCTTTGTCACTGTCAGTGTTAGTTAGATTGTGAGATATTATATAGTTATCTGTATCATCTATGGCTATCTGTGGTAATATTTTTTATTTTCATTTCATTGATTTCAATTGATTTCTGTACAATTTTCCGATTAAAGAACATAATACATGTTCTTTAATCGAAAAATTCTCAATAACTGTCTCTAATTTAGGAATTCATTACTGTTCCATAGAGAAACTGCTTTGATATTGGTAAGTGTGCTACTAGCGCCACTTCGACAGTTGCACGCCCCATTAGGTACAAGTGTACTAAATGGTCACCGTCAGATACTTAATATACAGCACAATTAAAACAAACGAATCCAGGAAAGCACTTCAAGATTGAGAAGACTAACGAGAGATGTGATAGTTAAGTGTTGGCAAGAGAAGGCGAAATTGTTACAGTGGCTTATGGATTGCATTTTATAACGACACACCAGGAAAAATTTAAACGTACCGGTAAAGTCACTAGATGGAGTATCTCTCGCCAACAAGGACAATATTTCGAAACCTTCTCAATGTGGATCGCTCTGCTGATATAACTTACATTAATTTCCTCCAGCACACTAAACCTAGGGAAGAGTTACTTGAACCTTATACTTTCGAGGAAGTCACAACGGCCATCATGCAACAGCAGAATAAGAAAGCAGTAGTAGGGGATAATATCTGCGGCGAAATGCTAAAGTATGGGGGAGAGGAGTTACATCAGATCATGTGGAAACTGTTATTGCGTATGTGGATGGAAGAAGATGTACTAAGTGCTTTAAAATCTCTCGCATTTGCTCACTGTACAAAAACAAAGGAGATCGCTCTGAATGTAATTCGTACCGAGGCATTTCCCTTCTCTCCGTTCCAGGAAAAAATTTCACCAGAGTCCTTCTAAATAGATTGCTGCCTTTATCCGAAGAAATACTGCCAGAATCTCAGTTCGGCTTCAGACGGTAGAGAAAAACCTGCGAGGCCATCTTCTCAATCCGCCAGCTTATTGAAAAGAGCAGGGAGCAAGGTCGACCAATGTTTCTGTGTTTTGTTAACCTTGAAAGCACATTCGCACTCTCGATAGGTATCACTTAACCCTTAATTCGACGGACTTTTTTTTACATTTTATTTGTAAAATCGTTATAGGTTTTGGTTCGTAGCTTGTAAGGGACTCTAGAAAAAAACCTGAAAAATTCTACCAGTTTCCTGAAAAATACATGTCCATTGTATCGGACATTATCAAGTTCGTAAAAAACTGATGCACTCCAACCATGTGCAGCATATTTCCCATTGTCTAAAAGAAAGGATAAAAGAAATAAGTGCTTCCGTGATAAAATATGTATTATATTTTGGAACATTAGTCTCATAGTTACGTTGGTTCATGCTTAACACTAATAAGAATACCAAAAACTTATAAGTACGATGAACTCACTTATGTTCTGAACATATTAATTAAATATCTATAACGGCTCTTGGAAGATGTTCTGTAGAGAACTATCAACGTGTCACAAAGGTCAACTCCTCCCATATGTTGATTATAGTGCAGGTTGCACTATAATCAATATATGGTCTGTTTTGCCGTATGGGTCCAACACTGAAAATCCCCCAGTATTCACGTAGATAGCAAATGAAATCGAGCGTCGTAAAATAATTACCAAAATAAACAGCAAATCCTGGAGTCTGGATGACAGAATTGTCATCACCCAGTGTCATCTGCTCTTTCTCCTCGCTAAAATCGGTATACCGGAAGGTGTCATTGCCGCCGTATAATAGAAAATCATAGACGATTCCAGAAGCACCAGCGCGTACGACACTCATGAATCCCCATTTATTCGGTTTCATGGGGTTACACTGTTTCCGGATTCCTGCTTTAGAACGTTTATAGGGTATAATTATCTCATCTATGCTGTACTTTATTTCTTCTTATGATGCTAGGCAGTTTTCCCTATTTTTCGATGAATGGTCGTATCTTGTATATCTGTCCTCATCAGAAAAGATATTGTCGACAAAGTGAATGTTACGTCGAATCTGCTCGAATCGTTTCAATGACATGACGTTAGCCACTTGGGCATATCTGAATTCTGTAGACCAATAGTCTAGACAGCAAGGCATTTTACAATACCCATGATAAGAAGAATCACGAGAATATCTTTCAGCTGCTCGATAGTCAATTGTATACATTTCCCGGTCGAGTACAAGTTTGTGTTGTCGACGATATCAACGAGTATCTGAGGAAAAGAACAGATAAAAAAAGTCCAACGGAGAGTCAGTATCCGGTAAACCAAACAGGAAATCGTTGGATTGAATATCAGCATTGTGTCTGAATTGTCCTTTTCTCCATTTGTAGGTCACAATTAGTGTCTTCTTGGTGTTTTTTGCACGAACATTTGGCACAGCTCGTGTTAGTAGCTTCCTCTTACGTCTAGATGTTCTTGGTGTTAATGGACTAGCCCTATGGCTAGTTCTTCGTCTATACGAAGGATTTGATAATAGAATAGAAAATAATGAAGCTAAGCTTAGTAAAGCATTATAATTGACTTCACCAGTCGGTGGTAGCACGTTGTTAGTAACAGGAGTCAACGGAGGTCGCTCATGGTCTAAAATGTCATCGACTTCTAACCCAGAGTTATTTTTAATGCCATTAACGCTAGGACGGTCGTCCATTTCAAGGTTTTCGTTTACTGCCCCATAAAAGTATTAGCATCAACATAAGTCTCGGCACTGTTGATGGAAATATTGGCTTGTGTATCATTTTTGGAACTGCCTGATATAGCCATGCACTCTATGTCTGAATCGATGGAAGGGCAGCATGAGGAGGACAACTCTTCAGTTCTATGTTTTCATAGAACTGAAGAGTTGTCACTTACTTGAAACTTACTTTTGTAAGTTTCTCTTTATTTTCAGATTCAGAACCAGTAACTATATCTGAAGAAGCGTTTTCAGACGGCACCAATGCTATTAAACGACGTCCCCTAGACTCGAAGCTCTGAAAAAGAAAGTTAGTAAGGTGTCAAACATTTCATCTATGGATCCCTAAAACCATTATTAATAAAAATAACAAGAAATTACTTTTCTAATATTACGGCAACGGGATGAATACAGGACATAGTATTTAGCAGTCACTTATTTAGTAATTCGACGACAAGAAGTATACTGGACATACAAGTTTCGGGCATCATGAAAACTAAATAAAACTCAGTAAAGCAATCAAAACATTATTAGTAGCTTTTGGTTTTGTAATTTTTAGTTTTCAATAATATTAGAAAGAGATGAGTCGTAAAATAATGAATAAAACACAACTTACCCAAAGCCCGCACATCGCGCCCTTCCTTCCCGCCATCTCGCCGGTGACTGCTCGCGTCCCGTCGATGTGTACGCGTTGCTGATTTTTTGACAACGTAGGTGGATAGTTCAGGATATTACTTAAAACTCAAAATATACCGTCATTTTTTTCATGTGTCTGCGAGATATAATGAACATCTGGTGGCAAGATCGTGCCCGAAACATGGATGTCCTTTGTCGTGCAAACGTCGGAGGTATCGATACCTACCTCATGAGGCACCAGCTGCGCTGGAGAGGACACGTGTCACGAATATCGGACGACAGGACGATTGGGTAAACGCATCTTCTACTCAGAACATAAATATGGCAAACGTCAACGGGGTAGACAATACCTAAGATATAAGGATGTTCTGAAAAAGCAATTATGAAAAAATGCAAGATCGAACCATCTCAATGGGAACACAAAGCAGCTCAATGTTTGGATTAGAGACGTCTCATTAATCCACAAGTCTCTGATTTTGAATTGCTACGACGAGCAGATTTGGACAAAAAACGTGACGAGTTGAAGGCCAGACCACCAGCAGACATACGTATACACTATTGTCGTGCGAACGGTGTGTTAACGTGCCCTACATCCAACATGGTATTCTGAGCGAACTGTGGGTACGCCAGTCATCAACGAGCGCACCGTCGGAGAGCTGAACAACCAAGCTCTAATGTTTGAATAAAATAGCCGAAATCGACTAGGATTAACATCATCATCATCGTGGACGTGGAGAAGTACCAGTCTCGTTAGAAGTTCTTCAACCATTGAAGCTCTTAGCCACGATTTAATGTTTCGTAACGTAGAGAAAGATCTTTCCGCTGTCGCTACACTAACAGGTACGGTAGCCATAATACATAAAAAAAATATTATATTCATCAACATCGCAATTTAAAATAAGGTCAGAAATCGTTTTACCAGAAGTTTTTTTAACGTAGTTTTTTTTTTTACTAAAGTTTAGTCGTTCCGATTGAGGTTAGGTCTAGCTAGACCTTAGTCGAAATAAAGCGCGCGCAAGTGTCACACGAAATGTGACATAAATGAAAGGTGGCAGCCGTGGAGGCAGCAAGGTAAAATTCAAATTTTCGTTGCGTTCGTTCCCGAATAATGCGTTTGCCGTCGAACAAAATATTATATTAAATCAATTAAATATTGAAAGTACAGACGCCAGCACATCAAGCTACAACAATCTGTCAAATTCCTTTAATAGATTTTCAACTTTATTGTTAAAGAAATTAGGTTCAAGGTTGATTGGGAAAATTTGACAGTTTCGGGTAGCTTCATGTGCTGGCGTCTGTACTTAAATAAAATTTATATTGTGATAAAAAATATATAAAATATTATGTTTGACAATTTTAATTAGCAGTCCACCTGAGTCCTGGACCCAGCCCAGAGGGGGGGTCATGACCCCCATGACCCCCCCCCTGGATCCGCGCTTGCAGACATGAACCTTCATGCTTCTCATATGGTTTGATAAATACGAATTGTATGGACTTTAAAAGAGACGTTGACCTCTGAGTTTGTTTCGGTGTTTCTTCTCAGAGTAGTCAGTTAGGAAACACCGACCTCATCTAGCTTAACTTAAAACAAAAAAATTACGTGTAAAAGTGTTATTTATAACCAATTTACAAAATAAATATTTCATTTCATTTCATTAGCGCTTCTCCTCCACATTTATTGTGCGCACAGCCAAGCTGTGGAATTCTCTGCCGGCTTCTGTGTTCCCTGCCACTTATGACCTTTCAGCCTTTAAAGCACGAGTAAATAGGCATCTTCTGTGCTCGCTCGTCCCATCTTAGACCTCATCTATCGCTTACCATCAGGCGAGATCGAGGTCAAGAGTGGGCCCATCGGTAATTAAAAAAAAATAAAAAAAATTAGAAAATTCATTAAAAGTTTGGTCAATTTACTGTACTCAGGATTTTGCTAATCATACCATTTGATTTCCTCAAAACTCCCAAAGACACAACAGCCAGCACGACGAGCTCCAGAACAAACCCGGCCACTTGACGATGACATATTATTTGTTCCTGAGTTTTATTAAAAATACTTTTTTATTATTACTTGCTAATATAAACAGGTTGAGAGGGAGAATTGACACGCGACGCAAGTCTGTAAGTTGTCCATAACAGAAAGTTCATACAAAGTCGGAACCCCTTTTATTCTCTTAGGGGCGGGAGTGAATTTACAAACATCCTTTCTTAGCGCTGATTTAATTCACCGTACCATTAACCAATGTCCATTGAACAAATAAAAAGTTTCATACAAACACGGACCCCTTCTTTACCACCTGAGAGGAGGAATTTGCAAAAATCTTTTGTTAGTGCTCACTTACGTCAATTATCCATTTAAGAAATGAATAGTTTCAATCTCGGTCCATTTTACTTCTTTAGCGGGGAATTTCCAAAAAATATTTCCATAGTGATCACTTACATCATTTAAGAAACCTATGTACAATATTTCAAGTGAATTCATTGAAGAAATAGTAAGTTTCATACAAACTCGGACCCCCTTTAGGGTAGGAATTTCCAAAAATCTTTCCTTGGGCTCACATGAGGAAAGTATACACAAAGTTTCAAGAGAATCCAGTCGAAAAGGGGGTCAAAGTTTCATATAAACTTTGACCCCCTTTTCGACACACTTATGGGGAGAATTGTGCTTTGTCTATCAGTCAGTCAGTCAGTAACGTAAGCATTTTATATATATTGATTGCTCACAAGGGATTTGTCCTGTACCTATCGTGGGTGCATTCATTAAACTAATCTGCCTAACTAATTATGCCTGATGCCAGATACGTTAAAACATTTACGCGTGTCAAATACAATAATACAGTATATGATAAAATAAATACGATAAATAAGTACCCAATAACTCATGAATAAACAATGTCCTTGCAAATTTCCACCAGTGTTTAAAATAATAATATTCAGAAAGGTAATATGGAATAACTATTTTCTACAATATGCATTTTAAAGTAAGATTCAAATAAACTATGCATAATAAAAATATTTACTGAAAATAAATCTCATAAGTAATGGGCTCCTGTCAAAGTTGGGTATAATAATAACTGTCTGTGATGTGGCAGAGATCTGTGCAGAAGTGGTTCGTAACGAGCCGCGAGCGAGCAGCGCCGGGGGTCGCGGCAGTAGCAGCGAAACAGCATTCAACAAACATAATGATTTATTTTAATACTATATCCTAACCTACATTATACGGCTAAGATTATTACAATAAGACTGGGTGGCGCTTAACTGATACCACTAATAAAACATGACTAAAACTATTTTTCCTGTGTTCTTTACAACAGAATGAGGGCAATCGTTTTTGTTCACACCAGTTGGCGCCACAGGCGAGTAAAGTCTTTAGCGTGTAGCTGATATTTCATAATATAAAAGTTGTTATTGCGCGCACTGCATGGTTTAATTTTGTTCAAATAAATCGGCCCGCAATTGGCGGAGAAATCAGTGACCATACATACGAATTGTGAAATATCACATTTCATAGACTTGACGCTGCAGGAGTGTTCCTATAATAGTGGCGAGTTCAAACGCGATAGTCATCATTCACGTGGTGAGGTGTCAGTGGGGGGCTCGGGGGTGACGGGGGTGGCGGGGGGCTCGGCGGTGAAGTCCAGCAGCAGCTTGCCGCGCGCCCCCCCCCGCGCCGCCTGCTCGTACGCCTCGGCCGCGCGCCACCACGGGAACACGCGCTCCACGAACACGCCGAACTGAAACACAAGCGCACCGCACTGCACGCGCTGCCGCCGCCAGCAGCAGCAGCAGCACCAGCAGCAGCCGCACGCACCTGGCCGCGCTCGGCGAGGCGCCGCAGCCGCTCCATGTCCGGCGCCGACGGCGAGAAGAACGCCCAGCGCACGTGCGGCGGCAGCGCGCTGCCCCCCGAACGCCCCGCCCGCGCCGCGCGCGCGCCCTGCGCCAGCAGCGCGGCGCCGGCGCACAGCGCGCCCGCCGCCACGCCGCGCTCCTCCATGTGGCGCAGCAGCGGCGTGCTGAGCGTGACGTAGCGCGCGAACTGCAGACGGCCCGCGGCCGCCGCGTCGCCGCCCAGGCCGGCGCAGTCCAGCACCACGTCGTACCTGCACAGAGGCACGGTCAGCGCCCGTGAGGCCCCCCCGCCCGGCCCCCGCGCCCCCACACTCACGGGCCGGCCGCCTGCAGCGCGGCGTCGTAGTCGGCGGCGTGGCGGTCGAGCGCGGCGGCGGCGCCCAGCGCGGCGGCGCGCGCGCACAGGTCGGGCGCGCAGCCCACCGTGACGCGCGCGCCGCGCCGCGCCAGCAGCTGCAGCGCCGCCTGCCCCACGCCGCCCAGCCCCAGCAGCAGCACGCGCGCCCCCCGCGCCCCCCCCTCCCCCGCCGCCCCCAGCCCGGCCACGCGCAGCGCGGCGCATGCGGTGAGCGCGGCGTAGAGCGCGCCGCCGGCCGCCGCGTCGTCCAGCGTCGCCGGCGCACGCCCCACCTGCACACGAGACACGTTCACCGTCACGACCGAGCGACGGACCCTGAGGCACTCCACTGGGCGCTTTGTCCAGCTAGACGAGTCATTATTGATTACGACCGCTTGTGACCTGTTATAAATGTAAGAAAAGAACCACCTTTGCAGGTTTCCACGAATGTACCTATATGTACCTATCTCAACTTCATTATGAGCATTGCCACTGGTATATCCGCGTAAAATTACAGACTGTTTGTATTGATTGAAAATCCTCCACAATAATATTGATAGTCCAGAACTACTTTCTTAATTTTATTTAAACGTACCCAACAAAACATACCGCTTTAACTATATACTTTCCCATATGTGTACCTCATTTATCATCTAATATTATAGGCAAAACAGCCATATTGTGCGCGCAAGCAGAAATTTTAATGAGATATATAAGCAGTATGATATGAATCCTTTCACAACTAGTGTGAACTCAGCCAGAAGGTGCTTAAACTAAAAACCTAAACTTTTTCAAGTATTAGTGGTTATGCTGTTGACTCATTGCAAGCAAATCTTTATATATTATGCATTTCTTAATGTGTAAATTGTAACTTTAATTTATAATCAGTTTTATTATTGCTGTTTGTATCCTTATAACTTTCAGAAGAAATCTAGTCTAAATTCGAAAAGCATTGCAGATCAATGCCGATATCTTGGGAGTGTCCAAAGGCCCTATTCGCAATGGGAAGGACAAATCCAGAAAACCCAATTTAAGAACTGGCAAGGCTCGAATTTAGATGAAAATAAAGAATTTAAGGTTGCGAAGAAACTTGTTGCGCAAGAGAGAGCGAAGGCAAACCAAAATTTTTAAGATGCTAAAAGCAGACACGGAACCACTATGAATATTAAAGTAAATAAATATATCAAAAACAAGGCCCACAACTTACTGAGACATAACGCGCAAATCAGAAGCAGATGGGCTGAATATTATGAGCAGCTGCTTAATGAGGAATTCCCACATGAAGAACCGCCGCCCTTAATGCCACCTCTGAACCTATTCATGAAATAGATGCAGAAGAAGTCAGACCAGCAGTGACCGCCATGAAGAACCGCAAGGCATGTGGCCCGGACGAGTTACCGGAAGACCTATGGAAACAACTGGGACCACTGGGAATAGCCTGGTTATCCAAGCTATACAATGCTATCCTAACTACCAAAAAGATCCCGGAGGCATGGCGGAAAAGCTACCTACTGCCGTTCTACAAGAACAAAGGTGATGTGACAGAATGTGAAAATTACAGGAGTATAAAACTAACATCGCATACTCTGAAAATATGGGAACGAATCATTAATAAGCGTCGCTCTCACAAAGTGTCCCCAAATCAGTTCGGATTTACAGCGGGCAGATCAACCACTGAGGCTAAAAAAAAATGTGCATCGAGCTTAGCCTCGCCTTTAAGCTACGTAATTAATCTATCCCTAAGTGAAGGAGTTTTCCCAAAACGTCTGAAAAAATCTATTGTCAAACCTTTATACATTCTTGTAAAAAGGTTCAGGCGTAAAATCGGATATGAATAACTATCGACCGGTCACTTTAATCCCCATATTATCAAAAATATTTGAGATAGTTATGTATAATAAAATAGAGAAGTTTTTGACATTGACATGACATTTGACATCCTTAAAAAAGAACAGTTTGGGTTTAGGAAGGGAAGCTCTACGGCTTCAGCATGTTTCTCCTTAATGAAACAAGTAACCGAAGGTCTAAACACAGGCCCGTTGGTATAGTGGTCAGTGGCCCTGACTGCTATGCGCAAGGTCGTGGGTTCGATTCCCACCTAGGACAAATGTTTGTGTGATGAGCACGGTCATTTGTTCTTTGTCTGGGTGTAATTTATCTATAATATGTATGTATTTAGAAATATATATGTATGTTTATCAGTTGTCTAGTACCCATACCACAAGCTCTGCTTAGTTTGGGACTAGATGGCGTTGTGTGAAAAAGTTGTGGAATATTATTATTAAACCAAAAATCTAAAATAGGCTGTGTCTTTCTTGACGTGACAAAAGCCTTTGACTTTGTTTGCCACAAAACCTTACAAAACTTTCTCACTATGGAGTACGCTGGAGCTAACGAGTGGATCAAAAGCTTTCTTTCTGACCGACTGCAATGCGTAGAAATATCACGAACTTGTCAAAAGGAACATAAAAAGTTTAGATCTAAATACACACAAAACAACTTTGGTACACCTCAAGGAGGAATTTTATCTCCTCTTTTCTTCCTAGTATACATAAACGACCTACCGGAAGCGATTAAGGAAGAGTGCGTACTTTTTGCTGATGACACAACACTAATTATAAAAAGTGACAATAACAAAAATTTGGAAAAACGAATTATTGAAGCATTGCACAAGGCAACTGATTGGCTGGAAAAAAAATAACTTAAAAATAAATATCACAAAAACAAATATAATAAAATTTCAAGCAATTAACACAAACACAGATAGCCTAGACATTCAGTACAACAATACCGTCTTAAGCTCTGTTAATGAATGTGTATTTTTGGGTATAACCGTGGACAGAAATTGTAGTTGGGAACCACACATAGATAAAATAATAAACAAAATAGATCGCTTTGTGTATGTTTTAAAAAGAATAAGACAAACGATTAATCTAAAGACGGCAGTAGTTGCTTACCATGCTTATGTAGCATCTGTACTCAGATATGGTCTTATAATTTGGGGAAACTCAGTAGACGTGCAGAGAGTTTTTAAAGGACAAAAAAAGTGCATTCGGGCAATGTGTGGAGCCCATTTTTTAGATAGTTGTAAACCATTGTTTCAAAAGCATAAAATACTGTCCTTACCATGTTTATATATTTTTAAAACATGCATCTTTGTCAGGAAAAATTATAATTTATTTGAAAAAAACAGTTACAAAACAAACAGCAGAACACGACACAAAGATAAATTCAAATTACCACAGATAAGGTTAAAGTTATTTAAGAGAAATATATACTGCATGACAATTATTATATTTAACCATTTGCCAAATAACATTCAGGATTTACCATTGCTGCTATTCAAAAGATTATTGTTCAGATTATTATTAGAAAAAAAAACTATTATAGTGTTCAAGAATACTTAGAGGATAAGTCACTAATGTAATGTAAACATATTGAGCTCGAAATCACCTCTCTGAAACAATATGTACGTAACATAGAACAACAGCGTCTTGATAATATGATAGAGGTGATAGGAATCCCTAAAGCGCAAAATGAAGACCTTGGTTCGATGTCGGTTAAGCTGGCTAAGAAGCTCAACGTGGATAAATCCCAAATACTTCGTGTTAAACGTATGGAGGGGCGAAATGAACGTGACGGAAACGTCGTAGTGGAGTTAAAAGAACCGGAGCAAGCACGCTCGTGGGTACAGGCATCTAGAAAAAAAGAAGTGCTGCTAGAAAAACTCATACCGGATGTTCCTGTAGAATTAGCTAAGTCAAAAGTGATCTTGCGTCGCGCCATAACGAAAGCTAATAAATCGTTGCTGTGGCTTGCACAACAGAAACTACGACCAGCATATAAAATATGTATGGTTCCAGGATGGAAAGGTACTGCTGCGTAAAGAAGATAAAGATAAACCTATAATCGTGAGGAGTGATACGGACATCGACAGGCTATTGACTACAACGAGGGCAGGAGGGCAGAACTCTCAGCGGTAATAGTTTAAATAAGGTACCCCGGTCTCTTTTACGGATCATCAAGAATTGTTCGATTGCGCAAACATTAATGAGTTCGGTAACATTATACATGTCTCAATATTGTTCACATAAATATTAGATCCATAGCTAAAAACTTCTGTTTTGTTTCACAATTAATTAGCTCGTCTAACATAAATATAGATGTCCTTATCTTAACAGAAGTTAATATAAATGAAAACACTGTTCATATGTATAACATCAATGGCTATAAAATGCACAGTAAATTGCGTAAAAGCAGAAAAGGCGGTGGAATAATAATTTATGCCAGAGATGGTTACGTATTTATAACTTTAAATCATCCTCTTTCTCACTGTGAAGTTCTGAGGAGTGGTGATTTGACCTAATATACATTAGGTCAAATCACCACTCCTCAGAACTATCACGCAAATATTTGTGCAATTTATAGGCCCCCCAGCGAAAGTAAACATCTATTCGTAAAAGAACTAAGTAGTGTGTTATCAAAATCATCCTTTAAATCATGCGATACTTATTTACTTGGAGACGTAAACATAGACCTAAAAACATACGACAACATACGAGAATACTACGTTAGTAGCATGTCCGAGTGTGGACTAACGAGCGCGATATCGGACTACACGAGAATTGAAAAACGCGGAAATAACACCACACGTAGCTGTATAGATCACATTTTTACAAGAACGCGCTCATTAGATTTGTACACGGCCGCACTCGGAACTGTACTGGCAGATCACCGCATGATAATATTGTCGTGCGTCGGACTTGACCCAACGCCAATACAGGGTGTTACAAAACTAAATCAACATATTAATAACGTAAAAGTTAAATCATTACTTAGTGATGTAAACTGGAGTGAAATAATAGGTCATTCAGAATGTCCTAACTCAATTTACGACCTCATAAAAAAACAATTTAATAAATGTTACGAGGAATCAAAATGTCATACTTTATGGGCATGCCGACCTAATTAGTGATGGGCGGTGATTCATCGCGACCACAGACTATAAACTATCGATATTTTAAATAAAACTTAATTTCAAATTAATTTAGATTTAATTTTTTGAAGTGAAAACTTCTTTAGCGGCGCTGAGCACTTTTTGTATGGGTAAAAACTGTTAAACTCGCGTCAGGGTCACGTGACCGATCGAAAATCGTAAGACTTTTTTTTAAGTGAAAACTTCTTTAGCATCGTTGTGATTTGAAAGTTAATGAAACGAAAATGCGTGGGGAGTTCAAGGAGGTGAGGGATAAGGAGGGTCCCGTGTGGGAGCGGGGTGGAGGGAGGGTGGTCTCGTGGGGAGTTGTGGGGGGAGTTGAGGGGGAAGTTGATGGGAGTTGAGTGGGGAGTTGAGAGGGGAGTTGATGGGAGTTGAGTGGGGAGTTGAGTGGGGAGTTGAGGGGGAAGTTGAGGGGGGAGTAGAGGGGCGAGTTGAGGGGCGAGTTGAGGGGCGAGTTGAGGGGTGAGTTGAGGGGCGAGTTGAGGGGCGAGTTGGGGGGTGAGTTGGGGGGCGAGTTGTGGGCGAGATGGGGGCGAGTTGGGGGGCGAGTTGGGGGCGAGTTGACGGGCGAGTTGGGGGGCGAGTTCGGGGGCGTGTTGAGAGGGTAGTTGATGGGAGCTGAGTGGGGAGTTGAGAGGGGAATTTGATGGGAGTTGAGAGGGGAGTTTGATGGGAGTTGAGTGGGGAGTTGAGGGGGGAGTTGAAGGGCGAGTTGAGGGGGGAGTTGAGGGGCGTGTTGGGGGCGAGTTGGGGTGCGTGTAGGGGGGACAGTTGGGGGGCGTGTTGGGGGCGAGTTGGGGTACGAGTTGTGGGACGATTTGGGGGCCGAGTTGGGGGCGTGTTGGTGGCGAATTTGGAGGAGAGTTGGGGGGCGAGTAGGGGGCGAGTTTGCGGGCGAGTTGGAGGCGAGTTGGGGGACGAGTTGGGGGGCGAGTTGGGTGGCGAGTTGGGGGGCGAGTTGGGGGGCGAGTTGGATGGCGAGTTAGGGGGCGAGTTAGGAGGCGAGTTGGGGGCGATTTGGGTGGCGAGTTGACGGACGAGTTGGGGGGCGAGTTGGGGGGCGTGTTGAGGGGGTAGTTGATGGGAGTTGAGTGGGGAGTTGAGAGGCGAATTTGATGGGATTTGAGAGGGGAGTTTGATGGGAGTTGAGAGGGGAGTTTGATGGGAGTTGAGGGAGGAGTTGAAGGGCGAGTTGAGGGGGGAGTTGAGGGGCGTGTTGGAGTGCGAGTTGGGGTGCGTGTAGGGGGGACAGTTGGGGGGCGAGTTGGGGGCGAGTTGGGGGGCGAGTTGGGGTACGAGTTGTGGGACGATTTGGGGGCCGAGTTGGGGGGCGAGTTGGTGGCGAATTTGGAGGAGAGTTGGGGGGCGAGTTGGGGGCGAGTTTGCGGGCGAGTTGGAGGCGAGTTGGGGGGCGACTTGGGGGGCATGTTGGGGGGCGAGTTGGGGGGCGAGTTGGGTGGCGAGTTGGGGTGCGAGTTGGGTGGCGAGTTGGGGGGCGAGTTAGGAGGCGAGTTGGGGGCGAGTTGGCGGGCGAGTTGGGAGACCAGTTGGGGTCGAGTTGGGGGTCGAGTTCGGGGCGAGTTGGAGGCGAGTTGGGGGGCCAGTTGGGACGAGTTGTGGGGCGAGTTGGGGGCGAGTTGGGGGACAAGTTGGGGGGCGAGTTGGTGGACGAGTTAGGGGGCGAGTTGGGGGGCGTGTTGATGGGAGTTGAGTGGGGAGTTGAGAGGGGAATTTGATGGGAGTTGAGAGGGGCGTTCGATGGGAGTTGAGTGGGGAGTTGAGGGGAGAGTTGGGGGGCGAGTTGGGTTGCGTGTTGGGGGGAGAGTTGGGGGGCGTTTAGGGGGCGAGTTGGGGGGCGAGTTGGGGCACGAGTTGGGGGACCAGTTGTGGGACGATTTGGGGGGCGAGTTGGGGAGCGAGTTGGGGGCGAGTTTGGAGGCGAGTTGGGGGGGAGAGTTGGAGGGCCAGTTGGGGGGCGAGTTGGAGGCGAGTGGGGGGCCAGTTGGGGGACGAGTTGGGGGGCGAGTTGGGGGCGAGTTGGGGGGCGAGTTGGGGTACGAGTTGTGGGACGATTTGGGGGCCGAGTTGGGGGGCGAGTTGGTGGCGAATTTGGAGGAGAGTTGGGGGGCGAGTTGGGGGCGAGTTTGCGGGCGAGTTGGAGGCAAGTTGGGGGGCGAGTTGGGGGGCGAGTTTGGTGGCGAGTTGGGGTGCGAGTTGGGTGGCGAGTTGGGGGGCGAGTTAGGAGGCGAGTTGGGGTCGAGTTGGGTGGCGAGTTGGCGGGCGAGTTGGGAGACCAGTTGGGGTCGAGTTGGGGGTCGAGTTTGGGGCGAGTTGGAGGCGAGTTGGGGGGCCAGTTGGGACGAGTTGGGGGGCGAGTTGGGGGCGAGTTGGGGGACAAGTTGGGGGGCGAGTTGGTGGACGAGTTAGGGGGCGAGTTGGGGGGCGTGTTGATGGGAGTTGAGTGGGGAGTTGAGAGGGGAATTTGATGGGAGTTGAGAGGGGCGTTCGATGGGAGTTGAGTGGGGAGTTGAGGGGAGAGTTGGGGGGCGAGTTGGGTTGCGTGCTGGGGGGAGAGTTGGGGGGCTTTTAGGGGGCGAGCTGTGGGGCGAGTTGGGGGGCGAGTTGGGGCACGAGTTGGGGGACCAGATGTGGGACGATTTGGGGGGCGAGTTGGGGAGCGAGTTGGGGGCGAGTTTGGAGGCGAGTTGGGGGGAGAGTTGGAGGGCCAGTTGGGGGGCGAGTTGGAGGCGAGTGGGGTGCCAGTTGGGGGACGAGTTGGGGGGCGAGTTGGTGGGCGTGTTGGGGGACGAGTTGGGGGCGAGTTGGAGGGCCAGTTGAGTGGGGAGTTGAGGGGGCAGTTGAGGGGTGAGTTGGGGGGCGAGTTGGGGGCAAGTTGGAGGCGAGTGGGGGGCCAGCTGGGGGAGAGTTGGGGGACTAGTAGGGGGGCCCGTTGGGGGTCGAGTTGGGGGGCGAGTTGGTGGGCGTGTTGGGGGACGAGTTAAGGGGCGATTTGGGGGCGAGTTGGGGGGCGTGTTGAGGGGGTAGTTGATGGGAGTTGAGTGGGGTGTTGAGAGGGGAATTTGATGGGAGTTGTGAGGGGAGTTTGATGGGAGTTGAGTGGGGAGTTGAGGGGGGAGTTGAAGGGCGAGTTGAGGCGGGAGTTGAGGGGCGTGTTGGGAGGCGTGTTGGGAGGCGAGTTGGGGTGCGTGTAGGGGGGAGAGTTGGGGTACGTGTTGGCGGCGAGTTGGGGGGCGAGTTAGGGGACGAGTTGTGGGACAATTTGGGGGCCGAGTTGGGGTCGAATTAGGAAGAGAGTTGGGGGGCGAGTTGTGGGCGAGTTTTTGGGCGAGTTGGGGGGCGAGTTGGGGGGCGAGTTGGGGGGCGAGTTGGGGGGCGAGTTGGGGGGCGAGCTGGGGGGCGAGTTGGGTGGCAAGTTGGGGGGCGAGTTAGGAGGCGAGTTGGGGCGAGTTGGGTGGCGAGTTGGAGGGCGTGTTGGCGGGCGAGTTGGGGGGCCAGTTGGGGTCGAGTTGGGGGTCGAGTTGGGGGCGAGTTGGAGGCGAGTGGGAGCCAGTTGGGACGAGTTGGGGGCGAGTTGGGGGACGAGTTGGGGGGCGAGTTGAGGGACGAGTTGGGGGGCGAGTTGGGTGGCGAGTTGGGGTGCGAGTTGGGGGGCGTGTTGAGGGGGTAGTTGATGGGAGTTGTGTGGGGAGTTGAGAGGGGAATTTGATGGGAGTTGAGAGGGGAGTTTGATGGGAGTTGAGTGGGGATTTGAGGGGGGAGTTGAAGGGCGAGTTGAGGGGGGAGTTGAGGGGCGTGTTG
This sequence comes from Tholera decimalis, assembly GCA_943138885.2. NCBI lineage: Eukaryota > Metazoa > Arthropoda > Insecta > Lepidoptera > Noctuidae > Tholera > Tholera decimalis. Next base: position 492,834 of record OW964566.2, on the reverse strand, counting down.
GGGGGCGAGTTGGCGTGCGTGTTGGGGGGAGAGTTGGCGGGCGTGTTGGGGGCGAGTTGGGGCACGAGTTGGGGTACGAGTTGTGGGACGATTTGGGGGACGAGTTGGGGGGCGAGTTGGGGGTGAGTTTGGAGGCGAGTTGGGGGGAGAGTTGGAGGGCCAGTTGGGGTGCGAGTTGGGGGCGAGTTGGAGGCGAGTGGGGCCAGTTGGGGGACGAGTTGGGGGGCGAGTTGGTGGGCGTGTTGGGGGACGAGTTGGGGACGAGTTGGAGGGCCAGTTGAGTGGGGAGTTGAGGGGGGAGTTGACGGGTGAGTTGGGGGGCGAGTTGGGGGCAAGTTGGAGGCGAGTGGGGGGCCAGTTGGTGGCGAGTTGGGGGGCTAGTTGGGGGGCCAGTTGGGGGTCGAGTTAGGGGTCGAGTTGGGGGGCGAGTTGGGGGGCGAGTTAAGGGGTGAGTTGGGGGGCGAAGCTATTTTTAGGGGCATACATACATTTACAAGCATCACATATTTGGCCGTGGGGCGTGCGGCCATCAGCGGCCTAGTACTACTAAATTACAGATTATATATGTACTAGTACTAGGAAGTAGTATATCTATGTAGGTACTAGTACTAGGCAGTATTCGGAATTATTTGATGATTGTAACGCTAGTGGGCATTTAATAAGCGTCTTGAAAATATTTCCAAACTTGCACTGCATTCATGACTGTACCATTTTAAAATTGAACGCGCTTTTTCGATATATCATATACTGAAAAACAAATTACGAAACCGACTGTCCCTTAAAATTAGTTAAAATGCTGTTAAGTTTGATGATGACACGAAACGTGATGGTGGATCTTGCGTTACGTTTACTCCATCTGTCTCCATCTCCAAAAATGTTACAGTTATATAATGTAAACATGTATGACTTTAAGAATTCCGAAATTTCAAATGAAACGCCAAGTCGGGATTTAAGCGATTTATTTAAAATAATTGATAATGTGGATTGTTAATTAAGTAAATTCTATTACAAAATTAATTAAAATTAAGTTATATTTTAGTTACCTTAATAAAACGGGAAACTCATTTAAATATTAGCCTTGAATAGCAGCAAGAAACAGGGTTTTTTGAAGTGAAAACTTCTTTAGTGTCGTTGTGATTTGAAATTTTATGAAACGAAAAAGCGACAGTAAAAAGAGACAGACACATAAATTCATAAGATTTAACGTGGGAGAAAATGAGATAGGAAGCATTATAGTGTTTCTTATGTCGTGGAAATTTTATATGGGCAAACCAGGGCAAACGTATACCTTTGAAATTTCGTAAATTTTTGAAGGATTTTTTTGAAGTGAAAAGTTATTTAGCGGCGTTGTGCACTTTTTTGTAATGGGTAAAAAATGTTAAACTCGCGTCAGGACACGTGACCTGATCGAAAATTCGTAAGACGGACGGAGAGTAGACAGTCGGCGCGGCGTAGGAGAGGAAGTATCCCCCTCTCTTTCTACGGCGCGGCGAAAATGTATGCCTGCGCCTGCTGTTTCGAGAGATAAACTTTTTAATGTAATATAAATTGTCATGTTTGTGTACGATAGCGCAATAAATAAATATTGTATTCTACCACATAAATGATAGTACTTTTATACTGATAATTAAAGCAATTCGTGCAAAATTATTCCCTAACCATTCCAAAATATCAAAAATGCACAACGTTAATATTCAAGTTTTCACTTCTGCCGGCACTCCCGGAGTGCAACTCGCATTTTTTTTTTTGTATATTTTAATATCATAACATTATTTACATTTGTACATACTTGATCTAAAATAATAGTGAGTAAATAAAACCCAATTTCTCACCAACTCATGTAAGATTCCATCCGTAAACGTCCCATCCTTGGGTTTCGGGAGACGACACGCCGTGTATGTCTTAGATGATATAGCCCACGAAAAGGGTCATACCGTCATACTCATAAGACTACCCCCGTACTGGGTCCAAATCAAAGGTTCGTTTGCTTGAATTTCAGTTAGATAGGTACTTTAAGTATTAACTACTGTATAATTATTCTTAGTAAAAATATGTTTTCTTTTAAGATTTCTGCCAGACACAACACAACGCCGCCTTTCACTGCAAATAAAATGTTGCAGTTTAGATTAAAAAGTGCGATCGACAATGTATCTGCAGAAGACTGGAAGAAGGTGGTAACCAAATGCAGAAACCTAATGGAAGAAGATTGGGAGCGGGACGTCCGATTTGATAATAGTTGCGAACAAGAGTTTATAATTTTACAAGATTGTTTTAGCGATTCAGAAACTGTTTCAGATATTGATTTGGGGTGTACTCCTAAAAATTGTTAAATTTTATTATAGGTTAATCGTAGATTAGGTTAGGTTTATTAATATAGGTAGGCCATAGTATTATTTTAAATTTTTAGTGTTTTTATGGTTTTTTGAAGTCGCGTTTCTTTTTGCAAAATATTTTTATATTAAAATATTCGTTTAATTTAGTAACGTTTGTAATTAAATTAAACCCAATTATATGTTACATTAGCGTCCATAATAGTTAGAAACGTCGATAATTTCTATCGACATTTTTTTATATCCTGACAACAGGAATGTAAGTTTGACATATGTCGCAGAGATCAAGCTATCTTTTCTAAGGTTTAATGTAAACTAGAAAAAAACTGGCCAAGTGCGAGTCAGACTCGCCCATGAATGGGTTCCGTAGTAACTATAATAAATATAATATAGTTAATATATTTATTTGTAAAAAAAAAACTTAAAACCTTACAAATTTCTTAAAACTAGCTTATTTACAATTTTTACAACTACGCCAAATAACTTTGTTTTTCATAGTATTTGTATGTTCGATCCTTCAATAAGCCAGCCAACGGTAACTGGATGGTCCGAACTGTCCGCGATTACACGGAGCTGTACCGTTGTCTTTCAAACACAATATGGGCCCTCCGGCCTTACTAATAAATAGGTAAACTTATAGCCTAGACTTACCCGAGCTGTAGAGACGACAAGTTTCGACCTTCCTCAGGTCACGTCCGTGATATGTATGTGTGTAAGTATATTTGAAAGTGTAATGGTGTCAAGTGGTGTCACGGCGGTCACAAAGTACGAAAGCTTCAATGTGTGTTCCGGGCCGGGATGTAGCACAAACTTCGCACCAGATTGGAGCAGCTATTTATCACCAATTCACCATTACTTTTAGCAATTTTCGCGTGTCAGACAGGCTGACGACATTCGGCGTGGTAGTTCAAAATATCCCAGGTTTCCACTCAATTCGGGATTCTGGAGTTCAACTAATCACTAATCTCAACCGATTTGTCTTTTAACCGCGTAGATTCAACAGGATTTTTAATTACAATCAATGAATCGATCTCAACAAACAAGGCAGTTGCTTTTGCCAGGAAAATTATATGTCAAGTCATTTTAAGTTATGTCGAGTGTCAACATCAAAGACAATAGAATGTTGCCACACCAAAAATATGCGTTCAAATACGTTTTGGACGCAACATCTACCCCCCCCCGGACGGGCCTACCCGTCCGCTAATCAATTGGAAGTCTTGACAAGGTTGCGAATTTAACACAGCTTCAATGCGGCAAAATACCGTAGCTAGTTCCTCAAAGGTGAGAACGGTGTCTCCCAACAATCTCCGTCAGTGTCCCTTTGCCGCTTTCACCGCGGCCTCAAAAATACCCCCCCAATGGGGGCAGGCTGGCGGGTCAAACAACCAAGTGACCCCTCGGCGGGCCAAACTATTACCAATGTCAACCTGGCTCTCATTAAGGAAGGCGTATACCTCCTTCAAATAGTTACTTGTACCCTTGTCATTCGTACCGCAATCAGACCTAATCAAAGAAGGTAACCCACGGCGAGACACAAATCTGTCCAAAGTCGCCACAAAGGCCTCTGTCGAGAGGGAGGTTACCAGCTACAAATGTACTGCCTTGGTTGACAGGCAGACAAAAACACACAAATAAGCCTTAACGAAGGGTTTATTACGAAGGGTGGACGTCTTCACCGAAAAGGGACCAACAAAGTCCGTTCCGACGCCAGCAAAGGGCCTCGCCTCATTGACGTGATCAGCCGGCAAAATCCAAAATTCTCGCTGCAGAATGGCCAACAGCACATTGCAACCGGCATGCGAGTTCTTAATATGACGATCAGTCACCAACAATTGAACCAAGTGGCCCTCCCTGGGCAACAAAAGGGGGTGACGGGCCCCATAAGGAAGGCTAGAGTGCCTCAACCGTCCTCCAACACGCAAAAGACCCGTCTTATCCAAGAAGGGATTCAGCTTACTAACAGCTCCCGACAACTTAACCCTACCAGACTTCAAGACCTCGATCTCCTTCTCAAAGTGTGCAGCCTGCACAGAGCGGACCCAAAAGAGGAGTGACTCCTGTCGCTCTTGAGGAGAGAGAACTGGTGACAGGCGCTTGTCCCCTGGATTCCTAGAATTATGGCCAAAACGCCTGATCCATGAGGTGACGTTCAACAATTTGTCGAGGGAGCTGTATCGATTCAACAAAAAAGCAGGATCAAACGGAGGGTCCTTCGTCCCAACAGCGAACACCTTAAGTCCGGGCAAAGGATCCGACATCAAGACTGGCGTTCGAGGCCAATCGTCCTCGGGGCGAGTCAGCCAGTCCGGTCCCCACCAGAGGGGGTGAGCAATCAAGTGGGGGGCCATGCACCCGCATGAGGCCACGTCGCCCGGGTTCAGGTCACCAGGCACGTGCCTCCAAATCAAAGGCGTTTCAGAACCTTGAATCTGCGACACTCGGTTCGCAACAAAGACCTCCAAAGAGTGGACGGACGTCTTCAACCAACACAAAACAATTTGACTGTCCGTCCAGGCGTAAGAAGCCCGAATGTCAACAGTTACACCCAAAGTGTGCGCAACGTGGTTTAGGAGACGCACAAGAAGCACCGCAAGGAGTGCGGATACAAATTGGAGCCAGTCTTCCAACAGGGTTTCCCGAAGTGGCTCGTCCCAATCAAGTTCAGTTATAACAAGGGCAGGAGCACCAATTTTAGGGTAAAGACAACTCACAAGGGTGAGTTCAAACCAGGTCCTTCCCTCAACAGTGGTGACAGCCGTTTCGCCAATTCCCCAAATCTTGCCTGAAAAGTCGTTCACCTTCTGGCCAACGTGTTCCGCTAACCAAGACGACAAAAGGCAACCCTGGGCTCCCGTGTCCAAAATGGCACGGACCACAATCGAGTCACCCAAGGGTCCCCAGACCTTGACCGAGGCCGTTGGCAACAAAACCGTCTTGATCGGGGGGGAGTCCTTAGCGGGGCAGGCGTCAATTTCTTAGCGATGCCTGGGCGGCGACCGATCGCCGCATCCAGGCTGCCCTCGTTCACTACGAGGCCAACATTCAAAATATTCGTCCGCGCGGTGTCCCGAGCCGCTCGCCATCACTGGAGGGGCATATCCCACCGGATGCCTGAATGGCAGAGGGCGCGACTCCAACCGGGGACGTTCCGCCAACGGAGGGGAAAGGCAGGGGTGCCGATCCGGCCACTGCTGCCTAGCAGCCAACGCGCGTTCTCCTTGACGAGGGGAGACCAAATGGCGCTCGCGGGACTTCCGTTAAACTTGCGCGGGGGGTGGAGTGCGGCGAACAGAATTGCGGGCCTCAGCCCGGTGCTCGTCTCCAGGGTACCCCCCCCTGCGCGAACCCTCCTCAGAAGATGGTCTGCTGGAGCGGTTCGCGTTGGCGCACAAAATCTCCAAGTGGGACCCTTTACAAATTCTACACGGACGGGGGTCGGGGCAGTCCCGATGAAAGTGGGCCCCCAAGTACGAGAAGCACAAACGGCGTGCGTTGACAATGCGGCGGCGGGCACTTACGTGCAAATTCAAAAAGGCCGGGCAACGCGCCATGACATGCCCCATTGCCTTACAAAAGTCGCAATCATGAAAACTCCGGGCGCCAGCAAAACGGGGGGCGGGGCGAACATCAACAGGCCCCCTAGCCCTAGTCCGTCCCTGGTCTCTAGGCCGAGAAGGTAGTGGGGGTGACCCCGTGGCGCCACGAGTGTTATCCAAAAACCGACACTCGTCTTCCAAAAATTTGAGGAGGTCGTCAAAGGGGGGAAGATGGGTGGCACTATCCCCACCATACTTCTGCTCAAAACGTGACCTCAACTCCGCGGGGAGCAACTGCAGCACTATGTGCACCAACAAGTAGGACCAATGTTCTACCGGTAACTCCAAGCGTCTCAAGGCGTTGGTCGCTGAGACCAACGGGTTCAGCAAGTCAGTGCGCAACGTCGACGTGCTGGCAATGGCCGGTAGTCCCAAAATCTGGCCGATGTGCACATCTGCCAGGCAGCGCTTGTTCTGATACCGTCGGGAGAGAAGCTCCAGAGCGGTCGGATAGGAGGAATCCGTCACCGGCAAGTGCTGCACCAAGGCTCTGGCTTCGCCCTCCAGGACAGACAATAAATAGGCCAGCTTCTGGGCAGGTCCGAGGTCCGAGCGTGCATCGACAAGACTCTCAAAGAGATTTAGGAAGCCCAGCCAGTGGACCAAGCGACCGTCAAAATGTGGCAGCTCCAGGGTGGGCAGCCTACCCAATAGTCCAGGGCCTGCAACAACGGGGGTCTGCGGCTTGGCCGCATCAGGCACCCGGCTCTTCAAAATTTCCCGGGCTCGTTGACTTATGACATCCCCCAGGTGGACAATCTGGTCATAGTCACCCAAAACCTTATCGCGGGCTGCCTGGTCCATCACCCCCAAATCCACGTCCATGATGAACTCGTAGAAGCGTGTGAGCGCAGCATCAGCTGACTTGATCCTCTCATTCAAGCGCCCGTACCGAGCAAGGGTGAGCTCTTCCAAGTCCAAACGCTCAACCGTTGCTGCTGCCGATGTGAACCATCTCAACTGTGAGGCCAATCCGGCAGCAGACTCCCTGACTGCCTTTAATGAGGCCATTGCAACAATCAAATATCAATACCAACAGGCTAAAATTAATCAAACAAACAAACAATGACTCGTTAGCCAACCGAACAATTTCACAAAAATTAAACTTAAATTCAATTTATTTCAAGTTCAAATCCGACCCTGTACTTATTCCAAGTATGAATCTAGCTTGCTAAGGATGGCTAGTTACAGAAAAAATAACAATTTAATGTATATATTATGCTGAATCAACACCAATTAAACACAACAATTGAATGTATAATATTGAGCCGGACAATCTCCAATAACACAATCCAATAATACACTAAACAATAAATCAATATACACAATTCAAGTCTTGTTATGTTAACAAATGTGTGATTATTATTTATATAAACTTTTAAATTCAGATCAGCGACATTAAATTATTAATTACAACAAATATACCAAATTATGTACCAAAATACAACCTAATAATTCCTAATTTCACAAATAAATCTTACTTTGTCAGTACAATAGCAAGGTACTACAGTACAATTACAAATACTATTTGAGCCCGGCTGACAAAACAATATATTCAAACTTATTAAGTTATTTTTAACAATGTTCAAAACTTCCAATTTACTTAGTGGATTTTATATTATAAAAGCCACGCCTGCTACCAATTCGTTCGATCCTTCAATAAGCCAGCCAACGGTAACTGGATGGTCCGAACTGTCCGCGATTACACGGAGCTGTACCGTTGTCTTTCAAACACAATATGGGCCCTCCGGCCTTACTAATAAATAGGTAAACTTATAGCCTAGACTTACCTGGGGGCTTACTCTTCAAACTAATTTTAAATCCAATCAAAGGCCAATACGATTCCAATGTCAATTTTGCAGTCACGTGATTCGCTACTCTTGAAAACAATATTGTCAACATTGGATTGGGATTGGAATCGCACCGTGATTGTTTTGTTTCACGTGAAGTTGGCAATGTTACGGGCCGCAGTAGTGTTGGTCGACTAATTACTATAAACCGGTAATAGGGTTTTAAAATGCTTTATCTTTTAAATAACAATGCCACTAAATAAATATTATATAAATAGTTGTTTAATTGATTAATTGTAACGTAGTAAATTCATTTTGGAGTAAGATTATTAATAAAAATCATAAAATGAATCATGACTGGCTGCATGCGGTAGGATCGTTGCCTAATTTCCTTCACTACAAAAAAAAATATGGCGTCAAAGTTGTCAAATTTCAAAAATAAATATTCATGTGCTTTAAGAAGTAAATATTCGACGAAGTGCAAGTTTGTCTAAAGCATTTAAAGTATATTAAAGTATACTGTGTTACGATACTGTGCGAGTTTGGTTGTTTGGTTCCTTTTGTGTAATTATTAGTACCTATTTCGTGAAGTTATCAAACTAATATTACAGTTTTATAAAAGTGGTAAGTAAACACACAATCATATTTTATTCAATAATATTCATTAAAGTAACGTTTTACTAAAAGAAGGCTTATGTTTTGTTTATGTAGTTATTTTCGTAATTTAAGTGGTTTAAATTAGCTTTATGTTTGGTACCCTTTGTAATAACATCAAGTAAATAAATACGAGTATGTCCATGTGCCCAGCGAGGCCCTCAGAATTTGGGTTTCAGAACAAATAATATATATATGTGGATAGGGGACGTGGTGAAAAATATATATATTATAAGAAAAACATAAAATAGACAAAACAACCTTAGCCAAAAACTATCAACAAATAATTGTTGTTTGGCAAGTAACATATGTACCGCATTGGTACCTCATACAACTTGCTAAATTTGAAAAATAAACCAATTTTAGATCATTCAGCAGGGCCCTCTATACATAGTTGCCTTTAACTTTTTAAATATGACATGTTTGTTTACAAAATTCGACTTCCTGAATTATGTATACGCGTACATTATTTCCAAATAAATTGTGATACTGCTGTATTAGACTTTAAAAGATTAATTAGATCAAAAACATCATATTATCGTTTGACTTCTTTTATCTAGTCTTGTGTTTTTGTTCCTGAATAAACTATTTATGGTACAGCAATTTCATTAAAATTAATGTGTATTTTTAGTATTGGGCTGAGAAGAAATGTGCTCTAAAGAAGCAGTATGCACAGCTCGCAGCTTCAATGAGGCGCAGTGCTGGTGGCACAGCAGACAACTTGCCGGCATTGTCTACCTTAGAAAATATATTGGTGGTGGTGATGGGTGGACTGCAATTTGCAATAGGAGATTCAAGATTGGCTGGCAATCTATTTTCTCAATTGGTACATAATTATATGTATTTTAATTTAATTATACCTATATTTAATTTTATATAATAATAATCATTTCTTTGTTTCAGAGTAGACCTACTGAGTCATTCAGTTTTATAAAGGCAGAGGAGGAGCATTCACACATGTGTACCAGTCCAAGAAGACACAGAAATCCATTCTTTGAATATTCAAGTGTCCCCTTATCCCCAGCACGTCACACAATGATGCAATAACGGCACCATGATTTGATTTGATTTTTGTCATAGTTTTATTACTAAGTAAATAAAAGTACATTTAAGCAGAATAAAAAAATTCATTCATTTTATTTATTCATTAACAATGAGGAGTTAAATGCATGCAATGCAAAAAAACAAAGGGCTTAATATTTTCATAAATTTCCTCAAACAAATCCTTGCTCGCTCTATAATTCGCTTTAAATTCGTCTTCATTAATTATTTTTATGCAAATTACGTATAACACTGTATACTACTGCTAATCGTGCCATATTAAACAGTTATTATTCTCTGAAAACCACTTAAAACGCAAAACAGTTTCTAAAAAGTTTCACTTTTGCTATTGGAAAAATCACAATCAACAAACAATCCCAATTCAATACGGGCGCAATAGACAGCTGTCAAACTACACTCAAGAGTACCGTTTACCGCACATCAATCCCGATCTCAATGTGATTCCGATCCCAATTAGTTCCTCATAATAGACACTCAATTTGGCGCTAATGTCGAACTCAAGAGTACGAAACGTCACAATTCCAATGTCGATCGGTCGACATTGAATTCAAGAGAAAGCCCCCTGAGCTGTAGAGACGACAAGTTTCGACCTTCCTCAGGCCACGTCCGTGATATGTATGTGTGTAAGTATATTTGAAAGTGTAATGGTGTCAAGTGGTGTCACGGCGGTCACAAAGGACGTTGTCCTGCTTTTTGTTAAACCAAATTGCCGAATGTCACCGAATGTTTATCATCTTTCTTTCCTAGGAGTTTCATTTCAGTAAGCAATCTTATGAAGAAAGGTTATTTATTTATTTATTTAAGAAGTATGGAGGACTAACAGCTATTAAATACTGAAAATAAATAATATAGTAGACAGTGAGCCAATTAAAAGTCCTCACGTTTAGAGGCAGGAAAATCTTAAATTGAACACTTAAAAAGTAGTCTTAATTATCTTAATATAACCATTATCGTAAATACAATATTTAAAATGACTAAATAGATAGCAGATACAATACCTAACACATACAACACAATAACTAAAGATACTATTATTTTTGAAAAAATCAAGGCTTATGCGTCTTCTGGCTGCAATCACTCTTGTAGTTATAAACTGGTCAAAATCATGCTGCTTGCACGCATAATAAATTAATTTTGCCTATACTTGGTTGAGGAATGTTTAAATTAACTTTAGATAAGAGATCGGGGCTATAAGTATATAAGTTTAAAATGTTTAACAGTAGATTGCAGTCAGATATGTCACGGCGAGTACTTAATGGAAGTAAATGAAATTTTCTACACAAATAAAAATAATAAATAATCTGTGGCCCGGTTGTCAACACGGACGTCAATTATTTTCATCCTGATTTTTATCACTAATTAATAAATTAAATAGTTAAATACAATGTTCGACAGAACGAAAATAGTTAAAAAAAAAACCAACAATCCATAAAACTACACTTCATATATGTTCCAACTAAGAAAATAGACCAAACGACGTAAATGAAAACTTCGTACAACCGTACAACGTAGACAATGTTGACCAGAAACCGGGCAAGATTACTCAATAACACACGCCCAAGACCTGCGGAATCGTCGCTCAGATCCGCCTCGCAGCCGCCGGGACCAGCTCTAGCCGTGAGTGAAGAGACTCCGGCCGCTGCAGTTGCGTCGAGCTCGAGCGACGAATACTTCTCGCCGCCGACGACACCACCACCTGCGCGTCGGCGAGGAAGAGGCCGCCCTCCGGCCAGCTTAGAACTTCGAGGCCCGCCGGCCTCTGATAGGGTCCCCGCTGCCGGTGGAAGTGTGCAGTGCATGCGATGGACAAATTCCATCAATGAAAATGTCATGCGCTCATACTCTGGGGCTACAGAGGGGTGAAGTAACCTGACTGCGTACCGTGGTCGGATGCTCTCTCTGTTTCAGGTACTTGAACCAGCTTCGTACGTCAACGTTTCGGCCCAACGACTGTCGGATCAGGTGTGGGTCATCCAGCGTAACCGTATGTTGGATGACGCCGTACTTGATAGACTACGCCTCGAATCACGGTGCAGCCGTGTCTCATCTGCTTCACCACTGGCCGCGGTGCAAATACAACCCAGTATCTCACCGCGACCCGACCACGTCGGTGAAAATGTTGATGACGAGGCTATAACCGTGAGTACCCAGTGCAGTGAAAGATTGAGGAGTGCTTTGGAAGATGCATTACGGGAGTATCGCTCCACACCACCTGAGCTTAGACCTCGACTGCCTCGTTTACCCATGCATAAGAAAAATAGAGTGCTAGTGTGTGCTCTAGATTCACTGCTGTCAAATTATTTTGACAATAGTGAAGACCTCACCAATACCCATTCGGTTCTGTACTGTGGAGCTGTAGCAGCATGTCGGGTAGCTCATGTCAAGTTCCCAAAGACTGACAGAGCTATTCGACCGGCGGTACCAGCTTGGCAGTGCAGGATCGAACGTCGTATCGCTGGGGCTAGAGCACTCATTGGTAAACTTATCTGCTTCAGGCAGGGCAACACTCGTCCTAGAGTGATGCGCTTTGTGAGGCGAGCGTTCGCGGGGACTGATATCAGCCCTCGGGATTACCTAACCCGCGCCACAGAGCGTATCGACTTCCTGAAGCAGAAAGTCCATGCATGGGCAAATCGAATTCGTCGATATAAGCGGCGGGTGGAGCGATACACTCAGAATCGCACATTCCAAAGCAATGAAAGGTGGGTTTATAGGGCCTGGGATAGACCTGACCAAGGTGTGACTGATACGTGCCGACCGGATGATGACGCCATGTGTTCGTTCTGGCGCAGCATCTGGTCGGTGCCTGTCAGCCACACCGAGGGTGACTGGATGAGTGAGATCAAGCGCACGTGCAATCTTATACCAGAAATGGGGGCAATTACGATCAGCCCCCAAGATGTAACCCGTGCAGTCCGTCCGTTATCCAACTGGAAATCTCCAGGGCCGGACGGGCTGCACAATTTCTGGATAAAATGGTTTCAAAGCTCGCACGCTCGCATGGCCACTCAGTTCCAGTCTGCCTTAGAGCTAGGATCGCTACCTCAATTCCTAACTACAGGAATAACCCACCTGCTCCATAAATCAGGCAGTACTTCGGAACCTAAAAATTATAGACCGATTACGTGCTTACCGACGGTCTATAAAGTTCTTACATCCATTTTGAGAGCCAAAATTAATAATCACATTGATACAAATTCAATCATGTCTGCTTCGCAGAATGGATGTAGGAACGGGTCCCGCGGTACTAAGGAGCTTCTCCTCATCGATATTACCATAAACCAACAGGTTCGTCGTTCCCGAAGGAATCTGTCGACATGTTGGATAGATTATAAGAAGGCCTATGACTCGGTTCCACATACATGGCTCATGAAGGTGTTGGAGTTGTACAAAATAAACCCAATACTCCGCACTTTCCTTGAGTCATGTATGGGGCAATGGAAGACGGTCCTCTGCTATCCAGGATGTCGACACATCCAGAAAAACAGCGAACCGATTAGGATTGAGCGTGGTATTTTTCAGGGCGACAGTCTGAGCCCACTGTGGTTTTGTCTGGCTCTCAACCCTCTCAGTACATTGCTGGAGGGTTCGGGGCAAGGCTACCAGTTGAGAAGAGGTGTCAGGTTATATCATACTTGCTTTACATGGATGATTTGAAACTTTTTGCCCCCACCAACTTGCAACTCATGGAACTACTGAAGGTAACGGAAACCTTCAGTAGCGCCATCAGGATGGAATTTGGGGTGGACAAATGTGCGGTCATGCATGTAAAGCGAGGGGAGATTATGGAATCCGTGGGAACTCAACTCTCGGATTCCATACACCTAAGATCCCTCAGCTCAACTGAAACCTACAAGTATTTGGGTATGTCAGAGGCACTAGGCATCAATGTTGCTTATGTTAAACAATCATTGAAGGAACGCTTCTTTGGCCGTCTGAATAAAGTACTGAATAGTCTTCTATCAGGCGGAAACAAGGTGCGTGCCTTCAATGGTTGTGTCATGCCAGTATTGATGTACTCTTTTGGCATACTCAAATGGACTCAGACTGAACTTGACGCCTTGGACAGGCGGGTCCGCACAACGCTGACTGCAAATCGAATGCATCACCCACGTTAATCGGTGATGAGGCTGTATATCCCGAGGAAGTGCGGGGGTCGTGGCTTTTTAAATGCAAAGACCCTGCACAACCGCGAGATATGCAGCCTTAGGGAATATTTCCTAGAAACCGACGTGGGTATGCATCGAGATGTGGTAGCGATGGACAAAGGCCTCACTCCGCTCACCTTAGGTACCGAGAATTGGCGCAAACCTGTAGTATTAGATACTAATGACCGCAGAGAAGTATGGCAGAGCAAGGAGCTTCACGGACGCTATTACCGGGCCCTTCATGGGTCTGACGTAGATACATTAGCGTCCGTAGTCTGGCTACGTTTTGGTGACCTCTTCAGGGAAACCGAAGGTTTTGTCTGTGCAATTATGGATGAAGTTATGATGACGAATAACTATCGGAAATATATTGTGAAGGATGGTACGGTAGACATATGTCGGGCATGTCACAAACCGGGAGAATCCATTCGTCACATTATCTCCGGTTGTTCTCGTCTGGCTAACGGAGACTATTTGCATAGACACAACCTTGTAGCTAGGATTGTTCACCAGCAACTTGCTCTTAAATACAATCTCGTGGAATCAGAAGTACCGTACTATAGGTATATGCCCGACCCAGTTCTCGAAAATGGCAATATTACACTGTACTGGGATCGGTCTATCATCACTGACAGGACTATTGTTGCCAATAAGCCTGATATAGTGGTAATAGACCGATTAGAGCGTCGCACAGTGATTGTTGACATAGCGGTCCCTCATGACGAGAACCTCGTGAAAGCCGAGAAAGATAAGCAAATTAAGTATCTTGACTTGGCTCACGAGGTTGTTGACATGTGGGATGTGGATACAGCAATCATTGTGCCGATAGTCGTCTCAGCCAATGGCATAATAGCCAAGAGCCTCGACAAACATCTTAGGAGGCTCTCGTTGGGCAGCTGGATCAAGGGCTTGATCCAGAAAGCAGTACTTCTGGACACGGCGCGAATTGTTAGGAGGTTCCTCTCTCAAGAGCCCTGATCACCGGTAGCTTGGACCCTGTTCCCGATACCGGTGGGCTACTATTTTTTATATTTTTAAATGTTTATATTTTTTTTTATTAATATTTAAAAATGTAATTAATATGTAAATAGATTGAATAAATGGATAATAATAATAATAATATTCCACAACTTTTCACACAACGCCATCTAGTCCCAAACTAAGCAGAGCTTGTGATATGGATACTAGACAACTGATAAACATACATATATATTTCTAAATACATACATATTATAGATAAATTACACCCAGACAAAGAACAAATGACCGTGCTCATCACACAAACATTTGTCCTAGGTGGGAATCGAACCCACGACCTTGCGCATAGCAGTCAGGACCACTGACCACTATACCAACGGGCCTGTCAAAATTGTGGTAGTTATCGGAATGATACGGGATCTTCTGATGAAAGCATAAATATTTGATATACCTTGGTAACTCTTCCAAAGCTGTAAACTCTTCTAAAGACGTCACTCTAGTATATGATTTATGAATGAGTATTAATATGCTGGAAGCCCAAGTAATAAATGTAATGTTGTATACCCATTCATCTTTGACGAGGACGAAGTCAGCGTGCGCGCCCTGGCGGTGCGGCGGCACCACGCCCCACACGCGCTCCCCCACGCGCGCGCGCGCCGCCGGCCCCGCGCGCTCCACCACGCCCACGAAGTCGCGGCCCGGCACCAGCGGGAACTCCACGCCCTCCGCGCCCTCCAGCGCGCGCAGCACGTTGAGCGCGCGCGCGCCGTACCCGCCTGCAACCGACAGCCGCGTGAGCGCGCCTCCCCCACCCCCCGCCTCCCCCCACCCACAGGGAGCACTCACCGATCATGGCCACGTCGATGGGGTTGAGCGAGGCGGCGCGCACGCGCACCAGCACGTGGTCGGGCGCGCGCAGCGCCGGCACGCGCGCCTCGTGCAGGCGCAGCTCGCGCAGCGCGCCGTACGCGTGCACGCACCACGCGCGCATGCGGCCGCTCGCCGCGCCCCCGCCGGGCAGCGCTGCCGCCGCCAACTGAGCTACTGCCCCAACGGTGCTATGTTTCCTCATTCTCTACAAAAATGATAAAACGGTCATTCTCATCAACAATAGTACTTTCTGTGGCCAAAAAAAATCATCACTGATTAATATTACATGTGATAAATATGAGAAAGAAATTTGCAAAAACAGCAGAATTCAAATTAATATTATCTAATACAAACAATGACGTATTATACTATAGACACGTCATATTCCCTCAAAGCACCTCTCTAAAACGACACGAAACACACACTTAGAGAATTACTATCTAATACGTGTAAAGAAAGGGACAGAAAATAAATGCCATCTTTAGGTACACCTGATGTTAGAGAGCGATGAATATACATCTTTAGTTACGTTCCGATGAAATGCTGCGCATGCTTATTAGTCAAGCGCATGTATGACATAACAATCAGAAGCATGTGGGGAAAGAAGGACACTTGTTTTTTGAATAAAATAGTATTTTTAATTTAAAAATATTAATGTAATATTTCACAACAGTAGTTATTGTTAAGATGCAGTTATATAATGTTGTATATTATATAACTACTGTTTGGAACTTTTTTAATAAATTATAACAACAATTTTGTTTGTTTTTTTTTTATGTTATACTTAACATGTTGTAGGAAAATGTTACAAACTGTTATGAAATGTTATTGTGTTACACAAGGTTATAAACCATTATATAATTGTTGTGTGGGAGAGACTAAGCAATTATTATAAAACAAACATTAAAAACCTTAATCTTAAATTATAGATTAACTAAAAAATGGGGTGGACCGTGTCGGCAATCTAAATTGTAAATAAACACTATAGTTAGTATAAATAACATGGAATATAATACAAATATTATATTCATTCAATACAATAATTAACAACACAAAAAAACTGGTATAATAGTTACCCAACCTCCCCTAACGTCACGTGACTGACTTCATTCATACGCTAGCCGCCATTAGCCGTGTTGAAAAATTAAAATAAAAAATGTATTTCTGTTGATATTTACCTTTGAAATGACACATTTTGGCCTCTCACGGAAGCAGTATAATTAGTGCAACGTCTGAAAACCAAGGACCCATTAATCGGATTAAAAGGTTAACCGGTTAGACGTTTAACCCATTTGTTTGATTAACCTTTATACGGGTTAACCTGTATACTATAAAGGTTAATCTATAAAATATTGCTGATTAATCTGAATGAAAGAGACAGAACCTGTAAGTTAATCTCGGCTGCGTCGCGGTATCTTACGTCACACGCGGGTGAATGTTGCTCAGGTTTATTTGTCGCTCTTTTGTTGAATTTTGCACTTATTCAAAATTATGTGCGTAACCACGCACAGTGGAATGAAAATGTTTGGTAGGTAAGTGTATGGTGAACATTAAAAATTCAATGACAAAAGCAAATTGAGAAATGTAGACAGGTAAGTAGGTAGGTGTCTTTTTAACCGACTTAAAAAAAAGGAGGTTTACAATTCGTCTTGAACTTTTTTTTTTTTATGTATGTTACCTCATAACTCGGAGACGGCTGGACCGATTTGAAAAATTCTTTTTGCGTTTGAATGGGTATACTTTCTAGTTGGTCCCATTGTTACGAAATCAGGATCTGATGATGGGATCCTGGAGAAATCGAGGGAACTCTTCAAATATTATAGGCACACCTATAGCGTTTTGGGTATTTCTTATAGTACCTTGAGCAGTTGCTTCCGAAAAGTACCATTTGGGGAAGTTGAACTGATGATGAAGACCACAGAGGGCCACTGAAACTCCTCAATAATAAGTATTTCGTGGATTGCAATTCGATTACTTGAGTACGGATGTTAAACACTTTACGCTCGTCACAATACATATGGTGATGTAGAGCTGATTGTCAAATACCAGGAGAACTCCTCAAAAATTAACGGCTATGCATAGGGAAAAGCAATATTTTGTAAAAGGTGATAAGTTTTTGACATTATGGCTTTTGTAACTAGATAAATTACAAACCGACCCACTAAAAAGAGTGAAAAAAAATTTTTAGCAAAAAATAGAACCTACTTCCATATCAAAACACTACAAAGGTAAAAATAACTTTAATTTCGGAAGGCGGTGTCTTTAGTTTTGTATATATTTTGGTTTTTGACACCGCCTTCCGAAATTAAAGTTATTTTTACCTTTGTAGTGTTTTGATATGGAAGTCGGTTCTATTTTTTGCTAAAAATTTTTTTTAATAAGTAGATAGTTAGACGGTAGAACAGGCTAGGTATCTTTTTAGGGTTCCGTAGCCAAATGGCAAAAAACGGAACCCTTATAGTTTCGACATGTCTGTCCGTCTGTATGTATGTCACAGCCATTTTATTCCGAAACTGTTAGAACTGTACATGTGAAACTTGGTAGGTAGATGTATTCTGTGAACCGCTTTCCGATTTTATGAAAAAAAAATTAAAATAAAAGGGGCTCCCGATACATGGAACTGAAACTGAAAACATATTTTTTCATGAAACCTATGCGTGTGTGGTATCTATAGACAGGTCTTCAAAAATGATATAAATGTGTCTAAAACCACTTTTTCATAAAGATAATCGTTTAAAAGATATACGCGTCTAAAGTGGTAAAATGTGTGTCCCCGCCACTGTAACTTCTATAATTATAGAGTGAAAAATATGAAAAAAATATATGCTATAGATCTTAATGTAATCTTTCAACCAAAATTGGTTTGAACGAGATCGGGTCTGCAGTTTTTGAGATACAGCATATTTTCTAAAACCGCAAATATAACTTTGTAATTCATACAAACACTATGAAAAACAAAGTTATTTGGCGTACTTGTAAAAATTGCAAATGAACTAGTTTTAAGACATTTTTAAGTTTTTTTTTTTTTCAAATTAATATATTAAATTATATTTATTATAGTTACTAAGGAACCCTTCATGGGCGAGTTTGACTCGCACTTGGCCAATTTTTTTTATTTATTTTACTATATTTATTGGTTTACTTTGTTCTGTATATTACACACCTGAAAGGTGTTCCGAGGTGGGAATGTTTTACCCGTAAGTATACAACATTAAGTTTAGTATATGCGAAATGTGAATATAGTTCGTTCGGAATAAGTAACTAAATCGAATCTAATATTTTATAAACCTTTTTTGTTTTTGCCCCAAAAATATTTAAAAAGAAGTTACAAGTTGGACACTTAGTAGCATATATACGCAATGATACGGCGCACAACACAGGTCACGCAGCACGCCACTAGACGCGCACGGCGCGACGCACTATGGGACCAACCGGTATTTTCCATCTCAAAATTAGTTGGGACAAAAGTCGTGTTACTGAAACTGTTTTGTTTGTTTTACATTCTAAGATGATAAAGCCACCCGATATAATAGTAAAAAAAAAAATACAAAAAATTTTTAGGTACATTAAATTACACCCAAACTTTATACTTTGATAATTTGATATTAACTAGACTACTCGTTATGAAAGTTCAACTTAAGATTTCTAGTTCATAACTAGGTTATTTTGTGATGAAAAATATATTTTCGAATTTTTTAATATAATTTTTAATTGTCATAAGGAAATTTTACGTCTATTTAATTTTCATGTTGAGGTTTCCTTGTTACCGATGGCTCCCGATGTCAAGTTAATGACATGTTTAGATACCTTACCTATTCAGTAATACAAAAAAAAACCTGCGTCATTGCTGCGCCATTTCGAACTAGAAGCAAAAATGTCGACCTAAATATATTTTCACACGAATTTTTTTTTGCGGTGACCATTTTAACCACACTTGTGATAAAAATCATGTTGCATAGTTCTTATCTGTTGTTGTAATTATAATAAGTATTAGTGTGAAAACTGTTTTTATCAATTTTCTTATTGGTTTTGCACAAGTTACTGAAACTAGGGTCCTATAAATACTCGGGTTTGCAGCGTGTTCATCAGTGTCCGGATACCTTCCTTCGGTAACTGTGAATTTGCTGAAAAAAGTTTAAAATGAGTGAATTTGTTTGTTTTCGACGCGATATATGTGCTCAGATAATAAGCGGGAAAAGTACTTCAGTTATTGAAAATATTTGTTGGACAATTTCCATTTATCAACAACAGATGTGAGCACGGTTATGCAAAGTATTCAAAGAAATTTGATTACGATTTGTAACCAAAAATGGGTGAAAGCTCAAAGAAAACAAGATTGCTTCGAGAGCCAAAACACAAATTGGTTAAATGGCGAGTTTAGAGTACGTGAAAAAAAAGAAAATCCTGACGTGTTCGGAGAGTACGAAAAAAACGTAAAAACTTGGAATTACTCCAAGAGTATGGAATGGGACATGTGCATTACGCTTATGTTCAAGGTTTACGATCTATGGGTGAAAATGATGAAGCTTCGATTGTGAGTATTACGAGAAATACAGAAAAGGAGGAGAAAAAGTCATTTTACGAAGTCCAGATGGTGTACCTTCCCATACCAAAGAAGAAGCATTATGTATATATATTGAAACCGATCTATCCAAAGCTCAATATTCCTACCTGAGGCTGAGACTTGTTGAGAAAAACTTATTTTCGGTATTTCCATCATACCAAATTTTGGCTGAAGCAAAGAAGGATTGCTATCCTCTTGCGTCAAGCATATCCGTAACGAATATAAGTGCTAAAGTGAACCTTCAAGAACTCTCAGATCATACTGCCTGTCGTATTTTAAAAATAGACTCGGTTTCGAAAAAGTTCACCCGTCTCAAACTGTATAGCAAATGGGGTTGCGATGGATCCTCGGGACAAAGTGAGTATAAACAAGTTTTACCGGAAGAAAATGAACAAATATCGGATGCTAATATGTTTATAGTTTCACTTGTAACATTGAGACTAATGGATGAATAAAGTAAAGTAGTTATATCGCAAAATCCAACATGTTCTTCAGTTAGATATTGCAGACCCATTTCTCTGGAATTAGCAAAAGAAACTCCTGAAAAAACTACAGCTGTTGTAAGTGAACTTGAAGACAAAATTAATGAATTAAGTCAAACGCGAACGCCTGCAGCAAAAGAAGGTAACATGAGTAAGACATGAGCTGTTTATGACAATGATCGACGGGAAAGTTGCTCAAGTGTTAACGCAGACTCCATCGAGTGCTTCATGTACTGTTTGTGGAGCAACTCCTAGACAGATGCACAATATAACAAAAGTAACTGCAAGAATTGAGAATGAAGATACGTTTAAATACGGGCTGTCTACCTTACATGCTTGGATAAGATGTATGGAAATGATTCTGCATATTTCTTATTACCTAGGATTTGAAAAGTGGGCTGAATCGACTCCAGAGAATAAAAGATTAAAGAAGAGAAAAAGAAGCACGTTCAAACTCGCTTCCGGAAATTGCTTGGTTTACACATTGATAAACCTCGTCAAGATTCTGGAAACAGCAATGACGGAAATACGGCAAGGAGATTCTTCTAAACCTATCAATGTTCTGCAGAAATCACGGGTATCGATGAAGAGTTGATCAAGAGATTATACATAATTCTGCAAACTATGTCATCAGCATTTTCTGTTAACGCAGTAAAGTTTGGTGAATATACGCTGAATTTGCTTGACTTCTGTAGACTTCCTCTGTCGCTAAAGTGCGTATGATTATAATGCCGTTTTTAATATATTGTACCTTTATGCCCATAAATGCACGGTGACTTGGCCGTTGACTTCGATGTATTAACTAGTAAAAAAAAGTGCACAGAGTATGTTCAACGGCCGGTTACATAAAATCTAACTATATTAATAAGTAAATCGCAGTAAAGATCCTTAGACTTGGCTTCGCTTTGCTTAGAGATTTCTTTACTTTTTATAGAGAAACAAGCAGCTTAGGCGAGGCTTGGCTAATTTTTTACAGGATGTTTTGGTGGGATTTTATATTTTGTACATTGATTGTGTTAGCTTGGTCCTTATCTTGTAATGCAAAACCAGTAAGCAACATAGCCGCCGAGCGCTACATCTAAGCTAACGACCAATAATTGATAGGCACGCGGTGCCGTCCCACTGTGCAGCCACAAAATAGATAGGTTCAGAAGTCAATCTACATAAAAAGTGCGCTCGAGCAACGCACTCATAGACACCGCTCACGGAGATGATATCTTGGCGCAATGCAGCTCAATGCGAGCGCGGGTACCTAATAATAATAATACCAGCTGTTTGCAGCGAGAAGAAATGTACCATAATTCCGTACACAGAGAGTTAAGATTGTTTTAACCGCCGCGCGACCCACGAATGTGTTAGGGTTGTACCCATAAATATAATATTATATTTCTATGGTTGTACCTATGCTGATATTGGTAAAAAAACGAATGTTGTAGAAAAACAATTCTTTTTTTATTTGTTGATCAAATATGTTTCAGTTTAATAAAATGATAGATGCATTTTTTTCCTTCCCTGATTTCCCGATTATATAAATTTTAACGTCTAAAATATCCGAAACCTCGTAAATAATTGTAATAAATCAAAATGGAAACAGTAGCAAAGCGGAGGAAAATCAATTGTTTTTAGGTCGATCCATTATGACGTTGTCAAAATTATTTAAAAAGGTTCAGGCAGGCGTGCGGCAACCCACTGTCGGATGTACCGACGGCGATACGCGAAGCGGTAGGCATATAACACGTGGCCTTGAGCGAGTGACGGACGCCTGGTTTTAGGCATACTTAATCAGATCACTATAAGTTCACGTAGGTATAAAAATAAAAAAAACGTGGGCAATTCACACGTGGTAGAAGTGAAACCTTCAATGTTGGCTTTTTTTTTCTTATGAATTCCTGTGTCTGTCTCTTTTTACTGTCACTTTTTTTGTTTCATAAACTTTCAAATCACAACGATGCTAAAGAAGTTTTGACTTCAAAACAGGTTGGTAATAACGCTACTTATGTATGTGCTAATTATGAGATCAAAATTTTTTTTAGCAAAAATTAGAACCGACTTCCATATAGAAATTAAAGTTATTTTTGGCTTTGTAGTGTTTCGATATGGAAGTCGGTTCTAATTTTTGCAAAAAAAAAAAAAAATTCACGCATTTTAGTGGGCCGGTTTGTAATTTATCTAGTTACAAAAGCCATAATGTCAACAACTTATCAGCTTTTACAAAATATTGCTTTTCCCGATGCATAGCCGTCAATTTTTGAGGAGTTCTCCTGGTACTTGACCATCAGCTCTACATCACCATATGTATTGTGACGAGCATAAAGTGTTTAACATCCGTACTCAAGTAATCGAATCGCAATCCACGAAATACTTATTATTGAGGAGTTTCAGTGGCCATCTGTGGTCTTCATCATCAGTTCAACTTCCCCAAATGGTACTTTTCGGAAGCAACTGCTCAAGGTACTATAAGAAATACCCAAAACGCTATAGGTGTGCCTATAATATTTGAAGAGTTGCCTCGATTTCTCCAGGATCCCATCATTAGATCCTGATTTTGTAACAATGGGACCAACTAGAAAGTATACCCATTCAAACGCAAAAATAATTTTTCAAATCGGTCCAGCCGTCTCCGAGTTATGAGGTACTTAACATACATTAAAAAAAAATTGTTCAAGACGAATTGAGAACCTCCTTTTTTTGAAGTCTGTTAAAAATAACAAAGTTCTACTAAGTACCTACGACAAACGACGATATGTACAAGTACAAACACACTCACAATTCAACCGTGTCGGTCGGTGAAATGCGCTAGAATCGAAATATTATTTTTAATATTTTAGCGTCGAACATTAGTCAATATTAAAAACAGTATTGTGCAACATTAATAGGGCTCAAAGTTCAATGCATTCTACGCGGTGACTACGAGAGTCATGTCGGTACACGATCAAACACCGCGTGGTAGTTATCTCTGTCACTTTCTTGCAGATGTTTTATGTGCTAAAATGCACCTTATGTCGAAACCGGTTCTTATAGGCTGATTAAGCCTATAATACGGGTTAACCTTTATTGAGGGTTTTGTAACCTAATCCTAAAAATTAACCGGTTTAAAACCCTCATACGGGTTAACCTTTCGGTCCCTGCTGAAAACACACAAAGGCATGTCTTTTTTCCTTTATATCCTTTATATTTTCTCTATATTTTCTTTTATATCACTTTTGCAACCGACGACAAAAAGAGGAGGTTATCAATTCGACGCGTATATATATATATATATATATATTTTTTATGTATGATCATCGATTACTCGAAGACGGCTGAACCGATTTGGAAAACTCTTTTTTTAATTAAAAGGGTATACTTCGAAATTGGTCCCATTTTCATAAACGTTAGGATCTGATGATGGGATCCTGGAGAAATCGAGGGAACTCTTCAAATATTATAGGCACACCTATGACGTTTTGGGTATTTATTATAGTAACTTGTGCAGTTGCTCTCAAAAAGTACCATTTGAGGAAGTGGAACTGATGATGAAGACCACAGATGGCAGCCGAAACTACTCAATAATAAGTATTGAGTGGATTTCGATTCGATTACTTTAATATGGATGTTAAGCACTTTATGCTCATCACAATGCATATGGTGATGTAGAGCTGATGGTGAAGTACCAGGAGAACTCCTCAACAATTAACGGCCCAGCATTGGGAAAAGCAATATTTTGTAAAAGGTTATAAGTAAAGTTCGGCCGTTCAGAGAATGCGTTCCTGACACCTATCAGTTAGTCACGACTAGTGATGGGCACAACATAACACTGAGTTCGTTACCGTTCCTCCAAAATGAACCGCCGCATTATTTTAAGATTATTTTCGTTTTAAATTGGCGGAATCATTTAAAATTTATATTTTAGTTATTTAAGTGAAAACCAAAAAAGGTAATATTCATATAATAAAATTGTTTTATTTATTCTTTGTTACAAAGTTACAATCTGTATTTCTATGCAATAAAGTAAGTACATTGAATTGAATGTGCGTACAGAATATTAATCAGACTCCGATTCGCTTGAGGAGGTGGCGTCTTCATCATCTTCGCCTACATGTATAATTATATTATTATCAATAACAGAATCAATCCTCATATCTCGGTCAAAATGTTCCAAAATCAGGTTTTTAGTCTTCTCAACAACCTTTGCCCAGTCATCTCTTGTGACTTCCCCGCAGGCTTGTTTTAATAGGGTCATCATCTTTTTCATGCTGAATGGCGGGGAAGTATTGTGGTGGGCGGCGTAACCTTTTATTTGAGCCCAGATTAGCTCGATCGCGTTATATTGGCAATGATACGGTGGAATTCTTAGAACGCGATGACCGTACTCCAGAGCCAGTTCATCGATTTCGTATCGCACATTTGCCGCTTTATTTTCTTTAACTAATTTAATTAGCTCTGCTTTTAGCATCTGCATATTTGCGTCAATGCCTTTTGCTTGTAACCCAGCCACCATTTCTTCTTTTTTATTAGCTTGGGTAGGTGGTTTCTGTATTTGAACCGAGTGATAGGAGGCATTATCCATGAATATTACAGAAGGCTCTGGTAGGCTGGGCAAAAGCACGTTCTGGAACCACTCTTTAAATGTAGTGGCATTCATTTCCTCGTGGTAGTCATTTGTGGTTTTTGATTGAAATGCCAGTAACGCGTTCTCCACAAAGTCGTATTTTGCAGAACCTGCGTGGCATATTATCAGACGGGCCCCCTTACCCATTGGTACTTTTGACGTCGACGCTTGTGTAAAAAAATGACGTGTAGAAGTGTTATTTAATAACCAATTTGCAAAAATAAAGATCATTTATTATTTACTCTGAGACGAAACACCGAAACAAACTCGGAGGTCAACATCTCTTTTAAAGTCCATACAATTCGTATTGGTCCAATCATATGAAAAGCATGTAGGTTCATGTCTGTGGTGCTCTTTTGAGGAAATAACCACACAAATTTGAGCGGACCTGTCCAGACAGTGCAAGCACTTATCAGTTATCGTGTAGTTCAACTTAGAACTTAAGGAGCCCAATTATTGGACGAACAATACAATGAACATACATTTGGGTAAGCCACACAAGTACTCAAACTGACTGACATTATTAAATAAACCCACACACTCCTCACATTCACAATAATTATATATTAAAAAAAAATCAAAAATAAATAGGTACCTACCTATTATTGTACAATACTTAGAAAGCAACTATTTATATCAGTAAAAAAAAATCAGCAATCAAAATTTAAAAAAAGGGCCACATATATCACTGGAGCAGCTCATTCCCAAGCTTTTTTGTCCTGAATATAGTTTGACTGTGTAAAAAGCTTTATGACACAGCTTACATTTTATAAATAACTAGCTGTGCCCCGCGGTTTCACCCGCGTATAAACCTACTACTGTAGGTTTATACGCGGGCAAAAAAGAATAAGTAAAAGCTCAAGCCGCTCTGAGTTTTTAGTCTTCTTAAAATAGACTCCAGTCTTGTCAAAGAGAACTCGAGACTGAGTCTTTTAAAACAGCTCACTCTTTACAAAATGAAACTCAAGACTAAGTCCTTTAAATAAAAACTTAGCTTTCCTAAAAAGAACTAGCAACTGAGTCCTTTTAAAAAAGGGCTCAGTCTTACGAAAAGAACTCGCGACTGAGTCATTTCTTTCAAAGAGCTCTGAACTCAAACGTACTCGTACAATGTATAAGATCAATGAACGTCCACCTAGAATAGATTTCGCATTAGCACCTTGCAAATGAAAGCACACACACACCTGAGAAAAAAAATACAATAAAAACATTCAGACAATTTGAGAACCTCCTCCCTTTTTTTCAAGTCGGTTAATAACGTGACGATGATTTACATGTCTTTTTTTAGCCATATTTATTGTTTATTTGAACTTAATAAGTGATTACTATGACTGCAATCCTGTACTTAAACAATTCAAATACTTCATAACATGCGAGTCTTTTTGATTGGGCTGCAGTCCTCTCCTCTACTTTATAGTTCACGACACAAGGAACTCAAAGGCTTTATGACATGAGTCTTTTTGATTGGACTGCAGTCCTGCTGTATAATTCACGACTCCAAAGGCTTGAAAGAACTTAAAGGACTCAAAGAGCTCAAAGGACTGAAAAAAAACGAATGTATAAGGATTAGATAGTTTCGTGAATGTATGTACATAGAACTAGAGGTAAACATTAGTACATAGGAGTTATATCTTTAAATGTTATGTTTTTGTAGATTTTATATTTTTCCTAGATAGATCTTGTGATTTAGAATCGAAATATATATAGTTTTACCCATAAAAATGGCGTAAAAATAGTGAAAATGGCCAAAAATATGCAACGGCTCTCGTTACGGTAAAGTTTCGCAGCAGCTAAGCAAAGTGCGCCTTCTCCTGATTGGTTAAAAATACTTTGTTCTGATTGGCTGACCAATCACAGCGCTTAGATTTTTAGTTTTGGTATATAATGAGTACATAACGTAAGTAAATAAGAGATAGCTGTTCTTGATTCTGATTGGATAAAATTCCTGTATTCTTATTGGACAACTAATCATAGAGCCTACATTTTCTTAGCGAAATTTGTATAAATTAGGAACATTTAGCCTGGTTCGACACAGTTTGCGGGCAAAATTGTAACAAGAAGAAACACTCAAGAAAATAAAGGAAGAAAACTTCAAGAATCTTCTAGTGTGATTTTAATTCTTCACCAACCCAGCACACAAATGCGCCTGTATGGCACATTTAATGGTCCTTCCAGAACCGGATTTACTGTGAAGAATTAATTGAAAAGTATTATTGTAAGATTTTATTGAAGATTTATTTTGAAGAATTATTCGAAGATTATTGTCGGAAGATTTTACTGAAGATTTATTTGAAGAATTATTTTCGTCGTATATAGTGAACAACTTTAAAAAATTGAAGAGTGTTTCAAGATAGTCGAAGAATATCAGCTGAAAACATGCCAGTTACATGCTCCGAGGGGAGGGGCCGCAAACCTTCAGGCGAACAGAAGCCGTCATCGACCGAAAGCACCTCGGCGACCGGCACCAGTGCGGAAGCCAGCACGGAATCGACAGTAACAGGGACGACCGCCACAGAAACTTCAGAACAGACACATAGCTCCGCGGCAACTGATCCAACCACCGTGACTTCCGCCACCGCCACATCCACTTCGACCGCCGCCGCCTCCGCCTCATCTGCAACTGCCCCGCCCGCCTCGCACTCCGCCAGCGTCACCGCACCGTCTGTGACTCCTTCGAACACGACGACGTTAACTACGGGTGCGAAGGCGAAACAGCTGATGAAGCCGCCCGCAGCTGTCAATACAGAAACTTCTACAGTGAAGAAAGTCAAGAAGACTGTCGCCCCCTAGCAAGTAGGGGGGAAACGGGGGATCCATCCACAGCAGAACTAAAGAAATGAAGATAGCGAAGGCGAAAGACGAGTTATTAAGCCTTCAAGTACAGTTAGCCGCAGCACGCCTAGCCGCTTTAGAAGCAGAAGATTCCGAAGAAGAAGAGGAAAAAGAAGATGTCTCCCTCTATTCAGAAACAAATGCAAGAGTGGACACCTGGTTGGACAATCAAGTGAACGGCCCAGTGTTAGCGATCGCCAACGAACCTCACCGCGCTCCAGAAGAACCGACGGCCACCCATGCTGAAGAACTAATGCCAAGAAGACAGGAAGAGACACATCGGTCACCGGCGGGAGGTCAATCTGACTTAGCCATTCTAGCTGAAGCAATCACCAAGGCTGTCAGCACCGCCCAGAGACCCAAGTTTGTCGAGTTATCTTTCTTCAGTGGGTCTCATCAGGAATGGCTACCTTTCCGCACCGCATACTACGAGACTGAAATGATGTTCAGCGCCGTTGAAAATACAAATCGACTTAGAAGAAATTTGAAAGGGAAGGCCAAAGAAGCGGTTGAAGGTTTACTAATAACCAACGCGCACCCTGCCGTAGTGATGAAGACTCTGGAGTCAAGATTTGGAAGACCAGAATCAATAGCAATGTTGGAAATGGAAACGCTTCGAGGTCTACCGCGCCTCTCCGAGTCACCGAGGGACATCTGCATATTCGCCACTAAGGTCTCCAACATAGTGGCAACATTGAAGACTTTGGGTTGTTTCAATTATATGTACAACCCTGAACTCGCGAAGACTATTGTAGACAAGCTGACGCCGACGCTGCGATACAGGTACTACGACTTCTCGGCTACACAATCGCGTGAAGATCCCTGCTTACTCAAAATAGAGAAAAGGGAAGCAGAATTGTGCGGACCTTATGCAATGCCTGAACAGATGGCCGCACCTACTACAGTGGCTCCACAGAAGAGGATGCAGAGGATTAACAACGTAACTGAGAAGAAATACACACCAAGGTGCTTCATATGCGAAGATACGGGGCACACCAACGCAACAGAATGTGAACAATTCAAGAAATTGGATGAAAATGCACGATGGGACGTAGCAAAGTCCAAACGCCTCTGCTTCAGATGCCTTCGTTATAGAAACAAGATTCACAACTGCCGACCTAAGCCTTGTGGTATAAACAACTGCAAGTACTCTCATCACAAGATGTTACATTATGACAAGAAGACAGAAAAGGCAGAAAATGGAGAAAATAAAGAAGCAGCTGAAGTCATCAATTCGACTTGGACAATCAAGAAACAATCCTATCTGAAGATCATACCGATTCAGGTGGTAGGACCAAAAGGAGCTGTCAACACCTTCGCATTGATGGACGACGGATCAACAGTCACGCTTGTCGACGACGGCATAGTGAAAAATATTGGAGCAACAGGACCCATAGATCCATTGAAAATAGAAACCATCAATGATATGAAGACATCAGAATCAGCATCAAGAAGAGTCACCATCAAGCTAAAGGGACTCAACGATCATGAAGAGCAAATACAAGCGCGCACAGTGAAGAACCTGCAAGTCTCATCTCAACGGGTGCCACAAGACCTTTTAGAAGGGTGCCAACACTTAGTTGACATTCGAAATCATCTCACATATGCAGAGGCGAAACCACGAATACTGATCGGTCAAGATAACTGGCATCTTCTGCTGACATCAGAAGTAAGAAGAGGAAATCAAAACCATCCGGTGGCCTCTCTCACGCCACTAGGCTGGGTACTCCACGGCAGCCAAACACGAATACTTGGACAGAAGATCGACGTCGTGTCACACGTCACAGAAGATTCAGAAGATAACTTAGAAGACCTTGTAAGAAAATACTTCGAGATGGACGCACTCCGCATAAATCCCAAGAGACCGAAGACTGATCCAGAAGAAAAGGCACTACGTATTTTAGAAAAGACCGGTAATCTTCATTCCAGACCGGTCTTCTCTGGCGCAAAGAAGATATCAAGCTTCCAGACAACTATGAAAACTCACTGAAGAGGCTCTTCAACATAGAGAAGAAGATTGATCGTGACCCTACATTAAAGAAGAAGTACGTCGAACAGATGGACGCTCTCATAGCAAAGGGATATGCTGAGCCTGCTCCTAAAGAGAAGACAGTGGACAAGACTTGGTACCTACCACACTTCGCAGTAGTCAACCCAATGAAGCCAGACAAGCTGCGAGTAGTACACGACGCCACGGCCAAAACAAAAGGTGTGGTCTTAAACGACATGCTGCTGAAAGGCCCTGATCTACTACAGTCACTACCAGGCGTCGTCATGAGATACCGAACCGAAGATAGAGATGCACTGCGATATCTGTGGCGCGGCGATCGACGAGACGACCATCCTCCAGAAGAATATAGAATGACGTCGTTAATCTTCGGAGCATCGAGTTCACCTTCAACAGCGATCTATGTAAAGAACTTGAACGCCAAACAGCACGAGAAAACTCACCCAGAAGCCGCAGCTGCAATAATACAGAAGCATTACGTCGACGACTATTTAGATAGCTTCAGAAGCCTCGAAGAAGCCGAACGTACAACGAAGGGTGTGCGAGAAGTACACATGAAAGCTGGCTTCGAGCTGAAACAGTGGAAATCGAATTCAGCGCCACTACTAAAAGTGCTTGGAGAAGACGGCCAGTTAGAAGACATTGAACTTTACAGAAATGAAGAACAGATGGAACGAGTCTTAGGTGTCATATGGAAGATCAACTCAGACGAACTTACCTTCAACCTGAACTTAGCCAGAATACCTCCTGCACTTTTAGAAGGAAGACAGCCAACAAAGAGAGAAGCATTGAGAATAGTGATGTCACTCTTCGACCCGCTCGGATTCGCTTCCCCTGTCACGATCAAGGCGAAGCAACTCCTCCAGGAAGTCTGGCGCAGAGGAACGCAATGGGATGACAAGATCGACGAAGACCTGGCAGAGCAATGGGAAACATGGATGGCACAGTTAAAAGGCCTCCACGACGCAGCAATCCCGCGGCAATATCAACACTACAGCGACGCCGCCTCCCTAGAGCTCCATGTCTTCAGCGACGCCAGCGAGTCAGCCTACTCCGCGGTCCTTTTCTGGAGAACAGTAACAGAGAACGGTGAGGTTTACCTATCCCTCATCATGGCCAAAGCGAAGGTAGCACCATTAAAACTCACATCGATACCAAGGCTGGAATTGCAGGCAGCAGTAATGGGAACCAGACTCGCAGAAGCAGTGATCGAAGAGCACGACAAGAAGCCTGATCGCAAAGTCTTCTGGACAGATAGCAAAACAGTGCTCACTTGGATAAGGACAGGGTCACGTTCATACAAACCCTACGTGGCTCATCGTCTAGCAGCTATAGAAGAAAGTTCCAAAGTCAACGATTGGCGCTGGGTCCCAACGAAGTTGAACGTGGCAGACGACGCTACGCGTGACGTCCCAACAGACTTTAACAAGAATCATCGATGGTATAAAGGACCCGACTTCTTATACTTACCAGAAGACTCCTGGCCGATTGAAACCGTAAGAACGACAGTAGAAGAAACTTCAGATGAAGAAAATACACACTATATTGGCGACAAAGGAAGACTGAAGCTTGCAGAGGCTCTGCCTAACCCGACGAAGTTCTCTAGCTGGGACCGACTACGCTATTCTACAGCACGTGTTCTGCAGTTCACTCAACTCTGCAGAGCCACCAAACAGAAAGTTAATTATAGAAGAACGAAAAAGAACAAAGAAACGGATCCCACTTGGAAGAAGAACATAAATAGACAGCAAGCACCTGCAATGAAAAAGAAATCATCGTCGCCAGAACCGACAAAGTTCATACCAGTAACAGCCGAGCTGCTCAAAACAGCGGAAGAACTCCTGATGCGTTCTTCTCAAGAAGAATCTTTCGCGGAAGACATAGATAACTTGAACAGCAGGAAGCCGATCAACAAGGAAAGTCACCTCCACCAGCTCAGCGTCGAGTCCATTAACGGTACAATAAGATTAAGAAGCCGTATTCGAGCAGTCCAAGATATGAAGGAAGAATTTAAGAACCCGCTGGTAATCGACGGTGATCATCCCACGGTCCGACTCTGGGTACAGGCCATACATCGCCAGCTCCATCACGCCGGCGTAGAAGCAACCGTCAACGAGTGCAGACAGCAGTACTGGGTATTGAGATTACGCCCTATCGCACGCACGATATTGAGAAGATGCCTGTTCTGCCGAATGAAGACACAAGTACCACCGCATCCCAGAACCGGGGACCTGCCAGCATGTCGTTTAGCTCATCACAAACGACCATTTACTTTCACTGGAATCGACTATTTTGGACCTCTCTCAGTGACCGTCGGACGGACTCGACAGAAGAGATATGTCGCTGTCTTCACGTGTCTCACGACGCGAGCAATACACCTAGAAATCGCTGGCTCGCTTAGCGCTGACTCCGCGGTGATGGCAATAAGAAGAATGATCGCTCGACGAGGCTGCCCGACTGAGATATGGTCGGACAACGGCACCAATTTAAAGGCCGCCGACAAGGAACTACGACAGGCTATCGACGCGGCGTCTGCAGAAGAAGCGGCGAAGAAGACCATCTCCTGGCGCTATATCCCGCCTGGAGCTCCATTTATGGGCGGAGCCTGGGAACGAATGGTCCGCTCAGTCAAGACAGCTCTGACCACTACACTGCACGAGCGTCACCCCACAGAAGAAGTCCTTGCAACTCTACTGGCTGAAGTAGAGTACACCGTCAACAGTCGCCCGCTGACGCATGTGTCAGTCAACGCAGAAGATCCAGAAGCACTAACTCCTAACCACTTCTTGTTAGGAGGACCAGGGCGCGTGCCGCAGCCAGGCACATTAACCGACCAAGACACCGTCTCACGATCCAGCTGGCGAGCTGCACAAAGGTAAGCCGATATATTTTGGCTACGCTGGGTAAAGGAGTACCTCCCCGAGCTCCAACACCGGCGGGAGCCCCATGGAAGAGGTCAGGCAGTACAAGCTAACGACCTGGTACAAATCGTCGACCCGAACCTGCCCCGCAACGTGTGGATCCGAGGAAGAGTCATCGCTACGTATCCGGGTCCTGACAACATCGTGCGGACAGTGGACGTGCTGACCAAAGGAGGTGTCCTGCGCCGGCCTGTAAGAAAACTAGTGATCCTGCCCCTGCCTACGAACGTCGAGCCCGCACCGGAAACTTATGCGACTCAGTCGCACGGCAGGAGTGATGTGCGGGACAGTGATATATAGTGAACAGTGATATATAGTAAACAGATACATAATGAACAGATATAGTGAATAGACAGTGATAGACACTTAACGGAATGATTATAGACTTTGTGTTTAATAGTTTTAGTTCTATTTAATAGTTTTAAATGCGAAAAATAATAGTTTTATGCGACTACTATAAGGATTAGATAGTTTCGTGAATGTATGTACATAGAACTAGAGGTAAACATTAGTACATAGGAGTTATATCTTTAAATGTTATGTTTTTGTAGATTTTATATTTTTCCTAGATAGATCTTGTGATTTAGAATCGAAATATATATAGTTTTACCCATAAAAATGGCGTAAAAATAGTGAAAATGGCCAAAAATATGCAACGGCTCTCGTTACGGTAAAGTTTCGCAGCAGCTAAGCAAAGTGCGCCTTCTCCTGATTGGTTAAAAATACTTTGTTCTGATTGGCTGACCAATCACAGCGCTTAGATTTTTAGTTTTGGTATATAATGAGTACATAACGTAAGTAAATAAGAGATAGCTGTTCTTGATTCTGATTGGATAAAATTCCTGTATTCTTATTGGACAACTAATCATAGAGCCTACATTTTCTTAGCGAAATTTGTATAAATTAGGAACATTTAGCCTGGTTCGACACAGTTTGCGGGCAAAATTGTAACAAGAAGAAACACTCAAGAAAATAAAGGAAGAAAACTTCAAGAATCGTCTAGTGTGATTTTAATTCTTCACCAACCCAGCACACAAATGCGCCTGTATGGCACAGAATAAATCTAACGACTCGAAATTTTAGGACTGAAAGAACTGAAAAGACTCAAAAGAACTCAAGACTCAGGACTCAGAAGACTAATTAGTCGTGAGTACTGCGAAAAGAACTCATAGCCGCAAAATGAGGACTAAAAGACTCAGTTCTTTTACAACACTAGTGTAAATTGAGCCTAACAGAATAACGCGGGTGTTGCGGTGTAAAATGGATAGAAGATATCGTGTGGAGCAAGATATCATGTTCACTAGTATAATTCAACCCAAAAAGAAGAAGAAACGTTCAGTATGGGTTAAAAATATAGACAGCAATATTGTCATATGCCTCATTGAAGAATTACGAGAAAACTATCCGGACGATTTCAAGAATCCTCCTTTCAGAACGAGCCTCTTAAATTTTGTAATTTCTTAACCCCAAAATCACGATTGGTGTCAAGAAAACCTTTTTCTTTGCAAAAGTCAATTACTTTTTTATAAGCTTCGTCTTAAGCCCGATTTACACTTCAATAAGTACAGTAGCCAGTTAAGAACTCAGACCAAGGATCTTCTACCTACTAACTGGATTGCTTACGAATGACTCAAAGAATACAGAAAGTCTTTCTTAGCTGTTAAACAATAGAGTATAAACTTGCACGTATAAAACTGAAGGAACTATTCGTTCCGAGCGAGACAGTGCCGTGTGTGGACTGTGTCCCTTTCTTCTGTGTGTCAGATTAAAAATATTTATTTCAATGGTAATTTTTTCGACCTGTCTGTTGTAGTAATAACACCTAGTTTTAAACTTCTTTGGAATTCTATCTTTAAAATGAATTACCATTATTACTGTATGCATATTAATGAAAATTAAAGTTATTTTACCACGCAAACACAAGATGTTTAAACCAAAAAAAAAATGGAATTTGCAAGAATTAGTAGTGATATATTATACTATACCTGGCAATTACTACGTTGCCGACTGACGTTTACTTGACATCTGTATGTTTGTAAATTTGAATTATATTTAATTTTGTGAGTTTTCGTAATATTAAAGT
Source organism: Tholera decimalis (assembly GCA_943138885.2). Taxonomy (NCBI): domain Eukaryota; kingdom Metazoa; phylum Arthropoda; class Insecta; order Lepidoptera; family Noctuidae; genus Tholera; species Tholera decimalis. Next base: position 457,925 of record OW964566.2, on the reverse strand, counting down.
GCAAGTTATTGTAACCATGGTAAGGACGTGTTTTGTGGTTAATTGCAAGAGTGAAAAGGGTACCCCGGGTCTGGAATTTCCTTTTTTAAGTAAGTTTTGTGACTTTGTTTACAAATTGCATTTAGGGTGACTATGTTTTCAATGTAAAAGTGGATGTTCTTCTCTTTATTCTTCTTATTTATTATTTTTCTTTCTTCTCATTATATATTATTTTTTGTTATTTTAAGCTTTCCTAAAAATGATGATCTTCGAGTCCGGTGGCTCAGTGTTCTACACAGAAAAGGGTCAGAAACGGTTCCAAAATTTGTAGCCGCCATTTCAAGCCCGAAGTAATATTGCATTTCGAAACAAGATCAAATGATGCAATTCCGTCCATTTTCCCTAAAGTAAGTTATCAATCTTTACAAATGACATGAAGATCACCGTTTCGAAATATGTAGAATATGAGCATAGCAAGATGAATTTTCATTTTGAATCTATCTTAACCATAAATACTACAATTTTGTTCTCATCAATCTATTATTATTTTAGATTCCTGTCAGTGAAACAAATAAATGTTTTAAGTACTATAATATTAAAACCCACTAAAGAAAAGAATATACAACCTGTACTGGGCACATTCAAAGATCTGGTAAGTGAAAGTTATGAAAGGAGTCAAATTAATGAGCATAAAAGTCGACATTTTAGTTGTTTTATTTACTTTTGCTTAGCAAATTGATGGCAAAAATATTTTATATCATTTTGGCCAAAAACTCAGCTACGCAAACTTGCTTACAAGTGTAGTTTATTATATTAATAATTACTTATAACTTAATTACTTAACTTTTGTCCACTGCAGTTAGTTAATGTCGACAAATAATAATCTATACTAATATTATAAAAAGGTAAAATTTGTAAGTTTGTATGTATGGGGTAATCTCTGAAACTACCGAACCGATTTTGAAAATTCTTTCGCTTGCATGTAGCTGCATTATCCCTGAGTGCTATAGGCTATAAATTATCTTTATATCATGCATGTTAGCCGAGCTAATATAATCTTTGTCAAGCAAGTCGGGGACGGGATCCCGTGGAATATTTTCGACTTCTACGTGGACGAAGTTGCGGGCAGAAGCTAGTAATTCATAATTTAAAGATTATTTCTATACTTTTAACTAATAATAGTGTAATACATTTTTAGGGTTGTGTGTCAAGCCAATCTTGTAACAAACCTGCAGCTGCAACATATGAGGAACTAGAAAATATAGAACCAACCTAATAATAATAACCTTATAATTATCATTCGATCTGCCTCCTTTATGTTTAGAATTATGTATGTTAATAATATTGATTTCTAACCTTAAATAGCACATGTGGTGTTAGCCTGTAATTAATTTTTACACTTATAAATGTAATATGACTGTTTCATACAAATGTATAGTGTAAACAATTGTAGGTTAACCTAAATAAATATATACAGAAATAAATTATATCTCTTCTGTTATTCTTTCTATTTATAATCATCGTCTTTCATGAAGAGTTTTAGTAGTTTTAATTATATATAAACATTGCATCATTTTATTTTAGTCTACTGGCTCTAACCGTACAAGTGTCGAATAAACATAGATTACCAATTAATGCACGTTTGTTTGGACGTCTATACCACTGCCTATCAAGGCCAAGCCTTCGAAGAATTGCCAGCTGGTGATTCTGTTATTAATTCTGTATCTGCAATAATTGTATTTGTATCACGGGTCTTAACCACTTTGAAAGTTTATAATTCAACGCAATAAAGTTTGCAAAACTAATTTTGCATTTAGCCCGCATAAGGAAGGGTTTATTATAGAAATTAGCGCGCTCAATATAAGTTCCTCAGATATATATATTGAGAACTAGCTTTTCGCCCACATAGAATTCTGTTATATCGCGCTACCGAGCAACTGTTCAAAAATCTGAGATAGAAAGAACCCTATATAGTTCCCAGGGTTTTAAACTATCTCCATGCCAAATTTTTTCGAAAGTGGCTCTGTGATTTAATCGTGAAAGCGTAACAGACCGATACAGACCTTTATATTTATAATTGAATTTATTTCTTTCTTTCTATTTAATACGTTGTTAAGAAAAAAACTGGCCAAGTACGAGTCGGACTCGCACATGAAGGGTATTTTTATAGGTAGGTAATGAATGGTACGGAACCATTACCTATAAAAAGCGCCAAAAAAATCACAACTGTTGTATGGGAGTCTCCCTTAAATATTTATTTTAATTAATTTTTAGTATTTTTTGTTATAGCGGTAACAGAAATACATCATTTGTAAGGTTAATAATAAGTGTCTAAAAAAACCTGCAAATATTGCATCAAATAAAATTGTCCTTACGTTTATCGCGAATTGATATCCACACTACTAGAAAGAGATAGCTAGGTCCTTCGAGGGTATACTCTTCGGAACGGATTTGAGCTTCGCGTCCGCATTCCAGTTTAGGTACAAGTTCCTTGACTCAGACAGTTAAGTAATAATAATAATAATATTATAATAATAATAATATTCCACAACTTTTTCACACAACGCCATCTAGTCCCAAACTAAGCAGAGCTTGTGGTATGGGTACTAGACAACTGATAAACATACATATATATTTCTAAATACATACATATTATAGATAAATTACACCCAGACAAAGAACAAATGACCGTGCTCATCACACAAACATTTGTCCTAGGTGGGAATCGAACCCACGACCTTGTGCATAGCAGTCAGGTCCACTGACCACTTTACCACTTTACTTTACTTACAACTTACTACTTATTTGACAGGCCCGTCTTGTCAAATAAGTAGTAAGTTGTAAGTAGCGTCCAAACGTAGGCGAGTGAGTAGTCATAACTTGCCCGAGAAGAAGAAAAGACAATAAATAACACGTGTTCGCGGCCGCACCCTACAAATTTATGAATTGTACTAAACTCGCCCGTCTACATGCCAGCCAGTTAAGTTGGAGGGGTGCGGGAGACGCGAGAGAGGGGGCTACTTCGCACTGGACTCGCCGAAAAATAGGATCGCGATCTATTTAACTCAACTCAATCAACAACTTACTATTTAACTCGCTTTTGCCGTTCAAACTATAATAACAACTTAACTCGCCGATGACGCAAGTTAACTCGCTACTGTACTTATTAAAGTGTAAATCGGGCTTTAAAGATTTTTGTTTTTATATTCCTCGGACTTAATTTTCCAGAGGCAAGGAAAAGACTTAATCAGTGTAATTAACTCTTTACTTCACGTACGTATGTCCGCCATCTTAATCATGCGCAAAAGAATTATAAAATAAAGGCAAGCTAAGGAAACGCGATTGCGCGCATGATTGATGAGCGCGTGGTCTTTCCCTTTTCCTTCCAAATCCTTTATACGCGCGCTCTTTCGCGCGCGATTGTTGTTTCACGCGCGGTAGAGTGAGCGTGTAAAGGCCGCTAATAGCTGACATACGTACGTGAAGTAAAGAGTTAATTACACTGTTTAAGTTTGTTATTGAATAATTTTAATTTTACATAAGTCCATATTACATACTGTAAAAGGCAAAGTTTATCTTCATACTAGCTTGTGCCAGCGGCTTCGCCCGCGTGGGAAGTTTTTCCCGTGTAAATCCCGATCCTGTGAGAATTTTGCAAAATCCTTTCTTAGCGGATGCCTACGTCATAACATCTACCTGCATGCCAAATTTCAGCCCGATCCATCCAGTAGTTTGGGCTGTGCGTTGATAGATCACTATGTCAGTCAGTCAGTCAGTCAGTCAGTCACCTTTGAGTTATATATATTTAGATAATTGCCTTGATGATGACTTTCGAACGTAAATATTACTATGGCCGCATAATAATAATACTACAAAGTCATGCGTTATTTTTTAAATATTTTCTTTACATTATTTGTCTTATTTATAAAAGTTAGATATGTAGTACCACGGACTTTTTTTTAGATCTAAATAAACCCTACATTTTTGTAGTACATGATTTTTAGGTATATCTCAGCATTTCGCCAGCGCACACGATTATAGTTTAGCGGCGGATTTTCTTCCGACTTACTTCACTAATACCCTTATTTTAGGAAAACCAAGAGCAGTAGCGTAATAATAGATAGCCTATAGCCTTCCTCATGAAACTGCCTATTATAATCAGACAGAATTTTTGAAATCCACCCAGTAATTTCGAAGATTAGCGCGTTCAAGCAAACAAACTTTTCTGCTTTATAATAGGTATTAGTATAGATTTGAATTTATTAATGCTTAGTTCTTGAATGTGGCTAGGAATCTTATTATAAAAACATATACATTGATATCATAATCATAATATCACTACATTTTAAAACAGATTAATATTTTTGTGTGCATACAAGAGATTCTCATAAATAAACTGAGATGGCACAGTCATAATATTAATCTCTTTAAATTTGTCCCTTAAGGAGTGTTTAGGACTGCATGAATAGCCCTTTTTTGTAATACAAATATTGTGTGAATATCGGCAGCATTTCCCCAAAGTAAAATGACATCACACTGAGAAGTAACTAAAGTAGACAACATGCTGTCATTCACACATTGTGTTACCTAGCTTCTGGGTTGTAGAGTGGAAATTTAGAAGGTTGTCTGGAAACTTTGGTTGACAATGACTAATTAAAGGTGACTGTGGAAGCTGATGATAACCAATCTACAGCTGAATAAGCAGCAGCTTTCAACGTCAGCATCAAAATAATATTGGTCCGTTTGCATCAAAATGGCAAGGTATAAAATTTGACAAATGGTTGCCCCACAATCTCAATGATTTCCAGCGTGAAGTATGCATTGAGACATTGCTTGCACTGCTCAACAAGCACACAAACGAAAAAATTAAGTATGAACCGCATTATTACCTGCGACGAAAAATAGATTCTGTTCAACAATCGCTTGAGTCCTGGTTCAGCATCTACACAATTCCCTAAGCGAAAACTGACCCCCAGAAAAGTGATGGTCTCTGTTTGGTGTTCTAAAGCTGGTTTAATTCATCACAGCTTCTTACTAAACGGGAGTACCTACCTAAATTATTTTAAGCATGAGCTTCAGGCTTGGAATTTCATAACCGATTAGCTGACCGCGAACCGTCTAATAAGGAGCAGGTCATCAATTCAATCGAAGTTACAAACTGATTTAGGGGCAGATCAGATACTTAAATCAACACAGTACTGAAAGACGAATGCCGCTGAGAAAGGGGTTATGTTTATGTACCTGATACTGTTGTGGTAGTTATAGATATCAGCTAGGATCTGGTGTTAATAGTTATAGATACCAGCTAGGATCTGGTCTTAACCTGTGTTACTCCGATTTCACATTTATTTAGGACTTCATAAAAGATCAACATCGATTCACAATTTCACAATAAACACAACTTACGTATTTTACTATTTTTTCGGAAAATACGTCACGATGACAATGACATCTAGGGTTGCCACCCGTACTTTTGTATTGTACGTTATTTCAGGTAATTGTACTCTATACTTTATGAGAACAATAAAGTACACGAAAATATTTGATTTCTTTGGGATTTTGAAAAGTTTAGTCGTAATAAACAAAGCGTCTCTGAATTTGATAAAAAATGAATTACTTATATTTAAATATAGACTGTAAAGATGCTGTGCAATTGTAGAGATACTAATTTGATACAAACTGCAAAAAGTAATAAGAAATATGTTTTTAAAGATAACTAGCTTCCCACCTCGGCTTCGCCCGGGTGCAATTTTTCTTTCGGTATCATACAGTTTTATTTGCAAACCCCATCCAGGCAATTATGAACACAAAAAATAGTCAAATAAATGCAGCTGTTCTGAACGAATGCACTTACGTACATATACATCCGACAATTAAATTTTAGTAAGCAACCCGCCCTGGCTTCACACGGGTTCTTTACAGAAAATATAAAATAGCCTACGTTACTCTGAGGAGATGTAGCTTTCGGTAAAATTAGTCAAGTAGTTTTTAAGTTAAATCGTAACAAACAAAAAATCAATCATCTTTCCTCGTTATACATAATATTCATTTAGATAATTAGGATTAATACCGTATTTGTGTAAATACCTTTTACATTACCGCTTTATAATTGCCCATTTTATAGTAATATTTAATAGTATGTTATCCGTAAGAGATAGGCATATGCCATCGCGGACTTTTTTGTAGACCCTTTTAAGGTGTACACTACTGTAGTACATTATTTTGATCTATCTCATACGGTTCAGCCAGCGTTTGCAATGTAAGCGCAACAAATTTGTTAAATAACACAAGTATTGAAAAAGAAAGTTATTTATTATAAAGATGCACAACAAAAATCGACTTTGTGAAATTTTCTGATGAAAATTAATCAGTTTTAATTTTGAAAAAACAATGTACCCACTTAAAAAAAAAACGGATAGTGAGTATTGCCTCCTTGGGCCCTTATGACTTCTTGGAGCTGGTTTGGTAGTCCACCCATGATGTCTTGGATATCCGATTGGGGAATATTATGCCACTCCTCTACTACAGTCGTCTTGAGCTCTCCTAGGGTGGTAGGGGCTGGAACTCTTCCTCGGACACGTCTTTTGAGGTTGTACCAGATGTGCTCAATTGGGTTAAGATCGGGACTCCATGCAGGCCACGGAAGAACTTGAATCCCGACCTCATTAAAGTATTCAGTGACGGATCTGGCAATATGGCAACGTGCATTATCATGCATTAATTTGAAGTTGTCACTGATGAAAGGTGCAAAAGGTATAACATGGTCTTGTAGAACTTCCTCCACGTATCTTTGAGCGTTCACACTGCCTCTATTGAACACAACAAGATCAGTACGAGCCTCGTAAGGGATACCTCCCCAAACCATTATTGAGCCTCCCTGGTAACCCACTGTTTCGCTTATGGCACATAGAGCAAACCTTTCGTTTTGGCGTCTATAGACATGCTGACGTCCATCTTGACCTCTTAAGGCTATTCTGCTCTCATCAAAGAACAGTACGTCCTTCCATTCTTGTACAGTCCAGTCAGCATGTTCTCACGCAAAATCAAAACTAGCTCAATGGTGCTGTGGGAGTAATTGTGTGGCGCGAGCTGGACGAAAAGCCCTCAGGTTTCTTTCTGCTAGTCTTCTCCGAATTGTACGTTCATTTACGCTAACATTTCTCACTTCAAAAGACGCGTACGAGCGTCAGTAGCGGTACAAAAGCGATTTTGCAACACGTTACTGACAACAAAACGGTTATCTCTTCTTGCTGAGGTGCATCGATGTCGGCCTTGACTTGACCTGCGAGTGTAGCGGCCTGTCTCCCGAAATCGCCTAATGGCATCCCACACCGTAGTTCGCAATACACCGTGTGTACGAGTGATGCGACGTTGGCTGTACACAGCGTCAGCTAATGCCACTACCCTGGCTGCACCAGTTGCATCCAGGGGCAATTTTAACTGTCAAAAATAGTGAACGAACACTAAAAACTCAAATTAAACAATATTCACACACTTTAGCAGAAAAGGAAAACTGCAATAATAGCAAAACTGGAAATGTTAACACGGGACCGTAAAGGTGACATGTCAAAAAACTACTAAAATCCAAAAACTCGTCGCTGTCTCAAATTTAGGAGCCGAAAGCCGATAAGGGTATAATTTATTGCTAGAGGACCCACTTGGCCCTGCCCGGGGTGGGAGGACTCATCTTGACAAAAAGCAAAACAGTTGATAAGCCATAGTTGACATGAACAAACAGGGCGACGAATGATATAGGTGGGTGGTTAATTGTGCCTGTTAGTGTATATTATGCATGTATTATACATATAAACCTTCCTCTTGAATCATTCTATCTATTAAAAAAACCGCATCAAAATCCGTTGCGTAGTTTTAAAGATCTAAGCATACATAGGGACAGACAGCGGAAAGCGACTTTGAAAATAAATTGTACTTTATTTTGATATTATGTACTTTTTTTTTCTTACCTATTTTAACCAATGTACTTTAACTACAAACAAAAAAGGTGGCAACCCTAATGACATCTCACTCACAATCTGTCAGTGTCAGCTGTCGCTGCCAAGTAGTCGTGCACGTTTTGACTTTTTTTCGATAGGGCCACTCGTAGTAGGCACAGAGTACATTTTATATACTGAGATAGAGCCGTCACTCGAAGATTCCAGAGCGCCCGCGCCCTCTGGCAACAAGTAAAAACAACAATGTATGAAGCATATGTATATATATTGTTAGAAACCAGAAGGATAATTAACTAAAAAAAAAAATAACACGAAACACAACACTTCTTTTATTTCTTTAACAATTTAAACTTATAACGAAAGCACAAACGGTTATTTTTAAATTAATGAAACAATGAAATACAAACTGAATTAAACGACAAAGATGACAAAATTAAATCAGAAAATAGGCAAGTTGACTACTCAAACTGACAGAGTTTCTCCTTAGCTAGTGAACGCCGCCGAAAGAGAGCGTTAGAATGAGCGCGCTCGCTTTTCTAGGTTGCGCCCCACCAAGACTCGTTACTCCCTCTATGCTACCCGTCTTCTGCTAACACGGCCTCTCCTGACTGGAGGACGTCCTCGTTCTCCCGGACGTCAGGCTGCGTGTCTTCTATCGTACTGGAGGTACCAGGTATGGGTTCTGGTAATGATGACGTACTGCTGGCAGCTTGCTCAAACGTGGGCTCCACCTCATTGCTACATTCTGCGTCTGAAAACATAACAACAACTGTATTTGACTTTGTGAACGAACACATGGTAATATAGTGAACCATAGGCGCGACGTTAGCGTAGTTCACACGCAATAAAGCCAGAGAGGAAGCACTACGTTCGCTATCTCTGCTAATACGATTACATGACATAGGCACGACGTTAGCGTATCACGAATCCCGTTCATGAGTGTAACATAGGCACAACGTTAGCATATTACGCACATGCAGCATACGCAAGGTCTCTCACATGACATAGGCACGACGTTAGCATATCATAGATCACCTTTACACTTATATGACATAGGCACGACGTTCGCGTATCATATAGTGTAGTAGCAGCTTACCTTCGAAGAAAGTAGCACACGTTTCAGGGGTCCACTCCCCTCGCCATGGCACCATGAATTCTGCCGCAGCGTGGGTCGATTTTCCATAGGAACTCGCCAAGAGTTGCAGCTCATACCGACCATGGGGAAGCGCCCTGATGACACGATACGGTCCACGCATGCCTGCGTCGAGTTTGCTAGTTACTTGTGCCTGTTTTATAACAAAAACTAGTGAATTTATTTCAAATGTTCGTGGAGGCCTTCGGTTAGCATTCACAGTTGCGTCTTGCCGTCGCTGGTTCGCTTGTAAGCGTTGGCAAGCATTCTGCCTACGCATCTCTCGTAATGCCTCACGATTTGGTAGCGAGTCCTCTAAAGCGATGTCTCGGATGAGGCTACGTATCACAGGTGTGGATGCTTCAATTCCCACAAGTAAATTCATGGGTGATAAGCCAGTTGTTTTCTGTTTGGTCATATTCAGCACTAGTTGTAATCGCCACATAACGTCTGACCATTCATTTTTCCGGTGGTTACATTCTATGCGAACCATGTTCAGCAAGGTTCGGCAGTAACGTTCAGCCTGTCCGTTTGAGTGATGCATTTCAGGTGTTATGAGATGCAAGTCAACGCCCAATTCTGTTACAAACTTTGTGAACTCTGAACTCTGAAACATACGACCACGATCAGCAACAATTAACTTAGGAGATCCAAATAAAGAAATTACATGCTGAAAATGTTTCTTTAACTCGTTAGCATCCTGACCATGTATGGTCAGGATGCTAACGAGTACAAAAGGCAGTATTTTGAGAAAGCATCAACAACAATTAGTACATATCTATAACCATTTGACTGGGGTAAAGGACCTAATGCATCTGCATGTACAACTTCGAACGGGTTGGATGGCTTTTCCCACGAGTGTATGAATTGAAGGGGAGCTCTCGGAATTTTCTTATGGGTTATGCAAATTAGGCAGTGGTCAATATATTTTTTAACAAATGACTTAAGAGAAGGGAACCAAAAATGTTTTGTAATGAGTTCTTGAGTGTCTTGCCTATTCCTAGGTCATCATGCTCATCATGAAATATTCTAAGCAGACTGAGTCTGTGCCCTTTGGGTACAAAGAACAGATATCTAGGTTCCTCTCCCACTGGTGAGTACCTATAATACAAAAGGTCATTTTTCTTAACATAACGTCTAGAGTCAATCACTCCATCCGTCAACTTTTGGATAAGCTGTTGAGTTTCCTCATCAGCAGCCTGAGCTATTTGGGCCCAGTTTTGTTGTTTGCGGGCCTCACAAATATTAACAGGGTTACGACTCAAATAGTCAGCATGTGACATAGAGGTGCCCTTGCGATATTCAAGCGTAAAATCAAAATCTTGCAAATATATCCACCATCTGGCCACACGTGGTAATAGGTCTTTCTTTTGTTGCGTAGATTTAAGTGCGTTACAGTCTGTAACTACTTTAAAATGAACGCCGACCAGATAGTGCCTATAGTTTTGCAGAGCTTTGACGACAGCAAGAGTTTCAAGCTCGTAGGAGTGATACTTGGGCTCGGCACCCTGGGTTCGTTTGCTGAAATAACCTACTGCTCGTTTGTAATTCTTATCATGAACCTGAAGAAGCACCGCACCATATCCAATGGAACTTGCGTCAGTGTGGACCTCAATGGGCAAGTCGGGATCATATATTGCCAAAACCGGTTCGCTAGTGAGTTCGAAAATTATATTTTGCCGTGCTTCTTCTTGCTCACTACCCCATACAAATGGTACACCTTTCTTAGTTAATTTTGTGATAGGGGCAACTTTAATAGCAAAGCCGGCTATATAGCGGCGGAAGTAACTGGCCAAACCTAAAAATTGACGGACTTGCTTAAGATTCTTTGGGATTGGTGACTCTATCAAAACGTTGGTTTTAGATTCGCTCGGTCGTACCTCTCCTTGACTTATACTTCGGCCTAAATACTCGATTTTAGTTGCTAAGAATGAACATTTCCTTAAATTAATGGAAAAACCAGAATCTGTTAATGTTTTAAGTATTTTGCCTAAAATACCTAAACCCTCGTCAACCGTGTTACTCAGAATTAAGACATCATCGACGTACACCAGGGCTTCACCAGATTCAATATATTGACGAAGAGTTTTAGAAATAATTCTCTGATAGACGATTGGAGCATTTGCTAAACCATATGGCATTTTTAAATATTCATAGTGCCCCTCAGGTGTCACAAAGCCTGTGAGTGGTACTGAGTCACTATCCATTGCTATTTGGTGGAACCCTGTTGCCATGTCGAGACTGCTAAAATATTTGTGTTTACCTAACCTGTCAACGCAGTCATCAATAAGTGGTAATGGAAAGCGATCTTTAATAGTGATCTCATTTAACTTGCGATAATCAACGCACATACGGTCCGACCCGTCCTTCTTCTTAACTAACAAGATTGGGCTCGCGTATTCTGACTCAGATTCTCGTATGATATTTTTCGCAAGAAGTTCTTGAATTATCTCACGAACTTTTAAAATTTCAGTGAACGATAGGCGATACGGTCTATAATTAATAGGAGCGTTACTGTTTAATTTAATTGACATGGTGCCGGTATTGACTGTCGTGGTGGCAGTCCCGTCAATAAAGAAGTTTGAGAATTCGTTAATCACGCCAAGTAATTTTCGCAAGTGTTGACCGGTCAAATCAGTTCTTACATGAGCTTGAGTTGTGACTAACGCATTGTGTATGAAATTAGATCTACGAGTAAGATATTGCCGTTCACGTGTTCGTATGTAAGTAACCCCTTCACGATTAAGTACATCCGTGCCAATAATAATTGGAATATTCAGATTTTCTGGACAAACAGCGTACAAGTCTACTTCCAGAGTTATCTCATTAAATTCTACTGTTAAGGTAACAAAGTAGGTAGACTCAACTTCATGACCACCGATACCTCTCAGTACTCTAAAAGCAGGCTTGCGCGCACATGTAAAATATTTTAATAGTGATGAAGAAATCAATGATATACTAGAGCCACTATCAATAAGAATGTCAACTGGAATTCCTTGAATAACCGCCACCATAATATCCTTGTTCGTAGTATTAAGGTATTCTTGACAAAGGTTAACATTATTTGTATTGCGAGATTCTGATTTTAATTTAGCAAAGCAAGTTTCAATTCTATGGCCAGGTTTTTTACAAAATTTACATAGATCAGATGGATTTTTTTTACTGAAATTATCGTTACCCGGGGTATGTTTAATTTTCTTTGAGCAATTTGATTGTTTATGCCCGTATTGACCACATAGAAAACATTTGCCGTCATCAAATCTACGTTTGCGATTAGAATGGTTGTGATTTACAGAATGATCATTACGCGATCCCGTGTTATATTTTTTGGTAAAAGTTGAAGTATTTGGTTTAACATAAATAGAGAAGAATTCTACTAACTCATTTGGTATTAACTTGGCATTAGTAGCCGAAGCACGGATATGTGGGTCCGTAATGCCCCGTATCACTATAGCTGAAACTAGTTCATCGCTTATTCCTTTAACGATGCGTAACCTAAGTAAAGACCGGCGAGCATAATCTGCATATGTCGGGTATTTGTCCGAGTTAGTGTTCATGACGTCATATAATATATTCGCGACATCTAGCTTCCTAGGACACAAAGGTTTAAATTCCCTTTTGAAATTGCTCCAACTCCGATCATTTGTTACCCACTCGTTAAGCCATGTCCTAGCATCACCTTTCAAACAGTTCCCTATTCGAGACAAACATTCACTATCGTTCCAATTATTTATAACCTTAGCACGGTCAACTTCCTCACACCATGCATCGATGTCGTGAATACTTGGATCGAAGTTAGAAATATAGTATGATTGGTTAGATCTCACCGTCGTGTTGATTGATCGTATCGCGTCTATGATGCGTTCGGTCGCGTTGAGGTCACGGGCCGAGTCAGCACTTGTAGAATGCTCTGGTGAGGATGCAGCGGTAGACCCTGGACAGCCTGTGTGCTCGCCAAGCGTAGCTGCGGGCTCAGTTGACCGTGGCGGCATCGGTATCGTCACCGAAACGTCAGCCGTTGATTCTCCATGGGGCGGCGGAGACGAGTGACGCTGTTCTTCTAACGATGTCAATCTGCCTAAGATTTGTTGCATTTGTTGGGTTAATACATCATCAGAGGGCTTACGTCGTTTACCGTGTTTGGGACTCGAATCTCTTTGATTTAAATGGGAGTCACGACTTCCAGAACGACTTCTACTTATACGATTACTATTAGGCATTTTAACAACTACTCACTAGTGTGAATAAATAATTATTCTTTAAAAAGTGGGTAGCTTCAAAACACTAGCAAAATTATGCCAATAAAGTTTATAAAAATGGATGCAAATAGTTGTAACTAGAGATTATATCAATGCCTTATGTCCACAGAACTTTTTTTTTACAATTTAACCAAGTAAATCAATAGAAATTAATCTATACAGCAATAAAACTTTGCACTCATTAATCAGGTGTAGGAATATTAATTGTATTCAGTTAAAACAATAATTGGCTCACTATTCAGTGTACCTAAATAAATTGGAACGTACTCACCAGAAACAGTCGATGTATACTTAACCACAGCCCTATGGCCTTACGATCTTCGTACAACACGTTTCTATATACTTCCTCGATAAAACGTGCAGGTATGCGATTCAAAACCAATTTGAAAAGTCAAACTGCCTTATCTCAAAACTTAGAATAGATCAGCAGGGCGCGTGAAAGTAGTTATCCCACTTCTGATGTTAGAAACCAGAAGGATAATTAACTAAAAAAAAAATAACACGAAACACAACACTTCTTTTATTTCTTTAACAATTTAAACTTATAACGAAAGCACAAACGGTTATTTTTAAATCAATGAAACAATGAAATACAAACTGAATTAAACGACAAAGATGACAAAATTAAATCAGAAAATAGGCAAGTTGACTACTCAAACTGACAGAGTTTCTCCTTAGCTAGTGAACGCCGCCGAAAGAGAGCGTCAGATTTTTTTTTTTTTGTTTTTTTTTTTTAGGTAGGCCACTTGTAGATCAGCACACTAAGGCTGTGAGTCTACTTAACCGGACTTTAAGAGCGTCAGAATGAGCGCGCTCGCTTTTATAGGTTGCGCCCCACCAAGACTCGTTACTCCCTCTATGCTACCCGTCTTCTGCTAACAATATATATATATATATATAGCATATAGATATAGCTACCTACAAATCAGGGTACCACTGCATAGGCCGTCCTATTTACTCCTTTTTATTTAGTACTTAGTAATTTATGTTGATTTACAATAAAACATTATAATTACAACACCAAATACTTTATTAAAATCTTCTGTTACAATATTTGATGGCCATCTGAATTTTATCTTCCATAATCGTTTCGTGATCCACACAATAACTTAGAAGTATCCTTAGGTACACACCAATTAAATAAGAATATATTATATCTTAAATTTCTTGAATTATTTGCAATTATTGACTTATTATTTGACAAATTATTTAACTTTTTTTAAACCTTTGACATTTACAAAGTGTTGCCAAGTGACCGACTCGCGTTCTCCCCAAACTTTCCCCGAAACCTCCCCAAAATTCAAGATTTGTAAAAAAAACTCATAAATGGCTATTCTTTTTTATTATTGATACAATTTTATACAATTTCAGCAATAGCGTCCATGACTAAATTAGCCTCTTCACTCGCGCCGGTTGCAGTTCCGTACATTTTTTCTGAGTTAAACCTATTTAGCATCTTTGAACTGGGTTTAAAATGAACACATCCTTCTAGCAATTTATATCTTATTCTCAAGATGGATTCGGCAGTGTTAATGGCCAATCTGTTTCGACATTTGTCTTCAATAATAGCTACTTGAGAGAAGGCTCTTTCCGCAACTGCGTTAGAAAAAGATAAAGACAAAATTCCTAGTGCCAATTTGCTAACATTTCCACGGGTATGTTTTATCACCGACTGCATTTTTGAAATTATAAACTTCAATCCAGAACTCATCGGTGTGTTGCGTGGATTTCCAAGTTGTACGATGCAAATCATTCCATTCTGCGGAAACTTTGGAGCCACTCGGCTATCATCGTGCACAGCATTTTGTTTTCGTGTGTGTGCTTTCACAGATTAGTTAGTGGTTTGATCGCGTTCAGACATCATCAGTCCAAATATTCCCCCAAAAATATTGTCCCTCAATTCTAACTTACTTACATAACTTTAAAAAGCTCCCAAACTTGGGGGGATTCCCTCCAATCTGGCATCACTGCATTTACGCAAGTTTCGTTACCATTTTAGTTTAAAATTAAATAAGTTAAAGAAAAAATAGGATTGCGTAATTGGAGGATTTTATTAATTTGAAGATACGTGTGTTAATATATTATAAAAGGTGTGAAATTTAAAAGGTGTCCTAATATCCCTAATATTTTAATTTATATAAAATAAAATGGTTATTTGTTAAAGATAATTTAGAATATCTGAGTAAAACGGAGAACAAGTTTATGCTAAATGTGTAAATATTTTGAGAAAAAGGCCATCTATCAATACGTAACTTAACTTTGATTATTGCTATACGAATAAATTAAAAATCAATTGAATTGAGTAGTTTATATCCAATAGCAGAACCCTACCTAAACTAGTCGGTTATCATTTCGTCACTTTTGTTCTAAGTTATAGCACCATGCAGTGATGGCAATTTAGCATAGTTTATGCTAGATTTAGCATACTTTTATATTGTTTAGCATTTTTATTTGTTGATTAGCATATAGCATATTTTTTAGCATAAAAAATAGTTATTTAATAACAGTTAAACCATGAAACAAACTACCGTTTTACTATCTTGCGTACGACATTTTATAAGACATTCATTACCTTTGTCGTTATGTTGGCAAACAGTGTGGGCCCGCCTTTACATCTCTACTACGTTTATATACTAGAGTCTGGCAAACGAAAGTAGACACTCGAATTATTTGCAAACTTTTTATATGGCAATGCTATACTAATGTCAAACTCAATTTTCCAAAACAAGATGGCGTGTTGTTGGCGATTTGTTGTGATCTTGTTAATAGCGTTTATTCAGCGAAAAGTGAACAAAACTATTAAAAGTGGAGTACGGGAGATGTTGTTTCGCATGATGTCTAAATATCAAGAAAAACAATAGGAGAAAGACGCCGAATTCAAACAAAAACAAGTTTGTTTACGTGTGGTGTTCGATTTCATAAGTTAGTATGACGCTATTAAGTTGATACTTTGTCGTAATCCATAATTTATATTTATCTTTTAGCGAGGAAAAATATTTATCTATTTTGATTCACATTCATTTTATAGTATGTTAAACACCTTCATAATAATGCATTATAGTTATTTAACATACTATTAAATGTTGCATGGTTTTCAACAATTTTTTTCTTTTATAGAAAATCTGGTAGATGTAGCTAGGGTTGATGAAATGGTGAAAACTATTGAAAAACTTACGGATTTAGAGCAGAAAGATAGGATAAGAACCCAGAACCAGTACTTGGATGAAATAGCTTCAATCATTGGTAAGTTTTTACTAGGAGTACATAACTTTTATAAAGATGTAATTGAATTCGTGATTTACAGAACCTAATCATTTTTTTTACCATTCTTTACAGAAGTGAGCGTTACTACATTAAAAAGAATGAAAGAAGAAGGTGCATAAAGGCCATATAAACCCACAGTGTCCGACTTAGATAGTTTTGACATAGATGCTATTCGTAACAAAATTAGCGAATTTTATATCGCAAGAAAACAAGTTTAAAACGAAACACACCAGAACCAGTATATGAAGCTGATGAAATTCTGAAGCAGAATGGGCACGAGGTATTGCGACTTCCCCCCTACCACTGCCATCTAAATGCCATTGAGTTAGTATGGAGTTTGGCTAAACGTAAAGTGGCAAGTAGAAATATTGCTCTGCCTGCAGTGGAGTTAGAGAAAGTTATAAAAGAGTCGTTTGAAAATATAACTCCCGAGGATTGAAATAAAATGACTGATCATGTCATCCATGTTGAAAATAAATATAAAGAAAGGGACAGAATTACAGAAAATAATTTAGAAAGTTTTATAATTAACGTAGGAAACATTGATTATTTAATTATATTATATTTAACATTTCCAGTGACTCTAATAAAACTTTCCACATGGAAGTCTTACATTCAGATTTTGATCGTAGTGAATAAATCAGAACTATTTTAGAACACTGTTGTTTTTTTTTTTAATTCGAATTAAGACACAATATCTAAACTATTACCTACCTAAAGTACCTCTTGTATTTTTATTCCGATGAAATAACATTGATAATTCTAAAGTATCTAATAAGGTTATTCCAGGTATTTCATAGTAGTTTTGGGGTTGCTATGCTGATATTTTTTAAATTTGCCGCGCTTTTTCAGTCTCTACTTTCGTTTGCCACACTATACTGCCTTTACGCTCTCTACCGTAGTTTGGGGATTCCCATACAAAAAATTAATATACCATTTCTTGTAAGAAAAGTGAAATCACTACTTTACTTTGTAAATAAAAGTTCTTACAGTTTATGCAGTGCAGTTGTCAGATTTACGTGCATTATCAATTAATTGGTAATTAATATGCCGCCTAAATACAGTCAGCATTACCGGGCAGAGTGGGAGCAAATGCTGGATTTCAAGAATTGGTTACAGCCTGTCGAAAATGACACGATGAAAGCCTATTGTAATTTACTGTAAGTGCGAAATAATTGCTAAAACCTATTGTTTGAAGTTACATATTTTATCAGCGAAGCATAAAAAAGCTATAGAACCAGTGAAAAATAAAAAAAAAAGACTCAAAGTAAAACAAAATCTGAATACACAGACAGCAGAGTCTTCACTAGCTATGTTTGTGTGCTCACATTGATCGGTTATGGCTGTCGATCAACCAAGATATTAATATTTTATTTGATAGCATACTGTAACTCGATTAAAACATAACATATATATATATATTTGTTGATGTTGTTTAAATAATATTTGAATTTAAATGACATTTTATTTGACATCGAAAATTTTTAGCATAATTTTTAGCTAAATTATACTGCCCTTAGCATAATTTTGGCAAAATTTTAACAGCCGTTTAGCAAGTTTTATGTAAGTCTTATTGGCAACACTGGCACCATGGTCTTAGGTCGGCACGGCCCTGGCAAAGACGTTGAGCACGTTGACGAAAATTAACAGTTAACATTTTCAACCTGTTTCGGAAAAGAATAATGTGTAAAGACGTTGAGCACGTTGACGAAAATTAACAGCTAACATTTTCAACCTGTTTCTGAAACGAATAATGTGTAAAGAAGTTGAGCGCGTTGACGAAAATTAACAGCTAACATTTTGAACCTGTTTCGGAAACGAATAATGTGTAAAGACGTTGCTTGCGTTGACCAAAATTAACAGCTAACATTTTCAACCTGTTTTTTCATTGATGAATAACAGTTAAGTCGTTGACGAATGAAAAGGCGTTAAAAACAGTTTATTGATTCAACATGGATATCTATATGTCAGTGGCAACTGTCAGTGTTTTGTGTAAATCTAGTGAGTGACAGATGACGGTAGATGACACTATGACAGCTTGGAAAATCGAAAAAAGCGCGGGAAATTCGTAACGAAAGGGCGCCTTTTTTTTAAACAAATTTTCATAAAATTATTTTATTCATTCTAAGTTCATTTTCTAGCTATTTTCATGATGGGGAAGAAGGGAAACCCCAAGAAAAGGAAAAAAGAAGACAGTTCGTCATCTGCTCCACCGTTGGTGTCCTCTGAAGACGACGGTGGAGCCTCAAGCTCTTCAGAGGAATCTATGCCAGTAGAAAAAGATAAGTATCAGGAATTCAGGATTCCTGACTACATTCGGTCATATCCTGAAAATGGAGGTAATTTTGAATACGTTGTATTTTTAGAAAGTATAGACTCAGTCCCGATCGGCGATAGAGACATGATGTCCCTTTCAACCAATATAAAGAAATATAATAAGGGCGTAAAACAACTACTACGAATGAACCGATACAAAATTGGTGTTATTTTTGAACGACCTGGTTTAGCCAATGCAGCACTAATGAATCGAAAATTTCTAGATAGTTTCAAATTGAAAGCCAGTATTCCTGCAGCTGCAACGGAGAACACAGGTGTTATCATGCATGTTCCCATTGAACCTAGCAACGAACACATCTACAACGCGATAACTAGTACCAAAAATATTATATCTATTAGAGGATTTATGCGCCGCACTATTTCAGAAGGAGGAGGGGTGTCCTTTCAGCCTACGAAGACGGTGTCCATCACATTCTCGTGTGCAGTGATACCAGATAGTGTAGACCTGAATAGCTGGAGGTTCGAAGTGCGTCCTTACATTCCGCCGGTTAAACAATGCCTGAAGTGTTTAAGGTATGGTCACATAGCCAAATTTTGTAAGAACTCCCAAAGATGTTCCATATGTACAAAGGACCATAATTATAAAGAATGCCAAATACCATCAACTGAGGCAACATGTTGCCACTGTCAAGGTAAACATGTAGCTATTTCATCACAGTGTCCAGTCAAGCAAAAAAAAGTTGAAGAAAACAAAAACAAAATTAATAAAAAATCATTTACAGATTTATTCAATGAAAAGTCATTTCCATCTCTTTCAAAGTCCAGTCCTGCAAAACAATTACAATCACTAATTGAAACAGAACCAATCTTAAATATTTTAATACAGACAATAGTAACATTAATTTCTCAAAATAAAAATAACGATAAGAGTATTTGCACTCAAAGTATAAAAGATGTTCTATTATCAAAAATTCAGAATAATATAAATAAACCTTAATTTTATGGATCAGCTAAATATTGTACAGTGGAATGCTCAGAGTATCAATAGTAACAAACATGCTTTTTCGTATTTTTTACATGAGTATAATATACATGTAGCTTTATTGTGTGAGACTTGGCTCAAGCCTCACATGAGATTTAGTATTAAAGGATATAATATAGTAAGATTAGACTCAGGTAATACATACAATAGTGTAGCTATTTTAATACATAACAGTTTACAATTTAGTAAAATAGATACTTTATATGATGATTCAATACAAAATATAGCGATTCGTTTAAAATATGGCAATAATAAAGAAATTTCATTAGTCAGTTTTTATAGTCCCGGAAACGCTTTATTTACTAAGTATAAGTTTGATAATTTAATTCGCAGTATTCCTGGTCCTCTCTTGGTGGGTGGAGATTTCAATGCACACCATTCGGCTTGGGGATGTAACAGTGTGAACATTCGCGGCCGAGAGGTGCTTGAAGTCATTAATGACTTTAATTTGGTTTTATTAAATGATGGAGAAATGACTACTGTAGGCTCTGATAGGTGGCAAAGAAATGCACTTGATTTGACTGTAGTATCAGCTTCAATTTCATTGTCTTGTAACTGGTCTGTCCATGACGATCCTTTAGGTAGTTACCATTTGCCTGTAATTACAAAGGTACTTATTAATAACAATTATAATATCCCACATGAGACAGAATATTCAAATTTACCAAAACATTTTAATTTTAACTTGGTTGATTGGGAAATATATAGGAAGAGTGTTGATAGTTTGATAGTGGAATTTAAAATTATTCAAGATAACCCATTACAGTCATATAATGACTTGATAAAGTTGTTAAATTTAGCTATTATTAAATCATTACCATCAACTTTAAGACCTGCTACATCTTTTGATACGTCATTAGTAAATAATAATCGTAAAAAACGCATCCCATTACCATGGTGGAATTTGAATTGCACTAAAGCAGTAGAAGACTCTAGGAATGCCTATGTAGAATTCAAGTACAATCCCACATTAGAAAAATATATTAAGTTTAAAAAATTACAAGCTCTTAAAAAGTTAGTGTTGAAAAGAGAAAGATATTTAAGTTGGATTTCTTTATGTGAGTCATTTAACAGAACTACTCCATTATCTAGCGTTTGGCAATTTTCAAAAAGATTTAATAAAACATTTACACCTCCAAGTAGTAATATTTCTCCTTGGGTATTCGATTTTCTTAAAAAATATACTCCAGATACAGTTGAGGGGCCATTTCAATCAATTCCTCATGAAGTAAAAGTTTCAGGACATTATGAATATCTAATTTATCCATTTTCTCTTCAGGAATTAAAATCTGCAATATCATCTAGACGTGATTCAGCTTTTGGCCTTGATGGAATACCTTATAAAATGTTGAAATATGTATCAATTAAGGCACTTTCTGACATACTAAGTGTTTTCAATTTACTCTGGCAGGAAATGATCATCCCTAATGAATGGAAAACAGATTGTCTCAGTCCAGTACTTAAGCCTAACAAAGAAAGACACAAAGTAGAATCATATAGGCCAGTAGCATTAACATCATGCATGGGGAAAACCTTTGAACAATTAATTAAACAAAGGCTAGAATTTTATATAGAAAGTAATAGTCTATTACCATCCAATCAATTTGGCTTTCGACGTGGTTGCTCCACTCGAGATAGCATTTCTCATTTACTATTAGATATATACAATTCTAATAAAATGGACAATTATTTTGTTGGTGTCTTCTTTGATATAGTGGGTGCATTCAACAACATCAATTTGCACATTTTGTGTGTTGAACTTCGGGCCCTTGGTATTCCTGAAAAAATTATATTATGGATCTTTAAATTTTTACATGGTAGAGAAGTATATGTCAAAGTGAATAAACGTTTAATAGGGCCACGTTTTTCATACAAAGGGGTATGTCAAGGTGGCATTCTCAGTCCATTGATTTATCTTCTCCAAGGAACTTGTACCTAAGGTAGAAGATCCTTGATCTTCTCTATCTACATAGACTAAACATTGTACTTGGTCTTGAAGTGGCAAATTTACAGTTTGCAGATGATTTGGTTATCTATGCTTCAGGTTCAGATATAGGTTCTGTTGAAAGAATTTTAAACACAGCTTTAACTCGGCTAAAGATCTATTTTCATTATCTAAACTTGGATATTAGTCCAGAAAAATCTAAAGTCATAGTGTTTGGTGAATGTGAAATAGACCTACATATTTATTACAATAATAGTGTTCTTCCAATAGTGAATGAAGTGAAGTTTCTGGGTATCATTTTTACAAGCAACCTTTCATGGACTAAGTATGTTGATTATCTGTTAGGTAGAGCTAATAAAGCATTTAATTTTGTAAAGTCGCTGTCAATTGCAGCTGATCCTAAAATTTTGCTAATGCTATATAAATCTTTAGTACGTAGTCATTTTGAATATGGATTTTTATGCTTTGGTTCTGATCAGAGATTGGTTCACAAATTGGATATTCTGCAAAACCACAATCTTAGATGTGTAACTGGTGCAATGAAGACAACTCCAATTAATTCACTTCAAATTGAGTGCTACACTCCTCCTATGAATATAAGATTTCAGTTTTTAAAATCCTTATACATTCTCAAGCTTTTATCTTTCGAAAAACATCCTTTATTAAAGAAAATATTATTTTATCATACAGTATACAGTCCCTCTAACTCCGTAAATGTCCCTTATATATTTCATGACTTTTCTATTTTAATGAGTATTGATTTTACACGTGCAGCCTGTGGGTTAGTCATACGCAAAGGGCTTATAGCGCTCTCCGTGTCCAGTATAATAACGCTTTTAGGATTCTGTTGGGGCTTCCATGTTTCTGTAGTGCGTCGGCCATGTTTGCGGAAGGGAGAGTGGATAGCTTTCAAGCAATTATGCGCAAGAGAGCGGCATCCCTGATGCACAGGATGCGGGGGAGCGCCAACAGTATCCTGAGAGTGATTGTGGACAAGCCAGACTGTCCGTTCCTGTTTTATTGGACCCGTTTGCATAACGGCGGGTCTAGTGCAGCAGACGGACTAAAATACATGAATTAGATTGTAGAATTTTTAATTGTATTTGATTTTAATTTTTAATTTTAATTTTATAATTTTAAATTTATTATTTTGAAATTTTAATTTAATGTATTTGAGTATTTTATGATAAATTGTTACTAACATAGTATAAGTTGTCTTACTAACACTATGGATTTTATGTCTGATGTATAATAAATAATAATAATAATAATAATATCAAATTGAGAAATGTAAAGGCAGATGGCCATGTTACTCTGGTAATTATATTAGCAAATTCTGGCCCATGGACATTTACATCAACCGTGAACTACAGTTAATTGCAGAGTTCCCTGGGTACAGGCATATATTTACTGATGGATCCAAAAACAATAGAAATGTTTCGCTAGCCATTTATCAACCTCATCTTACTGTTGGACATGGAGTTCGGTTACCTGGAGCCATGACTATATTTACAGCAGAATCTCTAGCCATTTTAACAGCTCTGCAGTATATACATGAAAAGAATCTTGGGCACACAACTTGGCTTATAGTGACCGACTGCATGAGTGTTCTCATGACCTTAATAAACCCGAAACTGGACGCCAATACCGGAAATATTTTATATGAGATTCGGACTTGACTTACGCTGATCTTTGTTCTAGAGGATTTACGATAAGTTTAATATGGACACCCTCCCACATAGGAGTAACAGGAAACAAAAACGCAGATCATCTTGCAAGAGTTATTGCTGACGTTGACAACGTTGACATCCCAGAAACGAGAAATGTTGCCATACCAAGCAGTGTTGCCAACAAGACTTACATAATACTTGCTAAACGGCTGTTAAAATTATGCCAAAATTATGCTAAAGACAGTATAATTTAGCTAAAAATTATGCTAAAAATTTTCGATGTCAAATAAAACGTCATTGTAAATTTAAATATTATTAAATCAACATCAACAAATATATATATGTTATGTTTTAATCGAGTTACATTATGCTATCAAATAAAATATGAATATCTTGGTTGATCGACAACCATAACCGAACAATGTGAGCACACAAACATAGCTGCTGTCTGTGTATTCAGATTTTGTTTTACGTTGGGATTTTTTTTTTTTTTTTACTTTTCACTGGTTCTATAGCTTTTTATGCTTTGCTGATAAAGTATGTAACTTCAAACAATAGATATTAGCAATTATTTCGCACTTACAGTAATTACAATAGGCTTTCATCGTATCATTTTCGACAGGCTGTAACAAATCCTTGAAATCCAGCATTTGCTCCCACTCTGCCCGGTAATGCTGACTGTATTTAGGCGTCATATTAATTACCAATTAATTGATAATGCACGTAAAACTGACAACTGCACTGCATAAACTGTAAGATCTTTTATTTATAAAGTAGTAATTTCACTTTT
Organism: Tholera decimalis; assembly: GCA_943138885.2. Classification (NCBI taxonomy): domain Eukaryota; kingdom Metazoa; phylum Arthropoda; class Insecta; order Lepidoptera; family Noctuidae; genus Tholera; species Tholera decimalis. The sequence goes on along the minus strand of OW964566.2, from coordinate 433,615 downwards.
CTTACAAGAAAAAGGAAGACAATGAATAATGATTATCTATGGTATATGAAATTACATTTGTATGGGAATCCCCAAATTACGGTAGAGAGCGTTTGATGTAAAGGCGGGCCCACACTGATTGCCAATATAACGACAAAGGTAATGAATCCTTTGTCGTTATGTTGGCAACCAGTGTTGCCACCTTATGTCTCATAAAATGTCGAACGCAAGATAGTAAAACGGTAGTTTGTGTCATGGTTTAACTTTTATTAAATAACTATATTTTATGCCAAAAAATATGCTATATGCTAAACAACAAATAAAAATGCTAAACAATATAAAAGTATGCTAAATCTAGCATAAATTATGCTAAATTGGCATCACTGAACCAAGCTCCGACCTCCTTATCAAATTACGTGAACAAAACACCTGTATTTGGCATGAGAACTGGCAAGAAACACTAAGAACTAAAGGAAAATGGTATGCGAAAATAAATCAAACCATTGGTTCTGCGCCCTGGTTCACCAGATATATTCTTCCTAAGAGCTGAAAATTTTACACTACTTTAAATCGTCTTATGGTGAACGCAGACCTAGCCGCACCGCAGTCTCTACAGTCCCCGCAGTCATCGCTTTTTGTCAATGGCCTCGCACATCTATCCGCGCCGCAGTCGCTGCAGTCGTTCCCGTCAGTGTTGCCAGATTTTTGAAAGCATTATCTATCCGAAGATTTAAAAAATCTGTATAAAATCTGTATTTGGTATTGGTATTTTGCTCTTTTGTGTAATTTTATCTGTAGGTGCTATAATAGGGAATAAGCAAGTAATTATTTATACGAGAATAAGTAATTTCATTATAAACCGTTGACAGAGATTCTCTGTCTACTTTATAACTCTGGCAACACTGCGCGCCGTGGATGCGAATGACGTCATCCGCGCTGCGTGCGGGTGACGTCATCAGCTGCGGCTAGGGGAGTTCGGTCGTTTCAGGGACTGCGGCGACTGCGGCGCGGGTAGGTGTGCGAAGTTGCATAGAACTTCATATAAAGAATTCGAATGCAAAGACTGCGGCGCGTGCGGCGCGGCTAGGTCTGCGTTCACCATTAGACTTGGATATGGAAGATTTATTTATTTATTTATTTATTTATTTATTTATAACAAAATCCACAGCTCTTAAAACAATGTTTTATAGTAACTTAAATCTAATCTTACAGCCAATTACGGATTTACAATTTATTCACTAGTAACAAACATGTAGGAAATATTTTTTTATAAGATTAACATTATTATACAGTATTAAGAAGTGTGCATGGGGAGTATTAAATGACTGTGTCTTGGTGCGTGCGCGTGTGTGTGTGTGTATGTGTGTGTGTAGGTATATGGTGTATGATGAATGCCTGTAGTGTACCATACTCATACATGTAGTGTACATACTTAATCTCGTACTATTTTACTTCTGTTAGGATCTGATTAGGTAAATCGACATGTACAGAGGATAAAAGTTGCTTCCTAAACATACCTTTTTTGGAGTTAAATATATCCAGATGGGAGAAGTTTTTGTTAAAAGTCCTTAGTATTCTACTAATAACTAAATTCTGAGCGTAGTTTGTACTGGCATGTGGTACATCGAAAAGCTGAGTGTGCCTAGTCCGTCGTGACGGTGTGCTCAATCTCAAAACTAAGTTACTTAGATCAGCGCAGTCTATATTTCCACTACAAATATTATAAAGAAACAGCATGTCCAAAATCGTACGTCTGTCCTGCAAAGGAAGAATGTTATGATGTTTACATGATAGAAGATAATCTTTTTGTTTAAAGCCAGTGCGGTAGTTAATATACTTTACAAATTTAGATTGTATAGATTCAATCTGCTGCATATAAACCAAGTAATGTGGATTCCAGATGCAGCTGCAGTATTCTAAAATACTGCGTATGAATGCAAAATATAGTATTTTAATGCAATCTATATCGGTAAATAATTTACATATTCGCATAATAAATCCCAGACTTTTGTATGCCTTACCGACGATATGAGACACATGCTCCGAAAACAACAGTTTTGAATCCAGGACGACACCAAGATCCAAATTCAATGCACATTTAGCCAGAATGAAAATTATAACATCACCTGTTTGTATTAATTGTGAATTAGGATGTGATCAGACCCTAGATCATATAATTTTTGAATGCCCTGCATATGATTTACAGAGAATTCCTCTAATTGATAATTTTTTGGAAATATATAAAACACTCAAGGTTTGCTGGAAAATTACAGTACGTACATACAGGGTTGGATTTATGTATGTTGAAAAAGATAGTACAAACAAATGAAAAAGATAGTATTTATAAAAAAAATATAGTACACTTTCATTTTTTTTTAATTTAACATATAATTGTCATTAAAATCAACACTCGTTAAGCCAAAATTTACTCCTCTTCTAAGTTTATCAGTTCCTGAATATTACTATTAGTTCAATCTTCATCCTTGGCATTTAATCTCATCAACATATCCTCAGTAGGAATAAAATCAGTAAAATTCCCACTTTTGCTGCCGCTTTTGATAGCGTCACAAGACAATAAAATGGTATTTTAAATACAAATTATTATAGTACAAAATCTAACTCTGGTAAAGAGAGAAGTCTACTTCGGTCATCAACACAGAAAACCTTGAAAGATCGGAATTCGGTCGGAATATTCATAATTATGACGTAAAACTAAGCATTCGGGAGCAAACTTCAAATTATAGTATGTTAGCGTACTATCCTTAGATGTGGATAGTATATAGTACAAAGGGCGAAATTATAGTATAAATACTATAATTATAGTACAAAATCCAACCCTGCGTACATAGCACTGTGTAAATTTATTGACAGCACCGGATGGGCTATTTGACCGATCGGGACGACGTATTAGAAGGATATGACCCTGGATATGACCTTACTTTACAACATGATTATGACGAATACACGGATATGACACCATATTATTACGAATTTGACTTTAATGAATACTGAAGACATGGCTTTGGCCTTAAATAAACTACTAAAGACGTGGCTTCGCCCTTACTTATTTTTGGACAAGAAGGATGAAACTGAAGACGAGCCTTAGGCCTTACTTTTAGACAAGAAGGATAATATGCACTGAAGACGAGGCGGTATGGTCTAAGACCTTAGCCTGCCCGAGAAGGGCGAAGGAAAAAAAAAAAAAAAAACTATGACAGCTTTTTCGGAATGGATTATTCCTGTGGTTTAATCTGAAAAACTGAAAAATATTAATGAAATTTTAATTATTTGCCTCTTGGCCTTGCCTGAAAGCGAGTCACATCTCACTTAATGTTTAATTAAAGCCCAATTTAAAGTATGCGTAGCATAATAGCATCGATATTTCATAAAAAAAACATTGCTATTTGTACTCAGTGTATGAAAAATAATATATTATACAGTAGTAGTAAATATTCTGCAAAGGTATGTTTGTTGAAATCACAAAGAGAAGAAGTGGAAAAGATATAAGAACATTTTGGATATTAGACAGGGAGTGATGAAGCTGAGCCGGGGGCAGGGGAGTGGCCGCGGCGCGTGGTGTCGGGGCTGCAGCCCACGGGCGCGCTGCACGTCGGGAACTACTTCGGCGCGGTGCGGCGCTGCGTGCGCCTGCAGGAGCAGGGCGACGACCTCATGATATTCATAGCCGACTTGCACTCGCTCACTACACATCAGGTTCTCACCCTATCTAAGTTCATGCACCTGTGCTACATGATGTGCGTTAGGGCTTGGTGTTAGAAATAAAGTTGCATGACTGTGATAGTGATAAATAATTGACTGGTTTGTATTGAATGTTTTAAAATATTTTTCTATAAAACAATACTTCCATGTATATAGGTTATGTAGCCTTATCTTTTCATAGACATATTTAATTGTTTGTGAGAAGTATCTATAATCAGTATGTCTATACAATTAAAAGCATTTTTATATGTATCCATCTAAAATGGTCTAGAATGTTACTAACCTAAATGTCAACTATGCTAAAATTTATAAAATAGTTAGTCATAGAATAAAAAAATTATGCTTCCCTTCCCAGACCTGTACATTGATTAGATATTTTCACATTTATATGAATTTGAGGATACCTTCGACATAAAGTCTTTGTACCTATGTGTATGAAGTGTAATTTTATAAATGTCAGTATTGGCTTTTTTAGGGTTCCATAGCCGAATGGCAAAAAACGGAACCCTTATAGTTTCGACATGTCTGTCCGTCTGTCTGTCTGTCCGTCCGTCAGTATGTCACAGTCATTTTATTCCGAAACTATAAGGACTATATGTGTGCGTTACCCCAGCGGAATGTTGTCGCTTTTCAGGAGTTCGGCTTGAAAGATAATTAGTACCCCATCTCGTATAAATGTGCCCGAAATTTAGAATTTGTGTGTCAAGCCGATCCAAAGATATTCACAAAAATCAGATTCCGCTGGAGTAACGTTACCCCAGCGGCATGTTTTTTAACCGGTGGTCGTAGCTAAGTACAAACTAGCTACATGGATAGATCACATTTGTGCCTAAATGTGCCCAAGAAATTAAATTTGTGCGTCTTGAGGTTTCAGAGTTATTCAAGATGCCGCTGGGGTAACGTTTAGCAAATTGCTATACCTCTCAAACGGCATGACATACAACTACGATTTTTTTTACTACGGTGGGTCCTAATTTGTGCTTATACTGTGCAATTTAATTTTTTCTATAATTGACACCATTGGAAAATAAGAAATTGATTTTCAAAAACCCTAAAATCGATCTTTGCACTTCAATGAGAAACCCTAGAAACTTACCAATTATGGTGGTTTGTAACTTTTATGAACACAAAGCATCATGTTAAATTAGATGTATCTATTCCAACTCCTCAGAGAGCTATTCCATTTTAATTAAAATTTAGCTACGCTTAAATGTAACACTCCAATACACGAGTTATTATTAAGTGACGGTAATTATGATTCGACAAATAATATGTACCTTTATTCAATTGCTTATCCTTAAAGTTTCAGCTGAAAAATTCTTGTAACTACACAGATATAAGAAGAAAACCATAGGGAAAGAAATTTCACGATTAACCGAACAAATTCGAATGACTGTATAAAAGCGGCCGTGCAGTACATTGTGCCAACCTTTTTAAATTCGTAGTACACGATTTCCTTTTTTGAAACAGTCTCACACAAAAGTGTTACATAAAATTATTTATTGGTTTGTAAAAGTATGTAAGCCATATTATATTGAGGATTTGCAAATCTTTAACTTTCAGTCAAAAGTTAGAACATATGTAACTACGTACCTACAGCAATTTAATAAAGACTACACTATGTATATTGACTTGACTTATGTGTTGTGTTTATGTGACTGTCTTCAGTTGCCGACAATTACTCGTATGTGAAGGGTGTGTGCGCATTGTTTTTTCCCAGTAATTCAAGGCATTGTGTGTATAATCACGACGCGCGTACTTTCTGATTTTAAGGTAAGTTTATTTATCTGTTTGTATTTCGATTTAATTAGAGTTATGTCCACAGCTCCTGCACTTTAATTGCGTAACGCGTAACACAATTAGCTCGCGGCTATCCTTTTATCATTGCGCAATAATACACGTCGTAAATCCGGACTTGTATACACTGCCGGTCAAGTATGAGACCAGTATAAAAAAATTGAGAAAAAATTAAAACTAAATATTTTTAAAACTTTTTGAAAAACGGTTTTTATTTTCATGTTGCACACAAGATTTTAAAATAAAAATTATATGATGTCTTGAAGAATACAATGTTTAAAAAAACTACACAAGAGATTTCATACACATTTTTCATCAAAATAGCCTCCTTTACATTTTATGACCTGTTTAACCAACCTTGGCATGCGAGCAATTAATTTATGTATGGTCTCTTGCGAGATATTCTTCCAGCTTTCTTCTAATGCATTCCACATGGCCTGCTGTGAAGAAGGACAGCATTCCAGGACGTTTCGGTCAAGCTTTTCCCACAAAAGCTCTATAGGGTTAAGATCCGGGCTTTGGGGTGGCCATGTCATGTTTTTCAACACTTTTTCTGACTGTTTCTTGTCTAAATAGTCCCTACATAATTTTGAACTATGCTTTGTATCATTATCTTGTTGGAAAATAAATCCTTTGTTAATTAACTTCAGCCCGGAGGGAATAGCATTTTTTCCAAAATTTCTTTATGCTGCTCCTTTTTCATAATTCCTTTGATTTGGACCAGATTACCAGTTCCATAGCCTAAGAAACAATCCCAGACCATAACAGATCCGCCACCATGCTTGACAGTCGGAACTACACACTATGGCATCATCTTTTCTTCGGCGGAACATCGATACAGATGCCAGCACATCGAGCTATCCGAAACTGTAAAATTTTCCCAATCAACTTTGAACCGTTTTGCGATAAAGTTGAAAGTCTATTAAAGACATTTTACAGTTTTTTTTTTCTTCTCTTCTTTGGCAACTGAGCCGGTGTCGACTATTCTGCCAGTGTCATGTTATGACGGCAGCGAAGGTAGGCCGTCGAACTTTGTACTTTGTGGTAGCTGTTAGATTGTAGAAGCTTGATATGCTGACGTCTGTAGATAGACTTAAGTGAAAAATCTGTGATTTTGATACTCAAAATTATCAATAATAAGTTAAATAACACTTAAACATACGAAAATACTTTTTCAATTAAAATCGTTAAAGATAAATACTTCACACTTGTTTTTAATCCATACTTAATATTATAAATGTGAAAGTAACGCTGTCTGTCCGTGTGTTACCTTTTCACGCCTAAATTGCTGAACCGAATTAGATGAAATTTGGCATGGGAATAGTCTAGGACCCTGGGAAGGACATAGGATAGTTTTATCCCGAAATTCCTGAGGGATCGGGATTTAAGCGGGAAACCCCTCCCACGCGAACGAAGTCGCGGGCAGAAGCTAGTTTCCCATAAATAAAGCTGCTTACGTTAACTATACATACTTCTTAAATGATATGACGTACGACATGACGGCGGCGCACAGTGGTCCGGATTTTCAAAATGATGGACTTACGATCGAATATGGTTATTTCACTAAATAAAAAATGGGATCGAATAGTATATATAACGCTGATCAATATTTATTATTACAATTTTTTGATAAAATTACTCCTTCACGGCAAAAAAAAATATTGAAAAAAAAAATGTATGGGAGAAAATCTATTTTTTTTTCTCCGGCTAGTATCAAAGTATAGCAACCAAACCTTATATTCTAGTAAGTACTTGTTGCCCTTAATACGACGACATATAATTTGCTTGCGTATCCCTGCGGCCTTGGCGCCTACGATGATTCAAAGTTTCAAATTTTTAAGTCGATTTTTCTTAATGTTTTTGACGATTCATCTTAAAAGAAACGGTTAGAAATTGATAAAGTCCTGAAAAGGGCTATTTTTAGAAGTCCTGAAGAGGACTATTTTATGCAGTCCTGATAAAGACTATTTTAATTAACGACTTATCTTACTAACTCAATTCAAACAATAACAATATCACTAAATTTGTCACGCTATTACGCTAATGGATCGTCCATATTTTCAGTTTCTTCTGTTGTTACCTCAGGCAACAGCAAAAGCTCTTTAACATCCGAAAAAAATCGAAATGTTTTGAATTGTTGTATTTTGGTCGAATATGGGATAAATATGGGTCCGAACTAATTAAAAAAATATGCAACAAGTCTTCGTTGGTCTTCATTCTGTTAAATTTTCTTGTGTGATTTTCACGAACTCTTCGAATGTATGATGTATGAGCAGCTTGTGCACACTTGCGGGCATATAAACCACGGGTATAGATGAACAAACATCTCAGCTGTATCTCGACAATACGTTCTAAATTTTTCAATATCTATGGCATATCCAGATGAAATTGTTTGAAGAATAGCCGCGAAATGCTTTAGTAGGTCTTTATCAATATTGTTAATTTCGGCAGATTTCTCATAATCTCTACAAAACCTTCTGGCTGTATTTCAGACGTTTGTGGTTCCAAAGCCTTGCTTAACAAAATCTACAAGAATTCCCATTTGCTGCTTGAATTCTTCTTGTGTCAGTTGTTTTTCTCGTACAGGTCTTGAAAATACTTCAAACAGCTTGTTCATCTCAGTCGGCTTAGGAAAGCAAATATTGCAGGCAGATGCAGATGAAGTATCAGTTATAAACTTATAATAGTGGCCAATTTTCCGTCGATCATTGTCATATGAAGGTCATGATTAATCTCCAGCCCGGCTCCAATCTCCACACTTTGTAGGACCAATATTATCTATTTATTATTTCAATGAAGCTTCTTCTTGCTTGATATATTCTACTGTCTCTTCACAAAATTCAAACTTAATAGGCCTACAATAATGGGTTGAAGAATGTGTTGAGTTTTCCCATATGGTGATATTATTAGAAACTAATTTAAGAGGGACAAGACTTGACATAAATACCGATGAATCACTGAAGTTTACATCTTCACTTCTTTGCTTGTAGGTGCTTTGTGAAGAAGCTCCATCGAAACCCCATTTACTGATTAACTTCAATCCTTCATTTAACGAATCAACTTGGGTACCAGTAATCTGAAGAATCTTTTGGACTGTCAGATCCAGTAGGGCTTGAATCTTCACTTTAGCTCCTCTCTCAGTAATTTCTAAATCGCTTGGATAGCATCTTTTCTTAGCTTCAATGAGTTTGTCATACGATGGTAAAACTGAAACTTCACAATCTATCAGCACTTTCCTTAAACACAAATATTTCCACTTTGACAGATTCAAAATGTATAAAGACCTAGAGCGTGATCTTCGTCTAAAGATTTTTTGCTTACTTTGTTTTTAAACAAAGTGGTTTGAGCAATCGCAACACTATCAGGGTTTTTCGTTATATGATCAATAATATTAGCTAAGTCATTCTTCTTTTCTGTCTCTCTCTTAAGTCTTGTGACTAATGCGAAAGTGAGTTCTTTCGGTGAGTATTCCAGAAGAGACCCTGAACGTCTTTTCTTCTGTTTGTTGCCCAGGCCAACAACGATTTCCTAATCTACTATGAACTAAATCCATAGATGTGCCTACAGTTGATGTGGACGGAATCACAGCTGCTACAGTATGGATATCAACGGAAGTACTCGTAATGTCTGACGATATGTTTTCGATAACTTCATCTTGAGCTAGAAAAATTTCTGATAAATTCACTGTAGTGCAATTTGGCCAACTAATATTTGATTGTAACCACTCAGCATGTTTGTTCATGAACATCTTCTGATTTCTGGAAGCACTTGCCCATCTGCGACTCATATATTTTTTTTAAAAAGGTCTTAATTATTTCTGAATCTTCTGAACATATTTCAACTGGGATGCGCACAATAATAGCTTCATATAGTCGTGTCCAATTTTTCATGTCTCCTTCACCACGAAGGAACATAAAAATATCTAAATTCTTAACAAATGCAGCCATAAGGAAACTCACAAAACTTTCACACAGCACGGATAATGATGTTGCTTCCTCAAGGGTTGAGAAACAATTGCCCTTAATTGTTACCTGCACACATATTTATAACAAACACAAGTTCGCAAGTAGTGACTGATATAATTAGTACCGCTGCGTTCAACAACCAATCAGCGTGTCGATATTACCCCTACCACCCTTTGGTGGTGGGGGTTAATTATTATTTTATCAAAGTAATACTTTTAGTCATTTAGGTATAGATAGTCATCGTCAGCACATGACTGTCTTCAATTACATGCATCAAGTTTTCAAAAAGTCAAAATTTATTATTGTTTTATAAATGAAATGCCTACCAAATGCCTAAATTTATATTTTTTAATTCTTATTGTATTGAAAACAAAAAATTTTTTAGTTCTTCTTAATTGTAAAACTCGTTAATAGCCATTAGAAAATACAACATAAAAATTTGAAACTTTGAATCATCGTAGGCGCCAAGGCCGCAGGGATATGCAAGCAAATTATATGTCGTCGTATTAAGGGCAACAAGTACTTACTAGAATATAAGGTTTGGTTGCTATACTTTGATACTAGCCGGAGAAAAAAAATAAAATAGATTTTCTCCCATACATTTTTTTTTCAATATTTTTTTTTGCCGTGAAGGAGCAATTTTATCGAAAAATTGTAATAATAAATATTAATCAGCGTTATATATACTATTCGATCCCATTTTTTATTTAGTGAAATAACCATATTCGATCGTAAGTCCATCATTTTGAAAATCCGGACCACTGTGCGGCGCCGTAGCAATGTCATCGCCGTTCCAAATAATAATATTGCTTCCAAATCACCCAATAGTTCCTAATGACTTAGGCCTATGAAATTACGCCTACGTTGTAATTAAAAACAACGGTAAGTGGTAAAAGTGCTGTCATACTCATCATACATAATATATTATGTAACCTTATAAGGCCATGAGAACATATCGGTAAGTATGGAGTTATGTTCAAAATCAAACTTTATTAACATAATGTTTGTAATAAACTCGTCAATAAAGTCACTACTCTCTGATAACTCTCTACGTTACATATTTATATAAAAGTAAGTAAATGGTTATTTAAACCATTTGTACGCACCTGTACCCATCAAAATTTAATTAAAATACTACAAATTTAAGAAGGTTGGCACAATGTACTACGCGGCCGCTTTTATACAGTCATTCGAATTTGTTCGGTTAATCATAAAATTTATTTTCCTATGGTTTTCTTCTTATATCTGTGTAGTTACAAAGACTTTTCAGTTGAAACTTTAGGTATAAGCAATTGAATAAAGGTACGTATTATTTGTCGAATCATAATTACCGTCACATAATAATAACTCATGTATTGGAGTGTTACATTTAAGCGTAGCCAGATTTTAATTAAAATGGAATAGCTCTCTGAGGAGTTGGAATAGAAACATCTAATTTCGGATGATGCTTTATGTTCATAAAAGGTACAAACCACCGTAATTGGTAAGTTTCTAGGCTTTCTCATTGAAGCACAAGGATCGATTTTAGGGTTTTTGAAAATCAATTTCTTATTTTCCAACGGTGTCGATTATAGAAGAAATTAAATTGCACAGCATAAGCACAAATTAGGACCCACCGTAGTAAAAAAAATCGTAGTTGTATGTCATGCCGTTTGAGAGGTACAGCAATTTGCTAAACGTTACCCCAGCGGCATCTTGAATAACTCTGAAACCTCACAAGACGCACAAATTTAATTTTTTGGGCACATTTAGGCACAAATGTGATCTATCTATGTAGCTTGTTTGTACTCATAGCCGCTGGGGTAACGTTAATCCAGCGGAATCTGTTTTTCGTGAATATCTTTGGATCGGCTGGACGCACAAATTCTAAATTACGGGCACATTTACACGAGATGGGGTACTAATTATCTTTCAAGCCAAAATCCTGAAAAGCGACAACATTCCGCTGGGGTAACGCACACGGACTATACATGTAAAACTTGGTAGATAGATGTATTCTGTGAACCGATTTTAAGAGAAAATTTAAAAAACATTTAAAATAAAGGGGGCACCCCATACATGGAACTGAAACTGAAAATATTTTTTTTTCATGAAACCTATACTTGTGTGGTATCTATAGACAGGTCTTTAAAAATGACATTAAGGTTTCTAAAATGACTTTTCATAAAGTTAATCCTTTAAAAGATATACGCTTCCAAAGTGGTAAAATGTGTCCCCCCCTCTAACTTCTATAATAATGAAGTGAAACATCTAAAAAAACCATATGTTGTAGATCTCAATGTAAACTTTCAACAAAAATTGGTTTGAACGAGATCGAGTCGGCAGTTTTTGAGATACAGTATATTTTCTAAAACCGCAAATATAACTTTGTAATTCATACAAATACAATGTTATTTGGTATTAAATTTGTGGTAGGATCCACAGCAGCTGCAGCAGAATGTGCTGGAGCTGACGGCGTGCTTGCTGGCAGCGGGCGTGGACCCCGAGCGCAGCGTGCTGTTCACGCAGTCCAGCGTGCCGGGCCACGCCGAGCTGTGCTGGCTGCTCACGTGCCTGGCCACGCACGCGCGCCTGGCGCACCTGCCCCAGTACAAAGAGAAGGCGGCCAAAATGAAGGAGGTGCCGCTGGGCCTGCTGCTGTACCCCGTGCTGCAGGTGCGACTCGCGGCGAGGAGGCTCGTGCGCGGCGCGGCAGTCACTGTGTGTGTGTGTGCAGGCGGCGGACGTGCTGCTGTACGGCGGCACGCAGCTTGTGACTGTGTGTGTGTGTGCAGGCGGCGGACGTGCTGCTGTACGGCGGCACGCAGCTTGTGACTGTGTGTGTGTGTGTGCAGGCGGCGGACGTGCTGGTGTAGGGCGGCACTCAGCTTGTGACTGTGTGTGTGTGTGTGCAGGCGGCGGACGTGCTGCTGTACGGCGGCACGCACGTGCCGGTGGGCGCGGACCAGCTGCAGCACCTGCAGGTGGCGAGCCAGCTGGTGCGCAGCTTGTGACTGTGTGTGTGTGTGCAGGCGGCGGACGTGCTGCTGTACGGCGGCACGCAGCTTGTGACTGTGTGTGTGTGTGTGCAGGCGGCGGACGTGCTGCTGTACGGCGGCACGCAGCTTGTGACTGTGTGTGTGTGTGTGCAGGCGGCGGACGTGCTGGTGTAGGGCGGCACTCAGCTTGTGACTGTGTGTGTGTGTGTGCAGGCGGCGGACGTGCTGCTGTACGGCGGCACGCAGCTTGTGACTGTGTGTGTGTGTGTGCAGGCGGCGGACGTGCTGCTGTACGGCGGCACGCACGTGCCGGTGGGCGCGGACCAGCTGCAGCACCTGTAGGTGGCGAGCCAGCTGGTGCGCAGCTTGTGACTGTGTGTGTGTGTGTGTGCAGGCGGCGGACGTGCTGCTGTACGGCGGCACGCAGCTTGTGACTGTGTGTGTGTGTGTGCAGGCGGCGGACGTGCTGCTGTACGGCGGCACGCAGCTTGTGACTGTGTGTGTGTGTGCAGGCGGCGGACGTGCTGCTGTACGGCGGCACGCAGCTTGTGACTGTGTGTGTGTGTGTGCAGGCGGCGGACGTGCTGGTGTAGGGCGGCACTCAGCTTGTGACTGTGTGTGTGTGTGCAGGCGGCGGACGTGCTGCTGTACGGCGGCACGCAGCTTGTGACTGTGTGTGTGTGTGTGCAGGCGGCGGACGTGCTGCTGTACGGCGGCACGCAGCTTGTGACTGTGTGTGTGTGTGTGCAGGCGGCGGACGTGCTGCTGTACGGCGGCACGCACGTGCCGGTGGGCGCGGACCAGCTGCAGCACCTGCAGGTGGCGAGCCAGCTGGTGCGCAGCTTGTGACTGTGTGTGTGTGTGTGCAGGCGGTGGACGTGCTGCTGTACGGCGGCACGCAGCTTGTGACTGTGTGTGTGTGTGTGCAGGCGGCGGACGTGCTGCTGTACGGCGGCACGCACGTGCCGGTGGGCGCGGACCAGCTGCAGCACCTGCAGGTGGCGAGCCAGCTGGTGCGCAGCTTGTGACTGTGTGTGTGTGTGTGTGCAGGCGGCGGACGTGCTGCTGTACGGCGGCACGCACGTGCCGGTGGGCGCGGACCAGCTGCAGCACCTGTAGGTGGCGAGCCAGCTGGTGCGCAGCTTGTGACTGTGTGTGTGTGTGTGTGCAGGCGGCGGACGTGCTGCTGTACGGCGGCACGCACGTGCCGGTGGGCGCGGACCAGCTGCAGCACCTGCAGGTGGCGAGCCAGCTGGTGCGCAGCTTGTGACTGTGTGTGTGTGTGTGTGCAGGCGGCGGACGTGCTGCTGTACGGCGGCACGCACGTGCCGGTGGGCGCGGACCAGCTGCAGCACCTGCAGGTGGCGAGCCAGCTGGTGCGCAGCTTGTGACTGTGTGTGTGTGTGTGTGCAGGCGGCGGACGTGCTGCTGTACGGCGGCACGCACGTGCCGGTGGGCGCGGACCAGCTGCAGCACCTGTAGGTGGCGAGCCAGCTGGTGCGCAGCTTGTGACTGTGTGTGTGTGTGTGTGCAGGCGGCGGACGTGCTGCTGTACGGCGGCACGCACGTGCCGGTGGGCGCGGACCAGCTGCAGCACCTTTAGGTGGCGAGCCAGCTGGTGCGCAGCTTGTGACTGTGTGTGTGTGTGTGCAGGCGGTGGACGTGCTGCTGTACGGCGGCACGCAGCTTGTGACTGTGTGTGTGTGTGTGTGCAGGCGGCGGACGTGCTGCTGTACGGCGGCACGCAGCTTGTGACTGTGTGTGTGTGTGCAGGCGGCGGACGTGCTGCTGTACGGCGGCACGCAGCTTGTGACTGTGTGTGTGTGTGTGCAGGCGGCGGACGTGCTGCTGTACGGCGGCACGCACGTGCCGGTGGGCGCGGACCAGCTGCAGCACCTGCAGGTGGCGAGCCAGCTGGTGCGCAGCTTGTGACTGTGTGTGTGTGTGTGCAGGCGGTGGACGTGCTGCTGTACGGCGGCACGCAGCTTGTGACTGTGTGTGTGTGTGCAGGCGGCGGACGTGCTGCTGTACGGCGGCACGCAGCTTGTGACTGTGTGTGTGTGTGTGCAGGCGGCGGACGTGCTGCTGTACGGCGGCACGCACGTGCCGGTGGGCGCGGACCAGCTGCAGCACCTGCAGGTGGCGAGCCAGCTGGTGCGCAGCTTGTGACTGTGTGTGTGTGTGTGCAGGCGGCGGACGTGCTGCTGTACGGCGGCACGCACGTGCCGGTGGGCGCGGACCAGCTGCAGCACCTGCAGGTGGCGAGCCAGCTGGTGCGCAGCTTGTGACTGTGTGTGTGTGTGTGCAGGCGGCGGACGTGCTGCTGTACGGCGGCACGCACGTGCCGGTGGGCGCGGACCAGCTGCAGCACCTGTAGGTGGCGAGCCAGCTGGTGCGCAGCTTGTGACTGTGTGTGTGTGTGTGTGCAGGCGGCGGACGTGCTGCTGTACGGCGGCACGCACGTGCCGGTGGGCGCGGACCAGCTGCAGCACCTGCAGGTGGCGAGCCAGCTGGTGCGCAGCTTGTGACTGTGTGTGTGTGTGTGCAGGCGGCGGACGTGCTGCTGTACGGCGGCACGCACGTGCCGGTGGGCGCGGACCAGCTGCAGCACCTGCAGGTGGCGAGCCAGCTGGTGCGCAGCTTGTGACTGTGTGTGTGTGTGTGCAGGCGGCGGACGTGCTGCTGTACGGCGGCACGCACGTGCCGGTGGGCGCGGACCAGCTGCAGCACCTGTAGGTGGCGAGCCAGCTGGTGCGCAGCTTGTGACTGTGTGTGTGTGTGTGTGCAGGCGGTGGACGTGCTGCTGTACGGCGGCACGCAGCTTGTGACTGTGTGTGTGTGTGCAGGCGGCGGACGTGCTGCTGTACGGCGGCACGCAGCTTGTGACTGTGTGTGTGTGTGTGCAGGCGGCGGACGTGCTGCTGTACGGCGGCACGCACGTGCCGGTGGGCGCGGACCAGCTGCAGCACCTGCAGGTGGCGAGCCAGCTGGTGCGCAGCTTGTGACTGTGTGTGTGTGTGTGCAGGCGGCGGACGTGCTGCTGTACGGCGGCACGCACGTGCCGGTGGGCGCGGACCAGCTGCAGCACCTGCAGGTGGCGAGCCAGCTGGTGCGCAGCTTGTGACTGTGTGTGTGTGTGTGCAGGCGGCGGACGTGCTGCTGTACGGCGGCACGCACGTGCCGGTGGGCGCGGACCAGCTGCAGCACCTGTAGGTGGCGAGCCAGCTGGTGCGCAGCTTGTGACTGTGTGTGTGTGTGTGTGCAGGCGGCGGACGTGCTGCTGTACGGCGGCACGCACGTGCCGGTGGGCGCGGACCAGCTGCAGCACCTTTAGGTGGCGAGCCAGCTGGTGCGCAGCTTGTGACTGTGTGTGTGTGTGTGCAGGCGGTGGACGTGCTGCTGTACGGCGGCACGCAGCTTGTGACTGTGTGTGTGTGTGCAGGCGGCGGACGTGCTGCTGTACGGCGGCACGCAGCTTGTGACTGTGTGTGTGTGTGCAGGCGGCGGACGTGCTGCTGTACGGCGGCACGCAGCTTGTGACTGTGTGTGTGTGTGTGCAGGCGGCGGACGTGCTGCTGTACGGCGGCACGCACGTGCCGGTGGGCGCGGACCAGCTGCAGCACCTGCAGGTGGCGAGCCAGCTGGTGCGCAGCTTGTGACTGTGTGTGTGTGTGTGCAGGCGGTGGACGTGCTGCTGTACGGCGGCACGCAGCTTGTGACTGTGTGTGTGTGTGCAGGCGGCGGACGTGCTGCTGTACGGCGGCACGCAGCTTGTGACTGTGTGTGTGTGTGTGCAGGCGGCGGACGTGCTGCTGTACGGCGGCACGCACGTGCCGGTGGGCGCGGACCAGCTGCAGCACCTGCAGGTGGCGAGCCAGCTGGTGCGCAGCTTGTGACTGTGTGTGTGTGTGTGCAGGCGGCGGACGTGCTGCTGTACGGCGGCACGCACGTGCCGGTGGGCGCGGACCAGCTGCAGCACCTGCAGGTGGCGAGCCAGCTGGTGCGCAGCTTGTGACTGTGTGTGTGTGTGTGCAGGCGGCGGACGTGCTGCTGTACGGCGGCACGCAGCTTGTGACTGTGTGTGTGTGTGTGCAGGCGGCGGACGTTCTGCTGTACGGCGGCACGCAGCTTGTGACTGTGTGTGTGTGTGTGCAGGCGGCGGACGTGCTGCTGTACGGCGGCATGCACGTGCCGGTGGGCGCGGACCAGCTGCAGCACCTGCAGGTGGCGAGCCAGCTGGTGCGCAGCTTGTGACTGTGTGTGTGTGTGTGCAGGCGGCGGACGTGCTGCTGTACGGCGGCACGCAGCTTGTGACTGTGTGTGTGTGTGTGCAGGCGGCGGACGTGCTGCTGTACGGCGGCACGCAGCTTGTGACTGTGTGTGTGTGTGTGCAGGCGGCGGACGTGCTGCTGTACGGCGGCACGCACGTGCCGGTGGGCGCGGACCAGCTGCAGCACCTGTAGGTGGCGAGCCAGCTGGTGCGCAGCTTGTGACTGTGTGTGTGTGTGTGCAGGCGGCGGACGTGCTGCTGTACGGCGGCACGCACGTGCCGGTGGGCGCGGACCAGCTGCAACACCTGCAGGTGGCGAGCCAGCTGGTGCGCAGCTTGTGACTGTGTGTGTGTGTGTGCAGGCGGCGGACGTGCTGCTGTACGGCGGCACGCAGCTTGTGACTGTGTGTGTGTGTGTGCAGGCGGCGGACGTGCTGCTGTACGGCGGCACGCACGTGCCGGTGGGCGCGGACCAGCTGCAGCACCTGCAGGTGGCGAGCCAGCTGGTGCGCAGCTTGTGACTGTGTGTGTGTGTGTGCAGGCGGCGGACGTGCTGCTGTACGGCGGCACGCAGCTTGTGACTGTGTGTGTGTGTGTGCAGGCGGCGGACGTGCTGCTGTACGGCGGCACGCAGCTTGTGACTGTGTGTGTGTGTGTGCAGGCGGCGGACGTGCTGCTGTACGGCGGCACGCACGTGCCGGTGGGCGCGGACCAGCTGCAGCACCTGCAGGTGGCGAGCCAGCTGGTGCGCAGCTTGTGACTGTGTGTGTGTGTGTGCAGGCGGCGGACGTGCTGCTGTACGGCGGCACGCAGCTTGTGACTGTGTGTGTGTGTGTGCAGGCGGCGGACGTGCTGCTGTACGGCGGCACGCAGCTTGTGACTGTGTGTGTGTGTGTGCAGGCGGCGGACGTGCTGCTGTACGGCGGCACGCACGTGCCGGTGGGCGCGGACCAGCTGCAGCACCTGCAGGTGGCGAGCCAGCTGGTGCGCAGCTTGTGACTGTGTGTGTGTGTGCAGGCGGCGGACGTGCTGCTGTACGGCGGCACGCAGCTTGTGACTGTGTGTGTGTGTGTGCAGGCGGCGGACGTGCTGCTGTACGGCGGCACGCAGCTTGTGACTGTGTGTGTGTGTGTGCAGGTGGCGGACGTGCTGCTGTACGGCGGCACGCACGTGCCGGTGGGCGCGGACCAGCTGCAGCACCTGCAGGTGGCGAGCCAGCTGGTGCGCAGCTTGTGACTGTGTGTGTGTGTGTGTGCAGGCGGCGGACGTGCTGCTGTACGGCGGCACGCACGTGCCGGTGGGCGCGGACCAGCTGCAGCACCTGCAGGTGGCGAGCCAGCTGGTGCGCAGCTTGTGACTGTGTGTGTGTGTGCAGGCGGCGGACGTGCTGCTGTACGGCGGCACGCAGCTTGTGACTGTGTGTGTGTGTGTGCAGGCGGCGGACGTGCTGCTGTACGGCGGCACGCAGCTTGTGACTGTGTGTGTGTGTGTGCAGGCGGCGGACGTGCTGCTGTACGGCGGCACGCACGTGCCGGTGGGCGCGGACCAGCTGCAGCACCTGCAGGTGGCGAGCCAGCTGGTGCGCAGCTTGTGACTGTGTGTGTGTGTGCAGGCGGCGGACGTGCTGCTGTACGGCGGCACGCAGCTTGTGACTGTGTGTGTGTGTGTGCAGGCGGCGGACGTGCTGCTGTACGGCGGCACGCAGCTTGTGACTGTGTGTGTGTGTGTGCAGGCGGCGGACGTGCTGCTGTACGGCGGCACGCAGCTTGTGACTGTGTGTGTGTGTGTGCAGGCGGCGGACGTGCTGCTGTACGGCGGCACGCACGTGCCGGTGGGCGCGGACCAGCTGCAGCACCTGCAGGTGGCGAGCCAGCTGGTGCGCAGCTTGTGACTGTGTGTGTGTGTGTGCAGGCGGCGGACGTGCTGCTGTACGGCGGCACGCACGTGCCGGTGGGCGCGGACCAGCTGCAGCACCTGCAGGTGGCGAGCCAGCTGGTGCGCAGCTTGTGACTGTGTGTGTGTGTGCAGGCGGCGGACGTGCTGCTGTACGGCGGCACGCAGCTTGTGACTGTGTGTGTGTGTGCAGGCGGCGGACGTGCTGCTGTACGGCGGCACGCAGCTTGTGACTGTGTGTGTGTGTGTGCAGGCGGCGGACGTGCTGCTGTACGGCGGCACGCACGTGCCGGTGGGCGCGGACCAGCTGCAGCACCTGCAGGTGGCGAGCCAGCTGGTGCGCAGCTTGTGACTGTGTGTGTGTGTGTGCAGGCGGCGGACGTGCTGCTGTACGGCGGCACGCAGCTTGTGACTGTGTGTGTGTGTGTGCAGGCGGCGGACGTGCTGCTGTACGGCGGCACGCACGTGCCGGTGGGCGCGGACCAGCTGCAGCACCTGTAGGTGGCGAGCCAGCTGGTGCGCAGCTTGTGACTGTGTGTGTGTGTGTGCAGGCGGCGGACGTGCTGCTGTACGGCGGCACGCAGCTTGTGACTGTGTGTGTGTGTGTGCAGGCGGCGGACGTGCTGCTGTACGGCGGCACGCAGCTTGTGACTGTGTGTGTGTGTGTGCAGGCGGCGGACGTGCTGCTGTACGGCGGCACGCACGTGCCGGTGGGCGCGGACCAGCTGCAGCACCTGCAGGTGGCGAGCCAGCTGGTGCGCAGCTTGTGACTGTGTGTGTGTGTGTGCAGGCGGCGGACGTGCTGCTGTACGGCGGCACGCACGTGCCGGTGGGCGCGGACCAGCTGCAGCACCTGCAGGTGGCGAGCCAGCTGGTGCGCAGCTTGTGACTGTGTGTGTGTGTGCAGGCGGCGGACGTGCTGCTGTACGGCGGCACGCAGCTTGTGACTGTGTGTGTGTGTGCAGGCGGCGGACGTGCTGCTGTACGGCGGCACGCAGCTTGTGACTGTGTGTGTGTGTGTGCAGGCGGCGGACGTGCTGCTGTACGGCGGCACGCACGTGCCGGTGGGCGCGGACCAGCTGCAGCACCTGCAGGTGGCGAGCCAGCTGGTGCGCAGCTTGTGACTGTGTGTGTGTGTGTGCAGGCGGCGGACGTGCTGCTGTACGGCGGCACGCAGCTTGTGACTGTGTGTGTGTGTGTGCAGGCGGCGGACGTGCTGCTGTACGGCGGCACGCACGTGCCGGTGGGCGCGGACCAGCTGCAGCACCTGTAGGTGGCGAGCCAGCTGGTGCGCAGCTTGTGACTGTGTGTGTGTGTGTGCAGGCGGCGGACGTGCTGCTGTACGGCGGCACGCAGCTTGTGACTGTGTGTGTGTGTGTGCAGGCGGCGGACGTGCTGCTGTACGGCGGCACGCAGCTTGTGACTGTGTGTGTGTGTGTGCAGGCGGCGGACGTGCTGCTGTACGGCGGCACGCACGTGCCGGTGGGCGCGGACCAGCTGCAGCACCTGCAGGTGGCGAGCCAGCTGGTGCGCAGCTTGTGACTGTGTGTGTGTGTGTGCAGGCGGCGGACGTGCTGCTGTACGGCGGCACGCACGTGCCGGTGGGCGCGGACCAGCTGCAGCACCTGCAGGTGGCGAGCCAGCTGGTGCGCAGCTTGTGACTGTGTGTGTGTGTGTGCAGGCGGCGGACGTGCTGCTGTACGGCGGCACGCAGCTTGTGACTGTGTGTGTGTGTGTGCAGGCGGCGGACGTGCTGCTGTACGGCGGCACGCAGCTTGTGACTGTGTGTGTGTGTGTGCAGGCGGCGGACGTGCTGCTGTACGGCGGCACGCAGCTTGTGACTGTGTGTGTGTGTGTGCAGGCGGCGGACGTGCTGCTGTACGGCGGCACGCACGTGCCGGTGGGCGCGGACCAGCTGCAGCACCTGCAGGTGGCGAGCCAGCTGGTGCGCAGCTTGTGACTGTGTGTGTGTGTGTGTGCAGGCGGCGGACGTGCTGCTGTACGGCGGCACGCAGCTTGTGACTGTGTGTGTGTGTGTGCAGGCGGCGGACGTGCTGCTGTACGGCGGCACGCAGCTTGTGACTGTGTGTGTGTGTGCAGGCGGCGGACGTGCTGCTGTACGGCGGCACGCAGCTTGTGACTGTGTGTGTGTGTGTGCAGGCGGCGGACGTGCTGCTGTACGGCGGCACGCAGCTTGTGACTGTGTGTGTGTGTGTGCAGGCGGCGGACGTGCTGCTGTACGGCGGCACGCACGTGCCGGTGGGCGCGGACCAGCTGCAGCACCTGCAGGTGGCGAGCCAGCTGGTGCGCAGCTTGTGACTGTGTGTGTGTGTGTGTGCAGGCGGCGGACGTGCTGCTGTACGGCGGCACGCAGCTTGTGACTGTGTGTGTGTGTGTGCAGGCGGCGGACGTGCTGCTGTACGGCGGCACGCAGCTTGTGACTGTGTGTGTGTGTGCAGGCGGCGGACGTGCTGCTGTACGGCGGCACGCAGCTTGTGACTGTGTGTGTGTGTGTGCAGGCGGCGGACGTGCTGCTGTACGGCGGCACGCACGTGCCGGTGGGCGCGGACCAGCTGCAGCACCTGCAGGTGGCGAGCCAGCTGGTGCGCAGCTTGTGACTGTGTGTGTGTGTGTGTGCAGGCGGCGGACGTGCTGCTGTACGGCGGCACGCAGCTTGTGACTGTGTGTGTGTGTGTGCAGGCGGCGGACGTGCTGCTGTACGGCGGCACGCAGCTTGTGACTGTGTGTGTGTGTGTGCAGGCGGCGGACGTGCTGCTGTACGGCGGCACGCACGTGCCGGTGGGCGCGGACCAGCTGCAGCACCTGCAGGTGGCGAGCCAGCTGGTGCGCAGCTTGTGACTGTGTGTGTGTGTGTGTGCAGGCGGCGGACGTGCTGCTGTACGGCGGCACGCAGCTTGTGACTGTGTGTGTGTGTGTGCAGGCGGCGGACGTGCTGCTGTACGGCGGCACGCAGCTTGTGACTGTGTGTGTGTGTGCAGGCGGCGGACGTGCTGCTGTACGGCGGCACGCAGCTTGTGACTGTGTGTGTGTGTGTGCAGGCGGCGGACGTGCTGCTGTACGGCGGCACGCACGTGCCGGTGGGCGCGGACCAGCTGCAGCACCTGCAGGTGGCGAGCCAGCTGGTGCGCAGCTTGTGACTGTGTGTGTGTGTGTGTGCAGGCGGCGGACGTGCTGCTGTACGGCGGCACGCAGCTTGTGACTGTGTGTGTGTGTGTGCAGGCGGCGGACGTGCTGCTGTACGGCGGCACGCAGCTTGTGACTGTGTGTGTGTGTGCAGGCGGCGGACGTGCTGCTGTACGGCGGCACGCAGCTTGTGACTGTGTGTGTGTGTGTGCAGGCGGCGGACGTGCTGCTGTACGGCGGCACGCACGTGCCGGTGGGCGCGGACCAGCTGCAGCACCTGTAGGTGGCGAGCCAGCTGGTGCGCAGCTTGTGACTGTGTGTGTGTGTGTGCAGGCGGCGGACGTGCTGCTGTACGGCGGCACGCACGTGCCGGTGGGCGCGGACCAGCTGCAGCACCTGCAGGTGGCGAGCCAGCTGGTGCGCAGCTTGTGACTGTGTGTGTGTGTGTGCAGGCGGCGGACGTGCTGCTGTACGGCGGCACGCACGTGCCGGTGGGCGCGGACCAGCTGCAGCACCTGCAGGTGGCGAGCCAGCTGGTGCGCAGCTTCTCGCACCGCTACGGCCGCGCCTTCCCCACGCCGCGCGCGCTACTTGCAGGTCTCCTTTCCACCGCACCCGACGATACGATTGCATCCGTTACGCCGCTTATCTTTATTGTTGAGTATCCGTGTCTTTTCATTTCAGACGACGGCAGCGACCGCCTGCGGAGTCTTCGTGACCCAACTAAGAAGATGTCGAAATCCGACACAGATCCTAAATCGCGCATCCTGTTGACAGACCCCGATGACGTTATTAAACTGAAAATACGGAAAGCAGTTACAGATTTTACGCCACAGGTAACTTTCTTAGCTACATTTATTTTTAGTGCTAGTATGATAGTATTTGTATTTGTTAAAATAACAGTGATTTTAATAGTACCTAAAATGCTTAACAGCATATATACGTCATGTCGATGCTATAACTTCAGATCAACATTTTACCTGACTGCGTCATAAGGAAGGTTGTTTTTCTAATCTACCTTTGTATGTATATTTTTTTGGCGAGCTCTGTAGCTTGACAGTAGCTTGTCTGTAGTTGGAGACATAAATGGTCACGCCATTTACCTATATGTCTCCAAAAAAGATCGAGTCATTTACCTAAATAATAAGTTGCAAAAGTTCATGTAACTTGTGTTTTCTACACTAAAAATTTCAATAACGTTATCAGCGAGTAACATAGGCTATACACGGTTAAATTTTGATCGTTTTAATCCAGTGGAGGGTGGAACCAGTGCATGAAACACTATCGATTTGTAAAGATAAAATTAAAAAATTAAGTACTTTGTTTTAATAACTCGAATTAATTTTCGCCTGAGTGAATAAATAATGCGAACCATTAGTAGACACCATTCGATTATAACAACAATGACGCGTTTGCCTAGTCCACGTGGACTCACAAAAACAGCCAATCCTAGATCAAACCCCGCCCCCAAACCCGTGTGCGTTACGCCAGCGGATTGTTGTCGCTTTTCAGGATTTCGGCTGGAAAGATAATTAGTACCTACCCCATCTCGTGTAAATGTGCCCGAAATTTAGAATTTGTGCGTCCAGCCGATCCAAAGATACCTATTTACAAAAAAACAGATTCCGCTGGAGTTACGTTACCCCAGCGGCATGTTTTTTAACCGGTGGTCGTAGCTGAGTACAAACTAGCTACTTAGATAGATCACATTTGTTCGTCTTGAGGTTTCAGAGTTATTCAAAATGCCGCTGGGGTAACGTTTAGCAAATTGCTGTACCTCTCAAATGGCATGACATACAACTACGATGTTTTTTACTACGGTGGGTCTTAATTTGTGCTTATGCTGTGCAATTTTATTTTTCCTGTAATCGACACCGTTGGAAAATAAGAAATTGATTTTCAAAAACCCTATAATCGATCCTTGCGCTACTATGAGGAACCCTAGAAACTTACCAATTATGGTGGTTTGTACCTTTTATGAACACAAAGTATCATGCGAAATTAGATGTTTCTATTCCAAATCCTCAGAGAGCTATTCCATTTTAATTAAAATCTGGCTACGCTTAATTATAACACATACATGAGTTTTACCTTTCGCGTGTCTTAAGTTACACAGTTCGACATAAGAAAAAAATGCTCCAAATGTCTTAAGTCGGACAGTTACACTTACGGGCTTGGTCAGGATTGGTCGATAAATATCTGTGGTTGTGTTGCAAGTAGCAATACGTTCTGGATACACCGCCAAAATGAACGAAAAAAAATGTTTACAAAATGCATCTGTGATTTTTGTTGTGACGCCGCAGACTTTTTTGTTTATATAGTTTTTATTACTTTTTACAGTGTCTAAGTGGAATAATTTGTTTTAACATTGCCTACACATTATTGTGTTATCGTGTGTCTTTTTTCGTGATTATTTGTTTTTTCGTGTGTATGACTTCGAATGTGAGTGAAAATTATAAAAGTGAAAACATATCACATCACTGCGAGATAAGGTCAGTTTGATTTGCTTATTGAATGATATATATAGTTAGATAAACTCATAACGAAGCCAGGAAGGTATAATACCCAACGAGCACATTAGTGGAAATAGCAACCTATTTTGTTACTTTCGGCTGTAAAATAGCGGTTTAAGGGTTCAAAAAGCAGTTCAAAGTTGCATGCAAAAATTACTTAAAGTGCTATAAGCTGAATCAAATACGGGTAGTATTTGATTCAGCTTATAGCCTTCACAGTAGTTCACGGTAGAACTCATTTACCACTTACACCTTTATATGAGAATTACGAAGGTCATTCTGCCACTCACAGCTGTACAGTGGTTTCCATTGTAACTTTTATAGGTTATAGTTATAGTAACCACTATTATACTACTATAAGTTTCATTATAGAAATAATAGATACTCTTATGCATACTATAGTTACAAAAAATTCATCAGTGTAACTAAAAACTACTACTGCTTTTAGTAGCAATAGTCATTCCTTGCAGGCTCAATCCATTCGCCATTTTACAGCCGCTTTTGTAACTATTATAAAACATTTAATAAAAATGGATGCTAAACAATGGAAATTAATAAAGAAAAGTGGAGGTTATCGCAGGAAAGTACGCAAGGTTTATGAAAACCTGCTAAAATCGTCAAACATTGCTGAACATTCCAGTGAATCTGCTAATCATCTAATACTAAAGTATTTTAATTTTTAAGCTTTTAATTTTAAAGAATATTAATCTTAACATTTCACAAATCACAAACTTAATAAAAAAATGCCTATTCTTGGGTTCTTATTGTATAAAGATATCAGTCTCAACATTTGGATTTGGCGCAGTACCATCACAGGATCCATTAACCCCTTTAGCCAAATTACGGTTTGTGTTTGTTTTTTTTGTGTAACGTTCTCATCATCATTAGGCAATATCTTTTCAATCGGAATATTGTCTTCGTTTGACAAATTTTCTTTATTCTGATCTAGCGATATTTCCCATCCTGAGGGGCAGATTGACAGCTCTTCCTTGTCTGCATTTACAGTTTTAACTATTGTTACGAGCTGGGGTTCGGGATAGAAGTAATTAACGCCAATTAAACCAAAATTAACACTTTAATTAATTAAGCACAAAATAAAAATTTAACACAATTATTCGCACCACAACACTTGTCACTTAACACTTAGATCACACTTAAATCGCACTGAAATTCACTGATAAAGCTTCGATTATATCTCGTATTCGCCTCGTAATAAGACTGACTCTCTGAGTGGAAGTCGCTACGTCCCCGTAAGGGGGCGTGGCGAACGTTCGTGGCCTTCCGAGGCTAGTGACATGCTAGAGCCCGCGCGGCGCAGGCAGGCGGATGACGCGGTGCGCACAGCTGGCGCGCGGTCCGGCGCGGCCGGTGCGGTTGAGCGCGACGGTGGGGCCGCGGGGTACGCGGTAATCGACGGTACGCGGGCGGCACTGCTGGTGGACGCGTGCGCGGGAGGGGCAGGAGCGCGTGCGCGTGGACTGACTCTCTGCGCCCCTTTGCGCTCTATTTATACCCCAGTCTATGAGTTCGAGAGCATTCTTATAAAATCGACTCACTGTTTATACTGCCTAGAAAATTCCATGAAGCTATCGAGATACATAGTACCGCTATTCGTCGCTAGATGGCGCTAGTGTCTCGACTAGATATACACATTACCGCTATTCGCCGCTAGATGGCATTAGTGTCTCGAACATTCTAGATTTATGTCGAAGTTTCTCGACGTACTTCACTAAGCGACTGGCGTAACACTGCCCCCTCCTAAGACATGCTCGACCCGAGCATCATTAGACCCGTAGTAACGCGCCTGTCGATCAACATGAACAATCTTTGGCGCAGCTCGTGGACCTTTCTGGATCCGATAAGTGACGTCATTAATTTTTGTCACAACGCGATATGGTACATCCCATTTTGCCTGTAATTTCGGTGACTTTCCTTTGCTGCGCACCGGATTATGAAACCAGACGAATGAGCCTTCATCAAATCCTTGATTGTTCATCTTTCGGTCGTAACGAGTCTTTACCTTCTGAGACATTTGTTGACCGGATTGTCTGACATGCTCGTATATGTCGTACATTCTGTTTCGCAATTCAGTCGCGTAGTCTGTTACACTACAAGGTGCATCCGGCGGCATACCAGTGATTAGCTCTGCAGGCAACCTAAGCTCTCGTCCGAAGTTCACGAAAGCAGGTGTAACAGCTGTACTCTCATGAACTGCACTTCGATATGACAGAAGGAACGGCTGAATGTGTTTGTCCCAATCCTTTTGCCTGCTTTCTACAACTTTAGCCAGATACCTCTCCAATGTCTGGTTAAAACGTTCTACCATTCCATCGGATTGCGGGTGATAAGAGGTTGTCCTGGTTTTATGAGTACCCATTACTCGACATGTCTCCTGAAATACCTGGGACTCAAAATTTCTTCCTTGATCGCTGTGAATTTCCAATTTTACCCTTGTACGTAGTAGCGTAGCGACAAAATACTTCGTTAACCAATTTATCTGCCACTGTGGTAGCTTCTTGGTTAGGAATGGCAAACACTTCTGGCCACTTTGTGAAATAATCCATTACGACCATAAAGTACCTGTTCCCACTCTCGCTCTCAGGAAATGGTCCCGCAACATCCAGCGCTATCCGTTCCCATGGGGCTCCCACATCATAGATCTTTAAAGCTCCTCTACTGCGTGTTTGAGGTCCCTTAACTGCTGCACAACTAGTGCATTTGCGGCACCAGTCTTCTACGTCGTCTCGGCACTGGTTCCAGTAAAACCTCTCTCGTATCTTTAACAGAGTCCGTTTTACTCCCATATGACCTCCTGAACATCCATCGTGGTAAAGCCGTAGAACTTCAGGTACCTTCGCCTTTGAGACGACCATTTGTAGGTGACAATGGTCTCCTCGAGCATTTTCCCATTTGCGGCCCAGTACTCCCTCGTGGATCACCAAACTGTCCCACTGTGCCCAATAACTTTTTGTTGTAGTGCTCATTCTTCGGCCTTCTTCCATTCCAGAATGGGTTTGACGTCTGAATCATCCTGCTGAGCACGCTGTAGCACTTACTTCCAGTCATCGCTAAGGTCTGTTCTCAGTATCTTGACGGGTACTATTACTTTTTCCTCCTGTATGACACAGTGCTTACGTTCTTCTGGTTCAGATTTTCTTGAAAGCACATTCACATTATCATGGCATCTTCTAATATTTCGCTTCGGGCAACTGTATCTCACGTGGCCCTTCTCTCCACACTCATAGCATCTAGGGCTGAACTTTGGTCGACTACTACAGGTGGATGATGACACCACTTTCCTGGTGTGACTCTCTTCCTTTCTAAAGTTTCGCCTCGGGCAACAGGATCTCAGATGGCCCTTTTCTCCACACTCGTAGCATCTAGGGCTAAACGTTGGTCGAATGCCACGGGTGGGTGATGACACCAATTCCCTGATGCGGTATGCTCGATGTTCCTGTCGTGCGGCTTCCACCTCTAAAGCATGGGCCAGGGCATTCTTCAGAGATTTATGATGCCCGAGTCTCACAGCAGCCCTCACTTCCAAGTCACGAATCCCATCGACAAACGCCTGGACCAAATTACCGTCGATGAGTGCAGGCGATGATTGGTAAGCCTTTCGGACCAGCTTTTCTATTTCGAGGGCCCACTGCTGTAGATTTTCAGAACTACGTTGTACCCGGTCTTTCAACTGAGCACGGAACACGTGCTCTAAATGTGCGTCACCATAGCGAGATTCTAACTCCTCTAGCAACTGTTCGTAGGTGACCTCCTTCCCGAGGGCCTCTAAAATGGTTAAGGCCTGGTCACGAAGGCCCAGTGTAAGCGCCGTCATAGCCTACGCTTTGCTCCATCCGTTCGCCTTAACAACAGCTTCAAACTGGATCTTATAGGCCGACCATGAAGAGCTTCCATCAAACGGAGGTACCTTGAAGCCTCGCACCGAAGGAGCAGCGGCCACAGGAACTGTAGTAAAATCTCCAGACTTCAGTACACTCAGAGCTTTTTTCATGTCAGCGATCTCGATTTCAGCTCCGGAGATACGATTCTCAGCTCCGGAGATACGGTTCTCAGCTCCCGTAATCCGTTCGTCTTGCTGGTGCACTCGTTCTTTTACTGCACTAAGGTCCTTGCAGAAATTCGTATTCATTTCCCTCATGAGGTGCATCAGCTCTTCCTGACGGCGAGCAGCCTGTTCTTCCTGGCGGCGGGCTTCCTCTTCCTGGCGGCGGGCTAGCTCTTCCTGGAGACGAGCAGCCTGCTCTTCCTGGCGGCGGGCCTGTTCTTCCTGGCGGCGGGCTTGTTCCTGCAGCATAGCCATCAATGCAGCCATATCAAATGCAGCCGTGGCTATAGTCAATGGAGCAACTCCGGCTGTACTCGCAGTCCTCCATCGTCGGCTGATTTCCACCCCGTGCTGGTGATGGTGAGCCTTCAAACCGTCTCTGGTCGATCTCCTGCTGCCGTTGATTCCTTGTTCTTACACCCTCCATGTCGTCTTTCGGTAAAACCGGCATGTTTCTATCCCACTTATGACACCAAATTGTTACGAGCTGGGGTTCGGGATAGAAGTAATTCGGTTTAAAGAAATTTATTTCTCAAAAAGAACATACAAAGTTCACTTAAATATGAGAAACTTAACATTAAAAAAGATCTTAAATATAAACATTGTCGTTCGATTTATCGAGTACATTTTGTAAGTAGTCTATTACTGCTGGTTCGCCAAATACAACTTTAACCTATTTTTAAATATATTTATTGATGTGGAGTCCCTTATTTCTTTTGGTAACTTATTATAAAGCTGCGCTCCCTCAAACTGAATTGTTTTTCTTCCATAAAGTGTTCTAATCGACGCGACGGTAGTTCTATACTATCCCTATTCCTAGCGTAGTAGTGGTATGTTTTGCGTTTGAATGTGATTTGTGAGTGTATTTTGTTAGTTTTAATTTTCTTTACCCATTTAGACCTACCGTCTCACATACGATACACCAGAAATCATAAATTTATTTGAAGTATCCTTGATAATAATTTGTTTACGTCTGGTGCAAGTGTCAAGTGGAAGGTCTAAACAATACTACAAAAATTGATTTAGTGTTATAGTTGGCTTCAGAAAGTGCATACCTACCTGTTTTAATAGTGATTTGTTCTTTTCAATTTTATGATGTCATCAAAACGGTAAGAATTCATTATTATATCCCAAAAATTTGGTATATTTATCAATTTACAGTAAAAACAAAAGTCAGAGAGTAAATCTGTTGAGTTATTTTTATCGTTTTATTTATGTTAATGTATTTTTTTTACTCATGAAAAGTAGTGTATCGTATTTGATACAGTAGGCTTATATACATGTTATAATTGTCTTTTTCCGGTTTTCAGATTATTGTCACTGAACGACATAGTTACGCTTTTGGAAGACGACGAAATTGAAAATACGGGTACAGTAAATGATATTTACTTGCTTCCACCTGTAAATGCAAATGAGGAATTGACAGATGAAGATTCTGGGGATGAAGATAGCGTCCAAATCAACAACCTACCACCAAGCTTGTTGAGATCAACTGCAGTACTAATCTAAATGCCAGATACGCAGAATTGGGCCTGGGTGCCAGTGTGGTTCTCACATACACTGATAAACTTAGCCAGCTTGGTCTCGCAGGAAATTACCATTTGTTCATAGACAATGTTTTTTCTGGACTTCCATTGATTGCTGAGCTAACTAAAAGCAACATACGAGTAACAGGGACTATTAGAGAAAATAGGACCGGTAATTGTCCTTTATTAGAAAATAAGGAGGCTAAAAAGAAGGAAAGAGGATTTTTCGACTATCGTGTCTCTGATGAAATTATTATTTGCAAGTGGCATGACAAAAGTATGGTGACAGTTTGCTCTAATGCGATTGGTATAAACCCCTTCACAAAACAGATCGATATTCTCAAAAAGAGAAAAAGAAAATAACCGTTTCGCAACCACATTTGATACACCAATATAATCAAAATATGGGAGATGTTGATCTTTCTGACCAAAACATATCATCACTAAGGACTAGTATTCGCGGTAAGAAGTGGTATATGCCCCTCATCTTGCACTGCATTGATATGTCACTCCAGAATGCTTGGCTTCTCTTCAGATACAATGGTGGTAGTATGGATATGCTGACATTTAGGCGCCGCGTAGCAATTGCACTTATAGAATCAAATACCCTAAGAAGTAAACCAGGCCCGAGCAGACCATCGTCACTAATAATGGATGCCAGATTTGATGAAAAAGGTCACTATGTCATCAAACAACCATAAAATAAAAGAACAAGATGTGGACTGTGTCATCGATTGTATCCTGCAAGATGCGT
The DNA here is from genome assembly GCA_943138885.2 of Tholera decimalis. NCBI lineage: Eukaryota > Metazoa > Arthropoda > Insecta > Lepidoptera > Noctuidae > Tholera > Tholera decimalis. The sequence goes on along the minus strand of OW964566.2, from coordinate 403,013 downwards.
CAAGTGCGATGTTGGTCTACATATTGACTGTTTCCTTACGTATCACACCAAAAAATAGTATTATGTGCTGTTTAACATCAATAAATAATTCTGTGTTAACTTTGGTATTTTTGCATATGGATAAGCCTACTGTATCATATACGATACGGCCCTTTCCACCTTCCCTATGGAATTTATATTTTTTTGAGTATTTTATTTCTCTTCAATGACACCCTATAATCTAATAAAAATAGATAAAAATACTAGAATTAGAAAAAAATAGTTTCAGGTCTAAATGGGTTAATATGCATGTGTGATATGTGTATAGTTTTTGTAGGTTAAATAGTTTAGTTTTATCGTAGTTCTTTCGTAGGTGTTAAGTAATTGTAATTGAACAGAGTTTTAATTGCTTTATTTTGTGTTACTTGTAGGTCATGTAGATGTGTAATAGCAGCTTGTCCCCATACTTGTATTAAATAGTCGAGGTGGGGTTTGATTAGTGTGTTATATATAGTGTAGCGTAGTCGATATGGCACACATTTAGCAATATTACGTAAAGCTCCAGTCAACGGAATCAATCTGTTTCTTACGTAATCGATGTGTGGTCTGAATGTTAGTCTACTGTCTAGGATCAGACCTAGGTATTTCTCATGGTTTGATCTCAACAGTTGTTGGCCATCTACTGTAAGAGGAGGGAAAACAGGAATCTTTTTGTTCTTAGGCGAAAATATTATGTATGCAGTTTTGTTAACATTAATAGTCAGTAAGTTCTGCTTAAGCCATGTATTTAAGATATGGAGGTCTTTTTGTGCTTCAGAAATAACGTTAAGTATGGAGTGCCCAAAATAAAAAAGACATGTGTCATCTGCGTATAGTGAGATATGTCCCGCCAACCCTACATTACTTATATTATTTATATAGATTAAGAAAAGCAATGGTCCCAAAACCGATCCCTGCGGCACCCCGCAAACCATTTCAGCAGCTGTACTTTCAAAATGGTCCATTTTTACTATCTGATATCGGTCTGAAAGATAAGATTCGAATATTTTGTAGGCTAAGGCAGTTATTCCAATGCTTTTTAGCTTTTCTAGTAGTATAGAATGACTTATTGTATCAAAAGCTTTTTTAAGATCAATGAAAATACCTAGAACTAGTTGCTTTTTGTCAATATTATTTTTAATTTTAGTTACTAAATCTATTGTTGCTGCAAGTGTATTAGAATGTGGAATGTGGTCTAAATCCGTATTGATGTTCATATAAAAAATCTATATCGTTTAAGTAATCAAATAGGCGCGTATATAATACCTTTTCAAATATTTTTGAAATTACAGGCAATACTGAAATAGGGCGGTAGTTGCCGGGATCAGTCTTAGCTCCAGCTTTATGAATAGGGGTTACCTTGGCTATTTTTAGGCTGTCTGGGAAAACACCAGTCTTTAGACATTCATTAATGCAGTTTGTAAGATTCTTAGTAATTTGCTTTCCAATACACTTCAGAGCCTTAGTAGTAATACCGTCTATGCCACAACTGGTATTATTGTCTAAGTTATCTATAACTTTCTTTATTTCTTCTTCTGTGCAAGGGCGAAGTTCAGATAGATTAGACAATTTACCATCCTTTGTTTTATGTATAGTGTTTGTGTGTGTAGTGTTAAGTTGTTTAGATTGTATTTTATGGGCTAATATACACTTCTGGACACAACTATTGCCCCACCTTAGAGTTTAGGTTTCGATGGCCCCTACCGAAATATGATTGCTAGATTGAACAAAAACTGTTGATGCAGTTTTAAACCTGATACATTTTACCATCTTTTTCGATCGTATAGTTTTAAATTTGAATTCAGAATACCATACGACATGGACCTACGCCTAACAAGTCGGATATGCGCCTTGTTAAAGGCAATTAATTTTTGAATAAAAAACATGTTTTATCAAATAAAGGTTTAATTTAATAACGCGTGTTGCCTCCATGGGCATCTACCACAGCTCTCATACGATTAGGCATAGAGTTTATCAACCGCTCTATGAAATTTTGAGGGATCATCTCCCATTCCTCTTCTATGGCAGTTTTCAACTCCTGCATCGTCTGGGCAACTGGCTGACGAGCCCTAACACGCCTTTTTAGCTCGTCCCACATGTGCTCAATGGGGTTCATGTCTGGGCTTCTGGCTGGCCAGTCCATAACTGTGATGTTCACATCCCGAAGATATTCCGTGACGATGCCGGCCGCATGGGCTCTTGCATTATCATGCATAAAAAGGAAATTTGGGCCCACATAGTCCGCGTATGGTATCACGTGAGGTTCTAAGCACTCACGAATGTATCTTTCAGCATTTAATGTTGGCAGCCGTGGTCCTGTAACAACCTCAAGTTGAGTTTTGCCGCTCGCGGATATACCGCCCCAGACAGTCCATGAGCCACCGCCATAAGCAACCCTCTCTTCAAAGCAGCATTGTGCGAAACGCTCTCCCTTACGCCGGTAGACCTTCTTCCTTCCATCATTGCCATGTAACACAATTTTAGACTCATCAGAAAAGAGTACACGGCTCCAATCTTGCTGTGTCCAATTTAAATGACTGCGTGCGAAATGAAGGCGCGCTGTTCGGTGGGCTCGCTTTAGTTTGGGCCCATTAGCTGGCTTGTGTGGTACCATATCGCGTTCTTTTAACCTTCTCCGAACAGTTCGAGCGCTCACAGATACTCCGTGGATGTCGCGAAGTTGGTTTTGTATCTCAATGGAGGTAAGGTGACGATTTCTCAAGCTGGTCGTCACGATGAATCGATCCTGCCTTTCAGTTGTGACCCGAGATCGTGGCCTTCCTTGGCGACGAACAAAGCCGCCAGTCTCTAGGTACCTCCGATAAACATTTCGGACCGCAGATCGACTTAAATTAAGTTGAGCACTCACGTTTCTTTGGCTGTGTCCGGCCTGAATAAGTGCCACAGCTTGGGCGGCGACTTCAGGTGAAGTATCCATAGATTATAGATAGAACCTCACCTTAATGTTAAGAATAAGTAATGTTTGTTGCAAAAGCAAAGATATCAATCACTTTTTCAAGAATTAAATCCAAGTAAACCAATAAAACCAAGTTTTCTTAGTATTCGATTGTTTGATATCAACAAACAGGCTCCAAATTGTCTTTTGTTTCTTTAAATTCTGTGTTCGAAATTCAAAAAAAGACTATTGAATGAAATTGTGAATGTGCCAGGTTCAAAACTGCATAAAAACTTTTTGCTCGACCTAATATAAAATTTTAGCTAGGACCAAACGAAACTGAAAATACAAGGTGGGCCAATAGATGTGTCCAGAAGTGTAGAACCAATCGTCGCAAAGTAATGATTAAAACTGTTACAAATTTCTGTACCATTTGATATTACAGTATCACTTACAATTAACTTTGGGGGAGCATTATTACATGTAATTTTATTTTTAGCGAGAGTATTTATTAATTTCCACATCTTCTTGGGATTTTTTTTACATTTATCAAAAGCATCATAATAATATTTCTTTTTTTCTGTCCCAATTATCTTTTTCACTTTATCCTTTGCTATTGTTAAGTTTAATTTTAATCGTTCACTTGTGGGATCCATTAAATAATTGTGCCATAGTTGATATCTTTCCGTAATGTTGTTAATTATAGTTTTATTAATCCAGTCTTTCTGTGGTGGATTAAGGATTTTAGTTTTTGTAATTTTTGCGTCTTCAATTTGCTTTTTGATGTATGTTTCGAGTGTATTGTAGCTATTATCATCATGTGGTAGGTTTTCCATTTCTATATTGTTTAAAAGTGACTTATAGTTGATTGCTTGATATTTCTTTTTATGCATTAGTGATTGTTTATACTTTATGTATATTTGCTTGTGGTCAGATAGAGTAGATTCAACTAGTGCCATATGTATGCTGGAATCATAAATATTTGTAGTCACATGATCGATTATGCTTTTCGTATTAACTGTTTGTCGAGTTGCATACTGTTCGTGAATATTGTTTATAATAGAATAGCCTGATTCTTGTATCAAATTCCTGTAGTCTGTAGTTTTATTTTCATTTCGCAGCAAATCAATGTTGAAGTTACCAAACAAAATTGTTTTTTGTCTGGTTCTTTCTAACAGCGTCGAGTACGTTTCATGGAATTGTTTTGCATTTGTATTAGGCGGTTTATAAATTAAGCCAACGGTGAGCGACAGTTTTTCCAGTTGAATAAATAGAAAATTGTTACCATGTATGTAGCGGTCTTCTTTTACACTGAACTTGAGATTCTTGTGTACATACATAGAGACCCCACCACCTATGCCATTTGTCCGTATATTGTAGACGTGTGTATAATTAGGTATCACGAGCAGTTCAGCTTCTGTTTTGCTTTTTATCCACGTTTCGGTAAGTAAAATTATGTGTATGGATTGGTTAAATGATTTAAGTATACATTTCGTCTAATTTGCCCGTTTTAACTAAGCTTCGAACATTGGCATAAAATAGTCTTAACGACGAGGCAGATGTGTAGATAGCCTGATACGTATATACATGCTGATAGGTAATGTTTTCAATTCCTGAGCTATCATTTTTACTTGGCTGGGGAGTATGACACATTGTTAGTTTTTTGGGGTAATCTTAGTAATTTTCGGTATTCCTTTATCATATTTAATTATCAAATCTAGCTCACCATTACCCTTTCGACGCGATAATTCAATACGAAGGTCATTCAGAACTTTCATTTGCATAGGTGTTTCGTCCGAGTATATGCGTACATTGTCGTTAATGAGTTTTGATTTGTTCCGTAAAATATGCAAAGCAGTGTCTTTATTTTCGAAACATACCTTAAGATGCCGGTTTTTCTCCGAGTTATATTTACCTAGACGCATACATTTTATTGGCGTGGGACAATCCTCATAAAAACTTTTAATCACGGTAAGTATTTGTTTATTGTCATACTCACGTCTTACATCCGAGTTCTTGCTATTAGTTTCGGGTATTCCGACAATTATAATGTTCTGTTGTCGCTGCGCCCGTTCTTGGAATTCTAAGGCCATGGCTTCATAGTCGAGATGCGGCGGATTAGTGAGCAAGGTATTTTGTTGTGCTTTAAGGTTTGATAGGTCACTTCCGAGGGCTATTATTTGATCTTCATATTTGGAGTTCTGAATTTGGAGCTTTTCTAATTCCGTTTTTATTTTTCTTTGTTCAGAGTTTAAGGTTTCTGTTGTGCATTTTATGTTTTTTAATTCGTTTTTTACCTCAGTTATTTCTTGACATAGTTTGTTCGAATTTTCGCTTTGCTTTAGGCTGAGGTCTTTCAGGAACTTCATAATTTCCGTCCGAAATTCCGTTATTTCTTCCCTAATTCCTAACTCCAATTCAGGTTGCTTCCTTTTAAATCTGCTAGTCACATACTGATCTTCAGCTTTGAGAGCAAGTAAATCGGGCGACGAACTGCTCCCGCTACCACTTATGGAAATCCCGCTAGGCGGTGTTCGCTTTGTGCTCATCCTTAATCCTTATCGCTGCGGTGATGTCGGTGCGCTGTGCGCGAGCAGGTCAACAATTGTCGGAACTCCCGCTTACTCGTGGCTTACTTCAAGCAATAGATGTTAGGGTATAGCACTGAGATTTAAGTTTTATTTAAATAACTTTTGGAAACACTTTTGCTTGTTAGTATTACAATAAGTTATTTAATTTGGCAAGAAAAAGTTGTACACGTCTGTTCACTACGACAGTCGAGCGACGCAATTAACGCCAATTAAACCAAAATTAACACTTTAATTAATTAAGCACAAAATAAAAAATTAACACAATTATTCGCACCACAACACTTGTCACTTAACACTTAGATCACACTTAAATCGCACTGAAATTCACTGATAAAGCTTCGATTATATCTCGTATTCGCCTCGTAATAAGACTGACTCTCTGCGCCCCTTTGCGCTCTATTTATACCCCAGTCTATGAGTTCGAGAGCATTCTTATAAAATCGACTCACTGTTTATACTGCCTAGAAAATTCCATGAAGCTATTCGAGATACATAGTACTGCTATTCGTCGCTAGATGGCGCTAGTGTCTCGACTAGATATACATATTACCGCTATTCGCCGCTAGATGGCATTAGTGTCTCGAACATTCTAGATTTATGTCGAAGTTTCTCGACGTACTTCACTAAGCGACTGGCGTAACACTATTTTAAAAGGCATTCTGTAATAAAACAATAATAGGTAGTGTTAAAGCACCATAAAACATAATTTGAACTCCCGCCCTTTCGAATCCTACCATTTCCTGCGCACACAGCGCCACCTAACGTTTTTAAAACTCACCAATTAGTTCCCCGCTATAACTCACCACTGAACGAATCGACTCCGTAAAATTATTGTGAAATACTGCAACCAAGTGCTATCAAGACATTAATTGTGTGTGCCATCAACCTGCTATCGTCTAAATCAACAAGAATCAAGAATTGGGGCGCCCCACAGCATAAAATCACAGGTATTCGGAGCCAGCCGGCTCTCTTCAGCGAGCTTCGGTGAGTCCCTTCTACCTTTCCCTTTAGATACAGTCCGCTTTCCTATCAAATAGAATCATTCGTTAACATTTTTATGGTCCTTGCTAGCCGGATTGCTGAAATAGTATCAGTAATCCTATTTTTTCTATTGTGAAACTTGTGGGGTCAGCCATATTTGTTCGCAAAAACCAAATTGCAATACAACAATCATTACTCAAGTTAACATAATCATAACATATTTTTATCATCTAACCTCAGTTTTGAACATAACTTTTGTTTTATTTACGGTTGTCAATTGTTCTACAACATAGCAAGTGTATTTTATCATATTTCGAAGATTCATCATCGCGGGAACTCACTCGATCAAACAAATAACATAGGTACAAAAACCTAGCACAAATATCAAATTGTGCCAATGTTTCGTGTTCATAATCATATCATATCATAATATATGTGGTAGGTAGTCATCATAGCAACGTACCTACCAAACGCTCATTTGTTTGCAGTCGAGAGTGAGTTGTTTCGTCGACGTCATTTTCATTCTAATCGTGTTTTAGGTGTAACATACGGCGCCTAAAATTATCATTTTTGTGTTGGAATCCTTGGTGCAACATAGAACACCAGGATTTCATTGTGTATCATTGTCTTATTCAAAATCGTTTATCAGGTAGGTATTGTATCTACATTTTCTCGTATCATTCGGGTTTATTGTGTTGGTACAATTGCAAAAATTATTGCCAACATAATAATTATTATCTAACCATAGACTATTTTGCGTTTGTAAAGCTTGTTTCAGAACTGTTGTGATGGACAGTTTAGACAAGTGACATTGATCATAGTGACGTTAGTGTAACTTCAGACAGTGACATTGACAATCAAGTGTGTTTTGCGTGCGTTTTGTTCACTCATTCGTTTAAATCAGTTCAAATACAATCATTTCGTGATCTTGTTTACCAATCGATACAACTTTTGTAAACAAGTGCTTTCTTATATCAAAGTGTGTAATTAATCATCAAAATGAGTGAAGCATTGATCGCACATTATGAATCTAAGCGTAACATGGCGCTTAAGCGCCTTCGTGATGCTGTAATTTGCGCACGAAATTGCAAAACAGACCCAAATCAAATAAATAGGTTAGAAACTTGGTGTTCGCGCGTAGATCAAATACTCGAAACATTTAACGAAGCCCACGTCCAATTAATGTGTGAGTGCAAAAAGGCAGGTATGGACGAAAAAGAAGTGCAACAAGCTCCATTTAAGTTCCAAGAACAGGCCGACGATATGTTCTTTGAAACATTAGAGGCCAAGCGTAAATACTTGTCAGTAAAGGTGGAGACTTCTTCCTCGTCCAGTGAGTCAAAAAATAAAACAGCTAAGTTACCACCTATGAAGCTGCCATTATTCACGGGGCAATTCAAAGATTTTCCAGGGTTCATTGACCTTTTCAATACATTAGTGCATAACAGAAATGACTTATCAAATGTAGAAAAGTTTCAATATTTGATCACATCCTTATCTGGGGATCCAATCAAGATCATTCGTGCGTTTCCTGTGTGTGAGGGTAACTACATCAGTGCATATAAAGCGTTAGTTAATCGTTATAACAACAAGAGGTATTTGGCGTTCATGTGTTGGGAACAGATTAACAATTTGAAGACAATGCCCTCTGGTTCTGCTCAAAGCTTGCGTACAATGATAGACCTTTATAATGAGAACTTATCAATGCTCGCATCTTTAGGGCTACCAACAACACAGTGGGATTTTGTGTTATTTCACTCATTGCTTACAAAATTAGATAAGGCATCTCGAGAAGCTTTTGAGCTGGCCAATACCAGTAGTGATTTTCCAAGCTTCAAGGAATTATCCACATTCTTGGTAGATAGGTGTAATGCCCTTGAACGCTCAACATTAAATGTGAATAATCAATCATCATCATCAGCTGTGCAACAGCAAAATAACAAGCGTGTGGTTTCAAACAACCAATCAAAGCCTACAATGCTTTTGGCCCAAGCGCCTCCTCAATCATGTGTAGTGTGTAAAGAGGTACACCCTCTCTACTTATGTTCAAAGTTTTTGTCAGAATCTCCTCATGAGAGGTCTCAAATTGTGAGACAAAATAAATTGTGTTTCAACTGTTTACGATCAAACCATATCACAGCCAACTGTAATTCAGTGCATACATGCAAATCATGTGGACAAAAGCACAACAGCCTTCTGCACTTTACAAAAAAGACAGAGACAAGTAGGTCAGTCAACTCTCAACATAAACAACCAGGCGTTTCTCAAACAGAGAAAGGCCCAGCATCAACTTCTGATTCCAAGGAAAATGTGATAACACCCGTTACATCATTATCAAACACAACTGCAGGATCAACATCAAATACTCACTTTGTGATGCTTGCCACTGATGAGGTGGAGGTCAAAGACGGTCGAGGCTCCTTTCAGAAGGTCCGTATCTTATTGGACCCCGGTAGTCAAAGTCACATCATCACCAAGGTATGTGTCCGTCGCTTAGGGTTGGCACAGTATAAAACTCAAACTCCTATGTCAGGTATAGGGGACGTTCCTGCATTTTCCACGGGCAAGGTCTTCTTAGAAATCCGACCAGTTGGGAAACCAGAGCCCTCTTTTACAACAGAAGCGGTGACTTTGGACAAAATTTGTGGTAACATGCCCACCCATTCAGTGGACATTAACAATTTTCAACATTTATCAAACATCAAATTGGCTGATGAGAAATATCATTCTTCTAGTCCTGTGGATATCCTCATTGGTGGAGAGATATTCCCTCAAATTCTTTTACCAGGGAAAATTGATGGTGGACCACATGCAGCAACTGCCATCAATACCATATTTGGATTTATTCTCATGGGAAAAACTTTATTAAAATCGTCATTATCCATTCCTCTATCAATCAATCATGTATCAATGGATGCCAATCTGGATATTGCCGTTCAGAAGTTGTGGGAATTGGACAGCATGCCGTGTGAAGACAACAAACAATCTCACTCGGTGGATGACATACATTGTGAGGAAATATTCCTATCAACACACAAGCGTGACAGTGAGGGACGATACATTGTCCAGTTACCATTCAGTGATCAATCATCAGTAGCCTTTGAGGGTGCTTACACAACTGCTCATCGGCGCTTTATGCAGCTGGAAAAACGCCTTGTGGCAAAGCCAGATTTTCATGAACAATACAATCAACATGTTATGGAGTACCTATCAAGTGGTCAGATGGAGAAGGTCCCTGCAGTTGAGTGTCAATCTCCTACAGCATTTTACTTGGCGCATCATGCCGTATCAAAATCAGATCGTAGCCTTCGTGTGGTCTACGATGCATCAATGAAGGATAAAAGAGGTGTATCCTTAAATGACACTCTTCTTACAGGCGCTAAACTTCAGACTGACATCACCAACATTCTTTTGCGTTTCAGGCTTCATGCCATTGTGTTTTGTACGGATATCCGGCAAATGTACCGGCAGATCCGAATAGCAACAGAACACCTGGATTTTCAGAGAATCCTGTTCAGGTGTTCCCCTAGTGAGCCAATACAAGAATACCGTCTCAATCGTGTTACTTTCGGTGTATCATCAGCACCATTCTTAGCAATTCGTGTGTTACATCAATTGGCCCGCGACGAAGGCAGCTCGTTTCCAGCAGCAGCTCAGGTGTTGTTAGAGGACATCTATGTCGACGATGCCGTCACAGGGTGTCGGAGCATCGAAGAGGCGGTCGCTCTTCAGCAGCAGCTGATTAATATCATGGCAGCCGGAGGCTTTGAGCTGAGAAAGTGGTCCAGCAATCATGCGGCTGTATTACAAAACGTGCCAGAAGAGCATAAAGCAGTGCCAAATGTCAATCAAACATTCGATAGTGATGGTAATTTTGTGAAGGTTCTCGGTCTAGCCTGGAATTCCCAGGAGGACATATTCAACTACCAAGTGAATCAAATCAATCGTGAGTGTACCAAACGTACCATGCTTTCAGAGCTGGCACGTATTTATGACCCCATTGGTCTTTTAACACCATTAACATTTTTAGCAAAGCATTTAATTCAACGTTTGTGGTTGCTCGGTTCATCATGGGATCAACCCGTTCCCGACGACATCAATCAAATTTGGACAAAGTATGTTCAGCAGTTGCCTCACCTAGCCCAGCTTAAGATACCACGCCGCATCACATCCGACGACGCTGTGACTTATCAGCTGCATGGGTTTTCAGACGCAAGTGAGGCTGGTTATGCAGCTGCTGTGTATCTTCGTGCTACCAATCAATATCATCAACACCAGGTCATCCTGGTTAGTGCAAGGTCTCGTGTCTCCCCAACGAAACGCAGAACTTTACCAAGGCTTGAGTTGTGTGGCAGTTCTTTGCTGGCAGACCTAATGAGACACATCATCACCATATACAGCAAACTTCTCCCCATAGAGAGTGTACATGCGTGGACTGATTCTATGATAGTTTTGTCATGGATCCAGTCAAATTCATCAAATTTTAAGGCGTTTGTTGGCAATCGCATATCCAACATTCAGCGTAAACTACCAGAAGCAATTTGGAATCATGTCCCAGGAAAGCAAAACCCTGCGGATGCCGCGAGTCGTGGGTTATCACCCGACGAGCTTAACAATCATGACCTGTGGTGGACTGGCCCTCATTGGCTGTCCCCAAATCAAGATCAATGGCCTAATGTGCCTCAACATTCAAAAATGGCACAAGATCCAGAGGTGAACTGTGAGCAACTTGCCTGCGTTTTGAACGTGTCTGACGCAGTAGAAACTAATCCAATCGATCATTTACTAACAAGATTTTCATCACTGAGAAAGATTCAACGTATTTTAACATATTGCAATCGTTTTATCAACGCCCTGCGCAAAAACAAGCGTACAGGTCATTTAACAGAACAAGAACTTCATCATAGCCTCATGGTACTTGTGAAACACACCCAACATTCCGAATTTAGTGAAGAAATCAAACGTTTGAGATCAAATCATGTATTATCAAAATCATTCAGAAAACTTAGTCCATTTTTAGATTCAAATCAAGTGTTGCGTGTGGGGGGTAGGCTCTCTCAGTCAAACCTTAATTATGAAACAAAACATCCGACTCTGCTTCCTCGCAAGCATCGTTTGACGCAACTTATCATCCAGTGCACACATAACGAAAATTTACATCCTGGTCTGCAAACTATGCAGTATCTGTTATTTCAAAATATTTGGATTTTGTCACCAAGGCGAGCCATTAATCAGGTCATTTCAAAATGCTATCGTTGTTTCCGTATGAAGCCACGAAACTTTCAGCCAGTAATGGCAGATTTACCACATTCTCGCGTCAATCAAATCAAACCATTTCAGGTTGTGGGTTGTGATTATGCAGGACTCTTCAATATTACGTTTCAACGTTATCGTGGTGTACGTTCAACAAAGGCATACCTTTGTCTTTTCGTTTGCTTTTCAACAAGAGCTCTTCATCTGGAGCTTGCCAGCGATTTATCTTCCTCTTGTTTTCTGGCTGCTCTACGCAGATTCATTGCTAGACGCGGTCGTTGCAACATCATCCATAGCGATTGTGGAACCAATTTCAAAGGTGCACAGTCACAATTATCAGAAATCATGCGTTCAGCTTGTGAATCGGAGCGCATTGACTTCAAATTTAATGTCCCAGGATCACCACACATGGGTGGCCTTTGGGAAGCTGGGGTAAAGTCCGTAAAAACTCACCTATATCGGGTGATAGGTAATCAAATCCTAACATATGAGGATGTAAACACACTCTTGACACAGGTCGAATCAGTTTTAAATTCGCGACCAATATCAGCTTTGAGTTCAGATCCATCAGACCTAACAGCACTTACACCAGGGCACCTCTAACATCAGTGCCTTCACCAGACTATTCCAACACAAAAATGAATAGGCTAACACGTTGGCATCTATTACAGAAAATGCACCAGGATTTCTGGACTAGATGGCATAGTGAATACCTCGCAAATTTGTCACAGCGATTGAAATGAACTGTGAATTCACCTCCAGCGAAAATCAACCAGCTCGTTATTATCAGAGACGAGACTACTCATCCACTGCGATGGCGTTTAGGTAGAATCGTCGAATTACACCCAGGACGCGATGGCGTTTCCCGTTCTGCTACGGTCAGAACTGCACAAGGTATGCTCAAAAGGCCACTTGTGAAGTTGTGCCCATTACCAGACATGACTGACTGAGTCATGTCTTATTTTTTCATACATTCATATTGTGATCAAAACATTTAAAATTACCTATTCTATTTTATATATTCATCATCATTATCATATTTATCACATCATAATATCAAAGCAATGGTTGTTGTGAACAAATATTCACTTCAGACTTCTCAGTCGAATCAATTCGCCAGCGGGGGGGAATATAATGTTAAAGCACCATAAAACATAATTTGAACTCCCGCCCTTTCGAATCCTACCATTTCCTGCGCACACAGCGCCACCTAACGTTTTTAAAACTCACCAATTAGTTCCCCGCTATAACTCACCACTGAACGAATCGACTCCGTAAAATTATTGTGAAATACTGCAACCAAGTGCTATCAAGACATTAATTGTGTGTGCCATCAACCTGCTATCGTCTAAATCAACAAGAATCAAGAATTGGGGCGCCCCACAGCATAAAATCACAGGTATTCGGAGCCAGCCGGCTCTCTTCAGCGAGCTTCGGTGAGTCCCTTCTACCTTTCCCTTTAGATACAGTCCGCTTTCCTATCAAATAGAATCATTCGTTAACAGGTAGTTAATTGAAATGTTTAAACTTCATATTATAGTATAAGTAGGTAAACCATAAAGTAACCGGATCTTATTTCTACCGACAACAAAATAATGTAAACTATTATTGAGACGTTTGATGATTATCTATTTGAAAAATAACCTGTATCATGTTTGTGTAGAAATATAGGGTGTAAATTCAAGTATCGTAATTAAAACACCGTAATCTTGGATTTGTTTTTAAAGTTGAGAAGCGTACAATTTCTATGTTAAGTGAACGTTTTTAAGGGTAGACCACGGATCTCCAAAATGGAAACCATTCGAATAAGTACGTAACTAGATCTTATAACTACAAAAACTGGAAAATAGGAGCTTTTTGTGGCTGTGAATTGCACTAGGGGAACAAAAATCACTGGAAGCATTACAAGGGTGAAAATTAGCGCTATAATTCTCAAATGGGAATTATTAGAGCTAAAACTGCAGGTTATGACTACATTACAATGACGCCATGATTTTTTAAGACAACTTATAATTCACTTGCAAAATTGAGTTGATATACATTGGTTTTTCAGTTAAATGTGCATTAAATGTACCGGTAAACAATCGGCCACCTGCGAATAGTAAGTAATCGACACGTAAAAAGTGTCCGTTACGCCAGCGGAATGTTGTCGCTTTTCAGGATTTCGGCTTGAAAGATAATTAGTACCCCCATCTCGTGTAAGTGTGCCCGAAATTTAGAATTTGTGCGTCCAGCCGATCCAAAGATATTCACGAAAAACAGATTCCGCTGGAGTAACGTTACCCCAGCGGCATGTTTTTTAACTGGTGGTCGTAGCTGAGTACAAACTAGCTACTTAGATAGATCACATTTGTGCCTAAATGTGCCCAAAAAAAATGGAATTTGTGCGTCTTGAAGTTTCAGAGTTATTCAAGATGCCGCTGGGGTAACGTTTAGCAAATTGCTGTACCTCTCAAATGGCATGACATACAACTGCGATTTTTTTTACTATGGTGGGTCCTAATTTGTGGTTATGCTGTGCGATTTTATTTTTTCTATAATCGACACCGTTAGAAAATAAGAAATTGATTTTCAAAAACCCTAAAATCGATCCTTGCGCTTCAATGAGAAACCCTAGAAACTTACCAATTATGGTTGTACCTTTTATGAACACAGCATCATGCGAAATTAGATGTTTCTATTCCAACTCCTCACTCTCAGAGAGCTATTCCATTTTAATTAAAATCTTGGCTATGCTTAAATGTAACACTCCAATACATGAGTTAATATTAAGTGACGGTAATTATGATTCGACAAATAATATGTACCCTTATTCAATTGCTTATCCTTAAAGTTTCAACTGAAAATTCTTTGTAACTACTACACAGATATAAGAAGAAAACCATAGGAAAAGAAATTTCACGATTAACCGAACAAATTCGAATGACTATAAAAGCGGCCGCGTAGTACATTGTGCCAACCTTCTTAAATTTGTAGTATTATAATTAAATTTTGATGGGTACAGGTGCGTACAAATGGTTTAAATAACTATTTACTTACTTTCATATAAATATGTAACGTAGACAGTTATCAGAGAGTAGTGACAAACATTATGTTAATAAAGTTTGATTGTAGATTTTGAACATAACTCCATACTTACCGATATGTTCTCATGGCCTTATAAGGTCACATAATAAACTCTTTTGCAAAAAAAACGGGCACCTAAGGAAATTTACGTTCTAAGGTCGATTTGAGTTAATTAAATGAAATTTATTGCTTTGACGTAGTCTGTATACTTATAATCGTGTAAATTAATGCGCGTGAAGTGAATTCGGGCAATTAAAAGAAAAAAAACGACGGATTCTTTAAAACCGATGTACACGCCCAAACAATAAGTGGTCGGCAATAAAGACAAGATTTTTTTTTCCTTTTTTTAATTAAATAAAGTTACAAATGTAAAAACCTAATAACGAGTGTGACCTCCTCTTGCCAAAATCACAGCTTGAATCCTTCTGGGCATGCTTTCCACGATGTTTTTAATAACGTTTTGCGGAATACGTTCCCACTCTTCTGCAATGACTCTTTTTAGCTCCCTGATGTTTTGTGGAGCAGGTTGCACTGATCTTACCGTCTCTTTAGAACATCCCAGACAATTGGATTGAGGTCAGGACTTCGAGCTGGCCAATCTAAACGACCGATCCCAAATTCTTGCATGTACGCTTCCACGTCGCCAGAACGGTGCGGGCGAGCATTGTTGTCCATAAAAATGGAATCTTCCCCAAGTGCAGCCAATGTGGGTTGTGCATATGGAATCAGGACTTCCATTATGTACCGGTGTGCATTTAATGTTCCATTTTCTATGAAAACTAACTCCGTACGCTCCGTCGAATTAAATTGCTGCCCAAAACATAACGGAGCCTCCGCCATAAGGAGTGATTTCTTCGAAACACACTTCCGCATAGCGTTCCCGTGGTCTTCGCAGCACTCGCCGGCGTCGGTCCTCTCCACACAAAGAGATTCTAGCTTCATCAGAAAACAATACTTTATTCCAGTCCTCCAGAGTCCATGAAGCACAGTTCCGAGCAAACTGAAGTCGAGCAACACGGTGCTCACGGAGTAATTTAGGGCCCCGAGCTGGGCGGTAACTCCTGATATTGGCAGCCAAAAGCCTCCTCCTGACCGTCCACAAGCTAACTTCTACTCCTCTTACTTCTTCAAGGCTCTTCTTCAGGTCCACACTTGACGCTTTACGATTCCGCAACGCCTGACTCACCAAAAAGCGGTCAGCTCTTGGTTCTGTAGATCGTTTTCATCCCGAACCGGGTCTTCTTTTGACCGAACCGGTCTCTTGATACCGTTACCAAGTCCTCTGGACAGATGAATGACTCACATTTAGACGCTGAGACACGTAAGTTTGCGAACAACCTTCTTCAAGTAGGGCTATAATTTTACCGGCCCTTATCGCTTTATCACTCATATCAAAAAGTGGTATTTAATGTAAAAAGAAAGATTAAATTATTTAATTTGCAGAAAATATCCAAAAAGTTTTAAAATATCGTATTCAGTTAAAAATCGTTTCAGCAATTCGCGCCATTAGTAAAGCAATTTTAGAATAATCCACAATAATCATTATTTTTCTTTTATTAATTTCAAATTTTAAATTTGGAACGTAAAGAATCATGCCAGGTTGCTTCAAATAACATGCCAATACATCGTCAAATTAATAAAACCTATTTCTTGTTCTTCTTCATTGAAGTCTTCAGAGAAAAAAATCTAAAGTGCCCGTTTTTTTTTTGCAATAGAGTTTATATTATTATGTATGATGAGTATGACAGCGCTTACCACTTACCGTTGTTTTTAATTACAACGTAGGCGTAATTTCATAGGTCTAAGTCATTAGGAACTATTGGGTGATTTGGAAGCTATATTATTATTTGGAACGGCGATATGACATCGCTACGGCGCCGGCACGCGGCGGTGGCACCTTTCTCTAGTTTATCAAATTATGCAAACCATTTAAGAGGTATGTATACTTACTGTAAGCAGCTTTATATAATAATAATAATAATAAGCCTTCTTTATTTCATATCTTCCTTAATTTTACAATTCAAATCCAAATGTTGTTAGTATTGTTAGTAATTTCACTAAAATTATTTATTGTTAGTACAGTTAGCTATTTTTTTCTTTTTGTGATATGAATCTCGTTTGAGTAAAGGCCTCCTCCAGCTGCTTCCATAATTCTTTGTCTTCGCTTTTGCTCATCCAGTCTTTTCCTGCGTTGTCAACTATATCATCAGCCCACCGTTTGTTGGGTCTTCCAACTTTTCTTTGTCCAAGTATTGGTCCTCGCCAGCGAGTACTCCGTTTAGTCCATCTGTTGTCTGTGTAACGTGACACGTGTCCTGCCCATTTCCATTTTAACCTTAGAGCTTGTGTAAGTGCATCTGTCACTTTTGTTTTTGGTCGTATTTTGACATTCTTGATCTTCTGTGTTTTGTGCATCTTTAGGATGCTCCTTTCCATGGCTCGTTGTGTTACATTTATTTTCTGTTTTATATTGTTTGTGTAAGTCCATGTTTGGCAACCATATAGTAAACTAGGCAAGAGACAGGTATCCTGTAAGCAGCTTTATTTATGGGAAATTAAAAACAAGAAATTGTGGAGTATTTATCTTTAACGATTTTAATTAAAAAGTATTTTTGTATGTTTTAAGTGTTATTTAACTTATTATTGATAAAAGTGGTTATGAAAATCACAGATCTTTCACTTAAAGCTATGCACAGTTTTATTTAAGAGGCTGGTAGAGAGCTGTTCGCCGACTCAAACCATGCAACCATTACCTAAATCATTAGTTTTCTGTGTTGTGATTAAAATAGGAATTAAAATAGCAGATCTTACTTGTTCCGTCCGAAGAGAATATCCGAACGCACCTTTTTTGACATATAGAATTTTCTTTGACACTTGACAGATACCTTTTGCTCTGTTGGAATAATGTCCGCCCTTTGGGACCTTTTGATTTTGTTGTAATTGAAAATATCCTGTTGAATCGCCTGTTGTAACCGATAATTTGGTCGCGATTAACGATTAATTGAAATTGTAATCCCGAATTGACGAAAAACCTGGGATATTTTGAACAATAACGCTGAATGACGTCAGCCTGTCTGACACGCGAACTTTGCTGAAAGTAATTGTGAATTGGTGATAAATAGCTACCAATCTGGTGCTAAAGTGTAGCAGAGTGGTGCTGTGAATGCTGCCGGGACCGCATTGTGAGGACCTGCGTCTTTGGGAACCTCCGTCCATCGACACTTGCCCACATTACACGTTTCAATTACTCATTACCTACTTTCACACATACCACACGGACGTGACCTCAGGAAAGGTCGTGGCTTGTCGTCTCCAGCTCAGGTAAGTGGTTAGTATTATTTATTGGTAAGGCCTAAGAGGCCATTGTTGGTAAAGCAACGTAGTTAGGGCTCCACGAACCGTGGACAGTTCGGACACACCAGTTACCGTTGGCTGGCTGATTGAAGGATCGAACATTAATCATACGTTATTGTACAAAGTATTTTTGTATGTTTTTAGTGTTGTTATGATAAAAGTGGGCGTCAAAATAACAGATTAACAGATCGTTTACTCAAGTCTATGTATAAAGACAAGTATATAATTTTTAAAATTCAGACAATGAGTTACTAAAATACTTGATATTTATAATAAGCATCAAAATCACATGATTCACTTAAGATGTTTCACTTAAGTCTATGTACAGACGTCAGCACATCAAGCTTCTACAATCTGTCAAATGTCTTTAATAGATTTTCAACTTTATCGCTAAACGGTTCAAAGTTGATTGGGAAAGACAGTTTCGGGTAGCTCGATGTGCTGGCATCTGTATTGACGTTCCGCCGAAGAAAAGATGATGTATGTAGTTCCGACTGTCAAGCATGGTGGCGGATCTGTTATGGTCTGGGGTTGTTTCTCAGGCTATGGAACTGGTAATCTGGTCCAAATTAAAGGAATTATGAAAAAGGAGCAGCATATGAAATTTTGGAGAAAAATGCTATTCCCTCCGGACTGAAGTTAATCGACAAAGGATTTATTTTCCTACAAGATAATGATACAAAGCATAGTTCAAAATTCAAAAACAGTCAGAAAGTGTTGAAAACCATGGCCACCCCAAAGCCCGGATCTTAACCCTATAGAGCTTTTGTGGGAAAAGCTTGACCGAAACATTCAGGAACAATGGCCTTCTTCACAACAGGCCATGTGGAATGCATTAGAAGAAAGCTGGAGGAATATCTCGCAAGAGACCATAAATAAATTAATTGCTCGCATGCCAAGGTTGGTTAAACAGGTCATAAAATGTAAAGGAGGCTATTTTGATGAAAAATGTGTACGAAATCTCTTGTGTATTTTTTTTAAACATTGTATTCTTCAAGACTTCATGTAATTTTTATTTTAAAGTCTTGTGTGCAACATGAAAATAAAAACCGATTTTAAAAAGTTTTAAAAATATTTAGTTTTATTTTTTTCTCAATTTTTTTATAGTGTTCTCAAACTTTTGACCGGCAGTGTATACAAGTCCAGATTTACTACGTTATTATTGCGCAATGATAAAAGGATAGCCGCGAGCTAATTGTGTTACGCGTTACGCAATTAAAGTGCAGGAGCTGTGGACATAACTCTAATTAAATCGAAATACAAACAGATAAATAATTATAAACTTACCTTAAAATCAGAAAGTACACGCGTCGTGATTATACACACAATGCCTTGAATTACTGGGAAAATAACAATGCGCACACACCCTTCACATACGAGTAATTAGCGGCAACTGAAGGCAGTCACATAAACATAACACATAAGTCAAGTCAATATACATAGTGTAGTCTTTATTAACCCCTCAGCTTGCGAAAGTCCTCGGTACGTAATTACGTAGTTATGTTCTAACATTTGTCTGAAAGTTAAAGATTTGCAAATCCTCAATATAATATGGCTTACATACTTTTACGAACCAATAAATAATTTTATGTAACACTTTTGTGTTAGACTGTTTCAAAAAAGGAAATCATGTACTACAAATTTAAGAAGGTTGGCACGATGTACTGCGCGGCCGCTTTTATACAGTCATTTGAGTTTGTTCGGTTAATCGTGAAATTTCTTTTCCTATGGTTTTCTTCTTATATCTGTGTAGTTACAAAGATTTTTCAGTTGAAACTTTAAGGATAAGCAATTGAATAAAGGTACATATTATTTGTCGAATCATAATTACCGTCACTTAATAATAACTCATGTATTGGAGTGTTACATTTAAGCATAGCCAAGATTTTAATTAAAATGGAATAGCTCTCTGAGGAGTTGGAATAGAAACATCTAATTTCGCATGATGCTTTGTGTTCATAAAAGGTACAAACCACCATAATTGGTAAGTTTCTGGGGTTTCTCATTGAAGCGCAAGGATCGATTTTAGGGTTTTTGAAAATCAATTTCTTATTTTCTAACGGTGTCGATTATAGAAAAAATAAAATCGCACAGCATAAGCACAAATTAGGACCGCCCATAGTAAAAAAAAATCGCAGTTGTATGTCATGCCATTTGAGAGGTACAGCAATTTGCTAAACGTTACCCCAGCGGCATCTTGAATAACTCTGAAACTTCAAGACGCACAAATTCCATTTTTTGGGCACATTTAGGCACAAATGTGATCTATCTAAGTAGCTAGTTTTTACTCAGCTACGACCACCAGTTAAAAAACATGCCGCTGGGGTAACGTTACTCCAGCGGAATCTGTTTTTCGTGAATATCTTTGGATCGGCTGGACACACAAATTCTAAATTTCGGGCACATTTACACGAGATGGGGTACTAATTATCTTTCAGGCCGAAATCCTGAAAAGCGACAACAACCCGCTGGCGTAACGGACACACGTAAAAATACGGAAATAATTTTTTTTCTGTATAACGAATATAAAATATCACGTATCTTTTGTTAATTTTTTAAATATCATAAAAGCGTGTTCTATACTAATATTATAAAGCGGAAAAGTTTGTTTGTTTGCTTGAACGCGCTAATCTTTGAAAGTACTGGGTGGATTTGGATGCAATTTGGTATGGAAGTAGCTTGAAGCTTGAGGAAGGTTACAGGCTACTTTTTACGCGACTGCAAAAAAGGAGAGTTATGTTTTTACCGTGATAGAATCCACGGGAGCGAAGCCCCGCGTGAGTACTAGTTATCTTATATATCTACAGTAAACTGGACAGCGTTTTCAGTATCTTTATATATCTTGCTAATACAGAACACAAACTTTTACTTACTTTTGTTTTATTTTCATGATGGCGACGAAAACACTTTACCAAAATATTACAAATAATGTCAACTGAAGATATACAATAAAGAACTAACTAACTAAACTATAATCAATTCATTCGTTCAAAGTAGTTCAAAATCATTCAAAAGTAGCGCTACGAGAGCTTTAGTATAGCGTTAATAAATCGTTATAGCTATTAAGGAACCTTTATGCAACCGTTGTGCAGGTTAAATGGAACTTTAGGCTGCATAAAATGGCGCCCAAATAGCGCTAAAGCGGCTGCTTTAAGTCTGTAGTAGACGCTCTAGCGCTTACGTCTAATACCATAAGTAATAATCGGATACGCTCCAAAGCCCTAATGCAGCCCATTTGTGCTAGTTGGGTATATACCATGATAATGGCCATAAATTGCCGATTTATCATTTTTTTCTGAAGTCCTACCCAAAAATCAAAAAGTACATTCAACATGTGACACTTGAGGGGTTAAGTGACGGTAATTATGATTCGACAAATAATAAGTCCCTTTATTCAATTGCTTATCCTTAAAGTTTCAACTGAAAAAAATTTGTAACTACACAGATATAAGAAGAAAACCATAAGAAAAGAAATTTCACGATTAATCGAACAAATTCGAATGACTGTATAAAAGCGGCCGCGTAGTACATTGTGCCTACCTTCTTAAATTTGTAGTTTTATAATTAAACTAGTACTTGCGTGTTGCGCGAGGTGCAAGCACCTCGCGTGCTTGTGGTGGTGGATTGTTCACTTTTAAAACCCCTAAATGTAGTAAAATGTCAAACATAACCGTTACGCTATGGAGGTCGCCGGCTCGCTTCGCTCGCCACCTCCCTCCTTCACTCCACTCGGTCTCGCAGGTTCGCTCCACTCAGGCCTTACGTACCACCGGACAGGTTTCGACGCCTACTATAATATTTGTTCAAACACCTAATGGCTATTATTAGCTATTATAGATAGCCCATTTATAGTTAAAAGTAAGAATCAACAGTTTTAACAGTAGTAAAAATCAAAATGGGGGGTGGGGGGTTATGGGGGGGTTTGCACAGTTATTTTGACTAAAGCATTGCCCCTCTAAATGAATCTGAAAAAAAATGTTCAGTCTCTTTAATTTCCGAGATCCGCCTAAAGGGGGTGAGAAGGGGGGCAAGGAGGGCGACTTTGGAAAATGGTTTTTACTTTACCGAGCCTCCTCTATACGAATCCGTAAAAAAAAATACGGGTCTCGTAGTTTCCGAGATACGATAGGGAGGGGTGAAAAGGGGAGGTTTGGCACTTTTCCCGTAGGTTTGAGAGTTAGTTGTTTACGAATCTGTCAAAATATACCCACCTCCCCATCCACCATCTGGGAGAACAATTATGTCAATGAGTCAGTGAGTCAGTCAGTGGTAATTTAGCTTTATATAGTATAAAATTTTGATGGGTACAGGTGCGTACAAATGGTTTAAATAACTATTTACTTACTTTTATATAAATATGTAACGTAGAGAGTTATCAGAGAGTAGTGACTTTATTGACGAGTTTATTACAAACATTATGTTAATAAAGTTTCATTGTAGATTTTGAACATAACTCCATACTTACCGATATGTTCTCATGGCCTTATAAGGTCACATAATATAATGAGTATGACAGCACTTTTACCACGTACCGTTGTTTTTAATTACAACGTACGCGTAATTTCATAGGTCTAAGTCATTAGGAACTATTGGGTGATTTGGAAGCAATATTATTATTTGGAACGGCGATATGACATCGCTACGGCGCCGGCACGCGGCGGTGGCACCTTTCTCTAGTTTATCAAATTATGAAAACCATTTAAGAGGTATGTATACTTACCGTAAGCAGCTTTATTTATGGGAAAATAAAACAAGAAAGTGTGAAGTATTTATCTTTAACAATTTTTATTGAGAAAGTATTTTCGTTTGTTTAAGTGTTATTTAACTTATTATTGATAAAAGTGGGTATCAAAATTACAGATCTTTCACGTAAAGCTATGCACAGTTTTATTTAAGAGGCTGGTAGAGAGCTGTTCGCCGACTCAAACCATGCAACCATTACCTAAATCATTAGTTTTCTGTGTTATGATTAAAATAGGAATCAAAATAACAGATCTTACTCATACGTTATTGTGCAAAGTATTTTTGTATGTTTTTAGTGTTATGATAAAAGTGGGCGTCAAAATAACAGATTTACAGATCGTTTACTTAAGTCTATGTATAAAGACAAGTATATAAGTAAGTTTTTAATGTTTAGACAACGAGTTACTAAATACTTGATATTTATAATAAGCATCAAAATCACAGATGTTTCACTTAAGTCTATGTATAGACGTCAGCACATCAAGCTTCTACAATCTGTCAAATGTCTTTAATAGATTTTCAACTTTATCGCTAAGCGCTTTAAAGTTGATTGGGAAAATTTGACAGTTTCGGGTAACTCGATGTGCTGGCATCTGTATCGACGTACTGCCGAAGAAAGGATGATGCCACATTATGTAGTTCCGACTGTCAAGCATGGTGGCGGATCTGTTATGTTCTGGGGTTGTTTCTCAGGCTATGGAACTGGTAATCTGGTCCAAATTAAAGGAATTATGAAAAAGGAGCAGCATAAAGAAATTTTGGAGAAAAATGCTATTCCCTCCGGGTTGAAGTTAATCGACAAAGGTTTTATTTTCCAACAAGATAATGATACAAAGCATAGTTCAAAATTATGTAGGGACTATTTAGACAAGAAACAGTCAGAAAAAGTGTTGAAAAACATGACATGGCCACCCCAAAGCCCGGATCTTAACCCTATAGAGCTTTTGTGGGAAAAACTTGACCGAAACGTTCAGGAACAATGTCCTTCTTCACAACAGGCCATGTGGAATGTATTAGAAGAAAGCTGGAGGAAAATCTCGCAAGAGACCAAAAATAAATTAATTGCTCGCATGCCAAGGTTGGTTAAACAGGTATTTATTTAGGTAGCTATTTTGATGAAATGTGTCATGATTTCATGTAATTTTTATTTTAAAATCTTGTGTGCAACATGAAAATAAAAACCGTTTTTCAAAAAGTGTTAAAAATCCGGATTTACGACATATGTTATTGCGCAATGATAAAAGGATAGCCGCGAGCTAATTGTGTTACGCGTTACGCAATTAAAGTGCAGGAGCTGTGGACATAACTCTAATTAAATCGAAAAACAAACAAATAATTATAAACTTACCTTAAAACACAGATTACTAAATAGTTACTTCGTAACAGATATATCACTCTCATACAAAAGCGAAAATACCTACGCTATAATAGCCTACAAAATCTTAATAATAATACGAGCTGTTTGCAGCGAAAACAAATGTAACATGAATACGCACACAGAGAGATGAGATTGTTTTGCCCGCCGCGCGACCCACGTCATCGAGCGAATGTCCTAGGGTTGTATATGATGATATTGGTAATAAAACGAATATAGAAAAAAAATATATGTTTTATTTGTTGATCAAATATGTTTTAGTTTAATAAAATGATAGATGCATTTTTTCTTTCCCTGAATTCCCGATGATTAAATTTTAGTGTCGAAAATATCCGAAACCGCAAACAATTTTAATTTTAATAAAATTCCGTCCAAATAAATAATCAAAAGGGAAACAGGAGCAAAGCGGAGGAAAATCAACTGTTCTTAGGTCGATCCATTATGACGTTGTCAAAATGATTTAAAAAGGCTCAAGCAGGCGTGCAGCTGCCCACTGTCGGATGTACCGATGGCGCGGTAGGCATATAACGCGTGGCCTTGAGCGAGTGACGGACGCCTGCTTAAAATCAGAAAGTACACGCGTCGTGATTATACACACAATGCCTTGAATTACTGGGAAAAAACAATGCGCACACACCTTTAAACACGAGTAATTAGCGGCAACTGAAGGCAGTCACATAAACACAACACGTAAGTCAAGTCAATATACATAGTGTAGTCTTTATTAAATTTTTGTAGGTACGTAGTTATGTTCTAACATTTGACTGAAAGTTAAAGATTTGCAAATCCTCAATATAATATGGCTTACATACTTTTACAAACCAATAAATAATTTTATGTAACACTTTTGTGTGAGACTGTATCAAAAAACGAAATCATGTACTACAAATTTAAGAAGGTTGGCACAATGTACTGCGCGGCCGCTTTTATACAGTCATTCGAATTTGTTCGGTTATTGTATCCAGGACATCCACGCTTGGTTGATATACCTTCTTGTCGTACTAAATGCTTCGCTTACTCATTTATTGTGCTGTGCGCATTCGTTTTTTTTAATTGTTTGTGATACTTCATTGTTCTGATGATAACACTAAAAAATAAAAATACCCAAAACTTAAAACGAAATATTTACCACAGATCATATAAACACATGAGATATGGCAAGGGGGCATGGCGCTTGCGAATGCATCTAGCCTCAAAGCGTCTGGATACCAGTTTCGGCCATTAGTCGAATGTCAACTTGCGACGTCTTCGCTGCTTATGATTTTTGATAAAATGCTGCGTTATTCAGTGCTTGTATGCTAAAATAACAGCTGTATTGTTAATTACGTCAAAAATGGCATCTCATTTGACACGTAAGTATAAATAATATTGTTTTTCTTATTAAATTCGTTAAAACATTACTTCGTGATACTAGAAACACGATGAAGTACACATCGATCAATGAAACAGCAGGTGTAATAGCGCAATGGATAAATGTTTTACTGATACCCTCACTCACACGATATTTCTGTGAAGCGGCCGCTGCCGGCTTTTGTTGGTTAGGGATGTAACTACACGTTTGTGGTTGTCGATATTTTATACGTTCCTACTTATTACGAATGATTACACAAGGGAATAAAATTTGACTTTTGTTGCATGGAATTTTATGGCTGTTGTGTAATTGTAACGCCAATGAATAACCATTTAATGATACTTATAAAAGCCGTCATGGAAAAATATATAAACGTAAGGTTACACTATTTAACCAAGAACGCAACACCTAAACTGTAAAAGCGGCAAGTTTTAAATAAATACCTATTTCATTTTCTGGTCAATAAAATTCATATCAATAAAAGTTTTACTTGTGTTCTAATCTAGATTCGAGAAGAAGAAGAAGAACTACACACAACAACTAATCTTAACTGATTAGTTGTTGTGTATTATATCTTACTAGCTTTTGCCAGCGGCTTCGCTCGCATGCATGTCGAAAATTACCCTACGGGAACAGTACATTTTTCCGGCATAAAAAGTAGCCTCCTAGCTATTCCAGACTATAATATATCTCTTTGTCAAATTTCATCAAGATCCGTTTAGCCGTTCTGGCGTGATTGAGATCCATTCAAACTTTTGCATTTACAATAGTAGTAAATTGTGATTTTGTAGCATGTGCTGACACATACTTTAAGGACGCATTTACGTTTTCTCGCAAATATCAATGTTTTTCTGGTACCATTTTGATACATAAGGCGTTAATATTTTTACAATGTTATGGTATTAATTTCAAGATAATTTATTCATCTCCACATTGAATGCATTATAATTACACAGTCCTATACATATTTTTCACACAAATACGTTTTTATCGCCGCAATAATCGTAGAAAATTACAAAAAATGGGGTCTGAATACGAACCTGTAAGCCAAATCTGGAGCATATATTCTTAACTTCAAAATAACAAGAAATTATAGCCTATGTATTTATCTATACGTTAAGCTAATTATTTTGAACATACATAAAAAACTTTATGATTTATGAGAAAAATAAAATCGGTCTCAAATTTCTTCATACATTTTTCTACCGAACGCACGGCTCCGACCGTCATTCTGCGCTCAGACGCACTCGTGAACGCAGGGGTGTATCGCTTTCCTCGAAAAAATAAATACGTCGAAACCTATAATAAAGACAGTGGCGTCTTGTATACTGTGACTAGAATACGTTGATACTTTATCGTACCGAAACAAAAGTAAGAACGAGAATCATACTTATTTTTAGAATTGGATGGATATTGGTTACTGAACCTAGCATGAAACAACAATTTTTTTAACCGACTTCAAATAAGGAGGTTTTCAATTCGACCGTATATATGTTTTTTTTTCATTAAGTATCTTAAAGTACTACAAATTAAGAAAGGTCTAGAGTTGATCTGATGATGGAGCCTTTCATCAGATTGACTCTTGACAGTCGAGGGAACTCCTCAACGATTTACAGCAGTAACCTTTTGTTTGGGCTGATTAATGTGAATTGACCAGAACTTTACACTTAGATAATTTGTGACTGTCATTAGAGGTCTGATGATGAAGACGAAGGACAGTTAAGGGAACTCCTCAACGGTTTACAGTAGCTACCTTGTGTTTGGACTTAATTCATTTATATTAATGAGAACTTTGCACCCATATGGGTTATAAGTGCCATTACAGGTCTTATGATGGAGACCATAGACAGTCGTGGGAATTCCTCAACGATATACAATAGTTACCTTTTGTTGGGCTTACTTCATAAGGTTCAATGTGCCAAAATGTTCAGTTCATACAAAAACTAAAAATTGGCCAAGTGCGAGTCAGACTCGCCCATGAAGCGTTCCGTAGTAACTATGCCAAATAAATTTGTTTTTCATAGTATTTGTATGAATTACAAAGTTTTATTTGCGGTTTTATAAGATATGCTGTATCTCAAAAACTGCCAACCCGATCTCGTTCAAACCAATTTTGGTTGAAAGTTTACATTAACTCTTCGAATCACGGAAGGCCGCCGGCGGCCACAAAAACCAGCTTAAGTTGACCTCTAAAATCGAAAAAAGGAAAAATAATTTTAGAGGTCAACTTAAGCTGGCCGCCGGCGGCCTGCCGTGACCTGAGGGGTTAAGGACCATAGCAAGTATTTTTTGTATAATTTTTCACGTCATTATTATAGAAGTAAGAGGGGGTGGGACACATTTTACCACTTTGGAAGTGTAAATCTTTTAAACGATTAACTTTATGAAAAAGTGGTTTTAGAAACTTCAATGTCATTTTAAAGACCTGTCTATTAATACTACATACGCATAAGTTTCATGAAAAAAAAACAGTTTCAGTTAATATTTTTTTAATAATTTTTCAATTTTTTTTCTTAAAATTGGAAAGCGGTACACAGAATACATCTACCTACCAAGTTTTCCATGTATAGTCCTAATAGTTTCGGAATATAAAAACTTTTTACCAAAAAATTAAACCGACTTCCAAAAAACACTGCAAAGTGAAAATTAACTTTAATTTCGGTAGGCGGTGTCCGACTTCCGAAATTAGTTAGAAAGTAGACAAAATATTGCTTTTCCCAATGCTGGGCCGTCAATTGTTGAGGAGTTCTCCTGGTACTTCACCATCAGCTTCACTTCATCGTATGCATTGTGACGAGCATATTGTGCTTAATAACCATATTCAAGTAATCGAAGCGGAACCCATGAAATACTTCTTATTCCTACTTATAGATTACAAATACAAATAAGTTTATTGACCATAAGTTTAGGTTACAGTACACCGGTAATACAGATTTACATAGTAAATAGTATAGGGCACAATCACTTACGTTCAACTACACTAAGTTAGAACTTATCTATAACAATGCTACGTGGGTGGGGAGTAGAAGAGCAGTTAAGTTATAATATTGCTATCACAAGTAAAGCAATGGTTTACATACCTACTTGATAAAATCATAAATGCCCAATGACGGTATACAGAGAAAAGTTCTTTACCTCCCGTTCTAGTCAAGGACTGTGTTACGGTAAGGTAAGATTCTCGCTCATGGAATAATAGTCATAATGTAAACACTTTAAGACACTTTACCAAATACATTTGTTTTGCTGTGAATCATAGATAACGAGTTACAAGCTTAGCGTAAACAAGTAGTATATGCAAAGAAATTGGACAATGCAATTACCAACGTTATTTCAATGTAAACAAAGTGTTTTCACAAAACAATATTTGTTTGGAATTTATAATAAGACAATTGTGTTAAAAATAAAATAATAGAAAAAAGGTCTTTCTAAAACTAAAATAATAAAATTAAAAGTAAGAAGTAAATTGAGTAGTTCCAGTGGCTATCTGTGACCATCATCAGATCCACTTCACAAATGGTGCTTTTCGAATGCAACTACATAAGTTACTATAAAAAATACTCAAATCACTGTAGGTGTGCCTATAATATTTGAAGAGTTCCCTCGATTACTCCAAGATCATTTTATCGGCTCCTGATTTGGTGACAATGGGACCAACTTCGAAGTATACCCTTTCAAACGAAAAAAGAATTTTCCAAATCGGTTCAGCCGTCTTCGAGTAATCGGTGATCAAATATAAAAAAAAAAAATACGCGTCGAATTGATAACCTTCTCCGTTTTTTTCGTCGGTTGAAAATGGCTGTGACATACGGACGGATGGACAAACAGAATGACAGGCATGACGAAACTTTTCTTTATTTATTATTAATTTTTTTATCACATGTGAGTATTTTATTTCCAAAGTTCCCTAATACTCCTAAATCGGGCGTTAACAACATTAATACAAAATTGAAACTAACATCTAATCAATAAGCATGTAACCCTTTGTAAACAATAAGTTACAACTTATTATGGTCAAACAATATTAAAGAAAACATTATATAACCTTCAAGTATCAAGATTAGTTAAGTAATGTATAAAATCGGGCGAACAATGGTTTGAAAGTGTGTGTGCGCGCAATGTTGTGTTGCTACTAGGATACCTAAAATTGAGCGAGTGATAAATGTAAATGCGTCCTTAAGAGTAGTTTCTGTTTCCCCCATACGTGATCAATGCAAAAGTATTTTTGATCATAATTTGAATATTAAATAATTAGAATTGTAGAGACTAATATCGTCCGTAAACATAATTTATCAGATATCCGTTAAAATAGTTTTGAAGTTTCACTGATTAGTGCTATTACTGAAGTTATACACAGATATAGATATATTGTAGTATTGTATTTTATAGCCTCTAGATCATAATTGTATTGTTTACTATGACAAAATTTTAATAACTTTAGTTACTTATATATTATTCCAATTATTGTTCACTTGTTTAGAGTGGCAAGTACGACGGAAACTCTAGAATCGTTTTATTTTCACAGTCAATAAAATCTTTTGGTAAAAGAACAGATATTAAAGGATTTATTATTTATTAGGAGGGAAAGGAATTTTATCGATATTTTTATAGGATTACAATCACGTACAACTTAACATCACTATTCGCGTTACGCATATGTGTGTTTATTCTCGAGTCCGTAGGTACAAGAGCCGCCCCATGTTTGCATGTGTTCTATTAGTGAGTTCTTTAGTGTTGCTGTAAGTTTCTTTGTGTGCGGGAGAAATGTGAGCTCGTGTGTCGTTCTTATAGTTTTTGCTTTTGTGTTAGTGAATTGAGTGGGAGAAATGTGGAGACACCTGAACATGAAATATTTCTTTACAAAGCATATTGTAGAAAGTACTGTTCGATGCTATGGTGACCTAACACTACTTTCTCGTATAGCTAAGATATGGTATATTTGGTAAAAGTTAAAGTCTTCAATTAAAAGGAAAATAGTTATATTCAAACATTATAAGGAATTACACGGTAAACTGGTAAACTATGTAACTTAACTTGTTGGTAATGGTAAAACGGTAATGGTAAAATGGTAATGGTTTTTTTGAGTGCGTGGTGTCTCCAAAGAGATCTGATCGCGAACTGACTGATATTTTTGTGATCGAGCGAATGTGCATACTTGCGATCGATGCAATTATGCATTTTCGCTGAGTGTTCGATTAAAGTTCGAACATATTCCCAAGAGCGAGAAGAAATGCGGGATGAAAGCTAACATTACGATAAGGTGTATAAAATACATGCCAGCAATAAAACACATTTTGCTTCAAGTAATCTTACCAAGTATAACATCTAAAATAAAAACATAATGCGTGCATAATAAAAGCTGAATAAAGGCATAATGATCTACTTAAATAATTACAATTGTTAAAAAACATTAAATTAGATTTAAAGTTAAACTATCGAGTCTTCCACAGTAAAGGCGGTATTTTGATTACCCGAGTCTTTATTTTTATTCCGTTTGAATGCACTATAGTTTGTGCTAGGCCAGCGTTTGGCATAATTGTGTAAACAAAACCCGATTTCACTTTTATTATTTAGATCCGTTGCACTGAGCACTTCACTATAATTGTCTCTTCTGGTTGGTTTCGGTGTCGGCGGATCCGCTGCTAACTCCTGCTCATGGCGACTCTCGCTGCGACGTCGAGGTTTGGGAAGTGGTGGGGTCACCGCAGTCTCGTGCCGGCGGGATCCCTCGCCACGTTGCCTAGCGGCAGCCTTGCGGCACAGGCGACATCGCCCAGTTCTCCACATCCAGACTGCTGCCACGCATAGAGCGATCGACAATAACACGTAGCAAATTACGTACTGGTGGATATCATGGGGCGATATATCCTCTATTTCCAGATCACTTTTCTTTAGTTTTTCTATTGCTTCCCCAAGACTGTTCATAGATATGGTTAGGTTTCCGTCGTCACTTTGCTTTTCGTCAGGGATTTTTATGTTAACCAAGTGGTTGATTTGATCGAATTCAGGCATGTAGATTGATGGTGAGACGTTCATATGGTTGGATTGGTGACGAATCGAATATAATGAGAAGTCCTTGCCCCTGATGACGCACTCTTGACCTATGCCAATGACTCCGGCTTGGCTCAGCTGACGAACTGTTACGTGATCGCCACATATTATTTTTATCGTGTAGGTGTCACAACAAAAGTATAAGTGCTGAGAAGTCAAATGTAATTCAATCCATATATTGGAGCAGTTAGATTTTTCAACTTTGCATTTGTTGGTTTCTGAGTTTTTGTCGCAAAAACTTTCATCATTTTTTAGGTCTAGAATTGGTTTCAGCAACTGACACATATAAGTGGGTCCACGGTGTAGACATGCTGTTAGTTCACCTGTGGACATGCTAAAGTAGGAATCTTTCTTTAGGTTGACTGCTACATATTCGGAGACTGGTATTATTCTTGTCATACGGGTGTTTGTTTGGTGGGGTATAGGTACTATCTTATACAATTTGAAACTTTCTCTGGACACAAGTGGGAAAGTAACTTCAATTATAACATATTTTTGCGTAGCTCTGGCTTTGACTTTCAGTAGTTTGTAAAGATACTGAAGATCAGTGTCTACATTAGTAATTGGTAGTGTGAGATCTCCTGGCATCTGGCCGTATATGGTTTGGAGTTCACGTTTAAGTTGCGTTGGTGGCAGTAAATGTATACTAATTTGACCGTGGAAGATGTCTGTTAATGCATCGAGCAACGTGTCTTGAAGTCGCCTTAATCCTTGCAGCAAGCCGTTTCCCGACATAGCTAATAATGTGAATTCATTAGCGTATGAAATATTTTGAATGTTACGCTGGAGAATGCTCGCATTTTCTCGCAAATCCATTAGCTTTTTGTTTATTAATTTGTGCTGTTTGTTTACAGTAATCTCCATTTTCTTCATAAGGTTGAACTCTGCTTCAATTATAGAAGTTTGGTTTTTCCATAAATTAGAAAGATGTTTCTCGTTGCGATGTATGGTTTCGATGTCCTTTTCATATTGGTTTGCGAAACGTGAGTCCAACACTCCGAATAAGTCATTCGCTAGATACCCGACACCATCGATTAAACCTCGTCGGTGCCGACCCGTCTGCCCTGTAGCGCGTCGCCGTCTAGCGTAGACATCAAAATGCTGTGACAGCAAAAGTTCATTGTAGTATTCGAATTCCTGGTAATCGTGGCGGGCTTGCTCTACGATCATATTACAATGGTTTTGTGTTTCAATGGTTGCACATAATTGTTCTTGATAATTAGCTATCTTTTTATATGTGCTTATGCCCGTCCAATAGGGTTCCATGTCGTAGTACATGACTAATGCCCATTTGTCCCTGATTAATTGTACTTTTGAAATAGGGTCAAAATAAAGCGTCTGGTTGCTTGGAAATGGTTTTATGTCGTCTGAACCGTATGTTGGAAAAATTAGCATAAGAAAACTCAGCAAAACAGTCACTATTTTTGATCTTGGTGGTCTTTTTCTTTCTGGTAATTTCGTAGATGGTTTTGTATGTTGTTTTGATTCCGTTACATTATTTTGGTTAACGGGCAAAACTGAGAGTTTCACAATGGGACGTTTTATGACCCCATTCTTTGTTTTTAATGAAACCGCTCTGGTTAGACCATCGTTTCCTGGATGCGTGTCGAGCACACGTCCAAGAGCCCATTTTCCTGGAGGTAGATTCTCGTCATGAATCACCACTAAATCTCCAATATCGATATTTTTCTGTGGTTCCGCCCATTTATTCCTAGATGAGAGCTGTACCAAGTACTCAGTCTTCCATCGTTTCCAAAGATCATGAAATAATTTGTTGGGTAGATGCCATCTAGTTCTAGCATCTTGCTCTGTTTCTATTATAGTAGTTCCTGGTCTTCCTGATAAGAAATGAGCTGGTGTGAGAAAGTTTACATCATCGGGATCCTCGGATATCGCACAAAGAGGTCGAGAATTGAGGCAAGCTTCTAGTCTGGCTAATAATGTGGTGTATTCCTCGAAGGTTAGTCTTTGTTGACCGATGACCCTCTTGAGATGGTGTTTTAGACTGCGTACTGCTCGCTCCCATAGACCGCCGGCGTTGGGCCAGCTAGGTACGTTAAAGTGCCATTCTATACCCATTTCCGTTATCTCCGTTATAAAACTTTCACTGAATACTTCCTGAAGCTGGTTAAATTCTTCCTGCATCATCCTATTCGCTCCCACGAAGTTAGTGCCATTGTCACTGTATATATGTCGTGGTGCCCCTTTTCTGGCTGCCATTCTGGTTAGAGCTGCCAAAAAGGCGGAGCTGCTCAGATCTGACACGAGTTCTAGATGAACAGCTTTCGTGACCATACATACAAAAACTGCTATGTACCTATCCCTTAGTAGTTTTGATTCCTCGTCCTTTGTTAGCCTTGACCTCTACGAAACCTGTGTAATCTACACCGCAGTGATAAAACGCATGTTCTGGATTCACTCTTGGTTCTGGTAAATCTCCCATGAGCTGGTGTTGCCTTACGGGATTATGCTTTCTGCAAGTGACACATTTTCTTATATACTTTTTAGTTGCCATATATCCACCGATAATCCAAAACTGCTGTCGAAGGTTTGCTAACGTTAGACGCGCTCCGCCATGGAAAGTCAACTCATGAGCTTGGCCTATGAGTAATGTGGTTAGTAGATGATCATGTGGTAAGATGATGGGATGTTTCATCTCGAGACTCATGTGGGCATTTTCCAATCTGCCGCCTACTCGTAAAATTCCATGTTCATCTATATTTGAATTTAACTTCAAAATCTTGCTTTTGGAGTGCACTTTTCCGTGTTTGTTTAAATAATTTATATCGTTTGCAAATTCCGCCTGCTGAATGTTTTTAATTATCAGCTGTTTGGCGCGGCGAAGCTCGTGTAATTCGAGGTAGGGTCGGCGAACTTGTTTATGCGAGGTAGGCAATCTCAATATCCACGCAAAAATGCGTATGATTTTTGTAATTGAGATATATTTGTTAATCAAATAATTGATAATTTCGGTAATCGACGATTTTCCTGGTTGGCCAATGACTACCGCGTTGGTTTGTTTTAAAATAGACGGCTTTACTTCTAAATTCGTCTCATAAATGGTTTCGTGGTTCTCTTGGTTCGTGTACGATGGGAGCCATGACGGACCTTCCCACCATAACTTTTGGTCTTTGAGTTGCCTGACAGTCAAACCACGACTTGCACAGTCAGCTGGATTATCTGTCGTCTTAACATATCGCCAATGTGTTGATGGTATGATTTTGGTGATTGTCGTTACCCGATTTGCTACGAATGGTTTCCAACGGGCTGGATCTCCTTGTATCCATCCTAATACTGCAGTTGAATCAGTCCAACAGTAGACATCTGTAGGGTAATCTGATAAGCAACTTTGGACTTTTTGCATTAGCTGAGCTAGCAGGTGAGCGCCCATTAACTCTAGTCTCGGTATGGATAAGACTTTGCTGAGGGGTGTCAACCTGGCCTTCCCTGCAACTAATGTGATGGTTGTCTCTTCTTTATTTACTACCTTACAGTAGATAACACACGCGTATGCCTTGTTTGAGGAGTCGCAGAATCCCAACAATTCTATATTTTGTTTTTCTCCCATTCCTAGCCATCTGTTGACCTGCATAGTGTTTATGTCCGTAAATTCTTGTTTCAGTTTAGTCCATTCGGAGCTCATTTTCTCCGGTAGGCGGTCATCCCATTGTAATTTAGATAACCAGACATTTTGAAACAGTAGTTTCATGGTAGTACTTAGGGGAGTTAACCACCCTAATGGATCGAACAGTTTGGAAATGTCCGAAAGTAGAGCTCTCTTGGTAATAATTGCAGGAGATTCGGGTTCTATCTTCGAGTTGAAGGTGAAATTATCCCTTTGCGGGTTCCAACAGAGACCCAATGTTTTGGTAGAGTAGCTTTGCTTGAATTCGTATGTTGACTGGTCACATTGCTCTCTCTCTAAATTAGTTAATAACTCTGGTTTATTCGAGGTCCATTTTCTAAGATTAAATCCTCCCAATCGACACAATTTTATGAGATCAGATTTCAGTTTATTTGCTGCTTCAATGGTATGACGGCCCCCGCAAAAGTCATCCATATAGAAACTGTCTTCCAATTCTTTTGCAGCGTCAGGAAAGTTCTGCCCTTCATCAGACGCCAATTTTTTCATGCACATCATCGCTAAGAATCCTGCTGGTTTGGTTCCGTATGTAAGCGTGACGAGTTGAAATGATTGTATAGGTTGGTCGTTTGATTCTCGCCATAGTACCTTTTGGTAAGCTTGATCTTCTTGGTGCACACGGATCATTCTGTACATCTTCTCGATGTCAGAAGTATATGCAAATTGGAATTGTCTCCATTTCAGAATAAGCTCTTGGAGATCCTTTTGTATATTTGGACCCCTGTACATGACGTCATTTAGACTGTACCCTGTTGACGACTTAGCTGAGGCGTTAAAAACTACTCTCAGTTTGGTGGTGGTAGATTCAGCCCGAATGACTGTATGGTGCGGTAAGTAACATTCGGGCGCCTGGTTAACTTTGCATGGTATCATGTGGTTTAACGCAAAATATTCGTCCATGAATTTTTGGTAATCTGTTTTCAATTTGCTGTTCTTCTCAAATTTCTTTTCTAAGTTTCTAAATTGGGCTAATGCTTGTGGTTTGGTTACACCCAACTTATCCTTATGTTCCGGCTTAAATGGTAGTCGGACTTCGTACCTTCCATCCTCAAGCCTCTTAGTGGTTTTCATAAAATACTGCAAACTCTCATGGTCATCGCTTGACATCTCTATCTTCTAGCTTATGTCTTCGTTCTCCCAATATTTGAGTAGGTCCTCTGTATTGTTTAGAACTACATTGCATTGGTAATGTGGTTTCATGGAACCGCAGAGTAGCCATCCCAGTTGTGTCTGTTGAGCGATTGGTTGCTCGTCTTTGTCTCCTTTCAAAATACCTCCTAACATTATTTTGCTGTAAACGTCTGCACCTAGAAGCATGTCTACGGGTCTGCTTATATAAAACTCCGGATCGGCCAATTGAATCCCTTGGATATGATTCCACGATGTTGGTTTGGTAAACGTGTTATTTGGCAGTCGTTTTATCAAACTGTTCATAACAATAACGTTCGTCTCGCAAGTAAAATCACTATTTGCAGACTGTAGTGTTACCTGTATCATTCCTTTCGCATTATTTTGTCTTTCACCGACACCAAATATTTGACCTTTAAAATAAGCCCTCTTTAATCCCAAGGCTTGGGCTGCCCTTTCATTAATCAAAGATAGTTGTGAACCCTGGTCAACTAAAGCTCTCATCTTGTGCTGAGTTCCATCCGCTCCCGTTACTTTTATGATAGCTGTAGCTAAAAGTATTTCTGACATGTCATCCCAAGACACGTGAGATGACCTAGATGTGCTTTTCTTGGTTGCAACATTGTTGGTGATTTCTTCTGCTGACGCATCTGGACTTTGACTTGCCAATGCTTCGTGAAGCAAAGTGTTATGTGCAGCTAAGCATTTACGACAACGTTTTTTCGATTGACATGGTTTCTTGTTATGACTGCATAGACAGTTTTGACAGTAATTTAATTGCTCAATTTTGTTTAGTTTTTGCTCGTGCGTCATTTGCAAAAAATCAGGGCAACGCCACAATCCGTGTTCAGCATTGCACAATGCACAGGTTATTGACCGCGATACATGACATGAATTCATATTAGGCTTGGGATGATCTTTGTTGCCCGATTGATGATGATTCCGGTAAAAACTTTTCTTCTGGTTTTGGTTGCAGTTTTTATGTGGTTGCTGCGGTGTGGTTTTCTGGTTAGCTGGTTCTTGCTTGCGACGGGACGCTTCTAGTGCTGTAAATTTCGTCTCTAAGAACTTCAGGAATTCCAGCAGATCGGGTAGCTCTCTAGGATTCTTAACCGATTCTATGTATTCGGTGAAGGTCTCGTTGTCAAGCTTTTGTGCTAGTAGATGCACTAAAAGCGGATCCCAAGTTGCTATATCCACTCCCAGATTCTGAATAGCGTGAAGCGTCTCCTTGGTTACGTCATGCAGCTTCTTAATCATGGCCACCGATTGCTGTTGCATGTTAGGAAGGCCGAGGAGAATGTTAATATGGGACGTAAAAATTAATTTCTTGTTACCGTACCTGTGATTTAAAATCTCCCAACATACTCGATAATTGTCAGAGCTAATCTGTAAATGATGAATCAGACGCTCTGCTTCTCCAGTCACCTTACTCTTAAGGAACTGCATTTTTTGCGCATTGGACATCGACGGGTTTCTATCGATAGCTTCGCTAAACAAGTCTTTGAACGGAACCCACTGGTTGTAAGTCCCGTTGAACGCGGGGATGTCCATCTTTGGAGCCGACTTCTCACGGTGCTTTACTGCCCACATCTTTTTATTGATGTCGTTTGTCAACTCACTGTACTTTTCCTCGTGCTTGCAGAATTCCATTTGGTACGTAATATCGTCACCTCCATCCTCACCTTCAATTTCCCAATGTAGTTTGTCAATCTCGCCCCATCGGCTATCCAGTGATTTAAGAGCGTTCTCGAATTGCCATTGATTCTCAAACTTATCTACTTGTATATTACATACGGTTCTCATAAATGCCTTAAAATGTATGTTCTGCTTCTTCACTAACTCGTTCAGCTTGCTTGTCCCACTCTTCGCATAGAACAATTTATCTCGCTGCGAGGACTCCTCACAGTAAGATGAGGTACCTTGCCGTGCATGCGTTGCCTCATCTTCCGGCTTACGATGGTCAGCACTCAGGTGTTGCTTAGTTCGGATGCCTGGCGATGGTTTCTCTTCCTCCGCTCCTGGTCTACGGGGGCTATCTTCCTGAAGATGCGTTGTGCTTAACTGCCTCAGGGTTTTATCAATAATCTCCTTAATTTTCAAATAAACTTCCTGGGCTGTTTCGAAACAACCCTTTTTGAAATAAATGTGCTCAAAGTTCGCAAGCTCACACATTTTTCTATGATTTTCTTGGTAATCTCGCCAGTATGCTTCCAACATGTTAGCCTTGCGCTTGTAATTATCGATGGTCTTCCTCTCGGATCCATCCTTTTTTATATTGGTTAAAAACTTGTTCAAGATTTCATAGAGCTCTGTCTGGTTGATGAACAAAGAATCGGAATCCATATTTGGAGTTGTTGAAAATGGTTAGTATAAATAAATGGTTCGATCTGACCTTATCTGCTCCGACCGGCAAATTGCAGCGATCTCCTGGTTTGCGTGGCACTGTGTCACTGGTAATCACTGGTAAGTAAATGCTCAAAGGACCATGTAGAAAGTACTGTTCGATGCTATGGTGACCTAACACTACTTTCTCGTATAGCTAAGATATGGTATATTTGGTAAAAGTTAAAGTCTTCAATTAAAAGGAAAATAGTTATATTCAAACACTATAAGGAATTACACGGTAAACTGGTAAACTATGTAACTTAACTTGTTGGTAATGGTAAAACGGTAATGGTAAAATGGTAATGGTTTTTTTGAGTGCGTGGTGTCTCCAAAGAGATCTGATCGCGAACTGACTGATATTTTTGTGATCGAGCGAATGTGCATACTTGCGATCGATGCAATTATGCATTTTCGCTGAGTGTTCGATTAAAGTTCGAACACATATGTCTGTGTTTATATTATGATCTGTGATATTTACCATGTGTATCTTTTGTTTTGAGTTTTTTGTGTTGTTCCAATTAAATTATTCTTTTTTTCTTAAAAATGTGCAACTCTCCGGCGGCGTCTATGTTCCTTTTCACATATGACCCGTCAAACTTCAAAGCATCCATCGTTGACTTTATATTAGGCTTCCTATCAGGCGTGATCGAGTTCAAGCGTGGGATTATCTGTATAAAAGAAAAACGTTATCGTTTTAATAATATAATAATGAAATTGAAAATGTATGGGTCAAATATGTCTGAAATAAAAAGATTTTTTTTTTTTAATAATTGTGCAAAATAACAGAGAAAGAAAATTGTAAGCTGAGTAATTGTTTTTTATTTTGACTCACTGTGATAAAATATAATTATATTTAGCAGCGATCGACCGGTCGGCGATCGCATCGGTCTCGTACGTTTTGATTACAGTATTAATTGAGCCTACCCGACCGTGGTGACCGACTTAGTGAAAATGTATAATATGTTTGCACCTAAACCCGGTGCGATCGGCACGCTAATAAGAACCGTGAACGATGACAGGTGACGTTCGAGCCAGAGAGTCGGGCCGGCGTGTCCAACCTGGTGAGCATCCACTGCCTGGCCGAGGACAAGCTGCCCGAGGAGGTCGTGCTGGAGGCCGAGGGGCTGAACACGGCGCAGTACAAGCGCGTGGTGGGCGACGCCCTCGCGCGCGCGCTGGCGCCCGTGCGCGAGCGCGCAGCCGAGCTGCGCGCGCGGCCCCAGCTGCTGCGCGACGTGCTGCGCCACGGCGCCGCGCGCGCGCGCCCCCGCGCCGAGCGCGTGCTGGCGCGCGCGCGGGCGCTGGTGGGGCTGGCCGGCCGCGCCTAGCTACAGGCGGTGGTGCTGCAGCGTCACCAGGTGGTCGTGCGGGGGCGGCGGGGGCGGCGGGGGCCGCTCGCGCAGCAGCGCCAGCAGCTCGCGCAGCAGGCCCACGGCCTGCGCGACGGCCTCGGCCTGCTTCTCGGCGGCGAGCGCGCTGCGCATGGCGGCCTCGGCCAGCAGCTCCTCGGTGCTGAGGCGCGGCTCGGGCGCGGGCGCGGAGCCCTCGCTGCACATGTCGTCGTCGGCCGCGCGCTCGTCGTCGGAGTGGCTCGCGCGCTGCGACCCGCGACCTGTGCACCGCGCACCGCTTCCTTAACTTTCCGCTCGCTAGAGCACTGATAGACCGAAGCGAGACATTCAGTTTTTTACATACTTAGCAAAAAAAAGAGACATATTCCAACATATTACCTCTGTCCATGTGAACAATTGAATGCTCAAATTTATCAGTGCTCGGTATTACTACTTAAACGGTTATTGATATACACTATTTACAACAAATACACATAATAAACCAAACTTTCTTTTCAATGACATGACACCTCGAGTAATGGCTTTTAGAGAGTTATTTGCCATACATCATAATTTATTTTATATTATTTTACTACCTTCAATGTTTGATAATAACATACAAGGCATGGATATACAGTATGTTAGTTTAAGCGAGGGATGTATTCAAACCCACAATAGTGTATGCTTATATGATACTAATAAAAATATGAACAACAAAAACACTGGTAAATAACAGACAGAATCATACCAAATATTTCACAACGTGTATACACCCTTGCGCTAACGTTTTAATATTATCGCAGAACATGTGCGCGGGTCAATGACCTTTAGGTAGAATCCATTTTCCCTTCATAATTTAAACCTGGCTGAGGACAGGCAAAAATATCTAGGTAACAATGCAAATGTGAATTGTGATTTGCAAAAATTTAAGACGAAGATATGATGAGGCAAAGTTAATAACTATGCTTACTTAGTATTTTTGGCGTATTTAAAAAATGGAATCACACCTATTTACAACGATTAACTTTGTAAGGCTTGGTTTCCCTACACACCAGCTAACCAAGGGTAGATACCTGAAGATGAAACTCATGGGCTGAGTTCTTGCGCATGATGAGGATACAGTAGAAATAAAACATAAGACAAGTTTGGTTGGTCACATCATTAAATATATTAAATGTTCCTCAAACACGTGTAGGTTGTTTCTTCAGTTCCGCCTTTTACACTGTTTAAATTAAATAATAAAGTATACGTACAGTATGGGGTTTTAAACTACCCCGAACAATAAATTTCAGTTCATTAAACCATGGTACGGGTTCCGCCAGCAGAATCGCATCCTTGTGGTGTGCATAATCAAAACGCGTGGCGTTCAATTTTCCGGAACCGAATCGCTATTGCATCATTCCTTCAACGACGTACTTAGTGAAGAACTCCCTTTTATATATCTTCACAATATGAGTATTTCTTCTTTAAGTTCAGTTAAATGTCAAATTTAAGTCTACTATGTGACCCTAAAACAAGACAAAGAATTGTCGCGTTAGCACAAAATGGACGCCGGTAAAATTAGCGCTTGGCCTAATTTCAGTAATCAGGAAGACTTTTTTACTCACGGCATATTCTCCGGTTACCCCTACATGGGTTTTATATTTAACTCTCGTACCCTACCTCCTTCTCGGCATCAGTGGGCTATTACGCCAAAGATAATCTCTTAGACCGATACGCTTCCAATATCTTCGTTGTCTCAGACCAAAAAGA
Source organism: Tholera decimalis (assembly GCA_943138885.2). NCBI lineage: Eukaryota > Metazoa > Arthropoda > Insecta > Lepidoptera > Noctuidae > Tholera > Tholera decimalis. The sequence goes on along the minus strand of OW964566.2, from coordinate 361,095 downwards.
AAAAGACTCCGGCCCCTGTTTGACAGCTAACTATTTGTCATTGTCCATGGGCAAAAGACAATTATTACTAATTGGATTACCTCAGCATAGAATTTTATTAAATTATTTGCACATATTCTATGCGTAAGGAGAATACCTTATTTTAACTTTCATTCATTATTATATTTAATCATTATTATATTCACCTAAACTTAATAAACTCTAACACTGGATATATATATACCACGCCATCTATGATATCTTCTAAGAGTTACCATCTCGTATCGAGCTAGAGTTTCGCATCCATAGATGGCATTGGAACAGAGTATTGTTTTTCTATAATCTAATTTTATAAATGTTACAACTTGATTGACTATTTACACATTTTTAGACTAATCTTAAAAATTGTTCAAAATGGGTACCTCCTCATGTTATGCATAGTTCAGCACGTTTTCGCATATTGTCCTTAACGCGGTTAAAAATAAAGGGATCACTTCTTATACTATTAAAAGCGTTCGCGATACATACTTTTAACTCTTCCCTGTTTGAGTATACAGTTCTTTTTACTTCACCCCATAAATAAGTCTAATGGATTGAGATCTGGAGAGCGTGGTGGCCAGTTCACTGCCCCACCACGACCTATCCACCTGTCACCAAAATGATTATTTAAAAACGCACGTACGCGCAGCTGATAGTGTGCGGGAGCTCCATCATGTTGGTAAAAGAGGTTTTGATAAACACTAAGAGGCACATCATCCAACATTTCATCCACCACACTGTTTAAAATGTTAAGGTATGATACACTATCAAGTCTTCCATCAATAAAGTACGGGCCTATTAAACAATTTTTTTAAATACCTGCCCACACATTAACACTAAACCGGTGTTGATAACCGTCCTGTCGTGTAACGTAAGGATTTTCATTACTCCACCAATGTTCATTATGCACATTAAACATCCCCATTCATGTAAATGTGGCTTCATCAGTAAATAAAATGTTTTTGTCTAAATTAGACAAAAACCAGTGTCATTGACCCCAAGTTCTTGAACGGGTCTAAAATGGTATGGGTGCATTTCTTCTTCATGCAGCAGCTTCCACACAGTCCAATGTGATATACCGAATCGTCTTGCAGCATTTCGAGTGCTTTCTTGTGGGTGATGCTCGAAGTATTCAAGAATGGCTTCTTGTAGGTGCGCTGGGTATGGCTGTCTTCCTCGACCTTGGGCATGCGTCGGTACGGTGAATTGACCGAATGTTCGCAATCGAGCCTAGTATAGGGTTGTACGACGGAATCTGGCGGTTGGGAAACATCTCTCGGTACAAATTAATAGCTCCTCGTACACTATCATTCGATAACACGTAGGTACGAACCATATCCCAATATTCTTTAGTAGAATATTGATAAGACGTCATTTTTGGTTAGTCAAGAACACATTTACAGAACACACTTATTGCGAAGTAAACGGGGTTGTTTATGCGATGCAATACACACATGCGGAAACAGCAGCGCATTCGCATAGACTGCGGCCAGCGCGAGAGCGTGTCCTCGGGGGACTCCCGCGGGGGCGTGGTTTACGCACGAGCTTCCTTTTTAGTAGGATCGGCGCGTATTTTGCCACGTGATTACTTTAGGTACTGTTTACAAGTTAGTACGGTCACTGTGTATGATAACGTATTTTGTTGGACAATTACGTCAAAAATTTAGGTTATAGGTTTTTGTTTTTTTGTTTACATATTTGGGATCCTCCCTCAATAAGTCCCTCGTTGAACCTAACATACTGTATATTGTATGCCTTGTATCCTCTTGTTCTCCTGTTAGTGAAGGTCAGATAAACCACTAGTACTGAGCTGCATCTGATTAGACTGGAAGCTACCCTGACAGTTGGCTAGTCTACAACAAGAGGACACAAAGTGTACAGTATGTACTCCCAGGACAGTGAGCACCAACAGTGATGGGCTCCGATGCTACAAACAGGAGTTCTCATGACTCACACTCGCGACTGCTGCTGTTGAATATATTCTGCACGCGCTCCTCCACAGTGGAGAGGTCTCCTAGTGCGCCGCCGGCGGCTGACTTCTTTCGGGCTTTATATTTTATGTCGGCCCAATACTGTAACAACACAAAATTATTCCAAACCAATGCTTGCACAAGTTGCATTTAATTACTCTCCAGCTGGGCACACTGATTGAGATGGAACACCAAGAATGTCCCCTCTATCACACACCACTACAAGGTAAGTATGCAAATGATGTATCCTGACCATTCACAACGGGTTGTGAGAGCATCAGAGATCTTTCTGTTTTAATAACTTATGCTAGGTGGTACCTGTGTTATAGGGGTCATCCATCCATCCTTTATGTGTACAATCAGTGTTAATTAGTACATAGAGCACTTATAGAAAAATAAACTATTAATTTGCTCTTCCATAAAATAACAAATTCTTAGCTATCAGAAGACCTCCAGATTAAAAATATATGCTCCAACCCTTCCAACAACATCTGCTGCACCTGTCTAAAAATGATCTTAATCTATAATCATCAATCAAGCATAACACCAAGATATTTAGTATTACAGATTAAGATCATTTTTGTGACTACCATGATATTATTTACATTTAGAATGAATAATGAGGAGAGTTAGAAAATTAATATGGACCTTAAGTTATTCACATAGTTACAAGGGAAGTTATCAGACAAATCTAAGGTCAGGGGTACGGTTTCAATGATAGACAGGTAGCATGTAGTGGCAAGTAATGTGTTATATTTTAATAAAGATTAAAAATTGGCCAAGTACGAGTCAGACGCGCCCATGAAGGGTTCCGTAGTAACTATAATAATCTAAATATATATAACTCAAAGGTGACTGACTGACTGACATAGTGATCTATCAACGCACAGCCCAAACCACTGGACGGATCGGGCTGAAATTTGGCATGCAGGTAGATGTTACGACGTAGGCATCCGCTAAGAAAGGATTATGCGAAATTCCCACGAGATCGGGATTTACACGAGAAAAACTTCCCACGCGGGCGAAGCCGCTGGCACAAGCTAGTGTCATATAATATGTATATTTTGACGGGCCTGTTGGTATAGTGGTCAGTGGCCCTGACAGCTATGCTCAAGGTCGTGGGTTCGATTCCCACCCAGGACAAATGTTTGTGTGATGAGCACGATCATTTGTTCTTTGTCTGGGTGTAATTTATCTATAACATGTATGTATTTAAAAATATATATGTATGTTTATCAGTTGTCTAGTACTCATACCACAAGCTCTGCTTAGTTTGGGACTAGATGGCGTTGAGTGAAAGTTGTGGAATATTATATTATATTATTATTATATTATATATATTTGACGAATAAAAAAGCCTTAAAAATTTCTTAAAACTACACTTGAGAGCAATAAAATCGCACACCTTGACTTTTTTTGTTAAGGCAGTTTTTTTCATGAATGTGAATAAAAATTTAAAAAAACACACACACTAATTGAAAGTCTACCTCATTACCTTTCTAATGATATCAAATCCAGTGTAAAAAATACCCATAAGAGGTTTTACGGCACAAAACCCAACAAACGGGTAAAATTACCCAATTTCGCTTAAGAAATAATGAAAATCAAACACAAAATTCTTGATCAAATTGTTTATTAATAAGGTGTATTCCCTGCCCTAGCCTTAATTACAGCTCTTAATCGGTTTTTCATCGATCGTATTAATTTTACCATGAAATCTTGTGGTATAGCGTTCCACTCCTCTTCAATGGCAAGTTGAAGCTCTCGGAGGCGCGTAGGAGCAGGGCTTCTTGCTCGAACTCTTCTTTTTAGCTCATCCCAGACATGCTCAATCGGAATGAGATCAGGACTACGAGCTGGCCACTCCATCGCGGTGATTCCAACGTCTTCCATATAGTCGCAAACTGTTCTAGCGACATGCGGTCTCGCGTTGTCGTGCATTAGGAGAAAATCTTCTCCCATAAGCCACGCAAGCGGCCTCATATGTCCTTCGAGCACTTCTTCGACGTATCGTGCAGCCGTCAAACCTCTCGATCTCGGGCCGAAACTGACATTGTATTCATCACTAGAGCGAATAGCTCTAGTGATGAATACAATGTCAGTTTTCGTGTCCAACATTATGCCACCCCAAAACATACACGATCCACCGCCAAAATCCACACGTTCTCTTATGCAGCATTGTGAAAATCACTCTGATGACCTTCTGTAGACCCTAGAGCGTCCATCATGACCATGTAATGTCATTCTGCACTCATCAGAGAACATAACAGACCGCCATTGGTCATACGTCCAATTTAAATGTTCCCTGGCAAATTGTAGTCGGGCTTGTTGGTGAGCTGTGGTCAATTTGGGTCCATTTGCTGGGCGATGTGAAGTCAGTCCTGCTTCACCAAGTCTTCTTCTGTTTGTCCACCGACTTATACTGACATTGCGAACTTCTCGAAACTCTTGTCCCAGTTGAACCGCATTCAGTTGCCGATTTCTTAAAGACCTCGACACAAGAAAGCGATCATCACGCTCTGATGTTCTTCGTCGCCGGCCAGATCCTGGTCGCAGAATGTAGCCACTGGTCTCTTTAAACCTCTGGTACACACGACAAACAGAGTAGCGACTCAAATTTAGTCGTCGAGCAACTTCACTTTGATTAAGGCCTGCTTCGAGCAAGGCAATAACTTGAGCGGCTTCTGCGGGCATGGTATCCATATTTTTCCGTATGCTTTCAGTAGAGATGTTATCATGTTGACCTTCGGTATGCAACTGATTAGAATTCAAAAAAAACTGACCCTTTTCTACCTGCGGGTAAGGGGTATAATAAGTAGTGACAATGCTAACGGCTGAATTTGGGGAATTTGGTGTACGGCTGGTTTCTGTAACTTACGCGAAGGTATATGATTTTAATTTTGTGTTTTTTTAAAGCTAAGCTTGTATTCTTTATTTTGCCTAATGATTTGTACTCAATATCTTTAGATTTAAGAAAAAAAAGTTATAAACCAAATTACAAGAGGTGTGCGATTTTATTGCTCTCAAGTGTAGCTTATTTACATTTTTACAACTACGCTAAATAACTTTGTTTTTATTAGTGTTTGTATGAATTACAAAGCTATATTTGCGGTTTTAGAAAATATGCTGTATCTCAAAAACTGCTGACCCGATTTCGTTCAAACCAATTTTGGTTGAAAGTTTACATTAAGATCTACAGACATATTTTTTTAGATTTTTTACTCCATTATTATAGAAGTTAGAGGGGGTGGGACACATTTTACCACTTTGGAAGCTTATATCTTTTAAACGATTGACTTTATGAAAAAGTGGTTTTAGAAACCCTAATATCATTTTTAAAGACCTCTCTATAGATACCACACACGCATAGGTTTCATGAAAAAAATATTTTCAGTTCTTCATGTTAAATAGTCTCAGATATGGAATCCAAGGTATCATAAATACATCGACCGGATTGAAAATATACAGAAACGGTTCATCAAATATCTTTGTTTCCATCAAAAGATTCCATATCATTCAGCAGGTTATCATCAACTCTGTAAGAAGTACCATCTGTTGCCACTGGTAGATCGGCGTAATATTGCAGACGGTTTGTATTTATTGAAAATCCTCCACAATAATATTGATAGTCCAGAACTACTTTCTAAATTTTATTTTAACGTACCTAACAAAATATTGCGCTTTAATCCTCCTATATGTATACCTCATTCATCATCTAATTATAGGCAAAATAGCTATATTGTGCGCGCAAGCAGAACTTTTAATGAGATATGCAAGCAGTATGATCTGGATCCTTTCACAACTAGTGTGAACTCAGCCAGAAGGTGCTTAAGCTTAAACTTTTTCAAGCGTTAGTGGTTATGTTATGCTGTTGACTCATTGCAAGCAAATCTTGATATATTATGTATTCTTACTGTGTAAATTGTATCTTTAATTTATAATTAGATGTATTATTGCTTATAACTTTATTTTAGTATAAGTCTAAACGTGAGGACTTGTTATTGGCTCTCTGGCGACTATGTATTCCTTTTTTGTATGGTTTTATTAGCTGTAAGTCCTCCATAAAGTAAATAAATAAATAAATAAATAAATAGTTCCATGTATAGCTTATATCTTTTAAACGATTGACTTTATGAAAAAGTGGTTTTAGAAACCCTTATATCATTTTTAAAGACCTCTCTATAGATACCACACACGCATAGGTTTCATGAAAAAAATGTTTTCAGTTCTTCATGTTAAATAGTTCCATGTATGGGGACCCCCCTTTATTTTAAATATTTTTTAATTTTTTTCTTAAAATCGGGAAGCGGTTCACAGAATACATCTACCTACTAAGTTTCACATGTATAGTCTTAATAGTTTCGGAATAAAATGACTGTGACATACGGACGGACGGACGGACAGCCAGACAGACAGACAGACAAATGGACAGACATATCGAAACTATAAGGGTTCTGTTTTTGCCATTCGGCTCCGGAACCCTAAAAAGCAATGTTAACCGCTCGGTTGCTCGGCGCAAAAATAAAAAGGGTTCGCTTGCCAGTGACTTTTGACTGCATCAGAGCGTACAACGCGCAGTAATAAAAATTTTATTGTGACTCGCTCCAGAAGCTCACTTCAAATGTTTTAACTGTTCTGAATAGCCATTAAAACAAGCTTAAACACTGTCTGTTTTTTTGAAACTTTAACTACCCGAAATATTAGCTAGTTGTATGGAAAAATGCGTTTGACTAAAAACTAAGATCGACAAGAGCATTGTTTCTTATTTTATTCATAAACTAGATTAATTACTAGACACATTTAATCACACGTGGTAATTTTACGTGGAATAAAACATTGAAAACATTAAGGGAATCCTAGCGTAGAAAATACAAAACGGCGATGTCAAGCTTTATTTTGTATCGTGTAATAAGAATTAGATTTATAATGTTGTCAACTTGTATTTGAAGGTCGGATAATATATCAGTCTATAGTTTAAAAACATTTCACGAGGACTTTGTTTTCATTTCATTTATTTCCAAGTAACAAAACTCAATTGGTTAGTAACAAAATTCCTTAATCCTATGTTAGTACTTAACTTAAATTACAAGCTTGGTTCGCGAATCGAAGCTACAAGCTCAACACCGACGTGGAGAGCTTGCAGCAGCGATTCACGAACACACAGTCGAGCCTGATCGCTACACAACGAAGGATTATGTTGGGGCTGGCACGCACCCGGCGCACCAGGGAAGCGCATCGTTTTCGCATCGTCGCATAGAAACAGTCAACGCGAGCTTCAGCAAACATCCCTGATGCGCTACAGAAGCGGGGCAGCCCCATCAACACCCGGATCGCATTATTATACTGAACGCGAAGGGCACTGTACGATTTACGAGTATATGCAGCCCACAGGCTGCACGTGTAGAAAGAACAGCAGAATGCACGGAATATGGTTATTTTTACACCAAGTGAGCAACGTACAAACCTGCGAGCTATCATATTAGCTCTAACCGACAATGCCCTTCGCTCCCTCTCAATGTCGTCATTGTCTTTGAGGTCAGCGGCCAAGAGATGTCCCAGGTATTTAAACTTTAACACTCTCCTGAGAGCTACTCCATACAACCTGATTGGTGGTACAGTTTCAGGGCTCCGACCACCGGCCTCAAACACCATAATCTCACTTTTTCCTATGTTGTATACCAATCCATGACGCTTAGCATAAGCTTCATAGATGGCAACCAACTTCCGAAGACCGCAGACCGAGGCGCTCAGCAGCGCCATGTCATCAGCGTTACTTATATTATTAAAGCACACCCCGTCAATATAGCAGCCCACGCGCTCTCTGCTGAGCGCCTCGATTAGCTCATTGACGTATAGATTGAAGAGCAAAGGTAAGGCCAACCCACCCTGCCTCACCCCCCGACAATTCTCCAGCCCATCGAACCTGATTGACCTGTTCTCCATACCAGTACCTAAGAGTGCTAACCAACCCTGAAGGGACTCCAGCTTTCCTAAGCTTATTCCAAAGAATACTGTAAGAGACCAGGTCAAAAGCCTTGGATCGGTCAAGAAAGCAAGCATAAGTAGGTGTCTTCCTATCAGTATAGTACTTGACAGCCCACTTCAGCCCCAAAATAGCACTCTCTGTAGACAAGCCGGCACGAAAACCGAACTGATTATCATGCAGCTGGATATGATTGGCTAGTTGTCTGTTAAGCAGACTGTCAAGCACTTTCGCTATTACTGTAGCTAGGGAAATTGGCCTATAGTTTGTAATGTCAGCGTGGTCAATAGTTTTACTTTTAACTATAGGAACCACAATAGTTCTAGTTAGCTGACTAGGTAAATACGCATGACTAATATAGAAATTTAGGAACATTGCCAACACTCTTGGTAAATGGGCACCAGCAAACCTAAGATGCTCAACACTAAGACCATCATGACCCGGAGACTTACCGCCCGTCATGGCGTTTATAGCACATTTGACCTCCTTGGCAGTGAATCTAGTTCCTAGATCATGACAGCAATCAGTAGTATCAGGCACAGACTCGCAGGGGCCCAGTGGTGATTTTACAGTGAAATGTTCCTTAAAGAGGTTCGCAATGCCTACGGAATCACTCACACCGTTGACACACACAGGGAGGCCAGGCTTACTGCTTAACTTGTTTGTGTGCTTCCAAAAGGAACGAAAATCCTTATTTGAATGATGCGAAGCCAAAATATCCATTCGTATTTGTTCTGGACTACAAAATAAAGTTGTGGTTTGGCAGGTTGTTGGAAACTATTGTTGCCAGAAGCAACAACGGGTGTTCAATTTTGGAAACAATCGTTTCCAAAAGCAAGCAAGTGGCTATGTAAACATCATAAAATATTGTTGATTGTACAAACCAGTTTCATGGAAAAGTTAAAATGCGTGCATATAATAGATTTGGCTTGTGACTGACCCGGCACCACTTGTCGGGCGACTTGCGCGCGCCGCCGCTGGCCGCCGCCGCCGCGTTGAGGCGCTCCGCCAGCAGGCGCCACAGCTTGCTCGAGCTGAACCGGGAGTATATCGACTGTTTGCCGGCTGCGAAGTCGGGGTGCTCTTCCATAAACGATAGCAATAAATCAAGTTGCTCCGTACTCACTCTACATCTAGTTAACACGGCACTCATGTCTGTCATACATAGTTGTCCGAAAGTTTTTGTTTTCTATTGATAAGTGGTTTCAAAACACGATTAAAATAACGTTAATGTTAGGTAATATATTCTGTAGAGAAACGAATCACAAAAATAATAGAATTTGATAGTTATTTTAAATTCGCCGATTTTAATTGACCGTGTTTCACCACAGAACACCTATACTCCGGAGAAGAATGTCAACTCAGTACAAAAAATTCGTGGACAAAAATTGAGGCGCCATCTCTTGTTATACCCAAATAAGTTTATGTGGCGGGAATTTCGAATATAAAAAATAATATTCGAAATTCCCGCCACATAAACATTTTTTTTAGAAATTGTTTTTTGATATGGCCTTTGCACCTGCAAGATAACTTTCAGTTTTCTTGCAAGTGCAGAAGCCAGCTGGAACAGAAGAAAACAGCAAGTGTTGATTGTAAATGTAAAAAATATTTATTTCTTTCATTACAATATTGTGGTACGTAAAATAAAGTTATAAGTACAGAAAAATATTGTATGCAATTAGACCATTAATATAATGACTATCGATAACACAATAATAATTATAAAAACCATAATTCACATTCTGGAAACTCACCTTAGCAAGATGAGAACATCGAGAGAATCAAATCAAATCAAAATAATTTATTTCACATAAACCTACATGGGCACTTATGTAACGTCAGAAGCTAGGTGAACGGTTCTTATTGGTCGTTCTATGGAGAAGACTCCACGATTACTCTTATAAAAATAAATGGATTTTACAATGTTTCAAACTCGTGGTATGGGAGGACAGTGTAGGCCTGTCAAAAAGTACCCGGTACTTATTAAAATAGAAAATGGTCTACAAATCTACAGTCTACAAGGCCTACAAAGTTCTCACATTCACATAATATCAGAGAATTTGAATAAAAGATAAATAACATTTACAACCACAAATAAAGAGTAGAAATTAGAATTGTAGGTTTATATTGTCAAATAATGAGAAAATTATGTCAAAGAAGTATGTTATAAAATAAATATCATAATTAGCAGTACACCTTTACGAAGTAATAATGATTACAAAATGGGATTATTCAAATATTCATGTAAATTATAATAACATTTATCAATTATTAACAATAAAATGTCTTTATTTTTACAGATTTAAATTTATAATGCGATAAAGCCTTGTGTGTGACAGATGAACCAACATAATAGACTTAGTAATAATTCCATTAACACCCTTTCAGTATGGAACCCTATTTAAATATTAATTTACCTTCTCATAGTCTCCTTCATTACTTTTTCTGGTTGATTGTGCCTGGTTAGTTTTATCTGACAGTGCCCATTGATGTGCGAGACCCGCAACAGGTTCATTGCAATGTTGTGGAAGAGTTTGTGTTATCTGAAAATAATTATTAGTTAAAACAGTAACAACACAACAAAACTTGAATTAAGTATTGGAATATTCTCTGAATCAAATGAACTATTATTAATTTATCCTTCTTCAATTTATTAACACCATTTGCCACATTATAAAAATAAAAACCGTTTTGACTCATACACTGAGGGTTCTTTAACTTCCTAGGAAGTACACAGTTATTTAAATTAATCAATTTTCCTATACTTCTGTACTAATGATGCTTTATACCTATAGTTTTAGCTGGTGGAACATGATATTCTAACAAAAATTAACATTTAAATTTACACTTTGGATACAGAACCATAACAATAAAGTTCTAACCTGTACAAAGTTTTCTTCAGGAGCAGCATGCCTATGTAGTTTCTTGGTAGTGAAGTCCACATAAGAAGATTCTTTAAAATATGTGTGGCACAGCATTCGATGCTCATTATAGAGCTTCATTTGGGAATCAGGCGAAGACCACTGTCCATGAGGAAAACAGAATTTCGCCCATAGTTCGCAGCTGTAAGAAATTAAACTGACTGATGAAAAAGGTCGGTCACAGGTTATTTTGATGTAGCAAATTAAAAATCTGAGTTTAGTGTGTAAAATTGTAGATAAATAATTATGTAAGGGCTACAGTTTGCCAAATTTATGAAGCTACGTACCGGAGATAGTTCTTACTTCCCGGTTTAGGAAACCGATGTAGAGTTATATCTGGATTCTCACTTGAACTGCCACACATGAAGCACTTCCTTTTGTGGTCTTTCATTGGTAACCAGAAAGTACCGAACAACAATGAAATTAGACAAATTAAAATTGCTGAAATAAGCAAACACGAGCCAAACAGGAAGACATCTTTGTTTTTTTTTTTAATTTATTCATAACCATGGATACAAGTCCTTCAGTCGTAGTTTTTACTGCTGTGTTGCTATGACACGTTTTAACCTTCCTCAAAATCTTTCAATAATTTACTTCAAAACAATGTACTTTATTTTTAATACCTATACAATGTGAGTTATGAGTTTTTTAAATCATTATGTCAATTAAAAATATATATTACTTGAAAGTTGCCCCTATAACTATTGTTACCAACGTTTTTACCAAAGGAGTTAAACTATAATTTTACCTAGGATTGAGGTAAACGTTGAAATTATAGCAACACTTAAGTTGTACAGATTTTATTTGGATGTTGCCACAAAACATAAAAAATATTTAGTATATTTCTGGCAACATAAAATTGGCCCCAATAGGTATTTCAAATTGGCCCCAATTCGACTGTAAGAGTCGACCACCCCTGGTGTTTCACTGTGGCAACAAGTTTATTCATTTATTTAATTCTTTGACCACAGAATAGAAACAACAATGAGAGGAAATGTCAGAACAAATGTCAGAATAATAATAGGGTTGTATATTGTTCGAGCAATGTGACCAGATTAAATTTTACAAAAACACCGAAGCTCGTTAAAAAAAATACTGAAATATACCAACTTGCACAGGGGAAATATACCAATAAAAATACTGATTTTCAAAACATATTTTTGTTTATTAATCATCATCATCATCGCAATAAATATTAGAATTATATTTTAACATTCTGTTTGATGGGTTAAAATTCACACAGCCTCCTTCATCTTTTATACCTTGTTTGGTTTTTAAAATTGCAGATACATTTTTGTTTATGAATCTGTTTCTTTGTTCCGTTTTTATTAAATTAATCTGTGAAAATATGCGCTCGCATGCAGCATTCGACACTGGTATACATAACAGAGATTTACTGAAACTAATTATATTCTTGTATTTTAATGTACCATCACTGTTAGAAATTTTCCCAACTTCCAACCAAAATTGTTCGCAAGAAAGGGGTGAGCCAGTACTCGAAGATTGTAATAAATTACTTACTTCGCGATCAAGTTTGAGTGTTCTATATTCTTCGTCAATTATCTGCATTTGTTCTGGCTGTATGTACTTCGTATGGGAAAGTTTCCATAATATTTGTTAACCTTTTGAACGCCAATCACTTGTATACAAGTTCGAGATTTTCGTGCCCTCAGCGCCACTACTTGATTAGAAGTAATAATAGTATAAAATAAATTTACGACTTTTACAAGACCTTTTATTTTGTTTTAAGTCATATTTTTAACTTTTTCACACATAATAAGTTCTTTTTAATAGAAACAAAAACGCCAGAAAATATTTTAATGCCCCCAACGCCAAGTACTTGATATAAAGTAAGCCAGTGATGGGACACGATGAAGACCTCGCTATATTTCATCTCGTCGAAACGATCATAAATACTATTATTGCAAGAAAATGACGTGAATAAATAATATTTTTTAAATATTGTAAACTATAAACTACGTTTTATTCACCTTAATCAAGAATAAATAGGTTTTCTAACCATTGTTGATACTGAAACACCGTTTGAAAAACCCATCCTTACAAAGTGGCTAGTTGTCAGTGCGCACAACGCCACGAATATATAGAAGTAAATCTGTGACGTCATAAGCGGACGGGTTTCAAGGTCATAGTGACTGTGCTTTTTAGTGTAGTTCAATTTTTACATCTTGCGTTGGCGCACGTGTTCTTACAAAAAATGAGTGACGGTGAATATGACGAATTATTGCGAGTTTTGGAGGGTGTGGAGTCTGAATCAGAATTCCATATAATTACAGAGGACAGTGAATCGTAATTGTAGTATGCTGAAGGCCACAGCATTCCCTAAGACGGTCACAAATAAAAGGATAAAATCAACTTGTGATATAGACAAATGTTATTTTTGGACACCTGGTATAACACACTAGCAGCTAATTAGCTAATCATCTTAAAATATGTGCACTGGCTAAAATATGGCAAGCTTTATTCTTCCTTATTTTTCAGTACCTCTAGAATTTTTTGCATGATTACATATTTTTGATCAACATCGAACCTTAATAATTCATTCGATACCAACTGTCAAAAATAATTGCATCCATGCCAAGGAACTTGTATAGGTAGAAGATCCTTGATCCATGCACATCCATGACAGTGGGTACTGGATCCTTTTTCATTTCTACTGCTTCTGTGCATGTACCACTTTCCTTGAATTTTTTTCTTTTTGAATAGGTAGATTCATCATAAGAAAAAGTTTGTGAATAATCAGAATTTTGAAATAGTTCGTCGTCTTGACATTCCGTTAAGTCGTCAACTTCCGTTTCAGGAATGTACTTCCGTTTTCTATTAGTTTCTAAAAACAGGAAAAATAATTGCTAGTATTTTGTGACACCTATACCTACCATTAAAAAAAAAGATCTGCAACATCTGCGTAAAACAATCACTTAATCTCCATTTTAATTTAAAAAAAACACGTAGAAAACCACGTATCTAGCTTCTATTGATTGTATTTGGTTCTATTTGTTGTAAGCAAGGATCTTCTACCTACTAACTGGATTGCTTACGAATGATTCAAAGAATACAGAAAGTCTTTCTTAGCTGTTAAACAATAGAGTATAAACTTGCACGCATAAAACTGAAGGAACTATTCGTTCCGAGCGAGACAGTGCCGTGTGTGGACTGTGTCCCTTTCTTCTGTGTGTCAGATTAAAAATATTTATTTCAATGGTAATTTTTTAGACCTGTCTGTTGTGGTAATAACACCTAGTTTTAAACTTCTTTGGAATTCTATCTTTAAAATGAATTGCCATTATTACTGTATGCATATTAATGAAAATTAAAGTTATTTTACCATGCAATCACAAGATGTTTAAAACAAAAAAAAATGGAATTTGTAACAATTAGTAGTGATATATTATACTATACATGGCAATTACTACGTTGCTGTCTGACGTTTACTTGACATCTGTATGTTTGTAAATTTGCATTATATTTAATTTTGTGAGTTTTCGTAATATTAAAGTGCAAGATACTGTAACCATGGTAAGAACGTGTTTTGTGGTTAATCGCAAGAGTGAAGGGTACCCCGGGTCTGGAATTTCCACTTTTAAGTAAGTATTGTGACTTTGTTTACAAATTGCATTTAGGGGTAGGGGTTCATTGTAAAAGTGGATGTTCTTCTCTTTTTCTTCTTATTTATTATTGAAGTGAAAACTTCTTTAGCGGCGTTGTGCACTTTTTTGTAATGGGTAAAAAATGTTAAACTCGCGTCAGGACACGTGACCTGATCGAAAATTTGTAAGGCGGACGGAGAGTCTAAGAGATAAACTTTTTAATGTAATATAAATTGTCATGTTTGTGTACGACAGCGCAATAAATAAATATTGTATTCTACCACATAAATGATAGTACTTTTATACTGATAATTAAAGCAATTCGTGCATAATTATTCCCTAAACATTCCAAAATATCAAAAATGCACAACGTTAATATTCAAGTTTTCACTTCTGCCGGCAGTGCAACCCGTCGTTTTTTTCTTTTTTCTCATTATTTATTATTTTTTGTTATTTTAAGCTTTCCTATAAATGATGATCGAGACCGGTGGCTCAGTGTTCTACACAGAAAAAGGTCAGAAACGGTTCCAAAATTTGTAGCCGCCATTTCAAGCTCGAAGAAATATTGCATTTCGAAACAAGATCAAATGATGCAATTCCATCCATTTTCCCTAAAGTAAGTTATCAATCTTTACAAATGACAATCACCGTTTCGAAATAGAATATGAGCGTAGCAAGATGAATTTTCATTTTGAATCTATCTTAACCATAAATACTAAAATGTTGTTCTCATCAATCTATTATTATTTTAGATTCCTGTTAAAGCGAAACACTAAAGAAAAGAATATAGGTACAACCTGTACTGGGCACATTCAAAGATCTGGTAAGTGAAAGTTATGAAAGGAGTCAAATTAATAAGCATAAAAGTCGACATTTTAGTTGATTTATTTACTTTTGCTTAGCAAATTGATGGCAAAAATATTTTATATCATTTTGGCCAAAAACTCAGCTACGCAAACTTGCTTACAAGTGTAGTTTATTATATTAATAATTACTTATAACTTAATTACTTAACTTTTATCCACTGCAGTTAGTTAATGTCGACAAATAATAACAATAATTCATAATTTAAAGATTATTTCCATACTTTTAACTAATAATAGTGTAATACATTTTTAGGGTTGTGTGTCAAGCCAATCTTGTAACAAACCTGCAGCTGCAACATATGAGGAACTAGAAAATATAGAACCAACCTAATAATAATAACCTTATAATTGTCATTCAATTTGCCTCCTTTATATTTAGAATTATGTTTGTTAATAATATTGATTTCTAACCTTAAATAGCACATGTGGTGTTAGCCTGTAATTAAATGTTACACTTATAAATGTAATATGACTGTTTCATACAAATGTATAGTGTAAACAATTGTAGGTTAACCTAAATAAATATATACATAAATAAATTATATCTCTTTTGTTATTCTTTCTATTTATAATCATCGTTTTTCATGAAGGGTTTTAGTAGTTTTAATTATATATAAACACTAGTACTCACGCGGGGCTTCGCTCCCGTGGATTCTATCACGGTAAAAACATAACTCTCCTTTTTTGCAGTCGCGTAAAAAGTAGCCTATAACCTTCCTCAAGCTTCAAGCTACTTTCATACCAAATTTCATCCAAATCCACCCAGTACTTTCGAAGATTAGCGCGTTCAAGCAAACAAACAAACATACAAACTTTTCCGCTTTATAATATTAGTATAGATTGCATCATTTTATTTTTAATCTACTGGTTCTGACCGTACAAGTGTCGAATAAACGTAGATTACCAATTAATGCACGTTTATTTGGACGTCTATACCACTGCCTATCAAGGCCAAGCCTTCGAAGAATTGCCAGCTGGTGATTCTGTTATTAATTCTGTATCTGCAATAATTGTATTTGTATCACGGGTCTTAACCACTTTGAAAGTTTATAATTCAACGCAATAAAGTCTGCTTAACAAAACCAATTTTGCATTTAGCCCGCATAAGGAAGGGTTTATTATAGAAATTAGCGTGCTCAATATAAGTTCCTCAGATATATATTGAGAACTAGCTTTTCGCCCACGTGGAATTCTGTTATATCGCGCTACCGAGCAACTGTTCAAAAATCTGAGATAGAAAGAACCCTATATAGTTCCCAGGGTTTTAAACTATCTCCATGCCAAATTTTTTCGAAAGCGGCTCTGTGGTTTAACCGTGAAAGCGTAACAGACCGACACAGACCTTTGTATTTATAATAGAATTTCTTTCTTTCTTTCTATTTAATAGGTTGTTAAGAAAAAAACCGGCCAAGTACGAGTCGGACTCGCGCATGAAGGGTATTTTTATAGGTAGGTAATGAATGGTACGAAACCATTACCTATAAAAAGCGCCAAAAAATCACAACTGTTGTATGGGAGTCTCCCTTAAATATTAATTTTAATTAAATTTTAGTATTTTTTGTTATAGCGGTAACAGAAATACATCATTTGTAAGGTTAATAATAAGTGTCTTAAAAAACCTGCAAATATTGCATCAAATAAAATTGTCCTTACGTTTATCACGAATTGATATACACACTACTAGAAAGAGATAGCTAGGTCCTTCGAGGGTATACTCTTCGGAACGGATTTGAGCTTCGCGTCCGCATTCCAGTTTTGGTACAAGTTCCTTGGTTGTAAGTAAACGAAATAAATTATGCATGAATCGGTTGAGGTTATGCACGTGTAACTCGACCACAGTGAATAGAAAAACAAAAATACCATAGACATTGACATCTAGACATCCTTATATCAGAAAGGATTTTGACGTGCCTCGAGCGCCAACGACTTGATATGAAGTAAACCCTGTTTTTTAATCTCAGAGACAGAATTGACACATGCAAATGTCAAGTTTAGAAATAATGTTGCCCGCTCTTTTGCGCAGTGTTGTACCTACGATACCGGATTGTCGAATCGTAACTTTTTACCCGACTGCACGACGCAAAGGAGGGTAATGTGTTCCACAGTCTGTGTATGTATGTAAGTATGTATGTTTGTACCTATGTGGTGATGTACAGGCCAAACGCGTTGACCGATTTGAATAATTCTCACGTTAATTAATTCGTCTTAACTATGCGAGTGTCACTAGAGAAATGACAGTTAATTATCAAAAATCGGCAAACTATATCAAGTGGGATATCGTTGAATAGGTCTTTTCTTATAAAGAAAACTCAATGTCGGTATAATTCACATTACTAGCAATCTCGTTGACCCCTCTAACTAAGCTATAAAAACATACATTATAAATACCTATCTGATTTACTTCTATATAACTAAATAGAAATTAAATATCATTTAAAAGACTGAAAAATCGTAACAATAAAGAAAGGATAAAGTTGGAATTATTCCTTCTTCCTTGACTTATAATATTGGTATTTGATAACTTTATAGGCCAGCTTAAGTTGGTGTACCTTCACTTGATGAAGGTGGTAATGATTTTATTGGCTTGTCCCTGACCATGTGATGATGCTGCCGCTTATATTGTGCTGGGCAGTAACAATACATTGGGCGTTTCTTCATTGGCTGGCCCGGGCCGCTCGGCACCGATACCGAAAATGATATCGGTGGACCTACAATTTCATCTAGACACGCGGGAGCGTGTCAAGCCAAGAACTGGCACGCAGCTCACCGTGTGTAATATTACACGCACCATTTGGAGCCACTTTTAAGCCCCTAGTAACTCAAAAACTGTTTCACCTAAACTTGTCAAATTTGGCTCATATATTGAGACTGGCGAGATACATATGTGTTTCAAATTTTATAAACTTATCTCAAACGGTTATTTTGATATTAACGTCCAAAAATCGTCATTTTTATGACTGACCTATAGATCAAAACTATAACCCAGTTCCAGATGACCTAGAAAGTTCAAATTTGGCATGAAGATAGGTAATTAGGTGAATACAAAGGAATAAATCAGAAACTGGTAATTTTTTATCATTTTAATATAATTTTCACTTAACTTATAATTAGTGCCTGTAAATCTCTATATGTGGATTTTAAGATCTTTACGTGAATATATAACGAGTTAAATAACACCCTTAATTTTTTTTTATCCAAATGTTTCTGTTTTTGTACTTAAAAATATAGTAAATTTTCGTATTTATTATAACTAACCGTATTCTACAACAACTAGCGCTACCTATTATCTTAGAGGGTCACTACACCATGGAGGCAAAACGCGTAAAAAGAATTCCGGATACTGAATGGGCAATTCATTCGAACACTTCAAAGGTACAAGAAAATATAGAAAATAACACAAAAAGGACAATTATACCCTGTAAACGTAGGAAAATACAGTAGTTTAACAAAAAACCATTTTGTATTAATTTTGTTATAAGTAAGTACCTACTACTAATTTATGTACAAAAAGTAATGATATCCCATGAAAAACATAAATGTGAAATGAGAGCCAAGTTCAATATTATCATTACCATTATCATTATTACAAAAGAAGTGAAATCTAAATGGGTGCCAAGTTCAATGGTCAGTTCTGAAATTTATTTATAACTACATAAAATATCATTTATTCTTATAACTTAGGAGAATATATTGTAGCCTAAGGTCTGACTTGGCTAGTTTTCATATACGAATTAATTATAGCCTTTGCAAGTTCTAAACCTGTTACTTGTCGGTTCTTATTGTTACGCCAGTCGCTTAGTGAAGTACGTCGAGAAACTTCGACATAATCTAGAATGTTCGAGACACTAACGCCATCTAGCGGCGAGTAGCAGGAATGAGCATATCTAGTCGAGACATTAACGCCATCTAGCATCGAATAGCGGTACTATGTATTTCGAGTATTTTCTAGGCAGTATAAACAGTGAGTCGATTTTATAAGAATGTTCTCGAACTCATAGACTGGGGTATAAATAGAGCGCAAAGGGGCGCAGGGAGTCAGTCTTATTACGAGGCGAATACGAGATATAATCGAAGCTTTATCAGTGAATTTCAGTGTGATCTAAGTGTTAAGTGACAAGTGTTATGGTGCGAATAATTGTGTTGAATTTTTATTTTGTGCTTAATTAATTAAAGTGTTCATTTTGGTTTAATTGGCGTTAATTACTTCTATCCCGAACCCCAGCTCGTAACATTATTTTATTATTCCGAAAATTTGGCTTGCTGGTAGAAACTAACCATCGAACATAATAATTCGTATATAAGAACTAGCCAGGTCAAACCTTAGGCTACGATGTATTCTCCTAAGTTATAAGAATAAATGATATTTTATGTTGTTATAAATAAATTTCAGGACTGACCATTGAACTTGGCACCCATTTAGATTTCACTTCTTTTGTCGTTGAAGTCAATAACCAAGGCATTTATGATAATATTGAACTTGGCTCTCATTTCACATTTATGTTTTCATGGTAGAATTAATTCTATGAAATTGTAGGGAATAGTGAGTGAGTGAGTATCATTGACCCGGCCCGACACCAATATTAACTGCAGGGGACGACCTTAGCTGGGATGTATTTAACTTCTAATTTATATACAAAAGGTCTATATTGTATTGAGCAGAGTAAGGGCACTAGAAGGCTCTATTTGTGCAGTTGATCCAAATAAACTTCTAAATACACTTCAAGACCACAATTTCTAGCAAGAATTAAATAATATGTGAAATCATTAACATATTTAAACTAAATGGTAATTTTTAAAAAATCCTGACTGCTCAACTGAAAGGAAAGAAACAAGCATATTTTTATTTAAAAAGTGACAAGCAGGCGTGACCCATCCCATTTTTATAAACATATATGTTCGATTGGGTCCCGCCTGCTTGCAATAAATTGGTATTTATTGTGTAAATCGGTAGTTATTGTGTGTTTTTATGTGTCATCTGGGCCATATAGTTGACGACATTACTGATATGTTTACCATAGAAATAGATGGTGATTCTGATGATTCGGAATATTTCTAAAAATTGGAGTCATTATTTCAATCTGATTAACGAATACCTGTAATTAATTATGATTTTAATAACAAAATTAATTACAGGTACTTATATAGATATCTTATATTATTAATGTTGTATTTCTAGTTAAAACTAGATTTTTTTAGACATTAGCATCTACACATTATTTCAGGATAATGTATTATAAAATAACCGATACTTGATTTTATCAACGTTAAGTTTCGATAGTGGTACATCACTATTTAAGATTTGCAAAAAACTGGCAATCGTCGGAATGTCAACTTTGTCTCTGAGATTAAAAAACAGGGTATAGAAGGATTACATTTGGAGACAAATAGGGATATGCCTTCGAGCACACACGTCTAATAAATTTACAATTCATTTCTTTTATTATGGGAAATATATCCAGGTTTACATGTTGATTTTTTTATGAAATAAAAATGAAAAAAAAAACAAAATATGAAAATACGGTATCAGTTTTTATTTAGCTTCGTAAATTGGTGAATAAACATTAATTTCATCTTATAATATTATTTGTCGATAGGACATTTATCCCATCCCTACGTTTTACTATAGATACGTTATACATTTATAGCGTGGCGCTGGAGGACACATCGCGTATTAAATAGATGGGCGTCTAAAAGGTTAAACTACTAAATTCTTTATTCACGGCAGTGAGTGGGTCAAGAAATTTCAGTTCTCGGAAAATTTGATCTTCAAAAGGCAAACGTGATTTCAATTGCGTGCTCAATTCAATTAAAAAAGATTGGCATTTTCTGAAAAAATCAGCAATTTGTTCTGTCATGTTTATGTCTCCCCTATGTTTGATTAATAAAATATTACTACTATTACTACTATTTTGGGTCTAATGTAAATATAACTGTAATATAAATGTAATGTAAATACGTTGTCCGTGCTTTTTATATAATTAGTTTTCATATAGCAACCCAAAATCGACAAGTACATAATAGAAGCATCATAATGGGGCGTAGACAGAGAATGCTATTCTCTGTCTACGTAATGGGGCGTGCAAGTGAAAGCTAATCGCAGATGGCGCCACCACCGTAACCTTTGTCACTGTCAGTGTTAGTTAGATTGTGAGATATTATATAGTTATCTGTATCATCTATTGTTATCTGTGGTAATATTTTTTATTTTCATTTCGTTGATTTCAATTGATTTCTGTACAATTTTCCGATTAAAGAACATAATACATGTTCTTTAATCGAAAAATTCTCAATAACTGTCTCTAATTTAGGAATTCATTACTGTTCCATAGAGAAACTGCTTTGATATTGGTAAGTGTGCTACTAGCGCCACTTTGACAGTTGCACGCCCCATTATAATCTTTCAATGCACGGGTAGTCGCCTTGAAAGATTATATTAAATTTGTTTACCATCGGCAAAATTTAGTCTAAAAAGTAAAAGTATAATTTGTTTATATCATTATTAAAAGAATGATACAAAAATTCTGATGACATAATGCAATCACTCAAATATTGGTCTTGAAAAGACAACTGCAGTGCCCACCGTTGCTCAATTATTCTATTAACATAAGCATGAAGCGATAGCCATCTTATATCATAACTAGTATTTGCGTGTTGCGCGAGGTGCAAGCACCTCGCGTGCTTGCGGTGGATTGCTCACTTAAAAAAAAAAATGGGGGGGGGGGGTGATTGCACAATTATTTTGACTAAAGCATTGCCCCTCTAAATGAATCTGAAAAAAAAAAATGTTCAAGTCTCTTAATTTCCGAGATCCGCCTAAAGGGGGTGAGAAGCGGGGCAAGGGGGCGACTTTGAAAAATGGTTTTTACTTTACCGAGCCTCCTTTATACGAAACCGTAAAAAAAAAATACGGGTCTCGTAGTTTCTGAGATACGATAGGGAGGGGGGAGAAGGGGGTGAAAAGGGGAGGTTTGGCACTTTTCCCGTAGGTTTGAGAGTTACTTGTTTATGAATCTGTCAATATATACCCACCTCCCCATCCACCATCTGGGAGAACAATTATGTCAATGAGTGAGTCAGTCAGTGAGTGGTAATTTAGCTTTATCTTATATCATAATGACGCAGTAGTCTATGTTGTTCAGTGTCAGTGAAATTTTGGAACTCAACAAATTCTCTTTAACGCTTGCTGCTTTGAGAAAAATATCCATATTATACTTCTTTTACTATCTGTTTTAAATTTCTAGGTAGTATTTTGCAAGCATGACTAACACTTAATGCTGCAGAATGACAAACACATTTTATGAATAAGCACGAACTTTTGTAACAATGCCAGAGTATTAACCAAACATCACATTCGTAGTATCAGCAGCAAACCCCATCACGTCTTTTATATCTAAACCTAACTCGGATAACTTTCATGACAAAGCATCAAATAAATGATCTGCAGTCTCACCACTTAAATCAACTAAATCAAGGAATTTGGTTTGTACTTTACATTTGGTTTCAGAGAAGTATTTGATTACTATCGCCAACACTTTGATTGTGGTGACATCTGTACTTTCATCGATTACAATTGAATATACTGGTTTACCTGACGGAGATACAATACGAAGAATATCTTCAATCATAACTTTTTCAAATTCGGGTCCTAAAACGTTCTAAAAAATTCTTTTGCAATTTCGGAGTCAGGTAAACATTTCACTAGAACATCACCAAGATCGTCCATAGCTCTAAAAGAGATGTTGTGTTTTGAAAGAAAACCGCATAAACGCAGCTCCGCTTTCTTGAATTCGTCTTTCAGTGGTGCCTTTTTGAAAAATGTGTCAACCTGGAAACAAGTAAAAACATAAATTATACATTATGATCATACACTAAATAAAGTACCTCCGAACTTCTCGATTTTAGGTACAGTAATTCTAATTTTACTTAAAACAAGTTAAGCTTACCTTTGACTGTCCTTTATATTTGTTCAAGTTCGATTTATGCTTTTCAGTATTTGCATGTTGTTTTATAGATGCTTATCTACTTTGGAGTTTCGCACTGCACGCTTTAAAAAACGCAGCGTACTTGTCATCTTTATAACGTTTAGCCACGAAGAAAGCTCCGGAATTTGTTCCCATTTAGCCAAATACATTTGCTGAAAACTACACATGTTTTCTGGATTCTGAATTGCGTATCAGATAACTGCGTATTAGCATGAAGTAAAATGACAACAAAAAATCGCGCGCTCTATTTATATTACGACGAACACGTACAATATAAACTTAGGGAAAATCCCGAATTATTGAAACTTTCAATAATTCGGGAATTTCCCTAACTTTCAATTTGAAAGTTTGAAACCAAACCTTCAAAGATTAAGCCAAGTGCAGAACAGAAAATCATTTCATGACCAGATGATTCGATACTATTTGTAATTCTAGGGGGCCTACCTGTCATGTCCTATCTGTAACTTACTGATCTTTGCTCCAAAATGAAATATAGACTAAATCCGGAAATTCCCCTGAACATCAATGTACGCAGTTTTTTTTTAATAATTTTATGACATGGCTATGGTATTGCCATAACTTTTTTCCAAAATATACCCAAAAATACTGGCTTCCGCCAATATACCTTTAAAAATTCTTGGAAAACTTACTAAAATATACTCAAAAAGTATTAAAATACTGAATCCGGTCACACTGTGTTCGAGTCATTTGATTTGAGTAATGTGAATTCAATTGTAATCGATTAAACTCGGGTTTAGTTTTTGACAACTCGAATTAACTAGCCTGATCGAAAACGATCTTGGCTCGGTTAAAGAGATGAAATACAAGTTGAGTGTAATAGTAATAGCATGCGAATTGCCACTTGACACAGAGTGCTTTTTATATAGTGAAATAGAGACATCCGCGTCACTCGCACATCTCAGGGCGCTCTTTAGCAACAAGAAAGAACAACAATGCATATGCGTATCGCTATAGTTAACTACAAATCAGGGTACCACTCACTTTTCCAGGTCAATGTTTTTATAAATTAAACATTTACGCAAGTTTCGTTACTTTTTTTAATTTAAAAGAATAAAATAGGATTGCGTTATTTGATGATTTTGTTTATTTAATGAAACGTGTGTAACATATTAAAAAAGGTTAGTTTAAAAGGTACATTTTATACAAATTAAAATGTTAGGGCAACTGCAGCCCTAATATTTGTATAAAATGGAATGGTTGTAAGTTAAAGATAATTCAGAATATCTGAGTCAAAGAATACGTTTAAGCTAAACGTCTAAATATTTTGAGAAAAACACTATCTATCAATAAGTAACTTAAACTTTGCATGTTGGTAGTGTATCTCAAAAAGCAGAACCCTACCTAAACTAGTCGGTTATCATTTCCACACTTTTGTTCTAAACTATGGCACTGTGCGAGTTTCTGAATCGGAAAATTTGCGTTAAGTTGTTGACCTAACCATAATTTGTTAGAGGTCTATTGATGTAACGCACGGCTAACGTGAAGCGATACCAAATGTAAAAAAAACTTTCAGGGGTTCAAAAACATTTTTCTTGTTGGCCATACTTTAGCAGCTTAGCGACTAGAAGGCTTCAAGTCAAGTCAAGTAGCAAATCGATTTGAGTAGCCATAAAAATATGACATACCATTCTAAAGTATACAAGAACGCTTTGCTACAAGTCTGAGTTAAATTGCAACTCGAGTCATTAGCCATTTCAAACAAGAGTTAAAAAAAACGACTCGCCCATCACTAGCAACGAACTGGCAATAATTTTTTTTTTTTTAATTTATTCATAACCATGGATACAAGTCCTTCAGTTGTAGTCATTAAACTAAATAAAATCGATTAAATTTTTTTCACAGTGTTCAATATAAATGTAAATAATGGATTAAAATAAACTGCATTGGAAAGTAATTCTTGAACGTGGCGGGAAACACTTAAAGAGTTTTGTTCAGCAATGTCACTGACTTCACTGACAAGTATTAATCTTTGCATTGCAAACGATTCACAATCAAATAAAAAGTGTTTGATATCCGCATTTTCCTTATAGCAAAAGGTACACTTGTTGTCACTGATGATTCTCATCCTGTAGAGATGTGCTGGGACTAAACAATGTCCAGAGCGCAAGCGATTAATGCAGGTTATGAACTTTCTGTTAGAAATATTTGTATTTGTTGTACCACGGCGTTGTTGGTAAGTCTTGCTGTAATTCTGCATACCATTTTCCTTTTGTTTCTGTCGTTGCGTCCCAGTAATCCTTCCATATCTTCTTAAATAAACTTTTAAATTGTTGATAATAATCCGTGAAAGGAACCTTGAATGATTCTGTAACATCCTCGTCGTGATCCTGACGAGTCGCCAGATCCACTACTTCATTACCAGCTATGCCACTGTGAGATGGAACCCACAAAAATTCTGCATGTTTTCCCATCTTTTGTAGAATATACTTAATTCTATGTACAATATAACTTTGTTTATAACTCAAGTACAATTACATAAGCTAGATAAAACACTCTTAGAATCACTTATTACTAATATATTATTTACACTATTTATACTTTTGTTTACACTATGTTCATTGTCATTTACAATATTATTTACATATGTTAAAGCGGCTAGTATAGCAAAACTTTTTGCAGTAAAAATACTACAATTATTAGGCATTTTAAAGCATTTGGTTATTTTCATTTGTGGATCATAGTATGCTGCTTTAACATTATCACCGGATTTCGATCCATCTGTGAATAATAAATAGAAATTTGATTTGTCATTCAGAAATTCTAAGAATTCATATTTATTTTTGACAGTATCTAAAAAACACTTGATATTGAAATAAGATAATATAGTATTATATGGGAATTCATATACTGGCCACTTATTATTGATGTACATGTCTCTTGTCAGGTTTCTTACTTTAACTAGAATGGTTGGAATTTCAGGTAATGAACCAGAAATAAAAGTATTTGCTGAAATGGAGGATGTTACTGCTGTCTGTATGACTTCTGAAGGATAGTCAATATTATTGAGAACCATAGCATTATTGCAGGATAACTCTTTGAGACAAAATCTTTCAGCCAACTGTAAACGTCGCAAGGATAAGGGAGGTATAACATTTTCAATTTCCATAGAATTTATAGGGGTGGTGCGCATTGCTCCACTAATTATTCTTAAACCCATATTTTGTATCACATCCAGTTTTCTCAAAAATGTAGTACTTGCATTCATATAAGCTAAGTGTAAAGATTGTATCTACCTACTTAATGCAAACCTCTGTTGCAGTGATGAACTTGTCAGTGGTTTTTGCTAATTACCATAGTAACGAGTTAACAATCTTTGTAAAAATAAAACCAATATGATTTAAGTGAATTTTCTTATTTAACAATAATATTAAATTCTTCACATGGTAGCAGAGTGTGGTTGCTTAATCTGAAAAAAGGCAAAGATGAACAGAATAGAAAGTCTAAATAAAGAAAATTACGATACATGGGCAATACAGGCCAAAGCCGTACTTGTTAAAGGAAAACTATGGAAATTTGTAGATCAAAAGATTGACCTAAACAATGCAAGTGAGTCAGATATTGAGGGAAACTTGCTGGCTGTCAGTGAGCTAATTTTAATAATATCGCCGTCGGAACTAAAGCAAATAAAAAGCTGCAAAACAGCTTATGAAATTTGGACAAAGTTAAACGAAACTCATGCTAGTAAATGTCCTGCGAGGAAAGCAACGCTACTGAAGCAACTAATTTTAACAAAATATGAAAAAGGAAATGACATCAGGGAGCATCTAGACAACTTTATGGACATTGTAGACAAACTGGAAGAAATGAATGTTTCAGTTCATGAAGATTTACTAAGTATTATGATGCTTTACAGTCTTTCCTCAGAATTTGAAACCTTTAGAGTTGCAATTGAGTCCCGTGATAATCTTCCGAAACCGGATGAACTAAAAATAAAAATTATAGAGGAATTTCAAGCGCGGAGAAACACTCAAGGACTCAACCCGAGTACAAGCTCAAGCGAACAAGAATCGTTTTATGCAAAGTCAAATTTATACTGCAAAATATGCAAGAAAAAGGGGCATATGACTAAGAATTGCTGGAAAAATTACAAAAATAAGAACAGGATTTATCCCAACAATAAAGGGAATAAAGTTGACCAAAAGGAATTTAATAGCTTAGCATTATTAGGAAAAGATGAAGCATTTCCATTCCAGAAACAATGGATTTTGGACAGTGGATGCACATCCCACATGTGCTATAGCAAAGAATACTTCAGTGAAATAGAACACATGAATAAAACATTGAAATTAGCTTCTAAAGATCACAACACAAACATACTGGGAAAAGGAAGAGTTGATCTCTTATTAAACACAAATAAAGAAATAAATCTACACAATACATTGTTCATTCCAGACCTTTGTACAAATCTCCTATCTATTGGGAAGATTACAGATGCTGGTAATACAGTTCTCTTCAAAAAGGATGGAGCTACAGTAAAAAATCCAAAATATGGTATTGTAATTAAAGCGAAGAGAACTGAAGATGGTCTCTATGCGATTTTTCCCAAGACAGTGATAAACTCAGAATATGAAAAAGTTAATTTTGTGCACAATAATAATATTTCAGAATGGCATTCAAAGCTGGGACATATGAACTACAAGGATATGAAACTAGCACTTAAGAATGAAAGTTTGATTGGACTTAATTTCAAAATAGATGAACAGCCAGAAGAATGTGAAGTTTGTATTAAAGCGAAAATGAAAGCTACGATCGGCAAACCAAGAACTGAACCTCGCACTTCTGAACCACTTCAGATTATACACAGTGATGTGTGTGGCCCGATGCCAAAAGCTTCTTGTGCTGGAAACAAATATTTTGTCACTTTTATTGACGACTTCACGAGGTATAGTCGAGTATTTTGCATAAAGACTAAAAATGAAGTCATAGATATGTTCAAAGTCTATAAAGCTGAAGTAGAAAACTTCATGGAAAAGAAAATTAAATGCCTACAATCTGACAACGGCACGGAATATTGTAACAATGAGTTCAACCATTTCTTAAAAGAAAATGGCATAACCAGAAGATTATCTGCACCATATACACCGCATCAAAACGGTATAGCGGAAAGGAAAAATAGAACTTTACTAGAAAAAGCAAGGAGTCTAATGATTGAGTCTAATGCACCGATGTATCTATGGGGCGAAGCTATCTACACAGCAAACTATCTGTCAAACAGAAGTCCAAATAATAGCATCGGAAATGCAACGCCATTTGAAAAATGGGTTGGTAGAAAACCAAGTGTTGCACACTTTAATAGATTTGGAGCAAAGGCATTCTTTCTCGTAAAAGGAAGACAAAACAAGTTTGATGCTAAAGCAATACCTGGAGTCTTTATTGGATACTCTGAAGTATCCAAGGCTTTCCGGATTTGGGTACCATCAACGCAAAAAGTGATTGTAACCAAAAATGTAAACATTATGCAGAAATTCTACTATGACATAAAGGAAGAAGAGAACACTAGCAAAAATAACAATGTTGGAACAAGAAAAGAAAAAGAATATGTTGAGATTGAATTTCTAGAACAAAACATAAATAGAGAAGTACAGGAAAGTCAAGAAAGAGAAGAAGACACGTACGTTGATACAGAAATGCAAACAGGAACTAATAATAATTCAATTTCTGAAGAAGATGAAATTTATTCCGCAGAAGAAGAAGTACTACCAATACCTCAAAATGAAGTTGCTGTAGAGCAAACAGAAATCAGAGCTTTGCGTGATCGTTCATTAATACGCAAGCCCATACGTTATGATGATTGCGTTATGAACGCTGTTGCAGAGTTAGAAGACATTTACACTGAACCCAAAACATATAATGAAGCTATATCATCGGAAAATAGAGAAAAATGGGAAGAAGCTATGCAAAGCGAGATGAACTCACTTCAGAAAAATAATACCTGGGAACTTGCCACATTACCTAAAGGTAGAAAAGCTTTACCAAGCAAATGGATATACAAAATAAAGAGAAATGCTGATGGAACCATAGAACGGTTTAAGGCAAGACTGGTTATCAAAGGTTTTTCTCAACGTGAAGGTATTGACTATGATAAAACCTTCAGTCCAGTTGCACGACTTGCAACTATCAGAGCAATACTAGGAACTGCAGCTAACGAAAATCTGAATTTACAACAATTCGATGTCACAACTGCATTCTTAAATGGTACAGTGGAAGAGGAAATTTATATGGCACCACCGAATGGACTTAATGTACCTAAAGGAAAAGTATGTCGACTTTTGAAAAGTCTCTATGGCTTAAAACAGGCACCTCGATGCTGGAATGAGTGCATACATAAGTTTCTGATGAATGCAAAATTTCAGAGAAGTGAGGCAGAACCCTGCTTGTATGTAAGAGTCAATGGAAACTCAAAGGTTATTGTAGGACTGTATGTCGATGACGGCTTGGTAGCTTCCACTGACAACGCTGGTCAAGAATTTTTAAATGAAATTGAAAGAAACTTCAAAATCACATCGAAGCCAGCGTCATATTTCCTTGGTATGGAAATAAATAAAAACAAAGACGGATCAATAAACTTAAGACAAACAGCCTACGCCAAAAAGGTACTAAAACGATTCGGCATGGAAAACTGCAAATCAGTTACATCTCCGGCAATTAAGATGTCAAAATTGCAAGAAACTAATGAAAATGAAGATGTGAAATTTCCGTATCGAAATTGTGTCGGAGGACTGGCTTACCTGATGGTCGCAACAAGACCAGACATCTGTTATGCAGTGTCAGTAGCTTCCAGACATTTAGAAAACCCCAGTAAGGAGGATATTGTGGCTGTAAAGCGAATTCTTCGCTTTCTTAAAGGAACTCTCGATAAAGGTTTAACATTTTATCCAAAGAGTAAAGCAAATGAATTAATGTGCTACTCAGATGCTGATCATGGAGGAGATCCAGAGACTGGGCACTCTACCACAGGCATGGTTTGCCTTTATGCTGGCACTGCTATTGCCTGGAAGAGTCAAAAACAAACTTCAGTGGCTCTATCAACCACAGAGGCCGAACTTGTAGCAGCAAGCGAAACCGCACAAGAAATTGTGTGGTTGAAGAAGCTTTTTGCAGACCTAACTAACACAGAATCTTTAAAAGTTACACTGTGTATTGATAATGAGTCTGCTGTGAAATTATCATATAATCCGCCTTATGAATTTCACCGTCGAACAAAACATATTAGTTTGAGACACTTCTACATTAGAGAATGTGTATCAAAAGGAGAAGTAATTGTTAAACAAGTTGCAGCACAAGTTCAACTAGCAGACATGTTTACAAAACCTCTGTATGGACCAAGGTTTAACGACCTGTCTCGTGGAATTGGTCTTGAAGCAAATTCTTAAAGAAGTGTGGGTGTAAAGATTGTATCTACCTACTTAATGCAAACCTCTGTTGCAGTGATGAACTTGTCAGTGGTTTTTGCTAATTACCATAGTAACGAGTTAACAATCTTTGTAAAAATAAAACCAATATGATTTAAGTGAATTTTATTATTTAACAATAATATTAAATTCTTCACACTAAGCAACTATAGTCAAAATGACTTCTGACTATGCTTTTATACAACATGCTAAGTGTTTTTGGGTCAGAACCCCAAAATGTTCCTGCTAAGCTCCTAAGGACATTAATGCTCTTCATGGCATTTTGACAAATATAGTCAATGTGCTTATCAAATTTCAGTTTATCATCTACTAAAACACCTAAAAATTTATGTTGATTAACAATAGGAATAACATTGTTACCATATACAATATTTATAGTGGACTGTGCTGATTTATCTTTACTAAATAATAGTACTGAACTTTTCTCAGGACTTATATCTAATTTTAAAGTATTACTGTAATAATATTGCAATTGAGCCAATGCAGTATTCATACTTTCAACAGCCATATTCAAGTTTTGATTTATTGTGTACAAAAGCAAGTCATCAGCAAATTGTAATATTTTGACTTGAGAAGTATTTACATAATTAAGGATCTGAGATGTATACAAGTTATACAATAAGGGTGAGAGTGTTGCTCCCTGCATTGTGCCTTTACTAACCATCCAACAACATATAAAGTTCTCCTGTATAAAAAATTAAAAATCCAGTTCAAGATTTTACTTGGTAAGCCCAATTCATGTAAAACACGAATTAGGCATTCAATATTAACATTATCAAAAGCGCCTTTGACATCTAAAAAAACACATATGACATTAGAATGACTGAGTTTAGCCTTTTTAAGATCTGATATGAATGATACAAAGCTTTCAGAGCTACTTCTGCCCTTTCTGAATCCATACTGAATATCAGGTAACTTGCCTTGAGTTTCAGCAAAATAATCCAAACGTAACTTAAGCATGTTTTCAAAAAGTTTACCTAAGCAAGATGATAAAGAAATCGGTCTATATGATGAAGGACTATTAACAGATTTATTGGGCTTTAAGATTGGAATGACACATTGAGTTTTCCATGATTCTGGTATAACTATTCCAAAGTTTATTATAAATATTTAATAAAATTTGTAAGGCATTAGGGTGTAACTTTTTTATTAAAATGTATGGTATGTTATCCAGACCTGGGGTTGTATCTTTTCTACTTTTAAGCGATATGTGCAATTCATTTAT
Source organism: Tholera decimalis (assembly GCA_943138885.2). Taxonomy (NCBI): domain Eukaryota; kingdom Metazoa; phylum Arthropoda; class Insecta; order Lepidoptera; family Noctuidae; genus Tholera; species Tholera decimalis. The sequence goes on along the minus strand of OW964566.2, from coordinate 329,092 downwards.
TGTTAATGGACTATTAAGAAAGCTATTAGTGTCAGATTCAACAGACTGGTTTAAAATATCTATTATATTATTTTCATTCAATAATGATGAGTCTGTTAAATTTTCTAAAAATTCAGGTACCCAATCTTCATTTAAATATTTGTTTGAAGAAGAACCTATCCGTTTAAACTTTTTAATATATCCCCATATTATTGCAACAGGTGTCATTCTATTAAAACTACTACATAACTCATGCCATGAATTGATACTCTCCTCTTTTAATATTCTCTTCTTTTGAGCATCAAGCTTTTTGTATTTTATGAAGTTGGAGATGCTAGGTGATGTTCTATACTCTAACAGAGCTTCCTTAGATTTTTGAACTGCCTCATTGCATGTTTGGTTCCACCAAGGAGCTGGTTTCCTTAGAATTTGCACAGTTTTGTTAGATTTTCGTTTTGGGATTGTATTTATTCTTAAATCATATAAAATGTTCACAAAATCGTCATACAGTTCAAGAGGTTCTATATTATTTATGTCTAAATGAGAGAAACAGGTTTCTGATCATTTGTAATATTTAGACCAATCTGCTTTACTATAAATGTATTTTTCTTCCACAGGTCGGACTTCATATGTTGATGGCTTTACATTTAAAACTACCTGGGTTGGGTAGTGATAACTGCCCATAGGATCGTCATGAACCCGCCATTCACAAAGAGGAGCTAATGCCGGACTGACCAGAGCTAGATCAATAGCCGATGCATTCCTGTTTGGGTACTGAACAGTGGTTGCCCTACCATCATTTAGAACACACATGTCAAATTCGTCAATGAGATTGTATAAACTGTTACCCCTATTATTGTTTGTATGACATCCAAACAATAAATGGTGTGCATTAAAATCACCCATGATAAGACATGGCTTGGGGGTTTCAAGAAGCACCTTTCTCAATTTATTTGTATCAAATCTGTTGTTATTGGGAGGACAATACACACAAAGGATATGCAATCTACCCATGGATGTTTCTATGGAAATACATATATTTTGGACTGACTCATAAAAAGTTGTATCTATAACATTATAGGCTAAATTTTGTTTTAACAAAATACCTACTCCATTGTGTGCATTAACAGAGTTTTTATCATTGATGTATTAAAAGGAGAAAGATATGTTACTCTCTAACATCGCAATCAGTAAACCTGGGCTCGGCGCACGAATACATGCACAGTAACTCACACATCTGTGTTCAGTGTCGTCATCAGTCCCAAACTTACAGTTACCGATAGACAAGGATAGAGATAGGAGACGGCGCTGTAGTGCGAGCGAAATCGCCTCAGTTGCCGAAAGTTTGTGCTTATGAATGAAATAAGATTGCATGTATTAGGTAAGTGAGCCATTCCGTGAAAAATTGAATGTAAGAAAAAAGTACTGTCACACAAATTTACAAACAGTTTACAAGACTATCTTATACTCTATTGAATGCATTTTTTTTTAATGTACAGTGTAGATCATTAACTTTAAAATATATATATAATGGAGTCAGTTGTTGTTAATTTAACCGATTAAAAATTAAAAATAAGAGGCAAAAAATAACATTTTAGCGTGTCACACCTCCTGTCGCAAACTTTAACTAACCGAAGTTCATGTTTTTTTTATACATACTTCAGCGTTTTTTGGGAGCATAATTGAATATTGCTTTTTCTCAAGTATAACATTAATTTTACTCGTAAATCTTATTGTATTACAACAAAATTCATGAAATTAAATGATAATCAAATTAGCACCAAGGTGGACATTCCACTTTAGTCACTACTGTTTTATTTGCTTTCAGTTTTAAAAAATTACCGAAGCAAGTTATTTTATTATCATAGTAATATTATTGTAGTAGATCAGCCATTTATTTTTACCCATCGTGCAGTTGTAACGCAGTGATCGGTGACGAAGCCGTGTTTTTAACACGTAATCGATTAAGAAGTCCACTATAGTCACAGCAATAACGTGATACCGGTAAGTTCTTAAAACATTCTTTTATTTTCGAATTATGCCTAATGTATGTGTGTATGTCGTGAAATAATGATTTCCTCCAAAAGAACAAAGAATATTGAGTGTTGTCGTCATTATTATTAGTAAGCGGAGTTCGTCACGTCCATTTAGTGTCGTGACATATTAGTGGAACAATAATTGTGACGAAATGGACACATAAGGCTAAGTTTACGTGGTGCATGTTTTACCGACAACAACTAAGATGGAGTTATGTGTTTCTGTTAAATTATATTAATCATATTAGATGGTCTATCTTTTGACTACCTTAGTTAACGTTTACTATTGTTTTATTTACGGAACAGATTGGCTTACATTATTGTATGTATAACTCTAAAAACCATAAGCATTTAATTTAATAAATAATAGTAAATTAGGATCTTTTTATTTGTATATTTCCCTTTCAGAGTTACTCCGCGAACTTTTTAATAATGGAAATATTGGTAGATATTGACAAAGTTTTATCTATTTTCATTCAAACCCGGTTTTCGTGTATATAAGAAGTAAGTTACCAAATATTATAATTAGAATAAGAGATATCGTATTGCAATGTTATGTTTAACTTTCATGTCATGTAGTAGTAGTCCCTAAGTTTGAATAATTCTATAAAACCTGATTTGTTTGTGCCAAGTTTGCTAGGAGTACCTAAGTATTCACGTGGAAATTCAGTCCTATTTTTATTCAAATGTAGATTTTTTTTACCAATTATTACAAAATATAATAGAGAATAAGGAATATCGTACGGCAATATTTATAGTTTTAAGTTAAACTCATGTCACTAAGTCATTAATTATAGAATCTAAGCATCCGCGTAAACGTTCCTACTTGATTAATACCAAAAAAGTGTGAAGACAAGCAGGCATAAGTAATTTTAAGACAAGCAGGTACACCTTCTTATATTTATTATACTTCTTTAAATGTTTATATCCTATGTAGATACAAAGTTCCTATTAATTTAATTTAACTGTTAAAAAAATACCACAAAATGTGTGAACACAACAGAAAGTATTAAAGAAAGCTTATGATAAGAAGTATAATATAATATGAAGAATTCTTTAAGTTGATTGTTAATGAAAAATGATTTGATTTTGTTTGTTTGTTAATGTTTGATTTTTTAATTAATATTTTTGATTATTAAACTTATTATGAACACAGCTTATGTTTCAATTTAGTAACGATGACATTTCCTACGAAGTCACTGTTACAATTTTATCTTCCAAGTTTTAGGCTGTAAACTGGAATTTGTTACTAGTAATGGTTTATTTTGGAATGAAATATAATAGAATATGATGCTAATTTTCATTTAAAATAGTTTGAATCATTTTTAAGGAGCCAAATTAACCACAAAGTTAAAAATATAAGTCGCACTGACCTAAAACGTGACGAAAATATTTTAATATGTGATTTAAAGCTAGAGAAATATTTCAAATAGGGTAAACGAAATTGATTTCAAAAAGAGTATATGTATTTTAACTAAACATTGTTAAGAATTTGTAAAAGATAGTTCACATTGCTGATAAAATATTACGTTAGTGATCGTTACTAAATGGACAGTGCTTGTCATAGATCATGTTTGAAAGTCCGTTTTTTTTTAAACTGTATACTATTTAGTTATAAACTATATATTTTTCTTAAACTTTGGTAAATGCCGCATCGAATCATGAAGAAAACTAATAAAGAAAATTTTAAAATTGTCCATTTTGTCCCCTAAGTAACGGTACAATTTTTCACGGAATGGCTCAAGTACGTAGTAAGTGATCCCCATGACCCATGTCTCTTATTTTTCTTCCTGGTGTAATTAAAACACTGTCTAGCTATACAAGAAGTCATTTTGATACGTATTTATTCCAAAAAATCCTTAAAAACACGAAGAGACGAGAATTTCTTGAGCTGTGTGATCAACAACGTTCCGTACGCGACTGAGAGTGAGCGCCCGCCAACTACGGGCAATCACTTAGTTTTGTAGGACCAAACTCAGTGTCTAGTACCGTATCTTCCTCCTTTTAATATATCAATGGTTTTTATATATAAAGTTATAAGATGTAAAACGAGGAATTATACTATTATTTTTAAGCCAAGTCTCATTCAACAGGCAAATATCAATTTTTTGTTCAAAAAGAAATGTTTTTAATAAGGCCTTCTTACTCTGTAAGCTTTGTACATTGAATTGTGCTATATTTAAAAATGTATCCATTAATTATTAATTAAATTTGCTAATAACATTTCTTTAATTCTTTTATTGTTAATTGGTGCATTATCTTTATTATTACCAAGACCAATTAGGGATTTTACAATGGCATTTATAATTGTTTCATTATTTACAATTTGTTCAGCAAAAGACTTTGAGTTCTCACCCAGAATCTTTTCATTTGGTTTTTTGAGAGCTGGGAAAACATTATGATTTGATATGGTTGGAGGTGTACTCACCACAGTGGCATACAACTGGTTTCGATTGAGGAACTTCTTCTTTTCTTCCATTTTCTGTTTCTTGATGGGGCAATCCCTAGAAATTGCCAGGTGGTTTCCGCTGCAGTTAATACAAATAATCTCCCCAACATCGCAATCTTTATATGAGTGCCGACCGGCACAAGAAGAGCACATTTGCTCACCACGGCAAGCTCTCGCTGAGTGATTATATTTTAGGCACTTATAGCACTGTAGTAATGGTGGTATATATATTTGTATAGGGTACCTAAACATTTGTATGTATGCATACTGTGGCAATACTGTTGCGGCGAATGTAACTGCTATGGTACCCAATGGCATAAGTTTTCCTTCAACTTTCCTCATAAATCTTTTAATGGAGATAACTTCGACGTCACTTTGGATGTTTTTGTAAACCTCTTCATTGGTCATGGTTTTAGGTACATAGCGGATAACGCCTGTTGTTTCTGTCATGTGGGCAGGAACGAAGGCTTTTAACTCATTTTTTCCCAAGAAATGGTCCATTTTGAGGAAACTATTCTCTGGTGCAGGTTTTTTAAAAGTTATCCCTACTTTGTAGGCATTCACTCGGTGTACACCTACTATGCCTTTAACATTTTCGGTAAATAATTTGGTAAGACCAATTGGATTTTTGTTGCCCAACTTTTCATTTTCTATGGATTCCACATAGACTATGCAATCACCGCTATGGCATTCAGGAAATTGTCTCTTGTAATTCGGTTTCATGAAGATTTTATGTGCTGCAGACTGTGCCGAATCCATGGGAGCCAATTTTCTCTTTTTCGGCTCTTTATCGATGGGGGCATCACCCCCATCGCTTTCCGTACTCATTTTACTATGACACTAGGATTTAAATTAACTATTTAATCAAATATAGAACAAAATTTACAAAAAATTAAGTACGAGAAATTTTTTAGCACCCGCGCAATTTGATTTACCGCCAGAGAATCAACTGGCAATAGTAGAGTACAGTGTTGCCAAGGCCCTAAAGAAAGTTACGGTTTATTTATTAGATTCACTTAGATTTCTATATTCACAATGCCTTTATAATATATTTTAACAGACTGAAATCCATCATCTTTCGCCAAAGTTGATGGATGGCTGGTGATGGTGTCTGACCTAGAATAAAAACTTACCTCTATACTATGAAATTAGTAAATACTATATTTGGATATGGTAACGGAACTAGTAACGTAATTATAACTAAATCTACCTAAACAACGAGTAACTGCCAAGAACTTTATAACCGAGCTTAATTCAATTTATTTAATTATATTTATTAGTTAGCGAGTAATCTGGTCTTCAAAATCCCGCATGATACTGTTTTAGGTCTAATGGAGACGATGCCTACTTTGGAAATACATCGCGTTACTGGTCAATAGGATAGGGAGGCAAAGGACAAATAACTGATGGTTGGTTAAGCAACGTTCCTGTCCGCGCGTAGGAACGTTGTTTGCGACGTATGTTAAAACTGGAACTGTATGAAGTTTGCAAATTTCATGCCATCAAATAACTTCCTCTCGGTTACCGACTAGAAACCCTTTATGCTGCTATAACTTTTTAACCAAAACTCAGTCGTTATTAGTACTACACTACTATTTCCTCCAGACTGTATATAATATGTCAAATCACAAGGTAACCATAGAAACGAATTGTAAATACCATGTACCTTAAAAGTAGCTGCTTTAAAAGTGTATCAAGGTCCATAAGTACTCCAAATATACCTGATTTGAAATGTGTACCTTAAAACACCTGTGATATTATTTTGGACAATATTATTCACGATTGCGGTCTTGTTGGGAATGTGTGCCAACCCTTATGGTATTTAATTAACATTGAGATAAGTTAACTTTTGCCTTCAAATGTAATATCAAAGGTTGTTGTCTAAATATTTCACTTGCTCCGTGGTATAATCATATTGTTATCGATAGGTATATGATTGTAGCCGGTGTAGGTAACATGCATACAATACCAGCATAAACTCTGTCATCTCCCACCTACAACCAACCACAACATCCTTTTAAGTACTAGAAATATTCCAGAACATAGTGTTAGAATGCATGTTGGAGTTATATAGAGGTAGGCAGTATGAACCGGTACGTGGTACTACAACAGCTCGGTGACGGCACTTACGGCTCCGTAGTGCTGGCACAGCGGCGGGACTCCGGAGAGAAGGTAGCCATCAAGCGCATGAAGCGCAAGTACTACTCGTGGGACGAGGCCATGAACCTGCGGGAGGTCAAGTCACTGAAGAAACTGAACCACGCGAACATTGTCAAGTTGCGTGAAGTCATACGAGAAAACGATACGCTCTACTTCGTGTTCGAGTACATGCGGGGCAACCTCTACCAGCTGATACGCGACGCGGAGCGCGCGTTCCCCGAGCCAGTGCTGCGGAACATTGTGTACCAAGTGCTGCAGGGGTTGGCGCATATGCATCGTCACGGCTTCTTCCACCGGGATCTCAAACCAGAAAACTTGCTGTGCGCCGGGCCCGAGCTCGTCAAGATCGCCGACCTGGGTCTGGCGCGCGAGGTGCGCTCGCGCCCACCCTACACGGACTACGTGTCGACGCGCTGGTACCGCGCGCCGGAGGTGTTGCTGCACGACACGCGCTACGGGGCGCCCATCGACCTCTGGGCTCTCGGTTGCATAATGGCAGAACTGTATACCTGCCGGCCTCTGTTTCCGGGGAACTCTGAAATCGACCAGTTACACAAGATATGCGCCGTGCTAGGTACTCCCGACCGAGACGATTGGCCGGAGGGGTACGTACTCGCCGACGCGCTGCGGTTTAGATTTCCGTCGAGCGCAGGCGTGCCGCTGGCGCGCGTCGTGCCGTGTGCGTCGCCGCCAGCCCTGGCGCTGCTCGCCGCGTTCATGCGCTACGCTCCACGAGATCGCCCCACTGCCCCTCAGGCGCTCCGGTAATTTTTTACAAAAATGCTAAGGGCATCGTAGGTCTTGTCTTGATGAAAGTACCTAAAATAATGTTTTGCGTTTTGCTGTTGTTTATAGATATCCATACTTTGCTGTCGGCGCTGCACTCGTTTTGCCGCCCCCTGCATCACGTGCGAGAAGGTTAGTTCTAGTCGTTATTATTTTACCTGAATAAAGTGGAAACCCTCCAGCCTGATTCCGTAAAGGCCCCCCGAGACGGTCCAACGGTTAGACTCAAACCATTTTGATCGTTTGCAAAGGTAGTTTGAACGGTTTGTCAAACATATACGAGTTTGAAGCACGTTTGATTAAATTTATATATATTTTTGTTGTGTTTGACGAGCCGTTTGATCGTGTTCCGACGCGTTTGAACAAACTCGGCTTAGTTTTGCGTTGGATTTTGTAGCGTGAGCTTGTGTGTGACGAAAATATTGAAATTGAAACCAAACTGCGCAGTGCTGTTTGACAAACTGTTCAAACCGACATCAAACGGTAGCATCAAGCACGTAAGGTTTGAATCAAACCGTTGGACCGTCTCGGGGGCCCTTAACATAAAATTAATATTATCCACCGTAGGTACTCATTGAGTTTTACATTTTAGAGCAATGGATCTGGAGTTAAATCTTAGAATACTACTATATATACTTAGAATATTATTTACTTAGAAGCGTCAATAGCCTAATGGTATCCGAGCTTACAAATCATATAGTTAATAAGCTAGACAGTAAAAAGAAAACAATAGCCATATTTCTGGATCTAGCAAAGGCATTTGACACAGTCTCTGTTCCAATTCTATTGAGGAAGTTAGAATGTCTTGGGATCCGGGGTCTCCAGTTGAAACTTTTACAAGACTACCTAACTGATAGGACGCAATGTGTGCAAATAGGTAATGTTATAAGTGAGGAGATCCCTGTGACTTTTGGAGTCCCCCAAGGTAGTATCCTGGGCCCTACCCTCTTTATAGTATACATAAACGATCTGTGTCAGATGGATATCCCAAATGCTAAAATCGTAACCTACGCAGATGACACAGCCTTGCTCTTTTCTGGTAGTTCGTGGGATGAGACTTTTTCAAAGGCACAGACGGGGATGAATATTGTCACAAATTGGCTACGCAAAAACGTTTTAACGCTGAATGTTGCAAAAACCCATTATATTAGTTTCTCTATTTTAACGAACGACAAACCGGACTCTTCTCACCATATTGTCTCGCACTCATGTACTAACTCTGACAGTGTGAACTGTTTATGCCCTAATATTAATAACGTGGCTGTAACAAAGTACTTAGGAGTAATGATTGACAAAAATTTGAATTTTCATCAGCACATTGATCTACTCGCAGCAAGAATTCGCAAATTAATAGTCATATTTAAGGCTTTACGACATGTAGCTCAAAAAAATATTATTAAATCAGTTTATTTTGCTTTATGCCAATCACAACTCAGTTACTGCATAACCTCTTGGGGAGGCACTTCAAAAACTCACTTTTTGAAACTGGAGAGATCTCAAAGAGCAGTTTTAAAAGTTACTTTGTTCCTACCATTTGATCATTCAACCATAGACCTGTATCGGAGATGGGAGGTTCTAACAGTCCGACAACTGTTTATTCTGCACACAGTTATAAAACAACACTCTCTTTTAAAATATGAACCACATAAATTCAGAGGCAAACGCCGAAAGTATGCAGTTTGTAAAACTAACCCCTTTAATACAAAGTTTGCTCAACATTTTTTTTGTTACCAAAGTTTTAATTTGTACAATAAATTAAATCGGTATTTGTCTATTTATGCAGTAACTAAAGCTAAATGCAAATCATTGGTCATTAAGTGGTTGCGTGGCTTAGATTATAATCTTACAGAAGACCTTATAAAAAATACATATAAATAATTATAATATGCATACCCTCATAAACATTCACTCGCGCACACAGACGCAAACACAACTCACACACACGCACACATACACACACACACACACAAACACACACACATACATACATACACACACACATACATACATACATACACACACATACATACACACACACTTTACATAAATGCACAAAGTTATGGCGTAATTTTTACCCGACTGCAAAGGAAGTTATGTTTTTATAAATCATGTTTAATTAGGATTATTTTTACTTTTTATTTTACAATCTCAAGTGTTGTGTTACATTTCTAATATAATTTATATTTAATAAGTATTCTATAAGAAAAAGCTGCTGATTTCTTTCCTTGGGTGGAGACCTGGTGATTTGTGTTACAGGCATTTTTTGCCTAATTCAAACACCAGCTCCTCACAAATTAAAGGATGTATAGCTTTTAATTATAATTGTAATTAGTTTTATGTTTTATTTTTGTTATTTTGTGAGGAGAAATAAAGAGATTAATAATGGCTAAGGTGGCGGTCTTGCGATCGAGAGGTCACAGGTTCTAATCCCACCCATTACACTATTGCCGTGAACCCACTCCAGGAACAAGCACATTTAACTTAGTTGGAGGGGTTAACAGGATTGCTAGTAATGCGATTTCTACCCACATTGCTAGTAACCTTTCTAAAACAAAAAATATAAATAAATAAAATAATATCCACTTACAGAAGCGCCGCTCGAACAGAAACTGAAAATATCCAAGAGCGTCCGCGCTCGCCGGTCTCGACTCTGCCGCTGCACGCTGCCGTGCAGCCGGCACTGCACGACAGATTTGCTGATATACTTGGGTAAGTTTGTGTCCCTGACTTTAGCTTATTTTTTAGTTATTCTGATTTGAAATTTCTGTCGGTGAAAAATTGAAAGAAAAGACGTTTATTGACACATGCCGCTACTACACACAGTAAAAAAAAAACAAATAACCTATCATATTATTATTAAAAGAAAATATAAAATAAAACAAAATTTTAATAGATCCAGGACGATTAAAATTACTGTGTGACTCACGGCTGCGCTAAATACGCCCAGTTTAACAAAAAGCCGGACAACTAGTGGCCGACGCTGGTTTTCAACTGATACTACGAGTAATTATTCCCCGCAACTTCGTTCACGTGGGAGGTTATTCCCGCGTAAATCCCAATCCTATGGGTATTCCTGAATAAAAGACTTAGCGAATGTGTTATTCCAGGATTTCACATTCATCACATTTATCGGATAGAACTTACCTTTTTATTATGATCGTAACTAAGTTTCGCAATTTTTTTAGTTAAGCCCGTGTCGTTCTGCTGATGCGATATATTGATTTACACAATACTACAACACAAACAAACATTTTGTCGGTCTTTAGGCCGTGCGCGCACTGCGTTGCGTTTTGGAAACGCAAAATCTGTGAAGTATGGAGTGTCATAGAAGTGCGCGCACTGCGGTGGAATAAACGCGTGCGGTAGAGTCACCGGTGGCACCGGTCATTCTACCGGTGCGGTAGAACTACCGCAATTGCGGCCACCGCAAGGCAGTGCGCGCACGGCCTTAGCTATTATTATTATTGACCCTTCATACTCATACATAGATACAAAGGCGGACTTAGGCAGTTGTCCCACCGCCGACCAAAGCCGACCAAAGAGAATATAATGCCGGCGATGAACGAGTAGCAAGTAGAGCTAGCATCTAAAACCGAGTTGGCGAGCAGCGAGCGTGTAGTTCCGATAATTTTGTCGCTGGGCTATAAGCGAGTGTGCGAGTGCGACGGGTGATTACTCGCGTCACTCGCTAGTTGGTCCGCTGAACCGCTAGAGTTGGTCTCTGGGCGTGAGTTCTGACCGCCAAGCGAACATCGCTTAGCGAGTATTATCTTTGACAGCTCTTGTTGCTCAGCGACAAAACTAGTGAAGCGAGTAGTCGCCGGCAGTGTGAACGATCAGAGAGCAACTATTAATATATGCATCTCTTTCGTTTACTCGGAATGTATATTTTATTCTGCGTTTCTTTAGAAAATATCCGGTAGTTAGTCGATTACTTGCCGGCAGTTGAACAACTGTCTCAATGCTGCCGTAGGGATTCTTTACCAGTCAATCATGACTGGTGAAGAGATTCTGCTGGATCGACTCAAGCGAATTCTGGAGATATTTCGGAGTTTTCGGACAATTATATTTATGTAGTTGATTCTACTACTTACTGATAGCATCAATAATTTCTCGATTTTTTAAAGAGGAACTTCCTAGAACTCTACATTGTTTAAGCACGACCTTTGATCCTGAGCCGCAGCCCCAAGCTCATATTGCGCCATATGTTATCCGTCTGCAAGCAATTAATTGTTTGCCTTCCTTCACCTGTAGATTCGCATGTCACCTTCGCTTAGGATAGTTCTCCTTTCCATTTGGCCATCGTCTTCAACTACGGTAAGCTAAGTAGCTGACGTTTCATATCTCTTAATTCTGGCAGTGTGGTTTCCAAGGATGCTGGTTGATCGAGAGTCACGACGGGTGAGCTAATCTTACATGCGGGCCATTTCCACTGCGCCCATCTCTCAGCACCTAGTTTTTTCCAGCCCCTTCAGATATTTTTGCACATCCATAAGTTGCAGCAGGCGTCTTCATTAAAACTAATGTTGCAAACATTGCACGTTTTCATTATCATACAACTGATTTTATAATCGCAAATAAAAATAAAAGCATCAAATTAGTTTATGGATCTAACCAAAGGTTTCTTTTTTAATGCGTACTAATCATTGGCTTGTTCACCAGTCAGGTAAACCAGCTCTGCAATGTAATTAATATGAGTGTACAGGGGTGAAGTGGTGCACGAGGCGGGCGACGAGCCGGGCGCGCGGCGCGGCCGCAGCGTGCTGGGCGCGCTGCCGGCGCGGCGCGCGGGCCCGGCGGGAGGGGGGGCGGGGGCGGCGCCGGGGGGAGGGGGGGGCGCCGCGCGCGCCTACCTCAGCGCGGCGCGCTACGTCTCCGGCGCCAGGATAGACACCTCTCTGTTCCGGCCGCTCCCCCTGCGGGCACATCGAGGTACTAATTGGCTTTTGCTATTTGTCATGTCGTCGGTACTGAAATACAATGCGATAGATTCCAGCTCCTTATGGCTTGTTTCAGAAACGGCCACCGTTGGCAGCGGAGCGGCGCGGGTCGATTGGGCTGCTAAGTACTTACGATAAACTTATATTTCGTCCTCGATGGCAACGCGCAATCTTCAGATGCAAGGGTGCTGACTTATGCAATGTCGTGGACAAACATTGCTACTTATGATAACGCCTTTAATACTTCAGAAAAATATCTAGTGCTAATTCCGCCAAAAAATAGATGATCAATCTTGCATGCAGTATGCAGCATCGCTCTCCCGCCCGCGAATATATGCACATGTAGAAAGGATGCAATCCTCAGATGTTGACTGCTACATCGCAATCGACGAGTCAACATCTCCTGAGGATGCTCTGTGGAGGGGGAAACACGTGTCGAGTGTGGTTTGTTTGCATGTGGTATGCTTTTTATTGCATCCCTTCTGCATATACATTTGCGGACGGGAGGGTGGTGCTGCATACTGCATGCAAGATTGATCATCTAGTATTTGGCGGAATTAACACTAGATATTTTTCTAAAGTATCAGTTTAGTATGGATTTCTGCAAAGTAACGCCTGATTCCATTCTGTATAAGTACTTACGCCTTTGGTCGTGTAAAAAGAAGTGTGATAGATTTTTATAATTGAACAGAAAATATACCTACCTACTTATGGTGCTGTGTGTTTTTTTTCTGGCAAATATCAATGATTGATAACTATTAATGTACCTACCAACCTGGTGGACCAACTGTTCGATGCAAGTCCGATGGTACAACTAAAATTATTCCCCGTGGTGCAACTATTCTATTTAGTACTGAATTAGATTTAAAGGTTATCAAAGTTATTGAAATCCAGAAGATTTTTTAAAATATCTTTTGTGTAATTCTTTTTTGATTTCGAAAATAATATTCCTTTTAACTAGCATCGAACGGTTGGTCAACCGGGAAAAAAATCCTAGTAGTACAACCAGTTGAACCAAATGGTTGTTCCACGGGGCAGCTATGAATATCCTCAACTACCATTCTGGTCTCGAAGCTCACAGGCCAGTCAGGAAGGCGCATGAGACCAAGGTCGCATTTTGGTATTAAATCACGAATTTCTCCGCGCCATCTAACATAACATTTTATATTTATAAAATGTTATGCTAGTTGTCCTTCAGATGCTGTCAGCAATTTATGCGTTATAGAATAACAAATATTCATCCATCCATCTAACCTCAGAAATAGTTCGTATTTTTAATTGAATGTTGCAACGATTTTTGACGGTCTTTAATAGGTTTTCAGCTGAACCCCGAGATCCTTAGGGTTGGGGAGAACCAGGGTTCCTCGTCTCAAAAACCTGTCATCTAACACTTTGCTTACTATTGTGACAGTATGTACCTATGCTACCAGTTTCTTATTGTAACTTGAGGAACCTACATGCGTCGTTTCGATTGTCCAAGATTCCATTGAAGTACTTAATAAAAAAAATCTATCAACTTCGAGCCCCATTAGGAGTACCTAAGTGTTTATTTAATAAGAAACTTCTTTCAGCAAACCTGCGACAGGAGAGTTGGATAAGAGACGTTAGAACGGAAACGAAACCCTTATAGATTATTCACTATGATAGTCTGTCCGTCTGTATGTCACAGCCACTTTATTCCGAAATTAGGTAGACATGTATTTAATAAAACCGCTTCACGATTTTTATACAATAACTGGCACTTCGCCCGCGTGTATGACGAAATAATTTATAGTACATACACTCACCAATAATGCATCTTAGTACCAAAGAAAAAATGTTTAGTATACGATTATTAGTTACGGAGATTACCCCCTACATACAAACAACTTTTACCTCTTTATTATAGTAGATAAACAAAGATTTTTAAATCTATAACACGTGTGGGGTGTCTGTAGATAGATCTTTAAAAATTACATTGAGGTTCCTAAAACGCTCAAGGTTAATTGCTTGTAAATATAGTAATTTTTAAAATGGTAAAATGTGCCTCCCACGAATTCCATCTATCTAAAATTTAAGCTGCTTAATTTAACACTTTCAACGAAAATTGGACGAACGAGATATAGTCAGCAGTTTTTGAGATATGGCACATTTTCAAATACCGCGAATATGACTTTGCCATTTATACAAACTGAAAAACGTAAAGTTAACTGAAAGTTATTTTTGCGCGTTAAGCCGTTGCTCCCGGAAGTCATTTGGACATGTTTGACAGTCGTTACGGGTAGCCAGAAGCCAGTCAGTGTGAGCCTGGTCTAGCAGGGGGTATCGTGTTACCCAGTTACTGGGTTGTGCAGGTCAGATGGGCAGCCACTCCATGTACAACACTAATACTCTGCTTCTAGTCTAACCGGTTGGTTAACAGCCGACTTTCTTACTTTTCCTTAGTATGTAATTTGTCATCTTTCAAATATTTTTGCTAGTAGTGGTTGGAGTCCATTCGCCACCAATGCCTTGGTCTGCTGGGAACACTTTCGCCAGTTCTCATCTGACATGTAGCAAAAAGGTTGCCAAGTAGGCTTGAGAACTTTTTGGGTTACATCCAAAACTCTTGCTTTTCGCTTTGCAACACCTTACATCATGTTACGGAGAGTGACTGTTAGGATACTGTGCTCCATGCTTTGCTTGCAAATTGTGACAAATACTAGGTTTGTTCACTATCTTTGTGTGGAGAACAACCAACTAAAATTCTCTATAATAGATTCGGGAGATCTCCTTTAAAAATGCTTTCATTTGCTCCTTCATGCACCACATTTTGTCATTTTTGAGTTGATTAAATTCTTGATCTCATTGTTGCAATATTTACCATAATTACTATTTTTATTTTTGTATTATAAATATATAATTAGCATATAACTTTAAGAAACAACAAGGCACCCAATATTGTAATGTAAATGTGTTCAAGATCAAAAATATATATCATTGCTGTAGAATGATAACCTCGTATGTCCAGAAATCCAAACTTCACATGAAAGGAAAAAATGGTTAATTTTGTAAATATTAAAAATAATTTTATGTGCTTTTGTCTCATGTTTTGAATGATAAAAAGGACTTATTTATGTTATTAACTAATGCATTACTTAGCTGGATTATGCCAGAGAAATGATATAAGAGGTTTTCTGTTCTTATATCTACATAGTTTTTGTTTAAATGCCCATCTCTATAGATAAGAGGTTTTCGTTTCAGTCCATAGATGGCACTTGTAGTCATATACTGGGTTCACAGTTTCGCGGTATTATAAAATATGTGGTTTCTATACCATTTTTACAAAAAAAAGGAAAAAACGATTTTTTACATAATTATGAGGTATTCATTCTACAGCGACAATAATTATGTCACAGGCCTTAATGGGCACTTTAATAAAAAAAGAAAGAAAATAAAGAGAACTAGCAATGTGGGTATAACCCACATTACTAGCAATCTTGTTAACCCCTCCAAGCTAGATATGCTTGTGTCTGGAGTAGGTTCATGGAAATAGTGTAATGGGTGGTGTTTGAACCTGAACCTGTTTCACACACTCACAAGTCCCACACCAATCATTAGCCACACCATTAGGCTATTGATACTTCAAAACACTTAAAACATCAAAAGCTCAAGACATGGTTCGGATTGCTCGTTTCCTATTGAGAGGCAACAACAAAAAACCCGATGGTTACTATTTTCTTTTAGTTAATAATTTAGTAAAATTTCTCACTCTGAAATGAAACATATAAGACTATTTGATTAGTGAAAATTTATACAATAAAAAATAATATTTTTGAATAACTGAGACTGGTAGATTAGGCAATTTGAAAAGTATGAAATTGCTATTGAAAGGTCAAATATTCATATGCACATTACAAAGTAATACTAGTAATTGAAACATCAAGACAACATCATACTATATTATAATATTATTTACACATTTCATATAAAATTTGACAGTGATCAACAAAGAGCATAGCGGGCACGAGCCAGGTCCGAGGGAGAGTTATGTACACAGTGGAGTCAGTCATACTTGAGGTAGGGCTTGTCGAGCGGCGGCGCGGGCTGCGGCGGCCAGGCGTCGGCCGCCCAGTTGAGCACGCGGCCGCCGCCCTCCAGCAGCCCCCAGCCCAGCAGCGAGCCGCGCGCGCCGCGCTCGCGCTTGGGCGACGCCGTCGAGATGTTCACCGACACGCCCTTGATGATGTGGTCCTGGCCGCACAGCGACTGAGCCACCTCGGGTTCCAGGAAAGTCACGAAGCTGAACGCGCGGAACGGACGCGGTACGAACACGTCCGTCACCTGGCCGAAGGCTCCGAAGTACTCTCGCAGGTCCTCCGCCGTCAAGCTCTCGGTGCAGCGGCCCACGAACACCTTGCGGTGCGCGCTGGCGCCACCGTCCTTGCCGTTGGGGATGCGCACGTCGCACCAGCGCCCGTCGATCATGTGGCGCCGGCCCAACGCGCGCAGCTGCGACTCGTACTCCGCGAATTTTATGAACCCGAAGCCTTTCGATAATCCGGTTTTGGCATCACGTTTCACCTGCACCATGAGTAGCTCGCCAAAGGCGGCGAAGTAATCGCGCACTGCATCCTCGCCCGTTTTCCAAGGAAGGCCGAGCACGATGAGGTCGGAGCAGCGCGGGCGCGGCGCAGGCTCGGGAGAGGCGCGCGGGAAGGCGCACCAGTAGCGATGCGCGCCCCAGCCTTCAGCTGGCGGCGACAGACGTTCGTCGACGAGCCGCAGGCCGCGGAGGCGCCCTGCGGCGCGGTACTTTAGCCCGCTGGCTCCTGCGAACTGCGCCGCGACCGTGCTCAGCAGCAACGAGCCGTCTTCCTCGGTCGGCAGTTCGATGGGCTCGTCTTGCTCCCCCTCACTCACCGGCACGTATTCTATCGACATTTCGCTCACCGGCCGATTCCGTCTCTAGCACTCCTCATGTCGTTTACATTATCGTCTATCGGCTTTGCAGATACTGTTGTGAGGGCATCTGATTTCTGAAATCGATGGTATAACTGAATATTATTTTGCCTATAAAATTACCCTATGTCCGTTCCTCTAAGCGACAAACGTGACGTATGACGTGACGTTTCATGTCAAAAATGTTGCAATGCTATTTTTACTAATATTTCGGATACACACACCGCACTACCAATACAAACGAAACTCTGCTGAAAGCGAGAAAGTCGTATTATCTGATATTATAGTAATATTATACATTTTTTTTTTTTTTTTTTTTTTTTTTATTTAGTATAGGTTCGCGTTTGACCACCATCTCACCTGATGGTAAGTGATGATGTGGTCGAAGATGGAGCACGCTTACCTAAAAGTAACCTATTCACTCTTGACTTAAAGACTCCTAGGTTATAGCTATCGGGAAACACAGACTCCGGCAGGGAATTCCACTCCTTAGCCGTACGCACAATGAAGGTATTCCCAAAACGTTTGGTGCGTATGGGTGGGATGTCCACCATGTAACGATGGCGCTTCGCCGTTTGTCTCGTAGTCCGATGATGGAACGGGCTTGTTGGAATTAAATTGTGTAATTCCATCGCACACTCCCCGAAATGTAACCGATAGAAAACCGATAGACTTGCAACTCGTCGTCGATGTTCAAGGCTCTGGAGCTTTGATTCGACCAGTGCATCGTTGCCAATGAGTCTTTTGGCCCGCTTCTCGATAGACTCAAGCGCGTCCAGTTGGTATTTAGCAGATCCATCCCAAAGATGAGAGCAGTACTCCATACACGACCGAACCTGGGCTTGATAGAGATTGAGCAACTGTTCGGGTGTGAAGTACCGTCTCACCTTTGCTAGGATTCCCAACTTTTTTGATGCTAGTTGCATACATCTTTTCAAATAGAATACTAACGAATGCAGCGTATGTCTGAGGCGTGGTAGAGTTTCTTTAGTCTGAGGTGGTTTCTCGTACATTTTTTTTCCTTGAGCCGGTGCAGTGTCGACTATTCTGACAGTGTCATGTTAAACTTATGACAGCACCGAAGGCAGGTCGTCGAACTTTGTACTTTGTGGTAGCTGTTCTAGGGTATATATGTTCTGTGTAGCTGTTAGTTCAAAGTTCACAAAGATTCAGCTTATGCCAAAGTTATCACATGTATCTGATCCCCAACGGTAGTGGTGACAATTAAAATCCCCCATGATCAATATTGGCCCGCTTACACTGCATAACAATTTTCAACCGACGACAAAAAGAGGAGGTTATCAATTCGACGCGTATATATATATTTTTTTTTTTTTTTTAATGTATGATCATCGATTACTCGAAGACGGCTGAACCGATTTGGAAAATTCTTTTTTTGATTGAAAGGGTATACTTCGATATTGGTCCCATTTTCATAAACGTCAGGATCTAATGATGGGATCCTGGAGAAATCGAGGGAACTCTTCAAATATTATAGGCACACCTATGTCGTTTTGGGTATTTATTATAGTAACTTGTGCAGTTGCTCTCAAAAAGTACCATTTGAGGAAGTGGAACTGATGATGAAGACCACAGATGGCCGCCGAAACTACTCAATAATAAGTATTGAGTGGATTGCGATTCGATTACTTGAATATGGATATTAAGCACTTTATGCTCGTTACAATGCATATGGTGATGTAGAGCTGATGTTGAAGTACCAGGAGAACTCCTCAACAATTAACGGCCCAGCATTGAGAAAAGCAATATTTTGTAAAAGGTTATAAGTAGTTGACATTTAGGCTCTTGTAACTAGGTAAATTAAAAATAGACCAACTAAAAAGAGTGAAATAAAAACTTTTTACCAAAAAATTAAACCGACTCCCAAAAAACACTGCAAAGTTAAATTTTTGGGTGCGTAATATAGAAAGAAAAAATATTTATATCCTCAGCCTTAACAACTACAACATTTAGGTTATCACGAACAAAAGTTAGAGGAATCTGGGAGAATGAAACCTTGCTATTGATGAACAAGGCACATCCTCCATATCCATCAGGTCTATCATTACGTACACTGCCAAAACATGGTAGCCTGAAATTATTTCCAGGCAGGAGCCATGTCCCAGCTATGCCGCAGACTGATGGTTTAAACTTATTTATTAAAAAAGAGAAGTAAGACTTTTTGGTATTAATGCTTCAGATGTTCCATTGGAGGAATGTCAGGGGATGGAACATTATATTATTATTATTATTTCTTTTCATGCTTTGCATTTCTCCCATTTAAGTGGGGATTTCAGGCACGGGCCGAAGCCAAGTGCGTATATATTTAAAGTTTAGGTATTTAGGAATTTTCGAGTTAACCGGCATGTATTTAAAATGACTGCTTTTTGCAGTAGGAGGTAAGTGGATGGGCTAATATATTGTGAAGGGTTTTTGGTATTACTCCAGTACTGGACAATATGATGGGGATGGTTTTGGTATGAGTAATGTTCCATTGCGTTTTGAGTTCTATGGATAAATCTGTATATTTTGTTATTTTCTCTGAATATGTGCTTATAATGTTAGAAATATCGTCTTGGAAGCGTCCTGGGCCATAACCTGTTGAGGATATCGAATAGTTCTCTTACCAAGATGTTGTAAGTGTGGGATCCTTTGTTCAAATAAATAACTTCATTCTGTAGTTTCACTCCGTTTTATTTCATTCCCAAAAACCCTTTACAAAATTCTAAATTACATCCTATACATGTTTGATAAAATTGGTAAACTGCTCTAAAAACTAAATCATTTATGATCGACCATATACAACCACTCCGACTACGACTATATCTTCAACTCACAATATTTTCTACTTGACTTTTCTTTTCATCTATCTTGTCACATTTAAAAAACATTCCTAACAACATTTTGGTTTTAAATGTCATAGACTTAAAAACCTGCCAGTAAACCATAGACATAAAATTCCATAAAACCAATATTACAACATCCCCTCTGAATTTTATGTTTATTGCAATTAGAATAACATCTCCTATTTAACTCCTATCAACTCATTTTTAAAAACCCAACTCAATTAAACCACCCAACTTAACTAAATACAACAAACAAACTTTTGAATTAATTAATCTAAACACCTTACATAACTAACTTAAACACTAACGTTTCAAATTAATTCTCAAACAACCTTATATACTAATAAACCTACATAATTCATCACATTACAAAATGTCCTTTATGTATCACTCACTATACACTGTCTCAATCTCAAAAACTTTGTTCTGTCCAGTGGTTTAGTTAGTATATCTGCCAAATTATTTTTAGTTGGACAATAATGAACTTCCAACAAATTTTTATCTATTTTTTCCTTAATAAAATGATACTTTACATCAATATGTTTGCTTCTTCTATTCAAAATTCCATTTTTAATCAATACTATAGCTGATTGATTATCAAAAAACAACTGTGTTTTTGGTAATTTGTTTGTCAACTCGAAGATCAGACTCTGAATGTATAAGAGGTCTTTTATACATTCGGCTGCAGAAATATATTCAGCCTCAGTACTGGAAAGAGCTGTGACTGACTGTTTACGAGAACACCAATGAATTGGACCACCACCATAAAATATTACAAAGCCAGTCGTACTTTTCCTAGTATCAGGATCACCTGCAAAGTCTGCATCACAATACGTTTTCAAAGTTAGATCATTACCACGAACATACTGTATACCACTGCTGACTGTATTTTTAATATATCTAAAAAGGTTCTTAATATTTGCAAAATCATTCAAGTTAGGATGTTCTTGATGCCTACTACAATAACCAACATGAAAAGCTAGATCCAGTCTTGTTTTATTAACCAAATACAACAATGAACCAATCAATTGTCTATATCGATGCACATCATCAACTCCCACTTTCCCCTCTTGATGTGTATCGACTAAAATAACCGGATGACTACTATCTTTTATGTTTTCATATTTAAACTTTTTCAAAATTTGATTTATATAACTTTCCTGATAAATCTTAATAAACTTTTGTTCTACTTTAATATCAAACCCTATAAACTTTTCAGTCTTATCAAATCTCCGCATTTCAAACTCTGTTTCTAATTTATTAATAATTTTATTTAAATCAGTCTCGTTTTCACCAATTAAAATACCATCATCTACGTAAATAGCCAAATATATTTCTTTATCTTTATTTATAAACACACATGGATCTGATTTTATTTGTGAAAAACCCAATTTTTTCAAAAACTCCGTTAATCTCTTGTTCCACATATGTGGTGCCTGCTTCAAACCATACAAACTCTTCTTTAATTTACATACTTTATTCTCTTTGTCTTTTATATCATATCCTAAAGGTATTTCCATAAAGATTTCTTCATCTAATTCTCCATATAGAAAGGCTGTCTTAACATCAAATTGTTTAATTTTAAAACCTCTTTGAGCTGTAATCGCCAACAGCAATCTAACACTAGTAGTGTTTACCACTGGACTATATGTCTCCTTATAATCAATATTGTATTTTTGAAGAAAACCTCTTGCTACTAATCTAGCCTTATATCTTCCACCAGGCTTTATAGTAAATATCCATTTACTCGTAATTATTTTCCTATTTTTTGCTTCACACTTGTCAACGATTTCCCAAGTTTTGTTTCTCTCTAAGGAATCTTTTTCCTCATCCATTGCTCTTTTCCATAAATCTCTATCAAAACTATTAAAAACATCTGTATAAGTCAAAAACGAAGTCTCCAAATCATAATCTTTCAGTCTAGATGGCAATTTTCTTTCTCTATTCGGTAAAATCCTCAATCCATCATTAATAACTGGTTCAATTGCATCCTCAAACTCATCACTAATTTCACCTACTATATCATCTCTCACTTCCCCTCTCAAATTATTATTTTCTTCAACACCAACTCCAATGTCTTCAACACTATCTTCAAAAAACTCATTTTCTTCAACACCAATTCCTCTAACTTCAACATCTTCATCACTAACTCCTTCTTCAACGTCTTCAATACTATCTTCAAAAACCTCAGCATCTTCATCACTAACTTCAACATTTTCTTCAAAAATCTCATGATCTTCATCACTAACAGCTCCATCACCACTTTCACTACGAAAATCATCACGACCAACTACATCATCATTAACTTTATCACTAACATCAACATTAACCTGTTTAAATAAATTTTCTAAATCGCACTTTTTCGCTCTACAATTACACATTTTTAAATAACTCGCAACATCACACTTATTATTATTAAACACCACATCTCTCGAATAAACAATTCTAAAATTTAAAGGATCCCAGATCTTATAACCATTATTAGTAAACCCTACTAAAAGCCCTTTGCTACTCCTGGAGTCAAGTTTATGTAGCTGAAAATTATTTTTATAATATGCTAAAGATCCAAAAATGTTTAGATGTTTTAAATTAGGTATTCTATTAAACCACATTTCAGCTGGTGTTTTAACATTTATTGTATTTGCACTCCTGTTAAATAAATAAGCAGAAGTTAAAACAGCTTCACCCCATAGCTTATGTGGTAGCTGCATATCAAAAAGCAACGCTCTTGTTCGTTCCATTAATGACCTGTTTAATCGTTCATCTTTACCATTCAGTTGTGGAGTATAGGGAATAGTGTAATCAATATTAATACCTTTATTAATACAGTATATTTTAAATTGCTTGCTAGTATATTCACCCCCATTATCACATCTGAATGTTTTAACTTTTGTTTTAAAATGATTTTCCGCCAAATTAATATAGTTGATAATTTTCGAAAAAGCTTCGCTTTTATTTTTGAGTAGAAAAATTTTAACAAAATTTGTATAGTCATCCAAAAACGTAATAAAATATTTATATCCATCCCATGTTTCCATTTCAATAGGACCACAAATATCGCTGTGAATAATTTCTAATGGTTTACTAGCTCTGTGTCTATTTGATTTAAATGGTTTTCTACATAATTTTGATTTTGTGCAGACTTCACAGATGTCAATCTCCTTTACCAGGCCTCTATCCATACCCCGAACAAGATCCTTTGTCTTGCCAATAGGTACATGGCCCAACGCACGATGCCAGAAGTTAGTATTAATTTGAAGGATGTTTACAGACCTTGAAGGCACGACTGGGTTTGCATTAACAGTTAAATAGTATAGCCCGTCTTGCTTCAGTTCACCAACCTCTATGCATTCAGAGTCCTTACTTTTGATTTGACAGCTCGTTCTGAAAAATTTTAACAAATAATTATCATCAGCTAATCTAGATACAGATATTAAGTTCTTTTTGAGTTGGGGAACACATAATACATCTTTAAAAGTAATATGTTTAGTATAAATATTTCCCATGATGTTCACATGGTGAATATTTCCATCTGCAGTCATGATTTTATAATTAATCTTCTTCTTATCTTCAAGATAACTTTCTGAAGTAACAATATGACTGCTGGTACCTGAATCTATTATGAATTCAACTTCTCTTTCTGTTGTGTTGATTGAATAGAATTCACTTACATTTTGTTTTAGGCAGAACTTTGTATAGTGCGAGTTGTCCTTACAGTTCACACAGTTAAACTTTATGTTGCAATCTGCATGTCTGTGTCCACTCTTCATGCATTTGTAACATTGAAGTATGTTATTGTATGTTTTAGCGTCACCCTTCAATGTTCTGCAGAATTTTGCAATGTGTCCTTTCTTCCCGCATTTGAAACAAGTTCGCACATGAAAGCTGTTTTCTATTTCTTTGACGTTGTCATTCTCAACAGATGTTGAAGGTTTCGGTTCTTCATGTCTGTCTGTATTTTCTTCCCTCATCTTTAATTCTAGATTAATCCTTGATATCAAATTTATTAAAGTTTTGTCTGCTGAAGATGTTGATTCCCATGCTGTCCTAAAATGAAAAAGTTTTTCCGGTAGATTCGAAAGTATTTTTGTTATGATCTGCTTGTCATCAAAATCGTATCCTAAATTCCTTATTCTTGTCGCTTTATTTTCAATTTCTGCTATGTCTGTCATTAAATCTTTGTTTTCAAATTTGTATTTATAATATTCTTCCAAAAGGCGAGATGTTTGAGACTCCTTATGTCCAAGAAAAAGCGTGTCGAATTTATTTATAATTTCCTTTGTGGTTTTACAGTTGATTGCATAAACCATATACTTCTCGCTAATTGAGCATATTATTATCAATCTTGCTTTCGCATCTTTTTTAATAAAATCTTTCTTTGATTGTGCATCATCTTCCAACACAGAATCCAGCTCCTCTGCTGTCAAAAATAACGTTAACTTTTGTTTCCAAAGAACATATTCTGTCTCATTTGACAGTTTTGATAATTTTAAATCTTCAGTCATTTTCAATAAATTTTATTTTCAATTATTATTTTATCTTGTACTCCAAAGAATTTTTAGACTTATCTTTCGTCGATCTTCTTACAACATCTGGTTAAATTTGCCCGGGGGCAGCCCATAACCTGTTAGAAATATCGTCTTGGAAGCGTCCTGGGCCATAACCTGTTGAGGATATCGAATAGTTCTCTTACCAAGATGTTGTAAGTGTGGGATCCTTTGTTCAAATAAATAACTTCATTCTGTAGTTTCACTCCGTTTTATTTCATTCCCAAAAACCCTTTACAAAATTCTAAATTACATCCTATACATGTTTGATAAAATTGGTAAACTGCTCTAAAAACTAAATCATTTATGATCGACCATATACAACCACTCCGACTACGACTATATCTTCAACTCACAATATTTTCTACTTGACTTTTCTTTTCATCTATCTTGTCACATTTAAAAAACATTCCTAACAACATTTTGGTTTTAAATGTCATAGACTTAAAAACCTGCCCGTAAACCATAGACATAAAATTCCATAAAACCAATATTACAACATATAAGGTTGTGGGTGTTGCATACAGCAATATCTATTATATATACTAACTTCTTCTGTTTATCTAACATTGTTATATCTGGTCTATTATTGTATATGGTTTTGTCAGTTATTATGGTCCTGTCCCAATATAACTTGAAGTTTTCGTTTTCTAATACTGCCTGCGGTTTATATTTATAATATGGTACTTTATCTGTAACTAATCGCGTTTGGATGGCTAGAATTTGATGTATTATTGCAGCAACTTGGTCGTGACGGTGTTTATAATCTGTTTGGGCTATGGCTCTACATGCACCTGTAATGTGTTGTATGGTCTCTGAGGCACCATGACAACGTCTACAGGTATCATTGTAGTTGGGTCTGCGAATTATATATTTCTGGTAGTTGACTGTATCTATGACCTGATCTTGGATGGCAATCATAAAGCCCTCAGTTTCAGGGAAGAGTTCACCTCGCCGCAGCCATGCGTTCGATGCTTTAATATCGACATGAGGTTGCTGCAAGTCGAGACGATGTCTTCCGTGAAGGGATTTACGTTCCCAAGCTGCAATTTTTTGAATTTTGTTGGTTATATGTTCATTAGCTTGTAATTCGGTAGAGTGTAAATTAAGTGGGGTAAACTTTTTATCTATCTGTGTGATTGCAATGTGAAGAGGTGATTGTTGCGCTTTCTGTATGAAGAACTTTCTTAAATTGGTAATCTGCTGGTTGTGTAAATTAATTATATCTATGAGACCACGTCCTCCTTCATCTCTCGGTAGTGTAACTCTTTGTACACAGGATCGTGGGTGGTGCTTTCTATTTGTGGACAGAGATGTATTTATTAACCGTTGTAGTTTCAAAAGATCTGTTTTCGTCCAGTTTATTATACCAAAAGAATAGGTGAGTATAGGAATGGCGAATGAGTTGATTGATTTGATTAAATTACGGGATGTTAGTTGTGATCGTATTAGCATGTTAAGCCTATGTTTATATTTGGTGTTTATTTTATTTTTAATGTATTTTTGGTCAATTTGGTGTGATTGTTCGAAGCCTAAATATTTATAAGTGCAATTTTGTGTCATTGGTTCTATAATTTGATCCGAGTCCAATGTGTATGGGTTATTTTCAATATGCTGTCCTTTTCTAAGTGTGAAAGTTTTACATTTATCAATGCCAAATGTCATTTTGATGTCATCTGAGAATGTTTGCGTGAAATCAGCTAGTGAGTGAAGCCCTGACATGCTATTGCTGTAGAGTTTAATGTCATCCATGAACATAAGATGGGTTAGCTTTAAATTTTCTGGAGTATCAGTACTCTTAAGAGCGAAACCATTGTCAGAAGAATTGAGAATATTGGATAGAGGGTTAAGGGCCAGGCAGAACCAGAGAGGACTTAAAGCGTCTCCTTGAAAAATTCCCCGTCTGATAGGTATGGGGTCTGTCTCTACTGTTTTGCCTAGTTTTAGTTTTGTGTTCCAGTGTTTCATGGTTCCTGTCAAGAAATGTATTATTGTGGGATGGATTTTATAGTGTTCTAATATATAAAGCAACCAGCTGTGGGGGACAGAATCAAAGGCTTTTTGGTAGTCTATGTACATTGTACAGATATCATTTTTTAATTTAACATTGTGATTCATGGCTATGGAATCTATTGTTAACTGTTCTTTGCATCCCTGACTATATTTGCGGCACCCTTTTTGTTCTTCCGCTAGGATATTGTTCTGTGTAATATGTTTATACACGATTAAAACAAAGAAATTGTTTTATTTAGCTCGTGAGTTTGCTAAAAACAATAAGTATAACTTCTGTTGGATATCGCACGGGAGGATATTTATACGAATAAAAGAAGGTGAAAATTCCATTAGAATAGATGATGAGGCAGACCTGGATAAATTGAGGCAAAGAAGATGACTAGCGCCTAGTGCATTTATAACAGCAATGTGTAGTCTATATTATTATTGCTTTCATTTTATGCTTAAGTCTATGTTAAGAAATCTGAATTTTATGTTACACTCTCATACGATAATACTAACATATACACATTCCTTTACCATATTTATATACCACTTATACACACATACTTATATACAGAAAACAAAATACATCTCTCACGGCACTCATACAAAAGAAACACACAGCAAAACAAAACTACGTTATGAAATTAATACACATATTAAATCCGACCGATTTTATAAAACCGTCTCTAACCTACCTATCATAAAATCTACGCAAATATATAAACTACCTACATCACTATATAACAGTGCATATGTAACCATACCATCGCTAATACTTAAACATAATTGCCTTATGTTATCTCACGACTCTCACAAGCTTAACTTAGAAATTGCTCTGTACTTAAGGACTTATTCGTTGTGCCCACCTTTAAAACTTTAAATTCGATCAAAATAATGAATACATTACAAATGAAGTTGAAAAGTCAGGACTGGTTGAGTGTATATCGATAAGTGACTCTGAGCAATCGGCATATGCACTTAATTATAACTATAATTGCAACGAATCCTTATGCGTATTAACTCTGAACATTAGAAGTATAAATTGCAATTTTGATTTATTCCTAGCCTTCCTATCTGCCATCAATATACCTGTTGACCTTGTAGTCTTAACCGAATGTTGGACACATGCTAATAACCCACCTCCTAGCATAGACAACTATAATATGTTCTGGACTAAAAACTCTTTAAACCAAAACGACGGAGTAGTAGTTTACACTCGGAAAGAACTCACAGTGTCGTCATTTGAACCCGATTTCGCGGAAGGTAACTGTCTGGTAATTACTGTTAACAGTTGCTATACTTTCGTTTGCTCATATAGGCCGCCAAGCTTTAGGAATACGAGTACCTATCTTAACTCACTAGAAAATGTTTTGCGCTCAATAAAGACCCCAAATATAATATTAACTGGAGACATAAACATAGACATCCTCCCCGATAATGTCGTAGGTACAGGTCACGATTACCTTAATATTATGGCTATGTATGGACTTCGACAAGGTGTCACCAGGCCTACTAGGCTAAATTCATGCATTGACCACTTTATGGTAAAATGTTGTAGAGCATGGAAGACCGCGGTTTTTGAACAGCAACTTACTGATCACCAACCCATATTGTTATATATTAATAATGCACAGATCACAAAGAAAAACTTGTCGTCGCGAAAAACTAGGATTAACTATGTAGCAATAAAGGAACAGCTCTCCAGGGAAAATTGGGATAACTATCTCAGTACTACTGATCCCAATGAGGCCGCTAGATCATTAACATCAATGCTGGTAGCTACTATTGCAAAAAACACGGCTGTAATTAAAGTATCGAAACGACTTCGACCGCTTAAACCCTGGATAACTAAAGGTGTGGTTCGTTGTATAGTGAAACGGGACCGGTTACATAAAAGGCTAAATAAATACCCCAACGACACTGAACTAAAAATAAATTATATAAAATATAGAAACTCTTGCAACTATTTAATAAAAAATCTAAAATCAAAATACTACGAGGATAAACTTTCCAATGCCGACGGTAATATCAGAGAGACTTGGAAAATAATTAAAGAGGTTTGCAACATGAACAAAAGTAAAGTGTCATCAGGAGAACTCCTGAATATCCAAGATACTCCTACAGAGTCTCTTAATAAAGTAAACACTTACTTCACATCAGTGGGAGGCACACTTGCAAATCGAATTTTAAATCTGACAAATACGCATGAACTTGATCTAGTACGCCAAGCCAAAACACCTAACGCTCCTGCACAATCAATTTTGCTATCTCCAACTGATCCTCACGAGGTGACAAGTATTGTTTTTGGACTTAGAACACATAGTGCCCCGGGATGGGATGGTATACCGACTGACATCCTCAAACAGAATATTGTAACCCTTGCGGCACCTCTCACGCACTTATGCAATCTAAGTCTTGAAACAGGTAAATTTCCTGAATTGTTTAAGAAGGCTGTAGTTTGTCCTATACATAAGTCCGGAGTCAAGGATGATCCTACAAACTACAGACCCATCTCTCTTTTGTCAACACTTTCAAAAATATTGGAGAAACTGGTTAACAAAAGAGTGATTAACTTTCTGGAGACGCATGGTTTGCTGGAAAGCAACCAATTTGGCTTTAGACATCGCAAGTCAACCGAAGACGCGGTTCTGGCTTTCACAACGGCTGTGACAAAATATCTGGATGGAGGTGATAAATGTGTGGGAGTCTTTCTGGACCTGCAGAAAGCCTTCGATACCGTGTCTATTCCCATCCTTCTCAACCGATTGGAAAGCTTTGGCATTAGAGGTGTAGCACTGGATTGGTTCACAGACTACTTGTCAGAAAGGTCACAGTGTGTTCGTCTTGATGACTATCAAAGTGACGATGCAATATGCAATTATGGAGTTCCACAGGGCAGCACATTGGGACCAACTTTGTTCTTAATCTATATCAACCATTTGTGTGGGGTTGTCTTGCCTGGGCTCGATACTTTCATGTTTGCAGATGATACCGTGTTGCTTTTCCACGCAAACACTTGGGAACGGGTATATGAGATGGCTGAAGATGGTTTGGCTGAGATAACCATGCGTTTGGAAAAAAGCCTACTGTCCCTTAACGCAAGGAAGACCAATTACATGTGTTTTAGTAAGACGACTTGTAGTAGTCCTAGAAGTGACCTGCATCTTAGGATACATACATATCCGTGTAATCGTAGAACAGATCGCTCAAATTGCAGCTGTGAAACTATAACTCGCGTTACAAATATAAAATATCTTGGCGTGATACTTGACGAACATATTACATGGAATTCACACATAAAGTCATTGGTAGGTAGGATTAGAAAAATGATATATGTTTTTAAAAATCTTCGTGCAGTAGCAACTCAGCAGCTCCTTATACAAACGTATAAGGCGCTGTGTGAATATCTAATTAGATACTGCATATGTGCGTGGGGTTGCGCCGGTAAAACCTACCTCATTGCTGCTGAACGAGCCCAGCGAGCAGTTCTCAAGGTTCTTTTGTTTCTCCCCATCAGACATCCCACAACTTTGTTGTATGAAAAATCTAGTGTGTTATCGATAAGGAAATTATTCATACTCGAAATTCTCACAAGGTACCACTGTAGAACTGTGCCGCATATACCCTCTGTGAATAAAAGAGTTTTTCGTTGCCCGATACCTATCCTCAAAACAGCGTTCGCAAGAAAACATTATTTTGCCCTTGCCCCTCGAATCTATAACATTTTGGATAAAAAACACAACATTAAGAGACATAATCGTAGACAGGTAAGGATCATAATTCTGGAATGGTTGAGTGACCTCGACTATGATGCTGTGGAGGACATCATTAAGGGCAAGTACCACTAGTAATGGTTTCTCCGGCGCTATGGTCGAGACTAGCCACACACGTAGCCCACTCTCATAAAAACCCACACAAACACAGACATGCACCGATAAACATATACATGCCCACACAAAACACACACACACACACGCACACACACACCCACCCTCACACACACTCACCCTCACACACAAACAAACCATTGTTAATCATATTATGTATAAGTCTAAATTGCTTTGTTAAATTCATCATCTTTTATTTTTTAATTTTTAATTTTTTAATTTTTAATTTTATTACTGTTTAAGCTCTTCCAGCATCATTTATTTTAATTCATTTTGTATTTTTCTATTCATCTCATGTTATTGGCTTAAAATTGTAACCTATTGTCATGGGGAACAACCTGGCTCCTGCAATACAGTAAATACTAGCGCAGGAGCTAGGGACTTCTTGAATGTACTACATAAAACTGTCAATAAATGATTATGATTATGATTATGATTATGATTATGATTATGATTTCAGAAATGCAACCGGTAGTTAATTTGTAAATCGTTTGTAGGCAAGTAATCGGTCTGTAGTTGGCTGGGTTTATGTGGTCAGAGTCTTTAGGAATCATATAAGTTAGGCCTTGAGTAATGAATTCTGGAATATTTTGCGGATATTTAATGAAATCATTGATATGTCTATATACTGACGGGTGAAAGAAAGTAAATTTCTTGTAGAAGTAATTATGGATATGATCTGTGCCCGGAGATTTCCAGTTGTGTGCTTTTTTTATAACGTCAACAAACACCTCTAATGGGATAGTATCAAACGACATTTCTGTTACATTTTCTAACTTTTCTTTATCATTTTGTATCCAAGGAGCAGATTGATTATGTGTCGATGTGTTTGACCAAATGTTTGACCAATACGTATATAATTGTTCTGGGGAAGGGTTATTTTCTGTCTGTTGTCTGCTTTGTGTGCTGTTTGTATCAGTGGTGAGATTTCTATAAAATTGTTTTTCATTGTTTAAAAATTGGGTGTTCTGATCTTTCCGTTTGGTACAATTGACATATCTACGGCGACGACTTGTTACAGCTGTAAGTTTCTGTTTTAAACTGTCCATGAATTGCTCATTTGTTGTGTTGGGTTCCTCATAACTTGAGTGTTTTTGGTATTTATACTTTATTCTATCTACGTGTGCAATCAGACCTAAGTGCCTATTTCCGTTTATGTATTGTGTCATTCTGCCTATTTCTTTGCGTATTATGAGTATTTTGCTATCCAATCGTTTTAGCCAGTTTGGTCTCTTGTCTGTCAAATTGTTGCGTTGTTGTGTAGATGTTATTTGATTAAGGTCTTTGATTTTCGATCCGTTACATATAGCAGCGGTGTAGGCAGCGCAGTAAATGAGAGTATGAGTTTTTAAGAAGTTGTCTTCATTGGACCCATACTTTGGTAAAACTATGTTATTTAAATATTTAATTATGTGCGCGAATTTTTTCGATGTTTTTTGTTTGGGTATAAATGGTCTATTTGTGGGGTCTGTGGATAAATATTTACTATAGGCTTCCTCAAAAGCTTTCTCTATTTTTGCATCTAAGGTTTTATCAACGAACGTAGTGTTTACTGTTTCTTCCTGGGCAGTTGTATTTGTGTGTGGGTGTGTATTATCGATTATGTCTTGAGAATATGCTTGAATAAATTCATTAGTAGGTGTTGTGTCATCATATTGTGCATCTTGTGTAGGTGGTGTTTGTATGTTAAGTCCATTTCTTATGTCTTGTTTTATTTCTTCTAATCTTTCGTCTGAAATAAGCCTATTATTAATAATTACTCTACGCTGATCAGCTATACGTTGTTCGGAGACATGTGCAATACTGGGAAATATTTGTGTTATGATAGTATTTAATTGTTTACGGTAAGCAGTTCTGTTAGTTTCTAAATGTGTTATTTTGTAATATTCCCTTATAATGGCCTCATTTATATCATCGGTCCATCTTAAACGTATACCTGAGTTTGAGGATTGTTGTGTTAAAACTAATAGGGGTTGTGTAATAATGGATGTGCTCGGATTTGGGGTACTCTTTTGGAAACTTAGTTGAACTTAATTTTTTATTACCTCTAATGTGGTTTCAGGGATAAATTTATTTCGTAAAATAGCTCGTTTTTGATCTCCTAACCGTTGTTTAGAAACTGTAACTTCAGGGAATTTTTCTGTGAATTTAGCGTGTAAAGGGTCTAAGTAGCCTCGAATTTTAGTATCTAAATCTGTAACTTGAAGGTAAGTGCGCCAAATGAACTCATTCATCTCTCTCGTCCATTTTAGTCGCGCGCGAGCTTGGCCAGTGGTGGGCACAGGGTTGTCGGCATTTGCCTCCTGTGCAACATCCATGGCTGCAGAGTTGGTAGAACTAGGTGATGGAATAGAACAGTCTGTATATGAAAGAGGAGAAGAAGAAAGTGAAGGAAACAGAGATGTAGATGAAGGTGGTCGGCTGTAACATTGTTCGGGTGACCCGGTAGGAGCCCGCTGACTCAACTCACTACCACCGATGGTTCGTATGCTGGAACGCCCAGCATCGGCTCCAGGCGTGCCCCGGCGATCGCCCCCGGGCAGCGATCCTAAACGTAATTTTTTCTGTGCTCTCGTCTCCATGTCATCGATGGGTTACTATTGCCACGTTAGCCGCCCAGTAACATCATTATTGCGTTGCCCGCCCCCCACGTGATCTGGTGTTCATTCGGGACGTGTGGTTAGATTTCAGGGGGCTTATTATTATTATTATATTATATAAAGCTATTATACTATATAAAGCTAAATTACCACTCACTGACTCACTCACTGACTCATTGACAGAATTGTTCTCCCAGATGGTGGATGGGGAGGTGGGTATATTTTGACAGATTCGTAAACAAGTAACTCTCAAACCTACGGGAAAAGTGCCAAACCCCCCCTTTTCCCCCCCCTTCTCCCCCCCCCTATCGTATCTCGGAAACTACGAGACCCGTATTTTTTTCTTTTTACGGATTCGTATAGAGGAGGCTCGGTAAAGTAAAAACCATTTTTCAAAGTCCCCCCCCCGCCCCCCTTCTCCTCCCCTTTAGGCGGATCTCGGAATCTAAGAGACTTGGAACATTTTTTTTTTCAGATTCATTTAGAGGGGCAATGCTTTAGTCGAAATACTTGTGCAACCCCCCCCCCATCACCCCTCCCCCTCTTTTTTTTTTGTTTGTTTTTTTTTTCACAAGCACGCGAGGTGGTTGCACCTCGCGCAACACGCAAATACTAAACCCCCCCATCGCCCCCCCCACTTTTTTTTTTCACTAGCACGCGAGGTGCTTGCACCTCGCGCAACACGCAAATACTAAACCCCCCATCTCCCCCCATCACCCCCCTACCCCCTTTTTTTTTTTTTCACAAGCACGCGAGGTGCTTGCACCTCGCGCAACACGCAAATACTAAACCCCTCCCATCACCCCCCCCTTTTTTTTTTTTTTCACAAACACGCGAGGTGCTTGCACCTCGCGCAACACGCAAATACTAGTTATACTATATAAAGCTAAATTACCACTCACTGACTCACTCACTGACTCATTGACAGAATTGTTCTCCCAGATGGTGGATGGGGAGGTGGGTATATTTTGACAGATTCGTAAACAAGTAACTCTCAAACCTACGGGAAAAGTGCCAAACCCCCCCTTTTCCTCCCCCCTTCTCCCCCCCTATCGTATCTCGGAAACTACGAGACCCGTATTTTTTTCTTTTTACGGATTCGTATAGAGGAGGCTCGGTAAAGTAAAACCCATTTTTCAAAGTCCCCCCCGCCCCCCCTGCTCCCCTCCTTTAGGCGGATCTCGGAATCTAAGAGACTTGGAACATTTTTTTTTTCAGATTCATTTAGAGGGCCAATGCTTTAGTCAAAATACTTCTGCAACCCCCCCCCCCCATTACCCCCGCCCCCACTTTTTTTTTTTTTTCTCAAGCACTCGAGGTGTTTGCACCTCGCGCAACACGCAAATACTAAACCCCCCCATCTCCCCGCATCACCCCCCCCCCTTTTTTTTTCACTAGCACGCGAGGTGCTTGCACCTCGCGCAACACGCAAATACTAGTTGTATTATATAAAGCTAAATTAGCACTGACTCACTGACTCACTCACTCACTCATTGACATAATTGTTCTCCCAGATGGTGGATGGGGAGGTGGGTATATTTTGACAGATTCGTAAACAAGTAACTCTCAAACCTACGGGAAAAGTGCCAAATCTCCCCTTTTATATAATAATAAATTCATTTATTCAGGTAAATTACACCCACCCATTAATTAATCAAATTACAAATACAATTAAAATCAAAACAAAAGTAACATAAAATAAAATGAAATAAAGCCATAATAAACACAAAATTAAAATAAAATACAAATTAAAATACATAATCAAAACAAGAAATACAATACTAACATAAAAATCCCTACAGATATTATAAATTATAACTTTCTACCCGGCATTGGTACGGCGACATGTCTGCTCGAACAATGCCGGAGGTAAGGGCAGTCCAACCTTTCCCCGATCATCGTTAGAACGGTGTTGGAGCTGGCCCGCACTCTGCGTACCGTGGACGCGGCACGCTTACGCATAGTCGCGTGAAAACAATCAGTGCACGCTTCTGCGAACATACCCGAGGCGCTACAGTATCGGGGCAGCCCCATCACCGCCCTGAAAGCGTTATTATACTGGACACGGATGGCGTTATAAGCTCTAGCAGAATAATGCGCCCACAGGCTGCATGAGTAGAGCGACGTACAGTATGCTCTAAAAAGTGTAATCTTTACCTCTCTAGAGCACCTCGCAAACCTGCGCGCGACCATATTCGCTCTAACAGACAACGCCCTCCGCTCCCGTTCTATGTCAGCATGATCCTTGAGATCGACAGTTAAAAGATGCCCAAGGTATTTAAATAGTTCAACTCTTTTTAAATTATCACCATTGAGTCTAACTGGTGGTAAGTCGCTGGGACACTTTGCTCTGACGGTCTCAAAGACCATGTACTTACACTTTTCACCCCCCTTCTCCCCTCTCCCTATCGTATCTCGGGAACTACGAGACCCGTATTTTTATTTTTTTACGGATTCGTATAGAGGAGGCTCGGTATAGTAAAAACCATTTTTCAAAATCACCCCCCTTGCCCCCCTTCTCACCCCCTTTAGGCGGATCTCGGAAATCAAGAGACTTGGAATATTTTTATTTTCAGATTCATTTAGAGGGGCAATGCTTTAGTCGAAATAATTGTGCAACCCCCCCCATTACCATATTTTTTTTTTCACAAGCACGCGAGGTGCTTGCACCTCGCGCAACACGCAAATACTAAACCCCCCCATCTCCCCTATCACCCCCCCCCCCATTTATTTTTTGTTTTTTTCTCAAGCACGCGAGGTGCTTGCACCTCGCGCAACGCGCAAATACTAACCCCCCCCATCACACCCCCCTTTTTTTTTTTTAAAGTGAACCGCGAGGTGCTTGCACCTCGCGCAACACGCATATACTAAACCCCCCATCTCCCCCATCACCCCCCCCCTTTTTTTTTTTTGTTTTTTTCACAGGCACGCGAGGTGCTTGCACCTCGCGCAACACGCAAATATAAACATATTATATAAAGCTCGATTACCACTGACTCACTGACTGACTCACTCACTCATTGACATAATTGTTCTCCCAGATGGTGGATGGGGAGGTGGGTATATTTTGACAGCTTCGTAAACAAGTAACTCTCAAACCTACGGGAAAAGTGCCAAACCCCCCCTTTTCCCCCCCCTTCTCCCCCCCCTATCGTATCTCGGAAACTACGAGACCCGTATTTTTTTCTTTTTACGGATTCGTATAGAGGAGGCTCGGTAAAGTATAAACCAGTTTTCAAAGTCCCCCCCCCGCCTCCCTTCTCCTCCCCTTTAGGCGGATCTCGGAATCTAAGAGACTTGGAACATTTTTTTTTTCAGATTCATTTAGAGGGGCAATGCTTTAGTCGAAATACTTGTGCAAC
This sequence comes from Tholera decimalis, assembly GCA_943138885.2. Classification (NCBI taxonomy): domain Eukaryota; kingdom Metazoa; phylum Arthropoda; class Insecta; order Lepidoptera; family Noctuidae; genus Tholera; species Tholera decimalis. The sequence goes on along the minus strand of OW964566.2, from coordinate 292,582 downwards.
CCCCCCCCCCCATCACCCCTCCCACTCTTTTTTTTTTGTTTGTTTTTTTTTTCACAAGCACTCGAGGTGGTTGCACCTCGCGCAACACGCAAATACTAAAACCCCCATCTCCCCCCCCACTTTTTTATTTCACTAGCACGCGAGGTGCTTGCACCTCGCGCAACACGCAAATACTAAACCCCCCATCACCCCCCTCCCCCCTTTTTTTTTTTTCACAAGCACGCGGGGTGCTTGCACCTCGCGCAACACGCAAATACTAGTTATACTATATAAAGCTAAATTACCACTCACTGACTCACTCACTGACTCATTGACAGAATTGTTCTCCCAGATGGTGGATGGGGAGGTGGGTATATTTTGACAGATTCGTAAACAAGTAACTCTCAAACCTACGGGAAAAGTGCCAAACCCCCCCTTTTCCCCCCCCCCTATCGTATCTCGGAAACTACGAGACCCGTATTTTTTTCTTTTTACGGATTCGTACAGAGGAGGCTCGGTAAAGTAAAACCCATTTTTCAAAGTCCCCCCCCGCCCCCCTTCTCCCCTCCTTTAGGCGGATCTCGGAATCTAAGAGACTTGCAACATTTTTTTTTTCAGATTCATTTAGAGGGCCAATGCTTTAGTCAAAATACTTCTGCAACCCCCCCCCCCATTACCCCCGCCCCCACTTTTTTTTTTTTTTTTCTCAAGCACGCGAGGTGTTTGCACCTCGCGCAACACGCAAATACTAAACCCCCCCCATCTCCCCGCATCACCCCCCCCCCCCTTTTTTTTCACTAGCACGCGAGGTGCTTGCACCTCGCGCAACACGCAAATACTAGTTGTATTATATAAAGCTAAATTAGCACTGACTCACTGACTCACTCACTCACTCATTGACATAATTGTTCTCCCAGATGGTGGATGGGGAGGTGGGTATATTTTGACAGATTCGTAAACAAGTAACTCTCAAACCTACGGGAAAAGTGCCAAATCTCCCCTTTTCACCCCCCTTCTCCCCTCTCCCTATCGTATCTCGGGAACTACGAGACCCGTATTTTTATTTTTTTACGGATTCGTATAGAGGAGGCTCGGTATAGTAAAAACCATTTTTCAAAATCACCCCCCTTGCCCCCCTTCTCACCCCCTTTAGGCGGATCTCGGAAATCAAGAGACTTGGAACATTTTTATTTTCAGATTCATTTAGAGGGGCAATGCTTTAGTCGAAATAATTGTGCAACCCCCCCCATTACCATATTTTTTTTTTCACAAGCACGCGAGGTGCTTGCACCTCGCGCAACACGCAAATACTAAACCCCCCCATCTCCCCTATCACCCCCCCCCCCCATTTTTTTTTTGTTTTTTTCTCAAGCACGCGAGGTGCTTGCACTTCGCGCAACACGCAAATACTAATCCACCCCCATCTCCCCCCATCACCACCCCATTTTTTTTTTGTTTTTTTCACAAGCACGCGAGGTACTTGCACCTCGCGCAACGCGCAAATACTAACCCCCCCCATCACACCCCCCTTTTTTTTTTTAAAGTGAACCGCGAGGTGCTTGCACCTCGCGCAACACGCATATACTAAACCCCCATCTCCCCCATCACCCGCCCCTTTTTTTTTTTGTTTTTTTCACAGGCACGCGAGGTGCTTGCACCTCGCGCAACACGCAAATATAAACATATTATATAAAGCTCGATTACCACTGACTCACTGACTGACTCACTCACTCATTGACATAATTGTTCTCCCAGATGGTGGATGGGGAGGTGGGTATATTTTGACAGCTTCGTAAACAAGTAACTCTCAAACCTACGGGAAAAGTGCCAAACCCCCCCTTTTCCCCCCCCTTCTCCCCCCCCCCCTATCGTATCTCGGAAACTACGAGACCCGTATTTTATTCTTTTTACGGATTCGTATAGAGGAGGCTCGGTAAAGTATAAACCATTTTTCAAAGTCCCCCCCCCCCGCCTCCCTTCTCCTCCCCTTTAGGCGGATCTCGGAATCTAAGAGACTTGGAACATTTTTTTTTTCAGATTCATTTAGAGGGGCAATGCTTTAGTCGAAATACTTGTGCAACCCCCCCCCATCTCCCCTCCCCCCTTTTTTTTTTTTCACAAGCACGCGAGGTGCTTGCACCTCGCGCAACACGCAAATACTAGTTATACTATATAAAGCTAAATTACCACTCACTGACTCACTCACTGACTCATTGACAGAATTGTTCTCCCAGATGGTGGATGGGGAGGTGGGTATATTTTGACAGATTCGTAAACAAGTAACTCTCAAACCTACGGGAAAAGTGCCAAATCTCCCCTTTTCACCCCCCTTCTCCCCTCTCCCTATCGTATCTCGGGAACTACGAGACCCGTATTTTTATTTTTTTACGGATTCGTATAGAGGAGGCTCGGTATAGTAAAAACCATTTTTCAAAATCACCCCCCTTGCCCCCCTTCTCACCCCCTTTAGGCGGATCTCGGAAATCAAGAGACTTCGAACATTTTTATTTTCAGATTCATTTAGAGGGGCAATGCTTTAGTCGAAATACTTCTGCAACCCCCCCCCCCCATTACCCCCGCCCCCACTTTTTTTTTTTTTTCTCAAGCACGCGAGGTGTTTGCACCTCGCGCAACACGCAAATACTAAACCCCCCCCATCTCCCCGCATCACCCCCCCCCCCCTTTTTTTTCACTAGCACGCGAGGTGCTTGCACCTTGCGCAACACGCAAATACTAGTTGTATTATATAAAGCTAAATTAGCACTGACTCACTGACTCACTCATTGACATAATTGTTCTCCCAGATGGTGGATGGGGAGGTGGGTATATTTTGACAGATTCGTAAACAAGTAACTCTCAAACCTACGGGAAAAGTGCCAAATCTCCCCTTTTCACCCCCCTTCTCCCCTCTCCCTATCGTATCTCGGGAACTACGAGACCCGTATTTTTATTTTTTTACGGATTCGTATAGAGGAGGCTCGGTATAGTAAAAACCATTTTTCAAAATCACCCCCCTTGCCCCCCTTCTCACCCCCTTTAGGCGGATCTCGGAAATCAAGAGACTTGGAACATTTTTATTTTCAGATTCATTTAGAGGGGCAATGCTTTAGTCGAAATAATTGTGCAACCCCCCCCATTACCATATTTTTTTTTTCACAAGCACGCGAGGTGCTTGCACCTCGCGTAACACGCAAATATAAACATATTATATAAAGCTCGATTACCACTGACTCACTGACTGACTCACTCACTCATTGACATAATTGTTCTCCCAGATGGTGGATGGGGAGGTGGGTATATTTTGACAGAGGTGTAAACAAGTAACTCTCAAACCTACGGGAAAAGTGCCAAACCTCCCCTTTTCACCCCCCTTCTCCCCTCTCCCTATCGTATCTCGGGAACTACGAGACCCGTATTTTCTTTTTTTTACGGATTCGTATAGAGGAGGCTCGGTTAAGTAAAACCCATTTTTCAAAGTCCCCCCCCGCCCCCCTTCTCCCCTCCTTTAGGCGGATCTCGGAATCTAAGAGACTTGGAACATTTTTTTTTTCAGATTCATTTAGAGGGGCAATGCTTTAGTCAAAATACTTCTGCAACCACCCCCCCATCACCCCCCCAACTTTTTTATTTTTTTTCACAAGCACGCGAGGTGCTTGCACCTCGCGCAACACGCAAATACTAAACCCCCCCCCCATCTCCTCCCATCACCACCCCCCTTTATTTTTTTCACAAGCACTCGAGGTGCTTGCACCTCGCGCAACACGCAAATACTAGTTATACTATATAAAGCTAGATTACCACTCACTGACTGACTGACTCACTCACTCATTGACATAATTGTTCTCCCAGATGGTGGATGGGGAGGTGGGTATATTTTGACAGAGGTGTAAACAAGTAACTCTCAAACCTACGGGAAAAGTGCCAAACCTCCCCTTTTCACCCCCCTTCTCCCCCCTCCCTATCGTATCTCGGAAACTACGAGACCCGTATTTTTTTTTTTACCGATTCGTATAGAGAAGGCGCAGTAAAGTAAAAACCATTTTTCAGTCGCCCCCCCGCCGCCCCCCTTTTCACCCCTCTAAGGCGGATCTCGGAAATTAAGAGAATTGGTACATTTTTTTTCAGATTCATTTGGAGGGGCAATGCTTTAGTCAAAATACTTCTGCAACCACCCCCCCATCACCCCCCCCCACTTTTTTATTTTTTTTCACAAGCACGCGAGGTGCTTGCACCTCGCGCAACACGCAAATACTAAACCCCCCCCCCCCCATCTCCTCCCATCACCACCCCCCTTTATTTTTTTCACAAGCACTCGAGGTGCTTGCACCTCGCGCAACACGCAAATACTAGTTATACTATATAAAGCTAGATTACCACTCACTCACTGACTCACTCACTCGCTGACTCACTCACTCATTGACATAATTGTTCTCCCAGATGGTGGATGGGGAGGTGGGTATATTTTGACAGATTCGTAAACAAGTAACTCTCAAACCTACGGGAAAAGTGCCAAATCTCCCCTTTTCACCCCCCTTCTCCCCCCTCTCTATCGTATCTCGAAAACTACGAGACCCTCATTTTTCTTTTTTTACGAATTCGTATAGAGGAGGCTCGGTAAAGTAAAAACCATTTTTCAAAGTTGCCCCCCTTGCCCCCCCTCTCACCCCCTTTAGGCGGATCTCGGAAATTAAGACACTTGGAACATTTTTTTTTCAGATTCATTTAGAGGGGCAACGCTTTAGTCCAAATAATTGTGCAAACCCTCCCCCCCATCTCCCCCCCCCATTTTCTTTTTAATTTCGATGATTCGACGAATTTGACGATTCAATGGATGGGGAGGTGGGTATATTTTGACAGATTCGTAAACAAGTAACTTTCAAACCTACGGGAAAAGTGCCAAACCTCCCCTTTTCACCCCCCTTCTCCCCCTCCCTATCGTATCTCGGAAACTACGAGACTCATATTTTTTTTTTACGGATTCGTATAGAGCAGGCTCGGTAATGTAAAAACCATTTTTCAAAGTCGCCCCCTTGCCCCCCTTATCGTACCCCCTTTAGGCGCATCTCGGAAATTAAGAGACTTGGAACATTTTTTTTTTCAGATTCATTTAGAGGGGCAATGCTTTAGTCCAAATAATTGTGCAAACCCTCCCCCCCATCTCCCCCCCCCCATTTTCTTTTTAATTTAAAGCACGCGAGGTGCATGCACCTCGCGCAACACGCAAATACTAGTTCTACTATATAAAGCTAGATTACCACTCACTCACTGACTCACTCACTCATTGACATAATTGTTCTCCCAGATGGTGGATGGGGAGGTGGGTATATTTTGACAGATTCTTAAACAAGTAACTCTCAAACCTACGGGAAAAGTGCCAAACCTCCCCTTTTCCCCCCCTTCTCCCCCCTCCCTATCGTATCTCGGAAACTACGAGACCCGTATTTTTTGTTTTTTACGGATTCGTATAGAGGAGGCTCGGTAAAGTAAAAACCATTTTTCAAAGTCCCCCCCCGCCCCCCTTCTCCCCCCCTTTAGGCGGATCTCGGAATCTAAGAGACTTGGAACATTTTTTTTTTCAGATTCATTTAGAGGGGCAATGCTTTAGTCGAAATACTTGTGCAACCCCCCCACCATCACCCACCCTCTTTTATTTTTTTTTTTTTTTCATAAGCTCGCGAGGTGCTTGCACCTCGCGCAACACGCAAATACCAATTTCTTTTTTCACAAGCACTGCACCTCGCGCAACACGCAAATACTAAACCCCCCCCATCTCCCCCCATCACCCCCCCAAACTTTTTAGTTTCACAAGCACGCGAGGTGCTTGCACCTCGCGTGCTTGTGTATGAGCTTGAGTATCTCGGAAACTACGAGACCCGTATTTTTTTTTTTTACCGATTCGTATAGAGGAGGCGCAGTAAAGTAAAAACCATTTTTCAGTCGCCCCCCCCGCCGCCCACCTTTTCACCCCTCTAAGGCGGATCTCGGAAATTAAGAGAATTGGTACATTTTTTTTCAGATTCATTTGGAGGGGCAATGCTTTAGTCAAAATACTTCTGCAACCACCCCCCCCATCACCCCCCCCACTTTTTTATATTTTTTCACAAGCACGCGAGGTGCTTGCACCTCGCGCAACACGCAAATACTAAACCCCCCCCCATCTCCTCCCATCACCACCCCCCTTTATTTTTTTCACAAGCACTCGAGGTGCTTGCACTGTACATAATCTTAAGTGGGCCAGTCTGATTCAACGCGAATGCAAACAAAGGGGCCTCGTAACAAAAACAAAGGGTTCAGCTTTCGTGTACTCAAGTATTGAGAGGAGCCAGAGTTGTTGACGTGCCGGTCTCGCGCTGTGGGAACGGCGCCGCGGCGTTGCGTCATACCTCGAATTCCGCTGATAATCGCTGACCCCTAGAAGTGGACTTCTGCGCATTGAATGACTCATGTTAGGCCCTGGGACCCGGACCGTGGGAGGCGGTGGTTGAGAGGGAAGTTAGAGTATATATAAGCTAATGTTTGCGGGATTCGGGAGAGAAAATAGAAGAAATTTGTCGAGAGTGGACGGCGAGAGTCGATCTAGTATTTAATATCAGTGATTGTGGGTTTGAGTCATCAGAATTTGGTAAGTTAATATTCTTTATTTTTGAGAATCTTATTATGGTGATTAGAGTTGGGTATTTAATTCGAAGTGTTATTAATTACGTGAAATAAACTCTATAACTCGTCATTTATATTTGCAAAATAATAATTAATTAATTTTATTCTACTAAGTTATAATCCTATTTAAATAAACAGTGGTAGAATAGAGTAAATGAAAAGGTTAAATCAAATCATATTAATACAAATTAGATTACTTCATTGCAGATGTACCTATGCTATTTAATTTAGTATATTAAATTAAGAAACCAAATAATATATTTTATTACAATAGAATTATTTTTAGTATTGACTGATTGATAAATTAATACACCATAGAGGGTTCTATAATAATGTTTTATGTGAATACTATTCAGTTTGATTTATGAGTAGTAAGATAATTTGTTTATTAAATTGTTCTTTGTATTTAATAAGTTAAAGATTTGGTAAGCAAATTATCTCTAAATTATATTAGGATGTGATATTACTGTTCTTAAAAGTGTGTATCTTTTCATGTGTAGTATGTGGTATTATTCAAGTAAACTCGATAACATCAGTGATAGTTTATTTTATCGATTCGATCGATAAAATCACAGGGACGCTTTCAATATTAAATGATTTATCACTCCAGGCTAGATACGATAAATCATGAGGATTGTTAGGTTCAGCATTAAATAAAATAAGTAGGTACACAATTATTTATAAGTTAATATCTACACATCACTACCTCAAATATACACGACACGTAGAATGAATGCATAGGAGAATTATTACATAACACATACAAATAAGAAACAAAATATTTATAAAACAAAATATAATTGGGTTATGGTAAGGGGTAGGTGAGTCCATTGGTCCTGACTAGTCGATTAAATTCGAGACTTTCTAGATGGGATCTGGTGTGATTCACAGCTGCTGGGGGTGAGTTTCTGGTCTATAGAAATTCGACATGTCATAATTATTAATACCATAACATAATTAAGAAAGAAAATAATAAGGAAGTAATAGGTTTATATATATATTGAACATTCACCATAACATAATTCAGTTTCACGAATTTGCAGAGGTATTGGTTGGAGTCATAGTATTGAGATAAATTGTAGATATCTCTCGAATTTAGACTGTAAGGCTAGGGAGTACTAACCAATACTAGACTTATAAGTCTCAATAATTTAGTAACACCTTACACCACCACCATTTACACCTTCTGTGTATTGTTTTCAAATATTTAACCTGAATAATACCACCTTTTCAGCTAGTTTTAATATGGGGGATTAGGATGGCTAGGCTGTGCTATATACTAAATACTTGAATTCATTGGAACTCTTTGATGAGAAAAGAAAAAGTACTAACAGGGGCGAAAGCTTTTCGAATGAAGTTTTCTCCTTTGCAAGTAGAAAGCTATAACCTGGTGTTAAGCCTTCTATGTGTGAATGTACTAAGTAATATAATATTATTCTTTAACTATATTTAATTGTTCCTTGGAAATGAGCACGGACGTGAATGTAGATACTTAGCTTCTAAAAATATTATTGTAAAATTTTGTTCGAAATTTATTACCAAATGAAATCATTACCCTTAGGTGTATTAAAAATATCCAAAATTTTAGGGATTAGTATTCCTTAAGGTAATAGTAAAAAGGGAAGTGCGACAAAAGACAATCAATACTGTGGTTACTCAGAATCGTGTACCGGAGGCACATGTAGTTATAAATTACTATGGAATTTTCTTTCAGCTTCTACGAGTAGATTTAATTTAATAAATAGTAGTTAGAAACGTGTACCACTTGTGATGGACATATATGAGAACCACTTCACCTCCTTCGCGATTCAGTAAAGTATTTTAATATTTATTACTTTGTAACACTTTATTATACGGCATGGGGAAGGTTAATTTTGCTTCTTACAGCAACAAAGGAGTTCAAGAAAGAGTACTGCATCACTGTGGGTTATAATGTACACCGGTTAGCTATTTTATATGGTTGCATTATATAATTAGATAATATATGATTTAGAAAGAAGAATAGATCTACAATATTTAATAAAAGTACCCTTTGCAAAGTAGGTGAGATTGATAGAATAGAAATTAGGGATATTTACAGGAGTTTAATTACATGATAATTCACAGTCCAAAGAAGACACCAAAAGTTAGTAGTATGATTTTCTTATATTCGCCATTTTGGTTTAATTACTTGAACAATTATTTTATATTTTGAATTTTATTTAAACCTAAAGTAAATTCTTTTATCAATTATCAATAGACATATTATTAGAGAGAAGTATTTGAACCCAACATAGCCTTCCTAGTTATTATAATCAGTGACTACTTGGAATTACTAATGTTTTATACAATTATTAGGAGATAATTATAAAGTCACTTATTGTATAACTAGAGTAAAATTTATTCACTTATTGGTTTATAATTGTTTATGGAGTGTCGGTGGAAGCTTTTGACAGTTCCTTTATGTCAATTAATGATGTTTTCTTATTATGACTTTGCGGTTTTCCTTGATATTTTATAGCGCTATGTGAATTTTAACATAATTTAGGATGAATTATTTCTTCCAGGTTGTATTAGAAATATAAGCAGATATACCTCCATACTTATTGCAAATTTTCCTTGTTATTTTTTATATTGCGTGAGTTTCAGTTCTTCGAGTGAAGTTGTTTCTTCATATACCTAGTATTAGAAACTTAAGCAGATATGCGTAGTTAATCTATAGTAGGCCAAATCAGTTCACTTATGATTTGAAAACAGACAGAAACTGGTTATAACTTGTTATTGAAAGTAATTCATACTTAACCAAGTTGTGTTGGTTCATTTCTTAAGCTGAATAGTAGATTTGTTTAGATAATAAGTGTAGTTAGTTCCGCGGAACTTCGTCGTGAGATTAGAGTTATTTCAAGAATATGAATATACTGATTATGCACCAGTTGACTTTACACAATCTGTAATATTTTCATAAGTGAGTGTCATATTCAAGGAGTTGTTATGAATTTAAGGGACCTCACAAACCCCTTCTAAGTGTAGCCTCCTAAGAAGATACTCATTGGTGATTATATCCTACTGCAAGCAGGAACACTTCACATGCAGCAAAGATCTTTATGCACACTCTACAACTGTAATTGGTAAACAATGTTTTGTAGGCCAACAAAACATTGTGTTATTGATTCAACTCACCACATCAATCTTACATAGTTAACTGGGACTAAATTAGTATTGCAAGTTAATTAGCTAGGCCCTACCACTTCCTTAATCCTTTCTTTTTCAACTAATCATTTCCTTCCCATTCCTTCTAACTTTAAACAAATTATAGGGAAATATTTCTGTGATACTATTTCACTCCAGCATGATTAGTATAATTGAAACAGTTTAATTATGATAAATGAATTTAATAACCAAATTCTTGGAATTCCATGGGAGGAATATTATGGGAATGATTCTTATCATTTCAATGTATGTAGGCACCCGGCACTGATGGAATATCATGGGTGTTTCCGTTGATCCCCTATGAGGAGTAGGAGCACTTATGGGACCCCTTCGTGTAAATTCTGGCTCTGTCTGATACTAGACTGGTGTGACATTACCTGTTGACCCCTTGTGAAATTCTTGGATAAAGAGGTTGTGAAATAATTGTGATATATTAATGACTTGAGTACATCTCAATAATTTATAAAAGAGTCTCAGTACCATTATAATTATAGGCTTAGTCCTATCATATACTAAGGTTTAACCTTCTACTAAGAATGAAAAGCAACATACTAATTGAAGTGTTCAATTATTATTGATTAATGTTGGACTGAATGGTTGTACCTAATTACTGTATAGGACTTAAAACCGTTTTGAATCCAATATCCCATCTGAAGGGAATGCACATAGTGGTTGGCATTCATTTTAGTTGAGGCGTTTGGTATGGAGCCTACTAACTTCTACAAAATACAAAATTTGTAGAGGCAGATTTCCTAATTCCTTTATTCCTTATAGTCAAATATATATGTTAGCATCTTTAATTCAGGAAGAACTGAATTGTCTTCCTTAAGTTTAAGGTATTTAAGAATAACCTTTATTATGTTTAATCATCTGATCAAGACCTTTATTCAGCCACAGAAATAATTAATTTAAATTAACCAAAGTCATTTACCCATTTCTGTAAATAGTCTCTTTCCTCTAAAAGACTCGGGTTACTTATAAACATAACGTAGGAGAGACGATCATTGGCCAATCAAAACTGCAATCCAGAGGGTTGCAAGGGGGGGTTAGTTACAGCACCTCGCGCAACACGCAAATACTAGTTATACTATATAAAGCTAGATTACCACTCACTCACTGACTCACTCACTCACTGACCCACTCACTCATTGACATAATTGTTCTCCCAGATGGTGGATGGGGAGGTGGGTATATTTTGACAGATTCGTAAACAAGTAACTCTCAAACCTACGGGAAAAGTGCCAAACCTCCCCTTTTCACCCCCCTTCTCCCCCTCTCTATCGTATCTCGAAAACTACGAGACCCTCATTTTTCTTTTTTTACGAATTCGTATAGAGGAGGCTCGGTAAAGTAAAAACCATTTTTCAAAGTCGCCCCCCTTGCCCCCCCTCTCACCCCCTTTAGGCGGATCTCGGAAATTAAGACACTTGGAACATTTTTTTTTTCAGATCCATTAAGAGGGGCAATGCTTTAGTCAAAATACTTCTGCAACCCCCCCCCATCACTCCACCCCTTTTTTATTTTTTATTTCACAAGCACGCGAGGTGCTTGCACCTCGCGCAACACGCAAATACTTTTGACAGATTCGTAAACAAGTAACTCTCAAACCTACGGGAAAAGTGCCAAACCTCCCCTTTTCACCCCCCTTCTCCCCCTCCCTATCGTATCTCGGAAACTATGAGAACCGTATTTTTTTTTTACGGATTCGTATAGAGGAGGCTCGGTAATGTAAAAACCATTTTTCAAAGTCGCCCCCCTTGTCCCCCTTCTCACCCCCTTTAGGCGCATCTCGGAAATTAAGAGACTTGGAACATTTTTTTTTCAGATTCATTTAGAGGGGCAATGCTTTAGTCCAAATAATTGTGCAAACCCTCCCCCCCATCTCCCCCCCCCCCATTTTCTTTTTAATTTCGATGATTCGACGAATTTGACGATTCAATGGATGGGGAGGTGGGTATATTTTGACAGATTCGTAAACAAGTAACTCTCAAACCTACGGGAAAAGTGCCAAACCTCCCCTTTTCACCCCCCTTCTCCCCCTCCCTATCGTATCTCGGAAACTACGAGACCCATATTTTTTTTTTACGGATTCGTATAGAGCAGGCTCGGTAATGTAAAAACCATTTTCCAAAGTCGCCCCCCTTGCCCCCCTTATCACCCCCTTTAGGCGCATCTCGGAAATTAAGAGACTTGGAACATTTTTTTTTCAGATTCATTTAGAGGGGCAATGCTTTAGTCCAAATAATTGTGCAAACCCTCCCCCCCATCTCCCCCCCCCCATTTTCTTTTTAATTTAAAGCACGCGAGGTGCATGCACCTCGCGCAACACGCAAATACTAGTTCTACTATATAAAGCTAGATTACCACTCACTCACTGACTCACTCACTCATGGACATAATTGTTCTCCCAGATGGTGGATGGGGAGGTGGGTATATTTTGACAGATTCGTAAACAAGTAACTCTCAAACCTACGGGAAAAGTGCCAAACCTCCCCTTTTCCTCCCCTTCTCCCCCCTCCCTATCGTATCTCGGAAACTACGAGACCCGTATTTTTTTTTTACGGATTCGTATAGAGGAGGCTCAGTAAAGTAAAAACCATTTTTCAGTCGCCCCCCCCCCTTCCGCCCCCGCCCCCCTTTTCACCCCCTTTAGGCGGATCTCGGAAATTATGAGACTTGGTACATTTTTTTTTTCAGATTCATTTGGAGGGGCAATGCTTTAGTCAAAATACTTCTGCAACCACCCTTCCCCCCATCACCCCCCCCTTTTTTATTTTTTTTCACAAGCACGCGAGGTGCTTGCACCTCGCGCAACACGCAAATACTTTTGACAGATTCGTAAACAAGTAACTCTCAAACCTACGGGAAAAGTGCCAAACCCCCCCGTCTCCCCCATCACCCCCCCCCATTTTATTTTTTTCACAAGCACGCGAGGTGCTTGCACCTCGCGCAACACGCAAATACTAAACCCCCCCATCTCCCCCCATCAACCCCCCCATTTATTTTTTTCACAAGCACGCGAGGTGCTTGCATCTCGCGCAACACGCAAATACTAGTTATATTATATAAAGCTAAATTACCACTCACTCACTGACTGACTGACTGACTCATTGACATAATTGTTCTCCCAGATGGTGGATGGGGAGGTGGGTAGTAACTCTCATTTAGAGGGGCAATGCTTTAGTCGAAATAATTGTGCAACCCCCCCCATCACCCCTCCCCATTTTTTATTTTATTTTTATTCACAAACACGCGAGGTGCTTGAACCTCGCGCAACACGCAAATACTAACTCTCAAACCTACGGGAAAAGTGCCAAACCTCCCCTTTTCATCCTCCTTCTCCCCCTCCCTATCGTATCTCGGAAACTACGAGACCCGTATTTTTTTTTACGGATTCGTATAGAGGAGGCTCGGTAAAGTAAAAACCATTTTTCAAAGTCGCCTCCCTTTCCCCCCTTCTCACCCCCTTTAGGCGGATATCGGAAATTAAGAGACTTGGAACATTTTTTTTTCAGATTCATTTAGAGGGCAATGCTTTAGTCGAAATAATTTTGCACACCCTCCCCCTGCCCCCCCCATCACCCACCCCCTTTTTTTTTTTTAGAATACTAGTTATTATATTATATAAAGCTAGATTACCACTCACTGACTCACTCATTGACATAATTGTTCTCCCAGATGGTGGATTGGGAGGTGGGTATATTTTGACAGATTCGTAAACAAGTAACTCTCAAACCTACGGGAAAAGTGCCAAACCTCCCCTTTTCACCCCCCTTCTCCCCCCTCCCTATCGTATCTCGGAAACTACGAGACCCGTATTTTTTGTTTTTTACGGATTCGTATAGAGGAGGCTCGGTAAAGTAAAAACCATTTTTCAAAGTCCCCCCCCCGCCCCCCTTCTCCCCCCCTTTAGGCGGATCTCGGAATCTAAGAGACTTGGAACATTTTTTTTTTCAGATTCATTTAGAGGGGCAATGCTTTAGTCGAAATACTTGTGCAACCCCCCCCCCCCATCACCCCCCCCCCTTTTTTTTTTTTTTTTTTTTTTTCACAACCTCGCGAGGTGCTTGCACCTCGCGCAACACGCAAATACTAAACCCCCCCATCACCCCCACCCTTTTTTTTTTTTTTTTCACATTCACGCGAGGTGCTTGCACCTCGCGCAACACGCAATTACTTTTTTTTTTCCACAAGCACGCGAGGTGCTTGCACCTCGCGCAACACGCAAATACTAGTATTATATAAAGCTAAATTACCACTCACTCACCACTGACTCACTGACATAATTGTTCTCCCAGATGGTGGATGGGGAGGTGGGTATATTTTGACAGATTCGTAAACAAGTAACTCTCAAACCTACGGGAAAAGTGCCAAACCTCCCCTTTTCCCCCCCTTCTCCCCCCCCCCCTATCGTATCTCGGAAACTACGAGAACCGTATTTTTTTCTTTTTACGGATTCGTATAGAGGAGGCTCGGTAAAGTAAAAACCATTTTTCAAAGCCCCCCCCCCGCCCCCCTTCTCCCCCCCTTTAGGCGGATCTCGGAATCTAAGAGACTTGGAACATTTTTTTTTCAGATTCATTTAGAGGGGCAATGCTTTAGTCGAAATAATTGTGCAACCCCCCCCATTTCCCACCCCCTTTTTTTTTTTTTTTTTTCACAACCACGCGACGTGCTTGCACCTCGCGCAACACGCAAATACTAGTTATACTATATAAAGCTAGATTACCACTCACTCACTGACTCACTCACTCACTGACCCACTCACTCATTGACATAATTGTTCTCCCAGATGGTGGATGGGGAGGTGGGTATATTTTGACAGATTCGTAAACAAGTAACTCTCAAACCTACGGGAAAAGTGCCAAATCTCCCCTTTTCACCCCCCTTCTCCCCTCTCCCTATCGTATCTCGGGAACTACGAGACCCGTATTTTTATTTTTTTACGGATTCGTATAGAGGAGGCTCGGTATAGTAAAAACCATTTTTCAAAATCACCCCCCTTGCCCCCCTTCTCACCCCCTTTAGGCGGATCTCGGAAATCAAGAGACTTGGAACATTTTTATTTTCAGATTCATTTAGAGGGGCAATGCTTTAGTCGAAATAATTGTGCAACCCCCCCCATTACCATATTTTTTTTTTCACAAGCACGCGAGGTGCTTGCACCTCGCGCAACACGCAAATACTAAACCCCCCCATCTCCCCTATCACCCCCCCCCCCCCATTTTTTTTTTGTTTTTTTCTCAAGCACGCGAGGTGCTTGCACTTCGCGCAACACGCAAATACTAATCCACCCCCATCTCCCCCCATCACCACCCCATTTTTTTTTTGTTTTTTTCACAAGCACGCGAGGTACTTGCACCTCGCGCAACGCGCAAATACTAACCCCCCCCATCACACCCCCCTTTTTTTTTTTAAAGTGAACCGCGAGGTGCTTGCACCTCGCGCAACACGCATATACTAAACCCCCATCTCCCCCATCACCCGCCCCTTTTTTTTTTTGTTTTTTTCACAAGCACGCGAGGTGCTTGCACCTCGCGCAACACGCAAATACTAGTTATACTATATAAAGCTAAATTACCACTCACTGACTCACTCACTGACTCATTGACAGAATTGTTCTCCCAGATGGTGGATGGGGAGGTGGGTATATTTTGACAGATTCGTAAACAAGTAACTCTCAAACCTACGGGGAAAGTGCCAAATCTCCCCTTTTCACCCCCCTTCTCCCCTCTCCCTATCGTATCTCGGGAACTACGAGAACCGTATTTTTATTTTTTTACGGATTCGTATAGAGGAGGCTCGGTATAGTAAAAACCATTTTTCAAAATCACCCCCCTTGCCCCCCTTCTCACCCCCTTTAGGCGGATCTCGGAAATCAAGAGACTTGGAACATTTTTATTTTCAGATTCATTTAGAGGGGCAATGCTTTAGTCGAAATACTTCTGCAACCCCCCCCCCCCCATTACCCCCGCCCCCACTTTTTTTTTTTTTTCTCAAGCACGCGAGGTGTTTGCACCTCGCGCAACACGCAAATACTAAACCCCCCCCATCTCCCCGCATCACCCCCCCCCCCTTTTTTTTCACTAGCACGCGAGGTGCTTGCACCTCGCGCAACACGCAAATACTAGTTGTATTATATAAAGCTAAATTAGCACTGACTCACTGACTCACTCATTGACATAATTGTTCTCCCAGATGGTGGATGGGGAGGTGGGTATATTTTGACAGATTCGTAAACAAGTAACTCTCAAACCTACGGGAAAAGTGCCAAATCTCCCCTTTTCACCCCCTTCTCCCCTCTCCCTATCGTATCTCGGGAACTACGAGACCCGTATTTTTATTTTTTTACGGATTCGTATAGAGGAGGCTCGGTATAGTAAAAACCATTTTTCAAAATCACCCCCCTTGCCCCCCTTCTCACCCCCTTTAGGCGGATCTCGGAAATCAAGAAACTTGGAACATTTTTATTTTCAGATTCATTTAGAGGGGCAATGCTTTAGTCGAAATAATTGTGCAACCCCCCCCATTACCATATTTTTTTTTTCACAAGCACGCGAGGTGCTTGCACCTCGCGTAACACGCAAATATAAACATATTATATAAAGCTAGATTACCACTCACTGACTGACTGACTCACTCACTCATTGACATAATTGTTCTCCCAGATGGTGGATGGGGAGGTGGGTATATTTTGACAGAGGTGTAAACAAGTAACTCTCAAACCTACGGGAAAAGTGCCAAACCTCCCCTTTTCACCCCCCTTCTCCCCCCTCCCTATCGTATCTCGGAAACTACGAGACCCGTATTTTTTTTTTTACCGATTCGTATAGAGAAGGCGCAGTAAAGTAAAAACCATTTTTCAGTCGCCCCCCCGCCGCCCCCCTTTTCACCCCTCTAAGGCGGATCTCGGAAATTAAGAGAATTGGTACATTTTTTTTCAGATTCATTTGGAGGGGCAATGCTTTAGTCAAAATACTTCTGCAACCACCCCCCCATCACCCCCCCCCACTTTTTTATTTTTTTTCACAAGCACGCGAGGTGCTTGCACCTCGCGCAACACGCAAATACTAAACCCCCCCCCCCCATCTCCTCCCATCACCACCCCCCTTTATTTTTTTCACAAGCACTCGAGGTGCTTGCACCTCGCGCAACACGCAAATACTAGTTATACTATATAAAGCTAGATTACCACTCACTCACTGACTCACTCACTCGCTGACTCACTCACTCATTGACATAATTGTTCTCCCAGATGGTGGATGGGGAGGTGGGTATATTTTGACAGATTCGTAAACAAGTAACTCTCAAACCTACGGGAAAAGTGCCAAATCTCCCCTTTTCACCCCCCTTCTCCCCCCTCTCTATCGTATCTCGAAAACTACGAGACCCTCATTTTTCTTTTTTTACGAATTCGTATAGAGGAGGCTCGGTAAAGTAAAAACCATTTTTCAAAGTTGCCCCCCTTGCCCCCCCTCTCACCCCCTTTAGGCGGATCTCGGAAATTAAGACACTTGGAACATTTTTTTTTCATATTCATTTAGAGGGGCAATGCTTTAGTCCAAATAATTGTGCAAACCCTCCCCCCCATCTCCCCCCCCCATTTTCTTTTTAATTTCGATGACTCGACGAATTTGACGATTCAATGGATGGGGAGGTGGGTATATTTTGACAGATTCGTAAACAAGTAACTTTCAAACCTACGGGAAAAGTGCCAAACCTCCCCTTTTCACCCCCCTTCTCCCCCTCCCTATCGTATCTCGGAAACTACGAGACTCATATTTTTTTTTTACGGATTCGTATAGAGCAGGCTCGGTAATGTAAAAACCATTTTTCAAAGTCGCCCCCTTGCCCCCCTTATCGTACCCCCTTTAGGCGCATCTCGGAAATTAAGAGACTTGGAACATTTTTTTTTTCAGATTCATTTAGAGGGGCAATGCTTTAGTCCAAATAATTGTGCAAACCCTCCCCCCCATCTCCCCCCCCCCCCCATTTTCTTTTTAATTTAAAGCACGCGAGGTGCATGCACCTCGCGCAACACGCAAATACTAGTTCTACTATATAAAGCTAGATTACCACTCACTCACTGACTCACTCACTCATTGACATAATTGTTCTCCCAGATGGTGGATGGGGAGGTGGGTATATTTTGACAGATTCTTAAACAAGTAACTCTCAAACCTACGGGAAAAGTGCTAAACCTCCCCTTTTCCCCCCCTTCTCCCCCCTCCCTATCGTATCTCGGAAACTACGAGACCCATATTTTTTTTTTACGGATTCGTATAGAGCAGGCTCGGTAATGTAAAAACCATTTTCCAAAGTCGCCCCCCTTGCCCCCCTTATCACCCCCTTTAGGCGCATCTCGGAAATTAAGAGACTTGGAACATTTTTTTTTCAGATTCATTTAGAGGGGCAATGCTTTAGTCCAAATAATTGTGCAAACCCTCCCCCCCATCTCCCCCCCCCCATTTTCTTTTTAATTTAAAGCACGCGAGGTGCATGCACCTCGCGCAACACGCAAATACTAGTTCTACTATATAAAGCTAGATTACCACTCACTCACTGACTCACTCACTCATTGACATAATTGTTCTCCCAGATGGTGGATGGGGAGGTGGGTATATTTTGACAGATTCGTAAACAAGTAACTCTCAAACCTACGGGAAAAGTGCCAAACCTCCCCTTTTCCTCCCCTTCTCCCCCCTCCCTATCGTATCTCGGAAACTACGAGACCCGTATTTTTTTTTTACGGATTCGTATAGAGGAGGCTCAGTAAAGTAAAAACCATTTTTCAGTCGCCCCCCCCCCTTCCGCCCCCGCCCCCCTTTTCACCCCCTTTAGGCGGATCTCGGAAATTATGAGACTTGGTACATTTTTTTTTTCAGATTCATTTGGAGGGGCAATGCTTTAGTCAAAATACTTCTGCAACCACCCTTCCCCCCATCACCCCCCCCTTTTTTTATTTTTTTTCACAAGCACGCGAGGTGCTTGCACCTCGCGCAACACGCAAATACTTTTGACAGATTCGTAAACAAGTAACTCTCAAACCTACGGGAAAAGTGCCAAACCCCCCCGTCTCCCCCATCACCCCCCCCATTTTTTTTTTTCACAAGCACGCGAGGTGCTTGCACCTCGCGCAACACGCAAATACTAAACCCCCCCATCTCCCCCCATCAACCCCCCATTTATTTTTTTCACAAGCACGCGAGGTGCTTGCATCTCGCGCAACACGCAAATACTAGTTATATTATATAAAGCTAAATTACCACTCACTCACTGACTGACTGACTGACTCATTGACATAATTGTTCTCCCAGATGGTGGATGGGGAGGTGGGTAGTAACTCTCATTTAGAGGGGCAATGCTTTAGTCGAAATAATTGTGCAACCCCCCCCATCACCCCTCCCCATTTTTTATTTTATTTTTATTCACAAACACGCAAGGTGCTTGAACCTCGCGCAACACGCAAATACTAACTCTCAAACCTACGGGAAAAGTGCCAAACCTCCCCTTTTCATCCTCCTTCTCCCCCTCCCTATCGTATCTCGGAAACTACGAGACCCGTATTTTTTTTACGGATTCGTATAGAGGAGGCTCGGTAAAGTAAAAACCATTTTTCAAAGTCTCCTCCCTTTCCCCCCTTCTCACCCCCTTTAGGCGGATATCGGAAATTAAGAGACTTGGAACATTTTTTTTTCAGATTCATTTAGAGGGCAATGCTTTAGTCGAAATAATTTTGCACACCCTCCCCCTGCCCCCCCCATCACCCACCCCCTTTTTTTTTTTTAGAATACTAGTAATTATATAAAGCTAAATTACCACTCACTGACTGACTGACTCATTGACATAATTGTTCTCCCAGATGGTGGATGGGGAGGTGGGTATATTTTGACAGATTCGTAAACAAGTAACTCTCAAACCTACGGGAAAAGTGCCAATCCTCCCCTTTTCACCCCCCTTCTCCCCCTCCCTATAGTATCTCGGTAACTACGAGACGTACGTTATTCACGTTATTCATCGTCAAAAACATACCAAACTTAACAACTTAACACAGTACCTGATGTCTGTTGATCTTTCAGTGATAGATGGACAATGTAAGGTGAATTATCTCTCACTGTGTTTAAATATCGACCAATTGTACTTTTTGGGACCTTTAATTTTGTATCAGACACAGTGGGAGGTGAACCAGCTGTTCTTTTACGACTGGCGATGGCGGTCTGCTTATCCATACTTAGATCTTGGGTGGGTATTTCTATATCATGGGGGAGGGTAATAGTAAGACCCGGGGAGAGGTCAAATAGTTTATCAGGGGGGTCAGGATCAGGTGGTTTGTTGCAACTCTCTTTGGGTAATTATGGTTGTCAGAAATAAATAAAAAAGCAAACAAAATAGACAAATACAACTAACTAACGGAAAGGCTCACGACTGGCTAACATCTTATCTAAAGAAGAGGGAACAATTAGTTTATTATTTGTTTGGAAATATAATTCACATGAGTAAATATATTTGAGGCAGAAAAAAAGAAATAACACATTAGTTGAAATAGAATATTTTAATCATAATAATAATTAAATTAAAAGTCCGGTCAGGTAGTAAAGCAATTTACGCCTGAATTCCCCAAGGAAGCGTCATAGGATGTCTCTTATTTTTAATTTATATTAACGACCTACCAAAAACCATAGAATAGCCATGTGTCTTATTCGCGGACGATATATCCATTTTGGTGTGGTGCCAAAACAATGAAAATATAGATGAAATACTCAATTCAATACTTACAAAAATATATAATTGGATGAACGAACATAACCTTGAGATAAACTACTCCAAAACAAAATTAATAACCTTGCACCCTCACCAAAAAACACCTTTAGCTTTAGACTTCATTTTCAAAAACATAAAATTAGAAATCGTCAATGAAATTACATTAGGGTAAATACGCTAAACATCGCCCCCCCCCCAATCTTCGGCCATCTGTACGTTTTCAGCTTGCGTTCATTCAAAAGGTAATTAAGTGACAATTTTGCTACCTGAATTACAACCTTAGTTCATACTCTATATGTACAAACCGTTACTATTCGATTACGTCACTCGCTCTTCGCACACTGAACGTAAAGCCCGATTTACACTTCAACAAGTACAGTAGCGAGTTAACTTGCGTCATCGGCGAGTTAAGTTGTTATTGTAGTTTGAACGGCAAAAGCGAGTTAAGTAGTAAGTTGTTGATTAAGTTGAGTTAAATAGATCGCGATCCTATTTTTCGGCGAGTCCAGTGCGAAGTAGCCCCCTCTCTCGCGTCTCCCGCACCCCTCCCTCGCGTCTCCCGCACCCCTCCAACTTAACTGGCTGGCATGTAGACGGGCGAGTTTAGTACAGTCCATAAATTTGTAGGTTACAGGTAGGTTGAGGGAGGAGTTGAGGGGGGAGTTGCGGGTCGAGTTGCGGGTCAAGTTGCGGGTCGAGTTGCGGGTCCAGTTGCGGGTCGAGTTGCGGGTCCAGTTGCGGGTCAAGTTGCGGGTCGAGTTGCGGGTCCAGTTGCGGGTCGAGTTGCGGGTCGAGTTGCGGGTCCAGTTGCGGGTCGAGTTGTGGGTCGAGTTGCGGGTCCAGTTGCGGGTCCAGTTGCGGGTCGAGTTGCGGGTCGAGTTGCGGGTCGAGTTGCGGGTCGAGTTGCGGGTCGAGTTGCGGGTCGAGTTGCGGGATGAGTTGAGGCATGAGTTGAGGGGCGTCTCGTGAGGAGTTGAGGTAAAGAGAGAGAGAGAGAGAGGGCAACGGTATACCTTTGAAATTTCGTAAATTTTTGAAGGTTTCACTTCTACTACGTGTGAATTGCACACATGTTTTTTTTTACAATTCCTTCACTAAGGATATTAATCGAAAGGAACTTCGTTCCATCCGGGTGTCCCTTGACACCTCTCAAGTTTTTTTATTTTCGTTTTTTCCTTCTCGGGCAACTTATGACTACTCACTCGCCTACGTTCGGACGCTACTTACAACTTACTACTTATTACTTAACTGTCTGACTTCTTAACTGGCTACTGTACTTGTTGAAGTGTAAATCGGGCTTTAGTCGCGACTGCGCCGTTGAAGTGTCAAGTTTGCGTTAAAAGTAGTTTACTTGATGTGAATACCCATACTTCGGGAATTGATATTACTACGGTAACACATTTCTTTTTTTTGTTCTGAGCTTTATTAGCACTAAAACGTTATTTTTACTATATTTTGAGATAGTTTTTTTCAACGTTTTGCGTATTGTTTGGGGCATAATAGGAGGCCGTCAAATAGAGCGCCAGTTTTGACTTAAAACCCGATACTCGGCCGTGGCCGACTTAAAGTAAATGCAGTCTGTTTTATAAATTCCAATTCTACTAAATCCATTGGTTTAACAAGAGAATTTGCAAAGCTTACAGGCAAATAAATCTATTTTACGTTTAATTGCCAAATACCGGCCGGGGTGATATTAGTTGAATCTCGAGAAATAAGGTAGACGAAATAGGGGCCGACATTAGAAATATTAAAAATCGTAATGTCGACCAGCCTCAAATTCGGACGCCACTATACAGGCTGATTACTTTTGTATTTTTTCATTGATTGGGTGGGAAGGTAGTCATTTTTAATTTATTTATCAAACTTATTTTCTCAAAATTAAATATGTAATATGACAAGTATATTTTATTAATATTATTAAGAAGTTAAGTTTTAATGTAGGTATTGACAATATTGAAAAAATATTTATGGTAGCTAATTATGGTTTGGAAATTTGGGATATAAATATAAATTGCTCTTTGGAACTTGCTATCTATGAAACCCTTGTTTATTAGCTTAAAAAATATAAATGCTTGGTCGTGAATCTTTGAAGTTTACTTACTTTCATTGATTCATTAACCTGCACGTGACAATAAGCTCGTTCGCTTTCACTTAATGCTTTTAATTTAAGGTACCTACTACAATGACAGAGCAGGTAGATGCAAGGCCTTCGCGAAAGCAAAGAAAATTATGCGGTTACGATCGCAATAAAAAAAAGTTTTTTGCAAAAAATAGAACCGACTTCCATATCAAAACACTACAAAGCCAAAAATAACTTTAATTTCGGAAGTCGGTGTTATTGGTTTTGGATTTTCTTTTTTTTTCACACCACCTTCCGAAATTAAAGTTATTTTTGGCTTTGTAGTGTTTTGATATGGAAGTCGGTTCTATTTTTGGCTAAAAACTTTTTTCACGCTTTTT
This sequence comes from Tholera decimalis, assembly GCA_943138885.2. Taxonomy (NCBI): domain Eukaryota; kingdom Metazoa; phylum Arthropoda; class Insecta; order Lepidoptera; family Noctuidae; genus Tholera; species Tholera decimalis. The sequence continues at coordinate 269,536 of OW964566.2, read as the reverse complement.
AGTGGGTCGGTTTGTAATTTATCTAGTTACAAAAGCCATAATGTCAACAACTTATCACCTTTTACAAAATATTTCTTTTCCCGATGCATAGCCGTTAATTTTTGAGGAGTTCTCCTGGTACTTGACCATCAGCTCTACATCACCATATGTATTGTGACGAGTATAAAGTGTTTAACATTCGTACTCAAGTAATCGAATCGCAATCCACGAAATACTTATTATTGAGGAATTTCAGTGGCCATCTGCTTGTGCATGTTTTATTTAATTTATAATTTTCTACTATCATATATCCGAACGTATCTTACATATTAGAATACAGATTTTTCTTGACCGCAGTTTTTTGAGCCAATCATATCACATCCCTCCTATCTATCCCACAAACCAGAGAAGAGACGTTCGCCGCATGCGCCACTGATTGGCGCATTCAACGCCCGCCAATCACCGTACAGATGGTGTGATTCGGAAGGGTATAATTACCTCCGCCATGTTGTGTCTACTAGTCTTCAACAAAAACCCGCCGTGAAGCTACCACGCGAAGACAAGTCCCCGCGCCGCGCTGAGATAACTAAATACCGCTAATATATCTATAAATCTAAAACTATCAACTATCCGTGTGGGCCACACAAGTGTGACGAAAATAAAGACCAAGGTGAAAGTGTTAGGCAACTAAGAAGGAGAGATTCATCACGCGTGCAGCATCTTCTAAAGCTGTCCATACAACCCACGCGCTTCGTCCAGAAGATGTCCAAGTAAGTCCTTTTTTCCTACCCCTGGTCGGCTCATTACTGTGTGGTCAATATTTCACTGCCAAAATTACACCCCGCTAAGGTCCTTCGAGAAGTTTCTAGTAACCCCCCGCTTCCGCACCATAACTTTGGTCCAAACGAGCCGGATTCAAAGAATCAGCGATCTTCTATACTTTTTATAAGTTTACCGCAACATAATTATAGGTCTCATACCTAGGATTTAGGTCAAAATACCTAAAATACAAAGTTCGTAAGAACGCCATATTGGACGCGTACATACCGTTCGGTGATTCGTACTTACTTTCCCGCTAATTATATAATTCATTGAGAATTACTGTATCAACTTAATATTTCTCCTATTGCATTGAAATAGCATAGGTAAATATTCTAAGGGTAGGTTCTCTAGGTAAATATTGGTTATACCCGCTTAAAATAATATTATTGTAATCTACCCGCTATACTTAATATTAATCTCCAATATTTTCTGTTAATATTCTAACATGGAAGATCTTAAAATAAAAGTCAAATTACTTCAAGCTAAAAATTAAGCAATCTTGGAACGTTTATCGTCATTATATGAAACTTCTAAGAAAGTAAATACGTCTAATATTGAGCTTCGTTCTGCGGAATCATTCATGGCAGACACAGAGATTCTCTCAGTAAGTCGTCAAGAATTTAGTTCCAATTTAGATAAAATAAATACCTATTCCTTACAATTAAATCCTGATCATAAAATTGATTATAACAGTCTTACATCTTTCGACGGTGTTTACACGCGCGTAGAACGAGTGCGTTCTCTCATTACCACTTAATATTCAAGGTCATCGACCGAGTCAGCGTCGCATGATAACGTAAAATAATATACAGGTGTGGTCAAACTCCCACCGATTCAGATTCCGTCCTTTGATGGAAAGATTGATAAGTGGCCTATTTTCTATGAATCATTTAAATCAAATATCCATAGTAATTTATTTATTTATTTATAAGGCACACCAACAACTTATTTACAAATATAATAATATTAATTGTGACATTAAGGGTCCTGTGTAAATAAGTCACTTACAGGCATGCACATCTTACACAAAACGAGTTTTACAATATAATTGTGAATATTAATTAAAAGTATTATAAAATAAATGTAAAGAAAAAATGACATTAACAAATTAAGAATTATTATAGACAGAATTATAATGACATAAATATAAATTGATTGGGTTTAATTTTATGAATTAAAATTATAAGATTAATATTGAATTAAATTAACAGAATTTGAATTGTAAAATGAATGTCAAATTAATGTAAAATTAAAAATTAGTACAGATTTACAAAATACTTAACTTAAAATTAAATAATAACTAAAACATTTAAATTAAAATAATTTAACTAAACTTGTAAAGAAAAAAAAAATAATAAAAGGGACTACGGATCATCTATTGATTTCATAATTTTCGACTTAAGTTGGGCTAGTGAGTCTGAGAAGATGTTGATGTTGACTTGGCTGTTAGAGCAGATCCTGTTGTACGTGCTCATCATTCTACTCAGCGGAGCGGAACGACCAAGGTTAGTGCGACAACTTCTGCTAGCAAATGTTCTAACTATTCTCACCGATCTGACCATGCCCCGGCGGGGTACCTCTAAGTACATTTGTTCAAGCAGATCGGGAGTAGATGTTAAGCTGTTAGCAATTTTGTATAGTAGAACCATGTCAGCTAAAGTTCTACGTTCTTGTAGAGAATGCAGTTTGAAGTGTCGCATACGCTGCGTGTAGTCGGCTCTGTAAGGACAACTGTGGTCTTTAAATCTGAGGTACCTCGTGAAATTACGTTGGACTCTTTCAATACGGTTTGTATGGACATTATAAATTGGGTTCCAGACCGGGGATGCATATTCCAACGTGCTACGGACCAGACAAGTGTACAGTGTTTTTAGGGCGATCGTGCTTTTAAATTCCCTACAGGTTCTTTTAATAAATCCCGTCGTTTTAGCCGCTATTGCGATAATTTTGTCGAAGTGGAGACTAAATGATGATGAGATTAGATGATGATGAATGATAGTAATTTAAACCTTATAGATTCTCAACGTGTGCAGTATCTGATCGGTAATCTAAAGGGAAATGCATTGCAAATTACCGCCGGAATTATTCCGTCAGGTGATAATTATACCGCTATCTCGGACAGTTTAGTTAAAAAGTATCAGGATAAACGAGCATTAGGCTCATATTACATGTCTAACATATTAAATATTAAACCCGAAATTAATAATTCCGCATCTTTAAATAGTTTCATTGAAAGTTTTCACGCGTCTGTTTCTGCTTTAGAACAATTACAAATTAACGATTTGAAGGATTTCATTTTGTTAAATTTAGCTTTGAGAAAGTTGGACCCCGCTACCGTACATTTATTCGAAATGCATAAAAGAGACGAGGAAATTCCTACTTATACGGATTTCGTGGAATTTATAAAATCGCAAGTTAAGATATTAGATCGAACTGTATCATCTCGCACCTCGTTAGTGAGTAACAACCCTAATAAAAATAATAACTCTTCTCGCAATCAGTCACGTAATAGTACAGTACATACTTTTGTTGCTTGTGATAATAACCAAACTTGTTTGTATTGCAATAAAGGTGATCATTGTAAACTTTACACTTGTCCAACCTTTCAATCACTCTCAGCAAATTCGCGTTTGGACTTTATTAAAAACAAACGTGGATGTGTGCTGCCTTAGTTTAACGCACACTGCTTCACAGTGTAAATCTATTCATAATTGTAGAACATGTAACAAGCGACATCATTCTCTGTTACATCTCGAGAACAGCTGACAGCCACCTCAGACGGTCAAAAATGACGCTGTCAGTAGCTCCGCGAACTCGCAACAGGTGGCGCTGTGTGCGTGCTCTCGCATAGGTACAAACACGCAATGTACTACAGTACTCCTATCAACGGCGAGAGTCTACGTTGATAACAAATATTGTAAACATGTTTCTGTGAGATGTTTAATAGATAACGCTTCACAAAATAATATAATTACTTCCGCCTGTTGTAAAAAACTACAATTAAACATTATACCACTTTCTAACTCATTTATAAAGGGTGTCGGAACTTCCTCGCGACCTATCATAGGTTACGTTGAGATTACAGTTACTGCTAACAATAAAATTAATTCTTTTAAAATTACCGCTCTTGTTGTCGATTGTATCACGGACAACTTGCCATCTCACCTTGTTGACACGTCTGCAGTGCAACATTTGTTTGATTTACCGCTCGCAGACCCACTATGGTATATACCTGGGGAGGTCGAATTGCTTCTAGGGGCAAAACTGTTCCCGTATTTATTACTTCACAATAAAATTATCTCATCTACCGCTCCGTCCGCTATTGAAACCGTGTTTGGTTACATTCTTATGGGTGAGGTACCCGCTAGTTTGTCTAATAATAATTATAGTCCCGCTGAATTAAACACCGCTTCATATTTTTCTACCGCGCTAAATATAGATAATTCTCATTGTTTTCTGTCTTTAGACGAATCTTTACACAAATTTTGGAATGTCGAATACCTTCAAAATCTTTTATGAGCCCGCCAGAACTGGAGTGTGAACAGCTGTACGCTTCTACTGTGTCACGTGACTCCAGTGGTAGGTATTGTACCGCGTTACCATTCTGTAAAAATCCAGATTCAATTGGAAATTCTTATGCTGTCGCTTATCGACGTCTAATCAGTTTGGAAAAAACTAAGCTTCGCGACTCTGCTTTGCGCGCTAGTTATAATGAAATAATCCAAGAGTATATCGATAAAAATGATTTAACTGAAATTACGCTTAGTTCTGTTGATCAGACTGTAGGTTATTACATACCGCATCACTCTGTTATTAGGAACGATAAACAAACCACTAAAGTTCGCATCGTTCTTGACGCGAGCGCTAAGTCTCATACTGGCGTGTCATTGAATGACTTGTTACACATAGGGCCGAATTTACAGGCCGACATACACACATCAAAAGTGTCTAGGGATCAAGCATTTTTATGCGAATTTCTTGAGATTGAGATGTGGCTTTGTAATAAATTTATGATTTTATAAATTTATATGGATCCTTTTTGGTGCATTTCATAATTTGAAACAGGAACTGTTAATCAAATTCGAGTAAAAGATGAAAATCAGCTGTCAATATTTTCCCTATAAAAACATACAACGCATTGAAGACATTATTAGTGCTACTGTTTCCCTACTACTGATTAAAACCAACGTTATTATGGAGCGGCGACGTCTTTTAAGCAGGGAAGAAATGCTCAGAGCCGTGGGAATGATAGAAGTTGGTTCCCGGCAACGTACTGTGGCTTTAGCTCTGAATACAAGTCAGAGTGTTATCAGTCGACTTTGGACACGTTACCGAAGCACTGGTACCGTGGCTGAGCGCCATGGAGGACGGTATCGCTGCACCACACGGAGACAAGACCGATACATTCAAATCTTAACTCGAAGAGCTCCAACAATAACCGCCATGATGTTAGCCGTGAGGCTTCATCACTCTTCAGGGAACTTAATTAGCGACCAAACAGTCAGAAACCGCTTGCATGAAGTGAACCTTCATTCCCGAAGACCGCTACGGGTACCACCTATAGCAATGCACAATCGTAGGATTCGATATCAATGGGCTCTTGAACACAGAAATTGGGCAGAAGAACAATGGCGTTTCGTGAGCTTTTCTGATGAGTCTCGTTTTGGTATGAGACCGGATACAAGACGTATACGACACTGGAGAACCCCTGGACGCCAACAGCGATTAAAATCCTGCCAGGAAGTCCATCCTTATAGTGGTGGAACCATCATGGTATGGGCGGGTATTTGGATCGGCGGAAGAACTGAGTTGATTTGGATCAGAGGCAACCTCAACGCTCAAATTTATGCTGAGACGATTGTATCTGACGTCATCGTTCCTCTACAAGTGCAAATCGGTCCCTTATTTCAGTTAATGCATGATAATGCACGACCGCATACCGCAAGAGTTGTAAGACAGACTCTCGCCGCAGCTAACACCAATGTCCTGCTCTGGCCTGCTCAGTCGCCAGACTTGAACCCGATTGAGCATGCATGGGATATGCTACAGAGAAGAGCTCTGCCGAATATGGAGGGTATCCAGTCGCAAGAAGACCTTTTTTTGTTGTTGCAACGAACATGGGCGGCCATTCCACAGCGTGATTTGGATGAACTCATTTTGAGTATGCCAAACCGATGTTCTTGTGTTGTTAGTGTTCGCGGTAGAAACACGGATTATTAATTGTTTAAGTTACCCAATAAAATTTTAAAGAAAACTGTTATTTCAGTCTTTTTTTCGAACTTTAATGTTAGTGGTTCAAATGTCAAAAATCCCTTTATTAGGAAAATGGCAAATTTCTTTATTAATGCAAAGGTGACTTGGTTTATCGTTACTGTGACAAACGAAAATACTTTATTTGATGAATCCTTAAAGAAAATTTTAATTAATATCAATCAGGAGAAAAGTTATTGCAAAAATATATGTTGATCCCTAGACACTTTTGATGTGTGTATTTTTATTACTTTTGAAATTCCGTTTGTTCCCTATTGCAGTTACAGCTGACATAAAACAGATGTATCTTCGAATTGCTGTTATTGATGAGCATCGAAAATACCAAAAAATACTGTTTCGATTTAATACCACTGAACCTATTCGCGAATTTCAATTTAACCGAGTTGCATTTGGTTTCAAGTCCAGTCCCTTTCTAGCCATGCGTACTGTGCGCCAGCTATCAGAAGAGGAAAAACATCGCTTCCCACAACCATCCATTGTTGCTTCTCAGGAGCTATACCTGGACGACTTGGCTACTTCGATCCCTTCTCTGGAAGAAGCCAAGGTTCTTTCCGCTGAACTTATCGCCTTATTTAAGGCTGGGGGCTTTGACCTTACTAAATGGGCAAGTAATTCCTCGGAACTACTAGAAGCCATTCCACATTCCAATCGCTCTTCTATTAATTTCTCTGATGGGGATAATTTAAAGATTCTTGGACTTAAATGGATTCCTTCTGAAGACTGTTTCACCTTTACCACTTCTAATTTGTATAAAAGTTGTACTAAACGCTCCATACTTTCTACTATTGCTCGTCTGTGGGATGTTCTCGGTCTTGTGGCTCTTGTAGTTTTATTCGCGAAATTACTCATAAAGGAATTATGGAAATTAAATACAGATTGGGATGAAACTCCACCCGATTCGATTGTACTTCTCTTTCAAAAATTTAAAGAGCAACTACCTTTACTTTCTTCTCTAAAATTACCTCGTCATGTAGCCGTTTCTATGGGTTGCGTGACAAATATAGTAGGTTTCGCTGATGCCAGCTTGAATGCATATGGCTGCGTCATATACTTACATGTCACTGATACAGATGGTAACACACATGTAAATTTGGTGTGTCCTAAATCCAAAGTTGCACCTGTTAAGGTCATATCTCTAGCTCGTCTAGAGCTCTGTGCCGCTGTACTTTTGTCTAAATTAATTAAACTAGTTTATGACACTCACCGCTCTCGTACCGCTATTAATAATGTATGTGCCTTTTCCGATTCTACAATTATGCTTTCATGGGTTCATTCCTCCCCACACAAATGGAACATTTTTGTTAGTAACCGCGTCGCTAAATGTCAAGAAAATCTTGATCCTAAGCATTTTTATCATATTAACGGAAAGGAAAATTCTAGTGATTGTCTGTCTCGAGGTCTCCTACCCGAACAGTTACTAAACTACGATTTATGGTGGCATGGCCCTGAGTGGCTTTTGCGCCCAACTGCTGAGTGGCCTATCACTCCTTTTGTTTCTTCATGCAACGAACAATTGCCTGAATTTAATAATAAATCTCTAACATTGGTATCTACCGCATTAGAACTTAATTTAATATTGTGGGGTACTTTGGTAAATATACTAAAATGTGGGTGACCGAATAAAATCAGTTGTCACTTGGAATCGTAGTTTCATTAGTCGCTTCCCGCTACATTATTTAATAAATACAACTGGCGACGAGGATAAAGTCTTAATTCGTGTGGTTTTATGTGCATTACTGTGGACTTGAAAATGCCTATCGGAAAAATTGAAGAATTTGACCTATCAAGCAAAAAGTGGCAGGCGTATATCAGACGCGTGGAACAATTCATAACCTTAAATGAAATCAAACCCGAGCTACAAGTAGCAACGTTGGTGACGTTAGTGGGATCAGCAACGTATGATTTAATGTGTGATTTATGTGCACCTCATCATCCCGAAAACAAAACGTTCCGAGAATTGGTTAAAATTGTGGGTGAGCATCTTGAACCAAAACGTTCCGAGATTGCTGAACGCCATGTTTTTAGACAAAAACGTCAGAACATGGGTGAATCTTTGAGTGAATATCTGCAAAAATTGAAGCATCTGGCCAGTACGTGTAATTTCAATACCACCCTGGAGGAAAACCTACGTGATCAGCTTGTATCAGGGTTGGCAAGTGATGAAATGAGATCACGAATTTTTGCGGAACCATCGATCACATATAAAAAAGCCGTAGAATTAGCGTTGGCATTAGAAGCGGCCGAGCGACATTCGCAGACCAGCGGTGCAAACGCCGTGGGCGCAACAAACGCGTCAGCGGTTGGAACGCGGACATTTGAGGCGGTGCATCAAGTAGCGACGACGAAGCGGGCGGGCCGACCGCCCGACCGCGGAACTGCGAGTAGCGGCAACTCGTCTACCGAGGTTAGCGCGGCATCACCACGCTCATCGCGCGATTGTTGGAGTTGTGGCAGAAATCATCGTCCAGAATTGTGTCGTTTTCAAAATTATTCGTGCGATATCTGTGGGCAGAAGGGTCACATAAAAGTTATGTGTAAATCGAACAAACCGCGGCGTGGTAATAATTATCTCGGTAATAGTGACAGTGAGTCCGACTGTGATTTATTCAATTTAAGTGTATGCGGTGTCAACGATAAATTGTACATGGTTATGGCGCAAGTGAACGGCAGAAAGATAAGTTTTGAACTGGACACTGGCAGTAAGTTATCAGTTATCAGCTTAGATTTTTATAAAAACAACCTTTGTGACTCACCCATAATTAGCAATGACATTTCTTTGTATTCTTATATCGGGTCACTAATTGAACCGGTAGGTTTTGTGTATGTTAATGTTGTTATTGGGGATCATTCAGTCGGAAACCTCATGTTGTACATTGTTAAAAATGGTGGACCGCCACTTTTAGGTCGGTCGTGGCTTAGAAAATTAAAAATAAATAAGATTAACGTTAATGAATTTTTGTTAAAGTTAAATGAAAATAATTTAGTTAAACTGTTACAACGTGAATTTCCGACTGTATTTGCATCCGGACTAGGAACGTGTACAAAAAAAAAATGCTTTAAAATTGGTGGATAAAAATCCAGTATTTATCAAAGCTAGGCCGTTACCGCTGGCGTTACGTAAACCCGTCGAGCGGGAGTTAGAACGACTCGAGGCTGAGGGTACAATTCGAAGAGTTGAGTATTCTGATTATGGCACGCCGATCGTGCCAGTAATTAAAAAGAACGGAGAAATAAGAATTTGTGGTGACTACAAGATCACAGTGAATCCTAAACTTATGCGCGAACCATACCCTCTGCCGCGAATCGAGGAGCTGTTTGCGGCACTGAGTGGGGGTGAACAGTTTTCTAAAATTGACCTCACGCATGCTTACCAACAATTGTTTTTAGAGGAGGAATCTCAGGCATGTACCGCCATAACGACACATATAGGAACATTTGTGTATAATCGCACACCATTTGGGCTTACATGTATTCCAGAAAAATTCCAAAAATTCATGGAACAAACGGTTAAAGGACTCAAAGGAGTCGCGGTATTTATCGATGATATAGCTTGTACGGGGTCAACACGTCGTGAACATATTGATGATTTAAAAGCATTATTGAGCCGCTTGCGTGAGGTTGGTTTGAGAATCAAATTAGATAAGTGCGTATTTATGCAAGATAGTATAACATATGTCGGGTTTGTTATTGATAAACACGGCTTGCATCCCGATGAGAAAAAAAATTAAGGCAATCGTTGATGCGCCAAAGCCAAAAGATGTGACACAGCTAAAATCTTTTCTAGGTATGATCAACTATTATGCAAAGTTTATTTCAAACTTGAGTTCAATATTATATCCCTTACATAAGTTGTTGCGAAAAGACGCAGATTGGATTTGGTCGTATGAGTGTGACGACAGTTTTACAAAAGTTAAAAACGCTATTTCAGGTAACAAAATATTAGTGCATTATAACCCGGATCTTCCGTTAGTTTTAGCTGTAGATAGCAGTTCTTATGGCATTGGTAGTGTGTTATCGCATAGATATCCCAACGGCGAGGAACACCCTATATGTTTTGCATCGCGAACATTAAACTCGGCAGAGCGCGCGTATAGCCAATTAGATAAAGAGGCGCTGGCGATAGTTAGTGGAGTCGTGAAACACCATCAATATCTTAATGGTCGAGCTTTTATAATTAAAACCGACCATAAATCATTGACATTTATTTTTGGTCCCAAATTCGGTTTACCGCAGACTGCTGCAAGCAGATTGCAAAGGTATGCTACAAAGTTAGCAGCCTATGACTTTACTATCGAATTCGTAAAATCTAAAGATAATTATAACGTGGACGCATTATCACGCTTGCCACTGCAGTATGAACGTAGAGTAGAAACGGGGCTGGATACGGTATCGTATATTAATTATGTGGAAGAATCGATTCCAATCAGAGCAAAGGATGTTTCTCACAAAACACAGGATGATGAAATTCTCAAACAGATTTATGATTATATTATTAATGGTTGGCCATCAGTAGTCTCACGAAGTGAAACGAAGCCTTATTTTTATCGAAAGGACAGTCTGACTATTGACAGAGGGTGTATATTATACAATCATAGGGTGGTCATTCCAAAGGCACTTAGACAACAAGTCCTGCATGAATTGCACGAAGGACATCTAGGGATTGTTAAAATGAAAAATATATCTAGAAGCTATGTTTACTGGCCACAATTGGATAATGATATTGAAATGTTGTGTCGGGCATGCAGTGCATGCTTACAACAGCGGGATGCGCCGGCGCGTGCGCAGTTGCATCCGTGGGCTTTTCCTACTCGACCTTGGCAACGTTTAAATATTGATTTTGCCATATTTCAGGGTAAATATTATTTGGTAACGGTAGATGCATATAGTAATAGGATAGAAGTTCAAAAAATGTCAGGAGCCAATGCGAACTCCACGATAAATAAGTTAAGGGAACTATTTGCGCGGTTTGGCATTCCTTCACACATAATTAGTGATGGTGGACCTCCATTTAACTCGTTAGATTTTACTAATTACTTAACTAAAAACTTAATTAATCACACAATTACCAGCCCATATCGATCAGCCGGCAACGGAGCGGCTGAAAATGCTGTAAAATTAGCCAAACGAGCAATGAAGAAGGCAATACATGAAGGCAAAGATGTAGAAACTGCCATCTCGAAATTTTTATTTCAGTATCGCAATTGTGAGCACGCCACTACCGGAGTGGTACCAGCGGTAGCGATGTTCGGTAGGAGATTGCGAGGTCGGTTAGACAATATTAAACCGTCCACTGAGCGTGCAGTCGAATCGTCTGCAGAGAGAGCAGGGCGCGCGCGACCCGGCGCGGCGCCGAGCGGCACGTGGAGCCTGGCGACCCGGTGCTGGCGCGGGACTACCGTGCTGTCGCGAGCTGATCCACTCACTTACAAAGTACGCATTGCCGATGGGCACGAGTGGAAGCGTCACATCGATCAGTTAGTGCCTCTAAAGAAGCGTTATTCTAGACATTCTATAACTAGTACCCCTGATGAGCCTGTAAATGAGATTGATACTTCTGATTCCAGTCGTCATAATCAATGTGAGAACACGTCATCATCATGTGTTGCCGAAATAGAACAGGTTCAAAAAGAACGTGACGTTGATACGATTGTCAGTTCCAAAAATATGACAGCAGAACCACCCCCGAGTTCTAATGAACAAAATGTTAGACTGAGGCGTCAATGCCTATTCCAAGGCAAATACGCAAAATGAATGTTATTTTTGTGTTAAAATTAAGTTCATTGTTACAATAGTTATATAAATACCTACGTCTTTGTAAAGAAAAGAGATTAATTAAGTAACCATAATGTAATTAGCTCGAATTTAATTTACTGTTTATCACAACACCTAAAACGTGTTGAGTGACTAATTACAAAGTACGAAACTAAGATTACTTAAAATAAGATTGTATAAGTTAAGTTACTTTTAGCCTACTGTATCCAGGGTTGGGCAGTATTTGAATTACTTGTAATTAAAATACGTAATTGAAATACAAATACGTATTTGGTATTTGTATTTCAATTACTTCTTTGAAATGTAATTTGTAATTCGTATTTCAAATACCTGACGCCGAGGTATTTTGTAATTTGTATTTCAAATACTTGAGACTTCAAAATACATTTTAACATTAAAATACATTTAACCTTCATTCATTTAGCGATCGTGAGCGTGAGTGCGAGGCGAGACCTCGATGGTAAAGCAGCAACAAAACGCAAAAAAATCATTTTCAGATTAATGCAACTTTGCTGGAATGTGTAAATTGTCTATTATCTTTCAACCGCTTTAATGGGTCACATACTTATGATAAGATTGCTGAAATGTTTTTTGTCTTCTTTCAAATTAGTATCAACTACTACAGATAATGGGTCAAATTTTGTGAAGGCTTTCCGAGAATTTGGTTTTACTAATTATGTGCCTGCTTTTTCTGACGATGATGTTGAAGGTAATAAAATATTATTTTGATCATACCATTTATACCTAAATTCTATATTACATATAATATTATACAGAAAGTTTATCAATATCATAGTTTCATATTGTTACGAGCTGGGGTTCGGGATAAAAATAATTAAAGCCAATTAAACCAAGATTAACACTTTAATTAATTAAACACAAAATAAAAATTTAACACAAATATTTGCACCACAACACTTGTCACTTAATACTTAAATCGCACTGAAATTCACTAGTAAAGCTTCGATTATATCGCGTATTCGCCTCGTAATAAGACTGACTGTCCGCGTTCCTTTGCGATCTATTTATACCCCGGTCTATGAAGTCTAGAACATTCTTATAAAATCGACTCACTGTTTATATTACCCAGAATATTCCAGGAAGTTACTCGAGATACATAGTACCGCTATTCGCCGCTAGATAGCGTTAGTGTCTCGACTAGATATACACAGTACCGCTATTCGCCAATAGATGGCGTTAGTGTCTCGAACATTCTAGATTTCCGTCGAAGTTTCTCGACGTACTTTGCTAAGTGACTGGCGTAACACTGCCCCCTCCTAAGACATGCTCGACCCGAGCATCGTTAGACCCGTAGTAACGCGCCAGTTGATCAACATGAACAATCTTTGGCGCAGCTCGTGGACCTTTCTGGATCCGATAACTGACGTCGTTAATCTTAGTCACAACGCGGTATGGTCCATCCCATTTTGCCTGTAACTTCGGCAACTTTCCTTTGCTGCGCACTGGATTATGTAACCAGACGAAAGAGCCTTCATCAAATCTTTCGGTCGTAACGAGTCTTTACCTTCTGAGACATTTGTTGACCGGATTGTCTGACATGCTCGTATATGTCGTTCATTCTGTTTCGCAATTCACTCGCGTAGTCTGTTACACTACAAGGTGCATCCGGCGGTATACAAGTGATTAGGTCTGCAGGCAACCTAAGCTCTCATCCGAAGTTCACGAAAGCAGGTGTAACAGCTGTACTCTCATGAACTGCACTTCGGTATGACAGAAAGAACGGCTGAATGTGTTTGTCCCAATCCTTTTGCCTGCTTTCCACAACTTTAGCCAGATTCTATCCAATGTCTTGTTGAAACGTTCCACCATTCCATCAGATTGTGGGTGATAAGAGGTGGTCCTGGTTTTATGAGTACCCATTCCTCGACATGTCTCCTGAAATACCTGAGACTCAAAATTCCTTCCTTGATCGCTGTGAATTTCCAAGGGTACTCCGTAGCGACAAAATATTTGGTTTACCAATTTATCTGCCATTGTGGTAGCTTCTTGGATAGGAATGGCAAAAACTTCTGGCCACTTTGTGAAATAATCCATTACGACCATAAAGTACCTGTTCCCACTCTCGCTCTCAGGAAATGGTCCCGCAACATCCAGCGCTATCCGTTCCCATGGGGCTCCCACATTATAGATCTTTAAAGCCCCTCTACTGCGTGTTTGAGGTCCCTTAACTGCTGCACAACTAGTGCATTTGCGGCACCAGTCTTCTACGTCGTCTCGGCAGTGGTTCCAGTAAAACCTCTCTCGTATCTTCAGAGTCCGTTTTACTCCCATATGACCTCCTGAACATCTATCGTGGTAAAGCCGTAGAACTTCAGGTACCTTCGCTTTTGGTACGACCATTTGTAGGTGACAATGGTCTCCTCGAGCATTGTCCCATTTGCGGCACAATACTCCATCGTGGATCATCAAGCTGTCCCATTGAATAACTTTTTGTTGTAGTGCTCATTCCAGCAACTTCACTCCATTTAGGCTTTGTAGCAACGGCCTTCTTCCATTCCAGAATGGGTTTGACGTCTGAATCATCCTGCTGAGCACGCTGTAGCACTTCTTTCGACTCATCGCTAAGGTCTGTTCTCAGCATCTTGACGGGTACTATTACTTTTTCCTCTTGTATGATACAGTGCTTACCTTCTTCTAGGTCAGATTTTCTTGAAAGTGCGTTCACGTTATCGTGACATCTTCCAATATATCGCTTCGGGCAACTGGATCTCACATGGCCCTTCTCTCCACACTCGTAGCATCTGGGGCTAAACTTTGGTCGACTACTACAGGTGTATGATGACACCACTTTCCGGGTGCGGTGTGCTCGATGGTCCTGTCATACGGCTTCCACTTCCAGAGCATGGGCCAAGGCGTCCTTCAGAGACTCATGGTGCCCGAGCCTCACAGCAGCCCTCACTTCCAAGTCACGAATAGTCTTGTGTAGTACGTGAACGATGAACGAATAGGAGCCGAATCTTTGCACTGTACTAAAAGAACCGTTTCCGAACGCTGGCTTGTAATCGTTCTAACAGCTCTAACAGCTCTTTTCGTACTCGTACATTCTAAACCGTGCGATCGTAATGTGCGAACGAGAAATGAAATACAGTCTGATACAGTCACTGATTGGTTGACAGAAACGTCATACGAATTCATTCTGTGTCTGTATGAATGAGAACCATAGATAATAAGAAAAATATGAGAACCGTTTCAGATTCATATTTCAATGGTAATAAATATCTCTGTTTAAATTACACATAATCCTAATATTATGTCAGCTGTTTACGCTGTGGTAATACAGAGATAAATAAATACGGTGTCTTTGATAGTACCTACATTTGCTATGTGGTCTGCGCTATGCTCTGAGACTCAGAGCACAGATACTAGTTACTATACTCTTTGGGGCACAGCGCGGACCACAGTTCACTCTATTAGTTCTAACAGCTCTATTCGTTCTTCGCTCTCGGCGATCCTTAACTCAGACTCGGACCGCCGAGAGCGAAGAACGAATAGAGCTGTTAGAACGAATAGAGTGAACTAGTTCACTGTCCGAAATGAACTAGTACGGAGCGATCTCCAAAGTGACCGAGTAGGCACAAGACTAGTCACGAATCCCATCGACAAACGCCTGGACCAAATTACCGTCGATGAGTGCAGGCGTTGATTGGTAAGCTTTTCGGACCAGCTTTTCTATTTCGAGGGCCCACTGCTGTAGATTTTCAGTACTACGTTGTACCCGGTCTTTTAACTGAGCACGGAATACGTGTTCCAGATGTGCGTCACCATAGCGAGATTCTAACGCCTCTAGCAACTGTTCGTAGGTGACCTTCCCGAGGGCCTCTAGAATGGTTAGGGCCTGGTCACGAAGGCCAAGTATAAGTGCCGTCGTAGCCTGCGCTTTGCTGCATCCATTGGCCTTGACGACGGCCTTGAACTGGATCTTGTAGGCGGACCATGAAGAGCTATCATCAAACGGAGGTACCTTTAAGCCTCGCACTGATGGAGCAGCAACTACAGGAGCTGCAGTTTAATCTCCAGACTTCAGAACACCCAGAGCTTTTTTTACAACAGCGATCTCCATTTCAGCTCCGGAGATACGATTCTCAGCTCCGGAGATACGATTCTCAGCTCCGGAGATACGGTCCTCAGCTCCGGAGATACGATTCTCAGCTTCAGTAATCCTTTCCTCTTGCTGGTGCACTCGTTCCTTTACAGCACTAAGGTCCTTGCAAAGATTTGCATTCATTTCCTTAGTGAGTAGCATCAGCTCTTCCTGGTGGCGGGCTTGTTCTTCCTGGTGGCGGGATTGCTCTTCCTGGCGGCGGGCCTGTTCTTGCCGGTGGCGGGCTTCCTCTTCATGACGGCGGGCTAGCTCTTCCTGGAGGCGAGCAGCCTGCTCTTCCTGCCCTTGGGCTAGCTCTTCCTGGAGAAGAGCAGCCTGCTCTTCCTGGCGGCGGGCTAGCTCTTCCTGGAGACGAGCAGCCTGCTCTTCCTGGCGGCTGGCCTGTTCCTGCAGCATAGCCATCAATGCAGCCGGGGCTACACTCACTGGAGCAACTCCGGAAATACTCGCAGACGCCTCCATCGTCTGCTGATTTCCACCCGGTGCTGGCGATGGTGAGCCTTCAAACCGTCTCTGGTCGATCTCCTGCTGGCGTTGATTTCTAGTCCTTACACCTTCCATATCGTCTTTCGGTAAAACCGGCATTTTTCTATCCCACTTCTGACACCAAATTGTTACGAGCTGGGGTTCGGGATAGAAATAATTAACGCCAATTAAACCAAAATTAACACTTTAATTAATTAAACACAAAATAAAATTAATAAAAATAAAAATTTAACACAAATATTTGCACCACAACACTTGTCACTTAATACTTAAATCGCACTGAAATTCACTAGTAAAGCTTCGATTATATCGCGTATTCGCCTCGTAATAAGACTGACTGTCCGCGTTCCTTTGCGACCTATTTATACCCCGGTCTATGAAGTCTAGAACATTCTTATAAAATCGACTCACTGTTTGTATTACCCAGAATATTCCAGGAAGCTACTCGAGATACATAGTACCGCTATTCGCCAATAGATGGCGTTAGTGTCTCGAACATTCTAGATTTCCGTCGAAGTTTCTCGACGTACTTCGCTAAGCGACTGGCGATGGCGTAACAATATTGTTTGATTGATCAAATTTTAACCAAATCACATTATTTGCTGTATAATGTATTCTAGCCCCGTGCTGTCTAGATTGCTTATTTTGTATTTTGTAATTTGTATTTCAATTAAAAATAGCTAAAATACTGTATTTTGTATTTTATATTTCAAATACCTCACTTAAAGATATTTTGTATTTCGTATTTTAATTACCTGCTATACAGTATTTTGTAATTTGTATTTCAATTAAAGCAAAGCATGTATTTTGCCCAGCCCTGACTGTATCTAATGTTTTAACGGGGGAGGTGTGGGGTACTTTGGTAAATATATACTAAAATGTGGGTGACCGAATAAAATCAGTTGTCACTTGGAATCGTAGTTTCATTAGTCGCTTCCCGCTACATTATTTTGTAGCGCGTATAGGGTGTTTAAGTAAAACTCCAGATGAATATAGAACTGTATCGAACGGTGTACTGAATAGCAGTGCTTTATTAAATAAATTAGGTTCGCTTTATAGCCTATAGCTTTGGCGCCAAATATTCCTAAAAAGCATCTAGCCAATAAGACTACAGGATTTCATTCTTCGGTTCCACATTCCGTCCGTAGGGGTCGCGTCGATCGCAGCGCCGCACGGTGGGCTGAAAAACGGCTTTCATAGACTTAGGCATTTTATTTTGCAAGTGCCAATTTTTGTGCCGGATATCACTTCTATTTGTTATAACAATATACAAAAATGACACCAGAATTGATTCTGCACAAAAACGAAGGAATTATAATTTTTTTACGAAAATTTTGTATGGAGCTAGTATGAAAAATCGAAATATCTCTGAAACGGCAGCGATAACCGTAATATCCTTATAGGAGGTTTTAGTACTAATTATTTATGATTTTTTGACATACGTTACATAATGGTTGTAGATGCCTATTTTTTTTTTAAATCGTCAAAATATTTTTATTTATTTTTACATATTAAACGTTCCTTTTAGTGTTTAAGTTGAAGAATTCAGAGCTTTAACAACTCTTAACATAAAATAGCATCACCCCTATAGACCTGAAGGACTAGACAGAGGTGTGTAGTATCTTGTTGATCTTGTAAGATTTCCAACAATACCAAATAGTTGAATATCAGTGTCAAAGTGCCCATGCTGTCGCTTCTTTTAGAAAGATAGGGGAATGAAATTGTTAATTGATCATACCCTAAAAGTATGATTACAACATAACCGGACACATAATAATATCGACACAAAAGGAATTTTAAAACCTTGCATACGTTCAAAATACAAAATAACATATTGTGTAGTCATCTAATGAGTCTGATGACAAGTAATTAAGTAATTAGAATGATGGTTGTAGTCTTCTGATTCTAATGAGCCTATTAAGTGATTAAATGATTTGAAATATCTCGCAACAATACCAACTAAGAACTGCATTCACCTTTTTATAATTAGTGAGCTAATGTGATTTGCTAATGTTGATTAGTTCTACTATGAGTTCTACGAAATGTTTTTGACGATTATAAATTTTTATTATCATATCTTTTATAACTTTAATGAGGGTAGTTAACTAATTATTGACTTTATACAATAAAAGGGCTATAATTTTGTTCCATAATTTAGATTGTTCACAACCGTGTAACTGCTAACACTAAAACTATTTGCTTTGCGACTACAAAATCTTAGAATGGAAAGTTTAATCACCAACTTAGATTTGTTTGTTCTTCTAAAAAGTGAGTGTCCTTCATTTAATCATGAAGTATTGTTTAGTGCAATTGTGTCCCGCATAGGCGATTGCCTTTCTGCCGAAGATCAAGTAACTCTCAAAGAATTTTGCCGGAGATTCACGCGAGCTGCTTTAAACAGGTGGCAGAAATCTAAACGATTCTTTGATAAGTTTAGAAATACGTACGGAGAGTGGTTGCAAGCAAATATTGATTGGCCGAGTTGCGTGCAAACTTTAATAAATCAAGAACCAACTGTTGATGAGATACCAAGAGCACGCTCAGTCTCTCCAGAACCTTCGACATCATCGACTGTTGGAACAATGACAAAAAGGTCCCGAAAACCATTCAAAGATCTGGGAAGCAAACAGAAAAAGAGAAGATGTAGTGAGCACATAGGCGAGGATTCCTGTGAATTGGCATATGCAGCTGCAGCACGTTTAAAAGAAGAAGGTTATGAAGATATCGCATCTGTAATCAATTATATGATCAAAAATCCAGAAGCTGCCGTTAAAATCAAGGAAAGCATTAAGAAAACAGTAATATTTACACCAGAGAAAGCACTTGGATTGCTTCTTTCACTTAAGCTTTCAAAGTGGCAATATATTACGTTGCGAGAGACTGCCATTCGGGAAGGTGCTAAGGATATTTACCCATCCTACTATAAACTGCAACAAACTAAGCTTGCATGCTACCCTCCTAATCAATCAGTATCAGTTACGGATTCATCAGCTAGAATTACACTTCAAGCTTTACTTGACATCACGGTGAAGCGGATTCTTCAAAGTCTTTCTGATAATGTGGAAAATAAGCAGTTAAAGCTGATATCGAAGTGGGGATTTGATGGTGCTTCCAATCAAAGCCGATACAAGCAGAAAATGGACGGCGAGCATGATGATTCAAGCATTTTCATGACCTCCTTGGTGCCACTGAAACTGACAGATGGAGATAATACTATATGGACAAACCCGAAACCATGCTCAACTTTTTATTGTCGTCCGGTTCAGTTCACTTTTGTAAAAGAAAGCCATGCAGTTGTCATTGATAACAAAAGAAAAATGGATGAGGAAATTGAGGCCCTTAACCCCACACAGTGCATTAATAGTAACAGGGTGACTCATAAACTAATGATGACAATGATCGACGCATAAGTCTGCACGTACCTTTCTGAAGCTAGATCAAATGCATCATGCTACCTGTGCTTAGCAAAACCAACAGAAATGAACCACTTAGATGCTGTAACATCAAAAACTGTGTGTTCTGACATATATGAATTTGGCCTATCATCCCTACATGCCCGTATAAATTGCATGGAATGTCTGTTACACATTGCGTACAGATTTGACTTCAAACAGCAGCAAGAAGTAATGAGCATAAAGATATGTTACAAAACAGAAAAAAAAACATTCAAAATAAATTTAAAGAGGAGCTCAATCTGTTAATTGATATAGTAAAACAAGGCTCGGGAACTACCAATGACGGGAATACCGCAAGGAAGTTTTTCGAGTTTCCCAATAAAACTGCAGCTATTACTGGGTTGGATCAAAACCTGATAAAAAGATTTGCTGTTATTTTGCAAGCAATAACATCTGGTGAGAAGATCGATGTCATCAAATTTAAAGATTTTGCTCGCAAAACAGCAGAAAAGTACGTGGAATTATACGACTGGTACTACATGTCATCAACCGTACATAAACTATTAATACACGGAGCTGACATAATCGAAAAAAATGATATTGTCCCGATTGGGACTCTCTCGGAAGAAGCCTCAGAGTCTCGAAACAAAGATTTTAGGAGGTTCCGGGAACATCATTCGCGGAAAAGAAGCAGGCAAGATTCTAATCAAGATATCCTAAATATGCTTGTTGTTTCTTCGGATCCTTTTCTAAGTGCACAAAGGCCGAAGTTAGATGCCAAAAGGAAGACAACCTTTTTTGCTGAAACTCTCGACCTAATACAGTTTCCGGAAACTGAGTTCGAGTTTGTAGGTATATCCGATCTGGATTCTGACTCGGAATTGGAGTCCGACAACGAAAGTTGTAAAGAAAATTTGTAAAATTTAATTATTTTTCTTTATGTTCTTTTGTTATTTATGTTAGTTTATTGTACCAATATGTTTAGTTAATAATTTCATAAATTATAGTTTAAATATGTATTTTGTATAATTGAATTTATTAGATATTATTTTTGTTACTTCTGTTTTATTTAAATTACCTATCAATAAAAAGTTTATATACAGTCTTTTTTTTTCACATATTCTTAATATTTGGGGAAAAAGCATGCTTCCTAACGATGTTCTTAACTTTGACACAGTTCATGGATCGTTTTGAACAGTTTCATATGTTAAAATAAATAATGTTAGTACTATAATCCCCTATAAGGATATTATTATTATTATGTGTCCGGTTATGTTGTAATCATACTTTTAGGGTATGATCAATTAACAATTTCATTCCCCTATCTTTCAAAAAGAAGCGACAGCATGGGCACTTTGACACTGATATTCAACTATTTGGTATTGTTGGAAATCTTACAAGATCAACAAGACACTACACACCTCTGTCTAGTCCTTCAGGTCTATAGGGGTGATGCTATTTTATGATAAGAGTTGTTAAAGCTCTGAATTCTTCAACTTAAACACTAAAAGGAACGTTTAAATATGTAAAAATAAATAAAAATATTTTGACGATTTTTAAAAAAAAAAAGGCATCTACAACCATTATGTAACGTATGTCAAAAAATCATAAATAATTAGTACTATAACCCCCTATAAGGATATTACGGTTATCGCTGCCGTTTTAGAGATATTTCGATTTTTCATACTAGCTCCATACAAAATTTTCGTAAAAAAATTATAATTCCTTCGTTTCTGTGCAGAATCAATTCTGGTGTCATTTTTGTATATTGTTATAACAAATAGAAGTGATATCCGGCACAAAAATTGGCACTTGCAAAATAAAATGCCTAAGTCTATGAAAGCCGTTTTTCAGCCCACCGTGCGCCGCGCCCCGCCTCGGGCTGATGGTGGCCGGCGAGCGGCGGCCGGCGGCGCTTAGTTTAGTATGCGCGCGCGCTCGCAGCGTGCGAATGTATGTGTTCCAGGTGCGGAAGCTACAGTACTCCCCCTCAAGAGAAGCGTACGTTTTTCTTAACCAGTCTTCCGCTTCTCGTAATATAGGGTTGATTTGCAGGTACAGTGGTAGTGGTTGAACCCTGGTGAGCTGCAGATGTATGGGAGTGTGCCGGCGACGCCTGGGTATTTTCATGGCTTGTCTCTGTTTCGCTCACAATGTAGGCAGGTTTAAGTCGATCCAGTGACACAACTGTAGTACGTAAAGGTAACTGGATTTTATAGTACTTTCCATTGCGCTTTAGTACTTCATAAGGACCATCGTACGGCGGTGTGAGGGGCGCTCTGGTGGTATCGTTTCGAACGAAAACATGTGTGCACGTTGATAAGTCCTTGTAAACAAATGGCTTGTCAGCTGATTGTGAGCGGTGCGGGGCCGGCGTGAGTGATGTCATCGTGCGAGTGAGACGGCGTACTAGCTCGGCGTCGTCGATTTTTGCATCTTGTGGTTCAAAGAAATCAGTTGGCACGCGAAGTGTGGTACCATACGTCATGTGAGCTGGGCTTAGGTTGTTGTCTTGTAGCAGGACAGTGCGTAAACCTAATAATATTGTGTTGTCGTTGTTGCCCCGCGAGCCATTAGCGCTGCCTTCATCGTTCTGTGCCATCGTTCAACTTGGCCGTTTGACTGTGGGTGGTACGCCGTAGTACGTATTCTGTTTATTCCCATCCTCTTCATGAGTGCGTTGAACAGTGTAGATTCGAACTGGCGTCCTTGATCTGTTGTAATGCGTAGCGGGCAGCCGAATCTCACTATCCACGTTTCATATAGCACCTGCGCGATGACGTCCGCTGTGATGTCACGAACCGGTATTGCTTCGGGCCATCTGGTACATCGGTCAATAATAGTGACGCAGTAGCGATATTCATTAGACAAACGCAGCGGGCCAACGATGTCCATGTGAATATGTTCGAAGCGTTGTGACGGCGGGAACTGTACTAACGGCGTGTTTACGTGTCGATGTACTTTCGCTCGCTGGCAACTTATGCATGCTCGTGTCCACTGTGCTACTTCCTTATTCATAGATGGCCAGAAGAATTTTCTTGACACCAGTTCTCTTGTACTGCGTACGCCTGGGTGACATAACTCATGTAGCGCTTTGAAAGCTGCGTAACGTTGTCTCACGGGTACATATGGTCGCAGTACCGAAGTTGAACACTCACACGTGATTGGCCGGTTAATTCCGGGTATAGTTATTTCTTTGAACATTAAGTTTTCTTGTTTTCTAAGTTTCTTGAGTTCTTGGTCTTGCTGTTGATCCATGCTTAGCTGATTATAATCGATAGTTGATGGACAAATAATCTCTTCGAGTCTTGATAAAGCGTCGGCGACTGTATTTTCTTCCCCTTTTATGTATTTTATGCTAGTACAAAACTGACTTATAAAATGCAGTTGTCTTTCGCGTCTCGGTGTGTCGGAGGTACTTGCGGTTCTTGTGAGGGCATAAGTAAGAGGTTTGTGGTCTGTATAGATGATGACGTCACAGCCCTCTATTAATCGGCGAAAGTGTTTAACAGCTGTATACATCGCTAATAGTTCGCGATCGTATACACTGTACCGGCGTTGTGTTTCACTCATAGCCTTCGAATAAAATGTTAGTGGTTTCCAAACATTGTCCACGTTTTGCTGAAGAACAGCACCAAGGCTGTGATCTGAAGCATCTGTCATGATGGCAAGGGTACTTCCTTGAACTGGATGTGTGAGTATGGTGGCCTCTGCGATGCTTTGGCGGCATTTCTCAAAGGCTTGCTCTGCGTCCGTTGTCCACTGGATAGGCGTGTTGTCGTTGCGTTTTTTATTATGTAGGTATTTGTTAAGTTCGCACTGGAGTTCTGCTTGTCGTGGGAGACAATCTCGGTAGAAGTTGATCATCCCCAGGAAACGTCGAAGTTAGAGAAGAGTTTCTGGTTTCGGGTAGGTAGATATAACTTTAACTCGTTCCACTGTTGGTTTTATACCCGTCGCCGATACTTCATAACCGAGAAAATCTATTGTTTCTTTACCAAACTCGCACTTTTCTATGTTTAGTGTCAGACCGTAGTTGTCTAACCGCTGTACAACTTGATGAAGAAGTTGTTTGTGTTTTGTTTCGTCTTCTTCACACAGGAGAATATCGTCGATAAAAGAGAAACAACCATCTATGCCTCTCAGCACTTCGTGCATGAATCTTTGAAATGTCTGACTTCCGTTTCTTAGACCAAAGGTCATGCAGTTGAATTCATACATTCCAAACGGTGTTGTGATCGCCGTTTTCTGCGCGTCGTCCTTTGCAATTGGAATCCAGTAGTACGCCATTTTTAAATCAAGTTTGGAGAATACTTTCTTGTTATGTAGTTGGTACGTGAAATCTTGAATGCGAGGTACGGGATAGCGGTCGGGTTGAGTGACCGCATTCAGACGTCTGTAGTCACCACACACGCGTAATCTACCGTCTTTTTTCTTCACAACATGTAGGGGGCTGGCCCATGGGCTTTTTGATGGTTTGCAGATTCCCATTTCTAACATGCGGTCAAACTCTTCTTTGGCTGCCTTGTACTTGTCCGGGGGCAGCGGGCGGGGGCGAGCGTAAAGTGGGGGGCCGGTCGTTTCAATGTGGTGGACAACGTCATGTTTCGGTGGCTCTTTCAACGACATTGGCCGTAGGACATTAAGATATTGCTTCAAAATATCGTAGTATCGTTGGTCGTTGCTTATAATGTGAACTGATTCTGTGTTCGTAGAAACTTCTAATGCGTCGATAGATAGTTCGGTCATCTTGTCAATTAACTTTTTCTTGTCCAGGTCTACCAGCAGTTTAAAGTGACGAAGAAAATCAGCTCCCAGTATGGAGGTTTTGACGTCTGCAACGATGAATGACCAAACAAAGTCTCTTCGTAATCCAAAGTTTAGTCTGATAGTTTTCTGGCCATAGGTCTTGATTGGCGTATTGTTCGCGGCGTATAAACTGTAGGCACTTGGAGTTTTGTTATTTCTATGATTGGCGGCCAATACGGAGATATCTGCGCCTGTGTCCACGAGGAAACGTTCGTGAGTGTTACGGTCGTGTACACAAAGGCGATTACTGGTGTGCGGGACACCGACGTCCGCCACGGTCGGTGTCGACTTTAGTTTTCCGACGGCTTGTTTCTTCTACAGCAGGGCGATTCACAGCGCTTCGCTTTGTCTCCGAAGCGGTAGTGGTAGCGGCATTCCCAGTTGGGGTCTCCCGGTTTCAGTGCCGATCCACGATGCGTTGACTGCGAGCGTGAACGGGAACGAGCCCGAGGATTGTACGTGCGGCGACGGTGTCTGTGGAATGGCTGACCTCGACGTAGCTCGGTGATCTCTAGAGTGAGTTTCTCCACTTGCTTCGCCAGCGTTTCTAGCTGTGCCATGGATTCCGTAGACGACGTGGATGATGCTGGTACTGTGACTGCGGCAACGCTGGGACTCTCTGTGTACTCCACCGTCTTATCTGCCATCGCAGCCAAGGTGTCTAACGACGATTCCTTGTTGACTGACAGAACGACTCGAACTTGTGTGGGTAGGTGATTTAACCATTCTATTTTTAGACCCTCTTCGGTAATCATACCGCTCGCGAGTTCTCGCATCTTCCTTAGCAGCTGGGAAGGCTTTTGATCTCCCAACTCTAGTCCGCTGATAAGCTTCTGGAAATTCTTGACGTCTGATTTATCGTAGGCTTCGAGTAGGCGTTGTTTCACTTTTTCATATTTTCCAGTTGCGGGTGGATTGTAAAGAATATCGGTCAAGTGTTGTAAGTCGACCGTTTGCAATTGTTGCAGAAGATACCGGAACTTCTGGTCATCTGAAGTCTTCAATGGGTCAATCACAGCTTCAAATTGGATGAACCAGGCACGGGGTATTTCTCTCCAAAAAGGTAAAAGCCTCGACTGCATGGACACTGCGCTCACGTCGTAATTCATCTCGGCCTGGATTCTTGGCTGTTGTTCTTCAGACATGGTCACTTGCTCCACACAATAAGATCTCCTTACTAGTGTTCCGTTTTTTAAAACACGGGGTCACCAATGTAGCGCGTATAGGGTGTTTAAGTAAAACTCCAGATGAATATAGAACTGTATCGAACGGTGTACTGAATAGCAGTGCTTTATTAAATAAATTAGGTTCGCTTTATAGCCTATAGCTTTGGCGCCAAATATTCCTAAAAAGCATCTAGCCAATAAGACTACAGGATTTCATTCTTCGGTTCCACATTCCGTCCGTAGGGGTCGCGTCGATCGCAGCGCCGCGCCCCGCCTCGGGCTGATGGTGGCCGGCGAGCGGCGGCCGGCGGCGCTTAGTTTAGTATGCGCGCGCGCTCGCAGCGTGCGAATGTATGTGTTCCAGGTGCGGAAGCTACAATTTAATAAATACAACTAATATATAGTCTTTCTCAAAAATTTGCATCATTAAATAAAATATTGCGCATAATTGTATACATTCTGAGATTTTTGCGGATTATTCCTTATGATAAATTACACAAAACAATTACTGTCCGTGAATTAGCTACCGCTGAAATTTATTTAATTCGTTGTATTCAACAATTTCATTTTAAAGATATTTATGACGAAATTAAAAGTAAAAAGCTTCGCTTACAATTTAAAAAACTCGATCTCTTCATAGACGAGCATAATATAATTAGAATCAGCGGCAGATTGTCAAATGCGAACCTTCCTTATGAAGCTCAGCATTCCGCTCTTTTACCTAAACATGATAATTTTACGCATGTACTAATAGATTATTATCATCGCATTTATTGTCATGCCGGTGTAAGCCTTCTTAGTTCTCTGATGCGCCAAAAATATTGGATCCTCTCTTCTAGAGGTGTAATCAGACAAAGATTACATGCTTGTAACTTTTGTTTTAAAGTTTCTCCTTCTCACCCTAGCCCAAAGATGGCTGATTTGCCCGCGTGTCGCGTACAGGAGACTAAAGCTTTCGTTCATACGGGTGTGGACTACGCTGGTCCCATTAAAGTAACATTATGTAGACGCCGAGGTCAAAGAAGTCAGAAGGCTTACATATGTTTATTCATTTGTTTCGTTACCAAAGCAGTTCATATTGAGTTGGTTACCGACGTGTCTTCGGACACTTTTATTTCCGCTTTTAAAAGATTTATTTCCCGCAGAGGACCCGTCTCTTATTTATATTCCCATAACGGAACCAATTTCGTTGGAGCCAAGGCTCAGTTGCAAGAACTACTTGCTAACCGCTACCGCATAGAGTGGAAAATGATTCCACCCCGCGCTCCCCACTTTGGAGGGCTGTGGGAATCAAATATATTAAAACGCATTTATACCGTGTTATCGGTTCTCAACTCCTTACATATGAGGAGCTTTCAACTGTTCTCACTGAAATTGAGGCAGTTCTAAATTCCAGACCGCTTTGTGTCCTGAATGAGGATCCGTACCCAGAACCGCTTACTCCCGCTCATTTTATAATGGCTTCTCCGTTGACTTCGTTGCCTGTCATGAATGTTCCCGAAATGACGAAGTCTCTAACTTGCCGCAAAAAATTGCTTGACCAGATGATTTGTAGTTTCTGGAGGAGATGGCGCATAGAATATTTACATAATCTTCAAGTTAGACAAAAATAGTTGAATGCCGCAGACAATATTAAGATTGGTACAGTGGTTCTCATACATCAGGATGATGTCCCTTATGATGTGATTAGAATACAGATTTTTCTTGACCGCAGTTTTTTGAGCCAATCATATCACATCCCTCCTATCTAATTCCCACAAACCAGAGAAGAGATGTTCGCCGCACGCGCCACTGATTGGCGCATTCAACGCCCGCCAATCACCGTACAGATGGTGTGATTCGGAAGGGTATAATTACCTCCGCCATATTGTGTCTACTAGTCTTCAACAAAAACCCGCCGTGAAGCTACCACGCGAAGACTTGACACCTGGGTAAGTCGCCTCCACACTACACGCGGCTTACCTAAACATTGATACTAATCATAATATTCACACCACGATACGTAACGTGTTCTAAGTTAATATAGGCACGTTACGTACCGATTCATACAAGCGCCACTATACACACAAGTATACATAACAGCGCCGGATAGCTAGCTATTCGGCGTCGACGCACTGAGCGATGACTCACAAAACAAGTCGCTCACACACGCATAACACGGCTCTTCGGCCCGGAACGTAACCGGCTAGATCTGGAAGCGTAACGGGCGAGAGCCACGCATCTAACTGTAGGCTCGCCTAAGCCGACACCCTCGCCGCTGGTCGCGCTCCGCTAGGCCTCCCTCAGGAAACTGGGGGCCTCACCTGGCGGGCGCCGACCGCCGAGGTGTCGTGAAGAAACGACGCCGAATTATCGGCGTCGTGGCGCGCTTACAGTTTACACTTCATAAACATAATATGTGTGCGCGCCCGCCGCGCGAACTACGCGCAGGCAGGACGCGCGCGCAAACAGGTCACGCCTATATAGGCAACCCAGCGACGGGCCCGCTGTCGCGGGCCGCGGCTGGCCACCGTGATCGTGGGGCATATGCCCCGATATCACTTGCCGCGCCCCCTTCGGGGGCGCAGCGACTGTTACAGTGCCACGCGAAGACAAGTCCCCGTGCCGCGCTAAGAAAACTAAATACTGCTAATATATCTATAAATCTAAAACTATCAACTATCCGTGTGGGCTAGGGCATGCAATATCGCAAGGTTCTCAATTCCGGAACTGAGTTCCAATACTGGAAATCTGATTCCGGAATTCCGGAACCAGTTCCGGAATTTTGGAAACTTTTAAAGTTTGTTTCAAATCAAACAAGATTTATAATTATATCAGTCTTTTCACCTTTTGATCACCACGTCAAAAAAGCAAAAGCTTGCCCTCGGCGCCAAGCTTCGAATTCATCTTTTAAACCTACAAAATAGTACCCAGGTAGGAATTTTCCGTCATTAAGACGTTACATCAAGGTCGGTCACTGACGTAACAGACGTCCGGGGATGACGTCTGAGGGCCCTCGTAGTGACGTTAAAATGTCACGGGCACACGACGTCATATTTGACGTCGTGTGGTCGTCTCCCACTTACGTTTGTGGGACTAATGAGAGGACGTATGGACGACCAATTTGGTACCTATAAAGGACCAAAAAATTACCTAGATGCGACGTCTTCTAAACTAAAATATGACTTGTTTACGACTTTAAAAGAACCTATAAGACGGTAAATTTTCGTGCGTACCAGGGGTCATATAAGTGACAGTGTTATGCTAACTCCAGAAATTGAAACAACAAATAATGTTTAAGAAATGCGCGCTTGTTCTGGGTAGGGTTGGCACAATGTGTAGAGTAAACATCACACTATCATTAAGAAAGTAAATGATACCATTTTTTTAGACAGTTAACAATTTATTACAATTTTCAAATGAGTATGCATAGTAGAGGTACATCTATGTTATATACATTTCTAATACTATTCGTGAGACATCAGGGATTTTAATTTTGTTAACACAAAAATTTTGTCGCTAATTAGTCGCCAAATATCAGAATTGTTGGTCACTGGTTCAAAAGATATGAGGGTTTATAGGTGGCCGATCTGGAAAGAACCTACCCCAGCAGGGCCACATTTACATCTCAAAAACTAGGGCACCTAACGAAGATATGTTTTCTCCCATATCTAGTCGCCAAGTTACAAATTCAGTCGTTGTGTAATTATTAAGATATTAAAGAATTCAATTTCCCCATAAAGTGGTACAAGCAAGCACAAAATACTTTAAGTAGTTTCTAGACAACTACTTAAAAGTATTTTGTACTTGCTTGTACCACTGTGAATTCTTTAATATACACATCGACTGAATCTGTAACTTGGCGACTAAATATGGGAGAAAACAGATCTTCGCTAGGTGCCCTAATTTTTGAGATTTATATGTGACCCTGCTGGGGTAGGCTCTTTCAAGATCGGCCACCTATAAACCCTTATATCTTTTGAACCAGTGACCGACCAATTCTGATATTTAACGACTAATTTCCACTAATTAGCGACTAAATTTTTGTGTTATCAAAATTAAAATGCCTGATGGTGGTGGCCCTGCCAGTGTCAGTCACATGAATTCTATGTCGCCTCTGAATGGAGCAACGGAAAACATATACTTTTATTATTAGAGTCTTGAATTAAAACACATTTGGATATTATATCGCTTACAGCAATCATTTTGTAGTCTTCAGAAATGTTATTTACCTCAAAAACATTTAGTATAGAAGAATCAAAAGGATAATCATAGTAACAAGAGTAAGTATTAAATTCTTTTCCATAAAGGTATACTTTTTTGTCATGACAACATTCTAGCACATTGTGAACTTGGATTACTTTGTTTTTATTAGTGTAACAGTAACAGTCAGCTACACGTCGTGAGTATACATAAATAGTAAAACCTTTACAGAGAAGTTTCATAAAAGTATTATAATTATAGTCGTTAGTTGGGGCAGGCCCTGAGCTATGTTCATAATAAAGCAAATTTTCTTTTTTACAATAATTATTACTGTGTTCAGGTGCCGAATCAATTTCTTTTAAACGTCTGTATATTTGTTGTAAAGGCTTATTAGGTGACCTAACTAAGCCTTTGAGTGTCTTTAGATAATTCTCAAAAGGGAATGCTGAAAAATTATCTAGAACCCCATGCAATTTTGCATCATCACTTATATGACATAAAACATGAACATTGTAAATGAGAAACGTTGATCCATACACCTTCTCGGAATGTTTGATAAACATTACTAAAATTTCACTTACAAAATCATAACCCAACTTTGTAGTATGTTTTTGTGAACATAATATATTTATACCGCAATGAAGTAAAAGGAAATTTTTGTACAGTGGAGTACATAAAATATCTTTTAAGACTACGGGACCAAGGTATAACAAAAACATACGAAACTCGGTTGCTTTCCAACGAGCCAAGTCGATTAAAGCACGAGGTCGACGATTAAATTCTATTGGCATATATTTTTGACAAATAACAAGTCTATCAGATATGCTATTCACTAATCGACTTTGTAAACGAACTTTCAAATCACCACCAACCCAAGCATTCAACAGCTTTCTCATAACTCCTAAGCAAACAGCATGCATATAGTCAATTGGAAATACTGAAACTAAATCAATTTGAAGCCTTAATAAGGGAGATTCACCAATGTGATGATCTTCATCAGTTTGTTCACGAAATTGTGAATCAGTTCTGCGGGTAGCTGTGACACTTTTGTATACTACGCGCATATTCACCTACTTCAAAACATTTATCGCAAGCGGAATACCCACCATGGGATTTGGTACATTTGACCATTGCCCTTGCAGGTGCATCACAAACAAAACTGTGTACTTTAATTGTATAATGTTTACTTTTGAAGAAAAATCCTGCTTGAAGTAATTGCGAAAGTTCATCAACAAAGTCTTTAAGATACATGTCTAAAGGCGAAGGTTTCGTGTTTCCATAATACAGGGCAATAACAGTTTTAAACAATGTACGACTACTGCTTGGTAATTCAGGGCATATTGGTGCAAGGATTTTTAAAAGACTATCTGTTGCTGTTTGTGAAATACTATGATGAACACCCCATTGTCGTAGTCGGAAAGGTAAATCTTTGTTTTCTACATTCTTTAGATCAGTGGAAGATGGACTTTCAGAACACTGCTGTACATCACTCTCTTCAAGTGGCACAAATAGCTGAACACTTTGTACATCATAATGTTGTGTAACAGGTCTCTGATCATTACTGAGGTTAATTCTAATGTTCCTAGCTGATGTATCTGGTTGCACAGCACTAGTTTGCTCCAGTGATTCGTGATTAACATCAGTGCAATTATTAGAAAATAAATTAACATTGTTGTTTGAACATATGTTATGATTGTTACAATAATAATTACGGGCAACTATTTCTAAATTATTATTACTATGATCGTTTCTAGCGGCCGCAGTCGCCTGTATTTCCTTTACAATCTCAAGTTTTATGGCCCTTGTCCGTCTTTGCATCTGCCGGTGACCTACATCTAGCTTATGTTTGTAAGGAATTTTTGTAATTTTTTCACTCATTGCCTCTTAGCCGCCTTCGTGCATGCAGTCTTCAATATCATTATTATTAAATCCTAGTCCCGGTGGACGAGTTATTTATTTGCGATTAGTTTTATAGATGCTGTCTGAAATTAAAATTATTTTTATATTAATTCATGTTAATTTAAATTTTACTGTCTAATTAATGTAATCAATGAAAGTGGCAACTTGGTACCTATCTGAACTTGCTTTTTTGCAATGAAATTACACACATTATAATATTGTTGTATTATTGTACAAGGTCAATATAACCACAAAGAAAACAATATATACCTTATTTTTCACTTATTGCTGTGCCTTTTCAGCCGTTCCGGTGCATGTTTTAGCCAAACTTTTATGCAGTCTTCTATATCTTTATTATTTGATCCTGGTGATGACCATTTGATGCTCTCTGAAAATAAAATTATTTTTGTATCAATTCTAAAAGATTTAACTGCCTAAATTAATGCATACCTACAAAACTTACAGACTACACACAAACAGTAGACATGGTCAGTTTTTATTAAATTAAATTATAACATACACACATTCCTAAATAATATTATTGTACCTATATTGTATGAAGTTACTATTATCACAGACAATGATTTATTATTATTATGGAGCATACCTATTATCACAGATTTGAGCTTCATATTGCAAAACGGTTTTTTTGTTGATCGCTTGCCATAGAAGTTATATTGTGAAGCAAGCCAGTCGATCATTATATGCTTCAACACTCTGTACACTTTTGTTGCAACATCTCGTCCTCCTAGGGAGCTTAAGTAACGAATCTGAAAAAAATATTTAAATTTTCTTATGAATTCATCTCATAATTAATATAATCAGTAGCCTATTGTACGTGTCCACTGTTGGAACAAATGCCAACATTTGGGATTTAGATGGTAATAAACTGGAATGGAACTCATGAACATTTATGTTGGTAATTCTGGCTTGAATATATATGTAAAAAAACAAATATATTACTAGAAGTTTTGAATTGTCTTCATCTTGAAGATAAGTTTCTATTTCTGATATGTCTTCAGAGGTTTCTAAAGGGAACTTGATATTAGGTTTCAGTGGTGGTGCGGCATCTTGAGTGGTTTCTTTCTTTAGAAGTGAGATTATTTGCTCATTTTGCGCTTTAATACTTGCTAGTACTCCAAGCACTTTTTCTTCAAAACCTTAAAGAGAGCAGAACAGAAAAAATAATTTGGCAATACTCGTGAGGCTATAGACAAACAGACAGACACACTATAGCCTCAAACTTATAAATACACTCTTTTTAGTTGGGGTTCAAAAGCGAAAGTAACTATATCTTTTTTACTTCATCATGACTAAACGGCTGAAAGGATTTTAATGGCATGGATTTAGTTTATATCATAAGAAGGACAATAGCTACTTTTTAACTGAGGTACTATGTGGACAAAGCTTCTGGTAGAAGGTAGTTAACTCTATTACAAACAACTTTCTTGCAGTGTACAGGATGGATAGGCTGGCAATAATAATTATGTCACAGTTTTGATTCTGTTCTTAGCTAGTTTTAGATAGTGGCTGTATTGGCCAATCAGAAAGCCGAAAAGCGACAGAATCTAAGCTGTGATGTTGGTGTCAGCTTTTAGAATCTTCTTTTACCTGTGTTTTTCTTTGTATGACTTCCAAATGCACAGGATGGTGAAGCAAACACTCTCTTAGGAGTATTTTGGATCACTGAATCCAATTCAAACTCATTTAGATTGAAAGCATCTTCATTTCTTATTTCATCATCAAATCTGGGATGTGATCTAGATGCCAAAGCAGTGTATGACTTTATGTTGCTAGAGACTGCACAGGATTTCAAAACAGGAACTCTCTTAGCTGTATTTTTGTTTACTTCACTTCTGAGTGATGGTGAAGAATCTCTTCTAGGAGTATTTTGAATTACTGAATCTGAAGAGTCACTTAGATTTAAATCATCATTTCTTGTTTCATCAACTCTTTGGTGTAATATAGGTGGTGAAACAGTAACTGATTGTTCGTTCTCAATACCTGTAATGTAACAAAAAAAAAAATTAATACTGGCAGCAGATATTGTGAGTGAAGTCATAAGCAGAAAGTTTATAGATTCAAATCTATACAGTTAGCATTACACTTACGTTTTGCAAAATGCTTTTTCAAAGGTGGTGGATTATCATCATCATCACTGGAAATGTAACGTTTCGTTCTTACAGCTCTACGTTTTGGCCTTTCTGTTTCAGTCTCTGCATCAGTTTGTAAATCTGATGTTACCTCTGATAATTTTAACTTTTTCTTAGCCTTTTCTAAATCATCTAAAAAAACAGAATGCACCGGTCAGTGTTAAACCATTGTCATGCAGTTAATAAGCACAAATTGAAAGTAAAGTCTTCCTATGGGAACTTGATACTGACATATATATGCTGATAAACTAGGTACTTTAATAGACTGCCAAGTTGCCAACTAAAGATTTGAAACAAAAGCCCCACCATGCCACATCAGGACAGACATACCACAGATTGCATTATATGTAATGCAATTGAAGTAATAAACATGCAGAAGATGCAGACCATAGCCAACACATAGATGCTGTAGAAACCAAAGATTTTAAAACAAAAGCCTCCACCATGTGGTTTTTTTTTGACTAAACACATATTGCATTGTAGGTAATGTAAGAGTAAGAAGTAGGTAAGTACTAAACATGTAGCAGATGCAAAATTGCATTCCAAACTGAACCGACCGTGGGGTGTAGGAATAATCAAGTGAACGAGGCTCTGGTGAACCATCTGCCAACAGCAACACCCCTCAAGCAGCGTGCCGTATTACGATCCAAATCCCCCCTTTTATTGGAAGACCTATCTGCAGCAGTGGACTTCTGTGGGTTTTTGATGATGATGAGATTATTCAGGACCTCTTAAGGCTGGCAAAGCTACCGAAATTCGGGGTAGCCCCGAAATTCAAATTTTCTTACGTTTTTTGCAATTTGCATGCCAGTGCTAGGTTGTATGTTGATTGAAATGTTAGACGCGGGTGTAAGACGTATGTAGATACAGAATTATAATCATTAATACAACCCTCCAAGTTCATTTAATTCGAGGAATGACTTTGACCTCGAAAAAGTAGTTTCTCGAATTATATGAACTTGGAGGGTTGTATTGATGATTTTGATGATTATAATTCTGTAACTACATACGTCTTACACCCGCGAATCAAATTTTCATCAACAAACACCCTAGCACTGGCCTGCAAATTGCAAAAAACGTAAACAAATGGCTACCCTGAAGCAATCACCTTAATTATCTTCATCTTTATCACTTACCAGTTTCCGCAAAGATGCGCTTTACACCATATAATTTCCAGCTATCATCAGGGGAATTGTCGATATTTTGGGTAAGTAGACGATTAAATGATTTTCCATCTTTAATCGGCGGCCAATGTACTTCGCGGCGCCGTGGCGTAAGCCATTTGTTAAGTACAATGGATACACTGCCACCGTCAGATTCGTCGAATTGGATAACCGAAAACATACTTACAGTAATATTGGATTTCAATAAGTAATAAATAATTCACCATCCATTGTACAATGTCTAAATTAGTGTTGCCAACTTTATTTTTACGAACCCACCAAATGTGAGTTCGTGTGAGTAAACCACTAAGCTTACCGGCTCGCTAGAGTATATTATCTAAGTTCTGTGCTTACCGGTCTCGCAAACCACCAGAAAACCATTAATTCAACTCAACCAATTCCGGGCTAAGTGCTCATACCCTTAAATGTTATTTGAAAATAAAACAACAATATTGTAAAAAGAAATAAGGATTTATTTTTGTAATCACAAAATAGAGCTGCCTAATAACGTTGATCATCTCCAGAAGAGTCGCTTTCATTTGCATTTTCAGTTAGTGAAGAATAGATTTCCTAATTCCTAATTTCCAGCCTAGGACTAAGTATGGAAAGAGAAATATTATGTACGAAGGAGCCAACTTCTTTAGCAAACTACCTAAAGATATAAAAGAGATCAAATCATCATACGTATACAAGAAAACTTTAAAAAAATATATAAAGATAATTCACTGCAAATTAAAAAAAAAAAAATGTGTATACATGTTTAAAAACATAAAATACAAACAAATTTAATATTAAATAAATAAAGATGGAATAAGTACAAGTATTAACCAAAAACATTTTAATGAATCGCTTTATGTTCTGCACTGTGTCGTAGGCCTTAGTAAACACGCAACAATTAACTATTTAATTGCACCCTACCCTCATCGCTCAAACTTTTGTGTTGTTTCTTTGTTTCTTGTGTGTAAACTTACCTTCTTTAATTTGATAATTTTGTACTTACTTACTGGCTAAAACGATGCTAAGTCGAAGTATTATCCCAATGGTATTGTTTTAAGATACATTTTATTTGCTTGTCTGTCTTTTATCTACGCTTACTGGCAGATAACATTGCAATCCTTTTGTTTTTCTCTGTAAGTGAATTTGTAATTCTTTTGAGAAATAAATATCTCCGTAATTTCCATTTTTTTGCACTGCACTATTTGGTAATATATTGTTATTGCAGCATTTGCTTTCACGTTCTAAACCAGCACGAATTGTGACAATTGAAGATAGAGCTTTATCTTCATCCGGTTTCTCTGTTTAGTCTTGACAACGTTCATCATGCTAAACAAACGCTCTACATCAGCGTTAGAGTGCGGTAAAACCAATAAAGATATAACAAATGTCGCAGAGTATTTTTGAAAACGTACTAGTTGTTGATGGTTGTTGTGATACCATATGTACCACTAACTGAAGCAATCAGTCACTAGAAAAATTCACTAGTCACTAAATCCAATATTTATTTGCTAATAGAATAGTCTAAACCACCAGAACTAGTGGAAAATCTACTGAGTTGGCAACACTGGAATCTAAATGAAAAAAAAGCACGGGCGGGACAACACCAGCCAACAGTGATGCGTTCAAACTAGGTAAAAGCGTCAGGACAGCCCGCGAAATTCAAATTTTCTTACGTTATTTGCAATTTGCAGGCCAGTGCTAGGTTGTATATTGATTAAAATATGATTCGCGGCTGTAAGACGTATGCAGTTACAGAGTTATAATCATCAATTCCAAGTACCAAGTTCATAAAGGTCGAGGAACGTATTTATCAATTAAACAGTCGTTAAAAAAACTAAAAAAAAATTGAATTTCGCGGGCTACCCTGGAGCTGGAGTATCCACCAAGTGAGTGAAAAATATTTTTTAATTCACAGATTAAGAACTTCTAGGGTTGTCGTAGGACTCGTTGGTACCATGTCGAAATGTAGGGAATTTAATAACCGACTAAAATAAAGAGTCAGACCATCTATACAGTACTTTAGTAAGTATCCACCATTATGATTAGGTCGGGTATGTCACGATCTTTTCCTTGGGTCCCCGGGTCTAAAATATGCCTTGAGTGTCCTCGGGACAGTCAAGGCATATTTTAGTCTGGTGGCTCCCAACACGATGATTCAATAAAAACAAGGATCACCTTAGCATCCAGAGCCACCACCACATCCAGACCACTCAGCTATAGGGCCAAATATTTTTACAAAGAAATACCACAAACTGTCAAATTTTTGCAATCAATTTTGAACTTAACGTGTAACGATTTAAGGTTTAAAATCATTTGGAGAAATTTAACAGTTTGATTTAACTTCATGCGCTGGCCACCGTACTATCATCTATCGTTTCGAAAATCACCTTAACCCCATAGAAGATGTAGACATGGCTTCTAACCCGATATAACTTACTTAAACCGTGACCCTTCCAGCTACATCCAAACAGAAAAGAATGCGAAACTATTTTTTTTCTGTTTTTATTTTTTCTTGTTTGTATAGGGTCCCGCTACATAATGCAAAGTTTAGTACCTACCTAGTAGGTCCACATTACTGCAGTCATCATGATAAACATGGTATTTATTAGTGACGTAAAACAGACGCCATTCAAACTTAGATAATATGAACAATTATGACGTCTTTTAATATTTAAACGAAGACGTCCCTATCACGTTTTTTATTGGACCGCTACGTCTGTGAAGTTAAAAATGACGTCAATTTATGGGACCATTTTTGACGTTTTTATTACGTCGTAAAACTAACGTCATTTAGACGTGTCATATTGGTCTGTGACGTATGTGACGTACAATTGACGTAAATATGGAAGTTCGCATTAAGGTCACTGGACGTCTCCTTCCTACCTGGGTAGTGAGGTCGAAATTATATCGATAAAGCTCATGGAAAACTTTTTACCAAAAAATTAAACCGACTCCCAAAAAGCACTGCAAAGTGAAAAATAACTAATTTCGGTAGTCGGTGTCTTTAGTTTTATATTTTCATTTTTGGCACCGACTTCCGAAATTAGTTATTTTTCACTTTGCAGTGCTTTTTGGGAGTCGGTTTAATTTTTTGGTAAAAAGTTTTTATTTCACTCTTTTTAGTTGGTCTATTTTCAATTTACCTAGTTACAAGAGCCTAATTATCAACTACTTATAACCTTTTACAAAATATTGCTTTTCCCAATGCTGGGCCGTTAATTGTTGAGGAGTTCTCCTGGTACTTCACCATCAGCTCTACATCACCATATGCATTGTGACGAGCATAAAGTGCGTAACATCCATATTCAAGTAATCGAATCGCAATCCACTCAATACTTATTATTGAGTAGTTTCGGCGGCCATCTGTGGTCTTCATCATCAGTTCCACTTCCTCAAATGATACTTTTTGAGAGCAACTGCACAAGTTACTATAATAAATACCCAAAATGACATAGGTGTGCCTATAATATTTGAAGAGTTCCCTCGATTTCTCCAGGATCCCATCATCAGATCCTGACGTTTATGAAAATGGGACCAATATCGAAGTATACCCTTTCAATCAAAAAAAGAATTTTCCAAATCGGTTCAGCCGTCTTCGAGTAATCGATGATCATACATTAAAAAAAAAAAAAAAAAAAAAAAAATATACGCGTCGAATTGATAACCTCCTCTTTTTGTCGTCGGTTGAAAACTGACAATATTTTTTTAACATAGGCTTTAATTTGAATAAAGATTTTATTTAAATTATATTTGATAGGCTTGTGTTTGACCATAATCTCACCTGATGTTAAGCGATGATGTGGTCGAAGATGAAGCACGCTTGCCTAGACGTAACCTATTCACTCTTGACTTAAAGACTCCCAGGTTATAACTATCAGGAAACACAGACTCCGGCAGGGGATTCCACTCATTAGCCGTACGTACAATGAAAGTATTCCCAAAACGTTTCGTGCGTACGGGTGGGATGTCCACCATGTAACGATGGCGCATCGCCGTTTATCTTGTAGTCCGATGATGGAACGGGCTTAGCGGAATTAGACTGTGCAATTCCATCGCACACTCCCCGAAATGTAACCGATAGAAGACTGACAGGCTTGCAATACGTCGCCGATGTTCTAGGCTCTGGAGTCTTGTCTCGACCAGTTTCTTGTTGCCGATGAGCCTTTTGGCCCGTTTCTCTATAGACTCAAGTGCATCAAGCTGGTATTTGGCAGATCCGTCCCAGAAATGAGAGCAGTACTCCATACACGACCGAACTTGCGCTTGATAGAGGTTGAGCAGCTGTTCTGGTGTGAAGTACCGTCTCACCTTTGCTAGATTCCCAACTTTTTGGCAGCCAATTGACCCTTAGCCTCGATAAACGGACCTAAATTAAGGGTGGATGTCAACGTAACCCCAAGAAGCTCGACGCCATCAGTTATCGGCACGGTTACACCACGGAAAGAAGGAGCCTGTTGAAATTGGCTCCTTTTTGCGGAGAAAAGACATGTCTGGGTCTTGGCAGCATTAAACTTGACCAAGTTGGCGTCGCCCCACTCAGAGAGCCATAAAAGTCAAGTTCAAGCGCCCCACCATTCCCTCTCGGAGAGACTGGACTTGTGGCCCACTAGCACGCGCGCTGCATATATATCTCTCAGCAACAGTGCTGTCGTCTGCATACCCAAAGGTACCGGGCATTAGCAGATCGTTAATATGCAGCAAGACTAAAGTTGCTGAGAGAACTGACCCTTGAGGGACCCCGGCATTAATAGCCAATTGGCCAGATGAGCAACCATCAATAACCACTCGAATAGACCGATCTCTCAGGAAGTCTTCTATCAAAACGCAAAGTCCAGTGGGTATACCGAAAGAAGAAAGTTTAGCAATAAGGCTAAAGTGCCACACCCTATCGAAAGCCATACCATCCTTGGGTTGAGTTTTATTTCAACCCTCTTTGTCCTTTATGACATAAATGTAATAATCTGTGTCACATTTACGGCCTTTATTACTATTTAAATCCATAAATAGAATCAACAATCGATAAAACCAAGTCAATACCATCACAGTACTATTGTCTATCATGACGTAATTTTTTGTCATTCTATGACGACAGTGACGCAGCTGGCACGGATTTCTTGACATTGCTCGCTTCTGCTCTAGAGGTGCGACACCGATACTTATTAATAATATCGAAATATTTATTCTTATTGTTTTGTACTTTCAACAGTGTCAAGTAATAAAATGTAAGTTTCTTTGAAAGAACAATCTTTTTTTCAACACATTTGCTCGTAAAGTGCACAGTCTTATTCCACCAAGCCCGTTCCATCATCAGACTACAAGACAAACGGCGATGCGCCATCGTTACATGGTGGATATCCCACCCATACGCAAGAAACGTTTTGGGAATACTTTCATTGTACGTACGGCTAATGAGTGGAATTCCCTGCCGGAGTCTGTGTTTCCTGATAGTTACAACCTGGGAGTCTTTAAGTCAAGAGTGAATAGGTTACTTCTAGGCAAGCGTGCTTCATCTTCGACCACATCATCGCTTAACATCAGGTGAGATTATGGTCAAACGAAAATCAACTATAAAAAAGTGGCTCTTTATGAACCGCTATTAGGTCCATAATGCAGTGTATTAGAAACGCGTGCTTTTTACTTTACGTTACTGCACTAGTGCTATAACGCCACAGATAACTATTTACTAGTCGGAGGTTGGAGATAGCGGCTTGTGGAAAATTCCACAGACTAGTTTGGTTGCGTTCAGAAAAAATAATAATCAAAATATCAAAAATTTATGAATATCGGAATTCCGATATTACTCCTCTCAATTCCGGAATTGAAATACCAGAAAAATTGTTACGGAATTCCGGAATTACGAAATTCCGGAATGCATGCCCTAGTGTGGGCCACACAAGTGTGACGAAAATAAAGACCAAGGTGAAAGTGTTAAGCAACTAAGAAGGAGAGATTCATCACGCGTGCAGCATCTTCTAAAGCTGTCCATACAACCCACGCGCTTCGTCCAGAAGATATCCAAGTAAGTCCTTTTTTCCTACCCCTGGTCGGCTCATTACTGTGTGGTCAATATTTCACTGCCAAAATTACACCCCGCTAAGGTCCTTCGAGAAGTTTCTAGTAACCCCCCCGCTTCCGCACCACCATCTGTGGTCTTCATCATCAGTTCAATTTCCCCAAATGGTACTTTTCGGAAGCAACTGCTCAAGGTACTCTAAGAAATACCCAAAACGCTATAGGTGTGCCTATAATATTTGAAGAGTTTCCTCGATTTCTCCAGGATCCCATCATCAGATCCTGATTTTGTAGCAATGGAACCAACTAGAAAGTATACCTATTCAAACGCAAAAAGAATTTTTCAAATCGGTCCAGCCGTCTCCGAGTTATGAGGTAACATACATAAAAATTGAGAACCTCCTTTTTTTGAAGTCGGTTAGTAAAAAAAGCTCTTGAGGCAATAGGTAATGGGATGCCCATTCGTGCATTAAACTATTTGGCGTCCCACAAACAAGTGAACAACGTTACAAGTATTTTATTAACCGACTTGAAAAAAGGAGGTTTTTTTTTTTAATGTATGTTACCTCATAACTCGGAGATGACTGGACCGATTTGGAAAATTTTTTTTTTGTTCGAAAGGGTATACTTTCTAGTTGGTCCCATTGTTACGAAATCAGGATCTGATGATGGAATCCTGGAGAAATCGAGGGAACTCTTCAAATATTATAGGCACACCTATAGCATTTTGGGTATTTCTTATAGTACCTTGAGCAGTTGCTTTTGAAAAGTACCATTTGGGGATGTTGAACTGATGATGAAGACCACAGATGGCCACTGAAACTACTCAATAATAAGTATTTCGTGGATTGCGATTCGATTACTTGAGTACGGATGTTAAACACTTTATGCTCGTCGGAATACATACGAGTATGGTGATGTAGAGCTGATGGTCAAGTACCAGGAGAACTCCTCAAAAATTAACAGCTATGCATCGGGAAAAGAAACATTTTGTAAAAGGTGATAAGTTGTTGACATTATGGCTTTTGTAACTAGATAAATTACAAACCGACCCACTAAAAAGAGTGAAAAAAAAAATTTTTTAACAAAAAGTAGAACCGACTTCCATATCAAAACACTACAAAGCTAAAAATAACTTTAATTTCGGAAGGCGGTGTGAAAAAAACAGAAAATCCAAAACCAATAACACCGACTACCGAAATTAATGTTATTTTTATCTTTGTAGTGTTTTGATATGGAAGTCGGTTCTATTTTTTGTTAATTTTTTTTTTATTGTGATGTTTTACTTTGTTAAAATTTTAGTACCTAACATTGTTGAGGGGAAAAAATATATTTTAGTAATAAACAAATACAATTACAAATGTATACTTAGTGTGATATTAGACTCCTGCCAAAATAAATCATATTAATAATATTTGTCACTCTCTTAATTTAAAACACCCTATACCCGGCCGACATTTGGGAAAAACGCGACCGACCATGGGCCGTGAATGGCCGACTTTAGGTTTTTTTCGTTCTCGACTCATCTAAACCTTAATACTTTTTTCTTTTAATAGAAATGTCAACCTTATGCCTATAAACATGAAATAGATATGAAAAAGAAACTATCCAAAACCGCATCAGAAGCTATCCTTCGTTGCACACTGATGGCGCCAGAGCGATCCCCAGTCAGAAAATCCGTTAGGGGGCCGACATTTGGCGTATTTACCCTACACGGACTAGTTATAGACACAAATATAAACTGGAAGTCACACATTCAAAAAACTCATTCAAAACTACCTAAATTTTCATACGCCCTCCGTGAAATACAAAAGACCACCAATTTACATACAGCACTCACCACCTATTAAGCTTATGCCTATGCATGGCTTAGCTATGGTGTCACCCTTTGGGGTAACAGCACAGGTGCACACACACTCTTTAGCTTTACTCTGCAAAAGAAATTAGTTAGAATCCTTGTAAACATTGAACAAACAGACAGTTGCAAACCTTTCTTTCAAAAACATAATATTTTAACCCTTCCGTGCATATACATTTTTGAAACATGCGAATTTGTCCGAAAACATCAAGAGTTTTATTCAAAACGAGAAGACATTCAGTCATGCTATCTACTCAGACACCGATCTAGGCTAAACATACCAAGTTCTCGATTAAAAATGCACTCTAAAAGTCCTTATGTAATGTCCATTAAATTATATAATAAACTTCCCGAATCTGTAAAAAATTGGCCAAGTGCGAGTCGGACTCGCCCATGAAGGGTTCCGTAGTAACTATAATAAATATAACATACTTAATATATTTATTTGAAAAAAAAAAACCTTACAAATTTCTTAAAACTAGCTTATTTACAATTTTTACAACTACGCCAAATAACTTTGTTTTTCATAGTATTTGTATGAATTACAAAGTTATATTTGCGGTTTTCGAAAATATACTGTATCTCAAAAACTGCTGACTCGATCTCGTTGAAACCAATTTTGGTCGAAAGTTTACATAAAGATCTACAACATATGGTTTT
Source organism: Tholera decimalis (assembly GCA_943138885.2). Taxonomy (NCBI): domain Eukaryota; kingdom Metazoa; phylum Arthropoda; class Insecta; order Lepidoptera; family Noctuidae; genus Tholera; species Tholera decimalis. The sequence continues at coordinate 225,789 of OW964566.2, read as the reverse complement.
TTTAGATTTTTCACGTCATTATTATAGAAGTTAGAGGGGGGGGGCACACATTTTAGCACTTTGGAAGCGTATATATTTTAAACAATTAACTTTATGAAAAAGTCATCAACCGACGACAAAAAGAGGAGGTTATCAATTCGACGCGTATATATATATATATATTTTTTTTATGTATGATCATCGATTACTCGAAGACGGCTGAACCGATTTGGAAAATTCTTTTTTTGATTGAAAGGGTATGCTTCGAAATTGGTCCCATTTTTATAAACGTCAGGATCTGATGATGGAATCCTGGAGAAATCGAGGGAACTCTTCAAATATTATAGGCACACCTATGACATTTTGGGTATTTATTATAGTAACTTGTGCAGTTGCTCTCAAAAAGTACCATTTGAGGAAGTGGAACTGATGATGAAGACCACAGATGGCCGCCGAAACTTCTCAATAATAAGCATTGAGTGGATTGCGATCCGATTACTTGAACATGGATGTTAAGTGCTTAAGCACTTTATGCTCGTCACAATGCATATGGTGATGTAGAGCTGATGGTGAAGTACCAGGAGAACTCCTCAACAATTAACGGCCCAGCATTGGGAAAAGCAATATTTTGTAAAAGGCTATAAGTAGTTGACATTTAGGCTCTTGTAACTAGGTAAATTAAAAATAGACCAACTAAAAAGAGTGAAATAAAAACTTTTTACGAAAAAATTAAACCGACTCCCAAAAAACACTGCAAAGTGAAAAATAACTTTAATTTCGGAAGTCGGTGCTAAAAACGAAAATACAAAACTAAAGACACCGACTACCGAAATTAAAGTTATTTTTCACTTTGCAGTGTTTTTTGGGAGTCGGTTTAATTTTTTGGTAAAAAGTTTTTATTTTAGAAACCATAATGTCATTTTTAAAGACCTGTCTATAGATACCACACACGTATAGGTTTCATGAAAAAAAAAATATTTTCAGTTTCAGTTCCATGTATGAGGAGCCCCCTTTATTTTAAATATTTTTTAAATTTTCTCTTAAATTCGGAAAGCGGTTCACAGAATACATCTACCTACTAAGTTTTACATGTATAGTCTTAATAGTTTCGGAATAAAATGGCTGTGACATACGGACGGGCGGACAGACATGTAGTGTGTGTCATGTCAAACTATAAGGGTTCCGTTTTTTGCCATTCGGCTACGGAACCCTAAAAAACGAAGAGAAAATTAACCTATTTAAAAAAAATATTAAATCAATTTTTGCTGCAGAAGTGTTATTACTCAGTAAACGAATATTTAAGTGATAGATATGTAATGTAATGTTTAAGTTAAGTTAGTTAAATTAATATTATATAATTAACAAATGCTTCCTCTCCTAAATCACTTATTCTTGTAGTGCCCGACAGGGTCCATATGATCTAATTATAAGTTTATCACCTAAGAATACCTACATATGGAATGCAATAGAAGTATTGAGTATTGAGTAACTACAAACCTTAAACCCTTATAAAAACTTTTTACCAAAAAATTAAACCGACTCCCAAAAAACACTGCAAAGTGAAAAATAACTTTAATTTCGGTAGTCGGTGTCTTTAGTTTTGTATTAGTAGTATTGTTTTGTATTAGTAGTTTAGTAGTAAGTTATTTTTCACTTTGCAGTGTTTTTTGGGAGTCGGTTTAATTTTTTGGTAAAAAGTTTTTATTTCACTCTTTTTAGTTGGTCTATTTTTAATTTACCTAGTTACAAGAGCCTAAATGTCAACTACTTATAACCTTTTTCAAAATATTGCTTTTCTCAATGCTGGGCCGTTAATTGTTGAGGAGTTCTCCTGGTACTTCAACATCAGCTCTACATCACCATATGCATTGTAACGAGCATAAAGTGCTTAATATCCATATTCAAGTAATCGAATCGCAATCCACTCAATACTTATTATTGAGTAGTTTCGGCGGCCATCTGTGGTCTTCATCATCAGTTCCACTTCCTCAAATGGTACTTTTTGAGAGCAATTGCACAAGTTACTATAATAAATACCCAAAACGTCATAGGTGTGCCTATAATATTTGAAGAGTTCCCTCGATTTCTCTAGGATCCCATCATCAGATCCTGACTTTTATGAAAATGGGACCAATTTCAAAGTATACCCTTTCAATCAAAAAAAGAATTTTCCAAATCGGTTCAGCCGTCTTCGAGTAATCGGTGACCATACATTAAAAACAAAAAAAAATAAATATATATATATATATACGCGTCGAATTGATAACCTCCTCTTTTTGTCATCGGTTGAAAAACACACACAAAGACCTGTTTCGACCTGGATTCACACATTAAAGACACCAAAATGACAAAAGCACGTGTTACCTTCATCACTGCCAACAAAAGTCGCGTGTAATATACACGCGACTTTTGTTGGCAGTCACTTCTCGTACATTGATTAAATGCCGAAACCACTGACAGTTATAATGTTATAAATTATATAGGTCTGCCCTCGGGGGTAGACCTATATAATTTATAACATCTACCAAAATCTCATGGCACAAAAAACATTAGAAGAACCGATTTTCATATGAGGTAATGTCTATAGTCGGCGGGAGAGGTTAGGGTAGGTTACGTTCTCAAAAAAAAAAAAGAAAAATGTTAACTGATGACTAGCATGGTCTCAGACCTTAGCCTGTTCCGTCTAATCTATTTAAAAAAAAATGTCTATGTTATTCTGTTCTGTCTAGAGATGGGTTGTACTAGGTGAAGGTGTAGATAAAAATGGAGACCACACTTCGAATACCTAAACTTATGTATCGCTATCTCGCTTACTGTGGTCAGACCCTCTCTTTCTAAGTAGTGTAACCTTAATTTTATTTTACCTAGGACATTACGGTTTATTTAATATAGCCACTACTCTGTTCTCTTCTAGACTTAGCTCTTTAAAAAAATTTATGAAAGATGCGTATAATAAATTACTAAAGAAGCTGTTTGTTACAGTGTAAGAGTTGAGAAGTTCCTGATTTTTTTAATTTGGCTGTTTTCATTTTCAATCACACAAAAAGTGCTAGGTCGTACACTTATGTCCATAATTTTGCATGGAAATGAGTACTTATAGACTATGACCAGTACAAAAGTTTAGTTCCTGTAGCAATACAAAATTAATGACGCGGCCGGGACCGACCCACGAAGAGGTGGCGATACGACCTGGACGCCTACCACAAGGTCTGGTTTGAGGTGGCTCAGGATATCTGGAAGGGTTTGGGTGAGGCCTTTGCCCAGCAGTGTAATGGAAATGATACACAAGATGACTTTTTATAATTTCTGAGTAAGTCAGTGTTAAGGTTTTTATCACTGTGGAATTTCTAATATTATGTATTTTCATGTATATATGTTATACGGGGCTATAATAAGAACGGTAATATGTATAAAAGAAATAAAAACAATTTCTAAATTAAAATCATTTATTAACTTTTTTATTATACATGACTAAATATCATTGCTCTGTGCAGTTTCTGTCTTTTACCTCGTAAATCACTGAGTATATTTTCTCTATGAGTCTTTGAATGAGCACGCATGTTAAAAAATGAATGTGCTATTTTTTTAATAAGTGTCTTTAATCTTAGATTGCTTCTGCAGTATTTTTCTTTCGTTGATTTTATTTTCACCTGTACGCTCCTATCAATCTTCGTAGGGACGTGGGCATATATATTTTCATATTCAAATAGTTAATGTTGTGCCCCGTGATTTCACCCACATTCCTCCACTCCTAAGGATCGTAGCGTGACGTAATCTAGACACGCGGGAGCGTGTCAAGCCAAGTACTGGCGCGCAGCTCACCGTGTGTAATATTACACGAACCATTTGGAGCCACTTTTGAGCCCCTCATAACTCAAAAACTGTTTCACCTAAGCTTGTCAAATTTGGCTCATATATTGAGGCTGGCAAGATAAATGATAAATGATCTTTATTTTGCAAATTGGTTATTAAATAACACTTTTACACGTCATTTTTTTCCTTAAATATTAACTAGATGAGGCCGGTGTTTCCTAACTGACTACCCTGAGAAGAAACACCGAAACAAACTCAGGGGTCCGTCTCTTTTAAAGTCCATACAATCTACACTGAATTAATTATATGGGAACCTTGTAGGTTTCAGTCTGAGGCGGTCTTTTGAAGAAAGATGCTCACAGATTTGAGTGGGCCTGTCCATACAGTGCAAGCATTTGTCAAATGACGTATAGCTCAACTTAGAACAAGGAGCTTAACGATTTGACGAACAATACCAAGGTAAGGACCTTTAGGTAGGCCGCAAAAAGCACTCAAACTGCCAGACAATTTATTATGTTTAACTCGAATAAATAAAAATAAAAAAAAAACCTACATAGTGCACATATTCACAATCGTTTATGAGGATTATGTAGATTAGTCTGAAATGGCCTTTTGAGGAAAGACCAAACAGATTTGAGTAGACCCGTCCCGTCAGTGCAAGCCTTTGTCAGTTAGTCTGTAAGCTCAACTTCGGACTACTAAGGAGCTCAACGACCTGACGAACAATGCCAAAGACGGTACATTTGAGTAGGTCACTAAAATACTCAAACTGTCAGACAACGTCGTAATAAAGAGCGAGAAAAAAAAAATTTAATGGAAATTAAAAAAAAAATACCACATAATCCTCGCATTTAAGTACATAATTAAGTAAATATTCAAAAAAATACATATATTATACTTTACAAAGTAAATATTCATGTCAAAATAAAATAAAATATTATACTTTAAAAAGTAAATATCCATGTCAAAATAATAATTAAAAAACAAAAAAAAATGTGAATTTGTATAAAAAAATAAAATCTGCTGACGTTTAAATTTAAATAAAAGTGAAGTATCATCAGCAAACAACACTATATCATGATTATCCTTTATGAGGAATGGCAAGTCATTAATATAAATAAGAAATAGAAAAGGACCTAAAATTGAGCCCTGGGGGACCCCCATTTTGACTTTAGATCCGGGAGATGTTTTACCGTTCACATCAACTCTTTGAATCCTATCACTTAAATATGAAGTAAGAAGATCCAGAGAGGTATCCCGGATTCCGTAGTAGTGTAGTTTCCTGATCAATGTTTCATGGAGAACACAATCGAACGCCTTCGACAAATCACAAAATATGCCCAAAGCATCGCACTTATCTTCCCATGCACTATAAATATGACTTAAAAGTTCAACACCGGCATCAGTTGTTGAACGACCCCTAGTAAAACCAAATTGTTTGTGATGCAGTAACTTGTGCTTATTAAAATACCTCTGCATTTGATTTAAGATAATTTTATCAAAAATTTTACTAAAAGTAGGTAGCACTGATATAGGTCTATAATTTGTGGGGTCTGAAGTGCTACCTGATTTAAATAATGGTAGTATTTTACTATATTTCATTATATCAGGAAACTCACCATGATCAATACATTTATTAAAAATAACAGCTAATGTAGGTGCTACAATGTTTATAATAGACTTGGTAACATCAACTGAATTACCCCATAGGTCTGCAGTCTTTTTAACATTCAGAGATTTAAAAGTTTTTATTATATCGTTATAAGTTACATATTGAAATTGAAATTCAGAGCCACAAACTGCCACATTTTCTTTGAGTAAAGTTTCTGCAGCAATGGGTGACGCATTCAGAGATCTGGTTGTCAATATGGGAATCTCAGCAAAGAACGATTCAAAAGCCACGGCAACTTGCGAATCTAATTTAATTATTTTATCATCAATAACAAGGCTGTAATCGTTATTTCGTTTGCAAGACCTGCCCGTTTCACTATTAATAATATTCCAAGTCATTTTTATTACATTACTACTATTTTTTATTTTTGAACTCAAGTAACGTGATTTGGCAATATAGCACACTTTTTTAAATAATTTTGAATAATTCTTAACATATAAATTAAATTCTACTGTGTTGATATAAGTCCGTTCCTCATACAGTTCATAAAGCCGTTTTCTACTTTTATGGATACCAACGGTGGCCCAGTCGCTAAAGGAAGTGTTATTATTTACTGATAAAGACCTGGGAATAAATGTGGTATCAAATTGTTTACAGTACATGTTAAAAAAATCATTATAATGTTTGTTCGGGTCACCATTAGTTGACAAATATAGCATTTTGTTTAAAAGTTTAGTTTTAAATGTTTCCATGCGATATTTTGATTTAGGGTTTACAGTGATATCTTTTTTTGTCTTCATCTTACCCATATTTGATAGAGTAATTAGTCGCCCACAGTGATCAGAATCTAATAAGTTTATTATTTTTTTGTGGGTAGGTAAAACATCTGTATAAATATTGTCTAGGCAAGTGGCACTAGTGGGGGTTATTCTAGTAGGCTCCATAAACAGGTTAACAAGATTGTATGACTGGAACAAACTCAGAATTTTAGTACTCAAGCCAGAATTTTCTAATAAATTAACATTAAAGTCACCACAAATAATGATAGACTTGTTCAAATTACAAATTTTATTCAAAACTTCATCCATTACTGACTCAAAACAGTCATACAATCCTGAAGGTGGTCTGTACACACTTAATATAATAAACTGCTCCAATTCAATACAGGCTATTTCAATTATCCGCTCAACAGAGAGACCCACAATATCCGTACGATCCCTGAATTTTAGTTGATTACTTATTAATATCAAAGAGCCACCATGTATGGCTGATACTCTGCTGAACGAACTACCAACCTGGTGATTTTTAAAATTGAAACTAAATTGATGGTTTTTTAACCAATGTTCTGTTACACATAGAATATCAATACTATTAATATTAAGAAATATTTCTACTTCTAACTCCTTACTTAAGAATCCTTGAATATTTTGATGTACCAGGTTAATAGTAGTTGTTGATTTTAAAACTACATTTGTTTTATTCTGATTATTTACAATAATGCTAGAGTTTGTATCTGTTGTCTTAATTTTAATTTAAATCACAATTCATAATGCCAATATTTGATGCCAAGTGATTGGCAGAATATTCCAACATGTCATGGCATTGCTCAACAGGAGCAACTTGTTTAGCCAAGTTCTTGGCTGTAATATTAAAGTAATATGATAGCGACACAGCTATCTGTCTTTTACAATACATAGAAAGATAGTACCTATCAACAAGATATCTATCTTTTTTCAAACAAAAAGTATGTCCAACATAAGTGTTGGTATCAATTAAATGAAATAAATTATTATTTATTGTCACATTGTGCAAAGACATATTAATTATAAATCTAAAAAGGTTCTCTTCCTGTGGCAAACTTTGACTATATGGATATGTGAACATAACAATTTTTTTTACTTGTAAGTTACTCAGAATTCTATAGTATTGGAGCAGCTCTCCCTTGTTCAGCGTCCCCCTACTACCAACAAAAATGACAAGTGTAGTTTCTTGACAAACTTTACAATTTATTATTTTTTTCATTATATCAGATAATGAACAGCCAGGCATGCAATTGTTTATTATTGAATGCCCTGGATATTCATTGGTTAAAAGTTGGCCTAAACTTTTCCCAATCTCATCACAAAAAATAACAATATCATTATTTACACTCTTTTGTGACAAACCATCAGAATTATTTGAATTTTCTACCGGCAAACTGACACAAGACTGCAGTAAAGTGGTATCATGCCTTGACAATAAATGGTCTGGTGTAGATATAACAGATTGACAATGCTCACAGTTGCTGTTTTGGGAGCTTATCAGATCATTTATTGCCAACATATATTCCCCTCACTTGGTTTTCAGAGGCAGAATATTTGATTGACACGGAATTAAGTTTTTGCTGTAACCGATTTAATTCACTCTGTAAGTCTTTAGTGTCAGTTTGGTATTGTTTAGTACATTTTTCTAAGTTCGAAGAATACATATCTAACAGTTTTAATAAATGTAACCTTTCCCTGTTTAATTTAACATTTTTAATAAAGAATTTTTGTTTTTTGACCATTTTTCTTGTTTTAATTATGTATTTATTTACTTTTATGTACTTTTTTAATTTATTTTTACTATTGATAACTCGCATAGGTTTAATTGATTTACAGTTATCCTCATTCGTTAAATCTATTATATGAGATGGGTTAATTTGCGAAATCATTGATGGGTCAACAGGTAATAACTCATTAAATAAACTTTGATTTAGTGAGGCGGTGATGTTTAAGTTTGCAGTCTCAAGTTCAGATATATGAGTCTGAGCCTCTTGCAGTTGTTGTTGCAACAAATATTTGTGATCCAAGGCTTGCTCATATTCTGTGCTACATTGGCTAAATCTATCTACAACAAGTTGGAGCCTATCCCGGTCTTCCATAACTTCAGTGTATTGAATGTACAACTGAGACATATCATTTTTTATCTTCCTATTCTTTTCATGGGCTTCTACTAGAACTCTTTCATTGTCATCCATTTCCTTTATTAGTTGATCACAGTACTCCTTGGACGCCTTTAATTCGCTCAAAGCCAGATTGAGCTTAGACGCTTCTTGGCGAGCATAGACACTGCGAGTGACAGGCATGATTAAAAGAAATAGAAAGTAGCTTGAAAGAGACTAAGTGTTTAGAACTATGTTTAAAAGATAATAAAAACGAAGGAAAAATGAAATTAAAATACAAAGGCAAGAAGTTCTGTCATCAAACTAAACAAGGTTATGTTTAGGTATGTCAGGTCAATTTCATCAACACGTAGCCGTATGGAAATAAAGTATATAACTAACAGTAAAAATTATACTACGTAAACAACATAAAAACCAGTTAAATATAAAAAACTCTGTACCTGATATCAAGATGACAATGCAAAAATTCACTTTAGCCGGTAACCTCAAACTTATCACCGATTCACTACAATAAAACTTTAACTATTATGCACTTAATATATCAATTTATCATAAAATACACCTGAATATCCTATTTACTCGGTGAATGATTGGAAGTAGACCTCAAAAATAAAGTAAATTAATTTTTAAAGTTAAAATAAGAGAGAGCTTTTTTTTTTTTTTTTTTTTCCCTTCGTCCGTTAGGACCATGAAGGTATAGAAACTATAGCTTCATGGTTAGGACAGGCAAAGAGTCAAGCCCATACAGCCAGGTCTGTAATATTTGTTTCTGTTCCAAGTGTGTAAATAAGAGAGAGCTACAATAAATCAGCTGTTAGCTATAGTGTTGCCACAGGAAGATCTCCAAATATATATGTCAGTATGTAGTATATACTCCAGATACATAATAATATGTGTTCCAAATTTTATAAACATATCTCAAACGGTTATTTAGATATTAACGTCCAAAAATCGTCATTTTTATGACTGACCTATAGATCAAAACTATAACCCGGTTCCAGATGACCTAGAAAGTTCAAATTTGGTATGAAGAATGAATATATTGTAGCCTAAGGTTTGACCTGGCTAGTTCTTATATACGAATTATAATGTTTGATGTTTAGTTTCTACCAGCAAGCCAAATTTTCGGAATAATAAATTAAGAACCGACAAGTAACAGGTTTAGAACTTGCAAAGGCTATAATATAATTCGTATATGAAAACTAGCCAAGTCAGACCTTAGGCTACAATATATTGTCCTAAGTTATAAGAATAAATGATATTTTATGTTGTTATAAATAAATTTCAGGACTGACCATTGAACTTGGCACCCATTTAGATTTCACTTCTTTTGTTGTTGAAGTCAATAACCAAGGCATTTATCATAATATTGAACTTGGCTCTCATTTCACATTTATGTTTTTGATGGGATATCATTACTTTTTGTACATAAATTAGTACCTTAGTAGTACTTATTTATAACAAAATTAATACTAAATGTTTTTTTGTTAAACTACTGTATTTTCCTACGTTAACGGGGTATAATTGTCCTTTTTTCTATATTTTCTTGTACCTTTGAAATGTTCAAGTGAACAGCCCATTCAGTATCCGGAATTCTTTTTACGCGTTTTGCCTCCATGGTGTAGTGACCCTCTAAGATAACAGGTGGCGCTAGTGGTTGTAGAATACGGTTAGTTACGCGTAATAAATACGAAAATTTACTATATTCTTATTTATAAGTACCAAAACGGAAATATTTGGATTAAAAAAATTAAGAGTGGTATTTAACTCGTTATATATTAACGTAAAGATCTTAAAATCCATATATAGAGATTTACAGGCACTAATTATAAGTTAAGTGAAAATTATAATAAAATGATAAAAAATTACCAGTTTATGATTTTTTCCTTTGTACTCACCTAATTACCTATCTTCATACCAAATTTGAACTTTCTAGGTCATCTGGAACTGGGTTATAGTTTTGATTTATAGGTCAGTCATAAAAATGACGATTTTTGGACGTTAATATCTAAATAACCGTTTGAGATATGTTTATAAAATTTGGAACACATATGTATCTTGCCAGCCTCAATATATGAGCCAAATTTGACAAGCTTAGGTGAAACAGTTTTTGAGTTATGAGGGGCTCAAAAGTGGCTCCAAATGGTTCGTGTAATATTACACACGGTGACTGGCGCGCAGCTCACCGTGTGTAATATTACACGAACCATTTGGAGCTTATATACGAATTATAATGTTTGATGTTTAGTTTCTACCAGCAAGCCAAATTTTCGGAATAATAAAATAAGAACCGACAAGTAACAGGTTTAGAACTTGCAAAGGCTATAATATAATTCGTATATGAAAACTAGCCAAGTCAGACCTTAGGCTACAATATATTGTCTTAAGTTATAAGAATAAATGATATTTTATGTTGTTAATAAATTTCAGGACTGACCATTGAACTTGGCACCCATTTAGATTTCACTTCTTTTGTCGTTGAAGTCAATAACCAAGGCATTTATCATAATATTGAACTTGGCTCTCATTTCACATTTATGTTTTTGATGGGATATCATTACTTTTTGTACATAAATTAGTACCTTAGTAGTACTTATTTATAACAAAATTAATACTAAATGTTTTTTTGTTAAACTACTGTATTTTCCTACGTTTACGGGTTATAATTGTCCATTTTTCTATATTTTCTTGTACCTTTGAAATGTTCAAGTGAACAGCCCATTCAGTATCCGGAATTCTTTTTACGCGTTTTGCCTCCATGGTGTAGTGACCCTCTAAGATAACAGGTGGCGCTAGTGGTTGTAGAATACGGTTAGTTACGCGTAATAAATACGAAAATTTACTATATTCTTATTTATAAGTACCAAAACGGAAATATTTGGATTAAAAAAATTAAGAGTGGTATTTAACTCGTTATATATTAACGTAAAGATTTTAAAATCCATATATAGAGATTTACAGGCACTAATTATAAGTTAAGTGAAAATTATAATAAAATGATAAAAAATTACCAGTTTCTGATTTTTTCCTTTGTATTCACCTAATTACCTATCTTCATACCAAATTTGAACTTTCTAGGTCATCTGGAACCGGGTTATAGTTTTGATCTATAGGTCAGTCATAAAAATGACGATTTTTGGACGTTAATATCTAAATAACCGTTTGAGATATGTTTATAAAATTTGGAACACATATGTATCTTGCCAGCCTCAATATATGAGCCAAATTTGACAAGCTTAGGTGAAACAGTTTTTGAGTTATGAGGGGCTCAAAAGTGGCTCCAAATGGTTCGTGTAATATTACACACGGTGACTGGCGCGCAGCTCACCGTGTGTAATATTACACGAACCATTTGGAGCTTATATACGAATTATAATGTTTGATGTTTAGTTTCTACCAGCAAGCCAAATTTTCGGAATAATAAAATAAGAACCGACAAGTAACAGGTTTAGAACTTGCAAAGGCTATAATATAATTCGTATATGAAAACTAGCCAAGTCAGACCTTAGGCTACAATATATTGTCTTAAGTTATAAGAATAAATGATATTTTATGTTGTTAATAAATTTCAGGACTGACCATTGAACTTGGCACCCATTTAGATTTCACTTCTTTTGTCGTTGAAGTCAATAACCAAGGCATTTATCATAATATTGAACTTGGCTCTCATTTCACATTTATGTTTTTGATGGGATATCATTACTTTTTGTACATAAATTAGTACCTTAGTAGTACTTATTTATAACAAAATTAATACTAAATGTTTTTTTGTTAAACTACTGTATTTTCCTACGTTTACGGGTTATAATTGTCCATTTTTCTATATTTTCTTGTACCTTTGAAATGTTCAAGTGAACAGCCCATTCAGTATCCGGAATTCTTTTTACGCGTTTTGCCTCCATGGTGTAGTGACCCTCTAAGATAACAGGTGGCGCTAGTGGTTGTAGAATACGGTTAGTTACGCGTAATAAATACGAAAATTTACTATATTCTTATTTATAAGTACCAAAACGGAAATATTTGGATTAAAAAAATTAAGAGTGGTATTTAACTCGTTATATATTAACGTAAAGATTTTAAAATCCATATATAGAGATTTACAGGCACTAATTATAAGTTAAGTGAAAATTATAATAAAATGATAAAAAATTACCAGTTTCTGATTTTTTCCTTTGTATTCACCTAATTACCTATCTTCATACCAAATTTGAACTTTCTAGGTCATCTGGAACCGGGTTATAGTTTTGATCTATAGGTCAGTCATAAAAATGACGATTTTTGGACGTTAATATCTAAATAACCGTTTGAGATATGTTTATAAAATTTGGAACACATATGTATCTTGCCAGCTTCAATATATGAGCCAAATTTGACAAGCTTAGGTGAAACAGTTTTTGAGTTATGAGGGGCTCAAAAGTGGCTCCAAATGGTTCGTGTAATATTACACACGGTGAGCTGCGCGCCAGTACTTGGCTTGACACGCTCCCGCGTGTCTAGATAAATGATATTTTATGTTGTTATAAATAAATTTCAGGACTGACCATTGAACTTGGCACCCATTTAGATTTCACTTCTTTTGTCGTTGAAGTCAATAACCAAGGCCTTTATCATAATATTGAACTTGGCTCTCATTTCACATTTATGTTTTTGATGGGTATAGCTTTCCTAAAGTGGGTTAAGAAAATGCAAAAGGTATTTACTTAATATTAATTTTTGTCAAAGGGAAACTTACAAGTAACTTGTTAAGATTGCTTATATTTTCAAGATTTTTTCGACCTTGGTTTTTACTGGTTTGGTCCTCAACATTGCAACCAGCACGTTTCACTCCCGTTTCCGAGAAGAATAACTTTCATAAGTGCCAGAACTAGTACTTGGTACACTCAGAGCACCTATTTGTAGCATAGACTCTTCATGTAATGAACTTGATCTCTGAAAAATATTATATATTTTACAAAATATTGTTTTTATCATATATTTAAACAATTTGAAAAAAAAAATCTAAAAACATAATAACATGTAATAAATCAAATTTTTACCTTGCAAGATGATACTACTTCTTGATTTATTATTATAGTAGGAACTGCTGTTTGTTTTAAGCGCCTTGTTGAATCATTATCTGATTTTTGAAAATGCAAATTGCAAATCCTTGTACTTTCATAAAACTTCGTTTTCAGTGGTACAATGGATAACCACAATTTCCTTTGAGCACTATTTTTAGGAAATCTAAAAAAAATATTATAATTATTAATAATAATAATATTCCACAACTTTCACACAACGCCATCCAGTCCCAAACTAAGCAGAGCTTGTGCTATGAGTACTAGACAACTGATAAACATACATATACATTTCTAAATACATACATATCTTAATCTTAACATAGTATAAAGCAAAGTCGCTTCCCTGTGTCTGTCCCTATGTATGCTTAAATCTTTAAAACTACGCAACGGATTTTGATGCAGTTTCTTTCAATAGAAAGAGTGATTCAATAGGAAGGTTTTTAAGTATACAACATGCATAATATAGTAGAGGAACACTGATAATTTTTGAGGTTTCTAATTTGATGTGATTTTGCGCTTGCTTTGCAAACGCTGGCTGAACCCTACGAGATAGATCAAAATAATGTACTACAGTATTGTACACCTTAAAAAGTTCAACAAAAATGTCCTCGATGGCATCTGTCTATCTCTTATAGATAACCCCCAACAACCATTTTTTATCCTTTACTTTTTACGAGAAATACGAGCATATTTTACGAAGCGTTTTTAAGCAATACAGCATTAATCCTTATCCAATTAAGTACCATAACTACATTGTACATTTAATATAAATCAATATTGCCCTTTACAGAATATAATTTAAATAAATAGTTTCGAAGATATTACAGATTTAAAATGCAAGGACATAGCGGTTGCGGCGCGGTGCCGGCGCACGGCGCGCGTGCCTATGTTGCTTAGATTTGAGCGTTGAATGTTTTTCCCATGGTAAATTATGTGTGGCACTTTCAAGAGTAATTACTAAAGAGAACATGTATGTCGAATGACAAAAAGTCTGTCAACGATGTATATAAAGACATTCTACAGTATCTATACTTATAATAAATCTGTAGAGAGGTCAATTCTGTACATGAAATATATTTCCAAAATAATTATCAGGGGGTGATTAAGGATCGATACTCATGCCAAAAATGCTATCAGTTAAATTTTTGTCTGTCTGTCTATCTGTCTGTCTGTCTGTCTGTCTGTCTGTCTGTCTGTCTGTATAACCGTTATAGAAACAAAAACTACTCGACGGATTTGAACGAAACTTGGTACAATTATTTTTCATACTCCTGAGCGGGTTATAGTATACTTTTCATCACGCTACAATCAATAGGAGCAGAGCAGTGAAGGGAAATGTTGGGAAAACGGGAGAATTTACTCCATTTTTTAAGCTTCCGTCGCGTGTGCAACCTTAATGGTTAAAGCTACACAGAAATCATTTATAACGGAAATGTTCTCCTTAAAATTATATAAAAAATATCCCACGACAGCATATATCTATCTTTTATGGTTGACTCACAATAACACGTGTAATTCCCGATAGCTTATCAGTTCGAAGCTTTCTGATTATTATTCTGCTCCGAAATTTAAAACCACCACAACTTTGCAATGGAACTCGGCTAAAAGTAACCCAGTTGCAACAAAATATAATCGAGGCTCAAATTTTAACAGGTTGCGGTGCAGGAGAAACCGTCTTTATTCCCAGAATTCCCATAATACCAAATAATTTTCCATTCCAATTTAAAAGAACGCGATTCCCAGTATCGGTGTGTTATGCAATGACAATTAATAAGGCTCAAGGGCAGACTTTTCGTGTTGCTGGAGTAGATCTCAGTGTCAGTTGTTTCTCGCATGGTCAGTTGTACGTCGCTCTTTCCCGGGTTAGCAGTTCTAGAAATCTTTATGTTCACGTGCCGGACGGGTCAACTTAGTTTACCCGGAAGCTTTGCGCTGAAGTATTGTCGTTCTATAGGTACTTAAGCCTCATGTGAACGTGATCTAAACAATATTACCAATACATTAACTTAATAACACACAAGGAGTTACACGCTGACGGAGTCGCGGGCACAGCTATTAACAATAATATTGTGCGGTTCGGTATTGCTATATTTTTCAACAGTATTATAGATTGACATATTATATTTCCCTACTAAATTACGAAAGTTAATCTGTGTGTTACATCAAAATCACTGAACCGTGAGGAAGGACATAGGCTACTTTTTTTTACGAAAAACGACGGAAACGTGGACGAAGTCGCGGGCAACAGCTATCTATGCTAATATATAAGGCTGAAGAGTTTGTTTGAACGCGATAATCTCAGGAATTTTTTCAATTGAACCAGTAGGGTTCGAATTGAAAAAATATTTTTTAATTAAATAGTCAATTTATAGAGAAAGGCTATATATCATTACGCTAAGGCCAATAAAGCGGAGCGCCAATAAAGAATGCTTCAAAATCGGTGTTAAATTTAACGTTAGCCCAAAGTAACTATTCCACGCGGACGAAGTCGCGGGCAAAAGCTAGTACTTATAATAAATCTGTAGAGAGGTCAATTCTGTACATGAAATATATTTACAAAATAACTATCAGGGGGTGATTAGGGATCGATACTGATGCCAAAAATGCAATCAGTAAAATTTTTGTCTGTCCGTCTGTCTGTCTGTCTGTATAACCGTTATAGAAACAAAAACTACTCGACGGATTTTAACGAAACTTGGTACAAATATTTTTCATACTCCTGAGCTGGTTATAGTATACTTTTCATCACGCTACAATCAATAAGAGCAGAGCAGTGAAGGGAAATGTTGGGAAAACGGGAGAAGTTACTCCATTTTTAAGCTTCCGTCGCGTGTGCAACCTTAATGGTTAAAGCTACACAGAAATCATTTATGACGGAAATGTTCTCCATAAAATTATATAAAAAATATCCCACGACAACATATATCTATCTTTTATGGTTGACTCACAATAACACGTGTAACTCCCGATAGCTTAGCAGTTCGAAGCTTTCTGATTATTATTCTGCTCCGAAATTTAAAACCACCACAACTTTGCAATGGAACTCGGCTAAAAGTAACCCAGTTGCAACAAAATATAATCGAGGCTCAAATTTTAACAGGTTGCGGTGCAGGAGAAACCGTCTTTGTTCCCAGAATTCCCATAATACCAAATAATTTTCCATTCTAATATAAAAGAACGCGATCCCCAGTATCGGTGTGTTATGCAATGACAATTAATAAGACTCAAGGGCAGACTTTTCGTGTTGCTGGAGTAGATCTCGGTGTCAGTTGTTTCTCGCATGGTCAGTTGTACGTCGCGCTTTCCCGGGTTAGCAGTTCTAGAAATCTTTATGTTCACGTGCCGGACAGGTCAACTTTCAACATAGTTTACCCGGAAGCTTTGCGCTGAAGTATTGTCGTTCTATAGGTACTTAAGCCTCATGTGAACGTGATCTAAACAATATTACCAATACATTAACTTAATAACACACAAGGAGTTACACGCTGACGGAGTCGCGGGCACAGCTATTAACAATAATATTGTGCGGTTCGGTATTGCGATATCTTTCAACAGTATTATAGATTGACATATTATATTTCCCTACTAAATTACGAAAGTTAATCTGTGTGTTACATCTAAATCACTGAACCGTAAGGAAGGACATAGGCTACTTTTTTTTTACGAATAACGACGGAAACGTGGACGAAGTCGCGGGCAACAGCTATCTATGCTAATATATAAGGCTGAAGAGTTTGTTTGTTTGTTTGAACGCGATAATCTCAGGAACTACTGGTTCGAATTGAAAAAAAATATTTTCATTTAAATAGTCAATTTATAAAGAAAGGCTATAGGCTATATATATCATTACGCTAAGGCCAATAGGAGCGGAGCACCAATGAAGAATGCTTCAAAATCGGGCTTAAATTTAACGTTAGCCCAAAGTAACTATTCCACGCGGATGAAGTCGCGGGCAAAAGCTAGTATTTAATATAAACATTGCACCCGTGCGAAGCCGGGGCGGGTCGCTAGTTATAGATAAATTACACCCAGACAAAGAATAAGAAGAATAAGAATAAGAATAAGAATAAACTTTTATTGTAAAAACATGAGTATACATCAAATGTGTAAGGTCTTAAAATAAAAACAGTTATTAGACGGTATTTCTTTTTTTTCGTGCATATTACGCGTCCAGTGTCAAAATATGAAATTAATCATTAAATATCTACACTGTTTATATATGAAATCAAAAGTTATACTGGTAAGCTTCCATGCATGTAACAATTACTGATTTAAGTAACGTAATTAATTAAATATAAATCAAAAACTTCATAAATTTTCATTTCCTTCGGTGTCCATTTACTACCACCCTCAATATTTTTGTTTTTTATTCAAAATTACCATCATTAACTATAGTCAAAGTTACCAAACTAAAAAACTTAATTAAAAATGACAACATTTTCAACTCAAATTAATAAGTTTAATACCGTTATTTAGTCAGTTTTTATTTCATAAATAATTATTTAATTTTTTTGTGATTACCATCGGTTTGAAAGAAAGTCGAAATTATACCCTGCGTATTGCCCTTAACGTCGCTAGAACGCTACGACGACTCGCGCACGTCCCTCAGTGGGCCAGCAAACGTCGAAGTAGGTGCACGCTTGGTTGTAGAAAAAAAATATTGTCGTGTTAAGTTGCGCGGGAGGATATTATTCTGGAATTGATCTCTTTACAATCGTCTGTATTATTCAGTAAGTATTAATGTTTTTTTTTTATAATATAGCTGAATTTGACTTATTTGAATATCCTTGATTGTTTGGAATAAGAAACAGTCCCCTAAATTTTATGTTCTGTGAGAAATCTTGGATAAAGAATTCAAACCTCATTACATTCGTCCTCACTGCCTTCGTTTACCGTCGTTTTTAAGAGCGATGGTAGTGAGGTCAATACGATGGCAATTATATTATTTTAATTGAAATTTGTGGTAAATTTTTTGATAATTTCAAATGTGTTATAAATTGATGTAGTTTTAAGAAAACTTGTTGATGTGCTTACATTCTTTGTTTTTTCATAGATAACCAAGAATTAAGAATGCCGAAGAAAACTAAACAAACATTGGAGGAAAAAAAGAGAGCGGGATCGACTACAAAAACAAAAAAAATATGCAGAAATTAAGAAAGATCCTGAGAAGTACGCAGAACAGAAGGAAAAAGAAAGAGCAAGATACCTTAAAAGAAAGGAACAGAAGAAAATAAAAAATGTAAGAGATATGACACCTAGACAATTAAGAGCTCAGAGAAAAAGATGGAGAGTTAATTCAAAACGTAACTATGAAAGAAAAAAGAAAGAAAAAGCTATACAACAACTATTACTAGAAAATTCCCCACCAAATAGTGACACTGAAGTACTTCCAGCTGAACAAGATCCTCTCACTGCCAGACCAGCTCTAAATATACCTAAGTCATCTCTTGATTGTATGGACTCCAAACAACAAAATTCTTGTGAACAATGTGTCAAAAAGGATATTATTGTGAGAAAGCTTCGATATCGACATAAAAAAGAAATAGGTATGTTAAAAAAAGAAATAGAAAAAACAAAGAAACAAAGAGATTCCATTAGAAAGATGTTTAACAGGCTAACCATGACAAATAAGAAAAAAAAGAAAAAATATATCGAGTGAAGAAAAAGTAGATAGTCTAATAGAAAATGTCACAAACACAGAAAAGCCTGAAGAAATTAAAAAAAAAACTTATATTTGGGGAAATTCTTTCAAGAAGTGTTGGAGAAGGATACAAATCCTTGAGAAAAAAAGATAAGAAAGAGTTTTCTAATGTCATTATGTCTGAAAAAGAAAAAATTAAAAAATATAAGCTCCTGACAGAAACAAAAAATTTTACAGTAAGAGATAAAAAAGAAAATAGACAGAAGAGTGAAAACTTGACTGAACAACAAATTTTGGAATTTTTCGACGATGATACAGTGACTAGAATTGCGGCTGATAAAAAGGAATATATAACGAAAAACAAAATAAGTAAGCAGAAAAGATACTTGTCAGATACATTAACTAATCTCTATAAAAAGTTTCAACATCATTCAAATATCAAGGTAACGTATCAAACTTTTTGTAAATATCGCCCATTTTGGGTTTTATATCCAAAGGAGTCCAGCAGAAATACTTGTGCTTGCAAATTGCATATTAACTTTGATTTATTGGTAAAATGTTTAAATATAAATAAAATACTAAACGAAGCTAATGGGACAGCTATTTTAGAAATTTTGTGTTGCAACTCTAATGATGAAAATTGTTTGAATCGATCATGTACTAAATGTAAATTTAAAAACTTAAATTACTCTGAATTTCGGAATGATAAAAATATTAAATATCAGCAGTGGTGTACTTGTTCAGAAAAGTATTATATAAAAGATGAGGAAAAATCTAAATTAGTAACAAAAAAAGAAACATTATATGATTTTCCAAGAGATATTATTATTAGATTAGAAAATAGTCTCGTGGGATATATGAAACACTGCACCAATATATTAACACAATATAGAAATATTATAGAGCTTAAAAATAATCTTACTCCTCAAGAGGTAGTGATTCATGTGGATTTTAGCGAGAACTACTGCGTTAAATATAACGAAGAAATCCAAAGTGTTCACTTTGGTGGCAGTAGAATGCAGTTATCGCTGCACACATGTGTTATCTATTTGATAGACCCAGAATTTGGCATTCAAAAACAATTTAGCTTATGCACTGTAAGTGAATGTACTCAACACGATGCAGCAGCAGTTTGGGCACATTTGATACCCACCATTGGGTATATTATGGAGATTTCGAATCAATTTAATACAATACACTTTGTTTCCGACAGTCCAACTAGCCAATATCGAAATCGTTTTATATTTTATATGATCAGCCAACTATACCTTGATTTTCCGCAATTGATATCTGTGACTTGGAACTACTTAGAAGCCGGGCATGGCAAAGGGGCACCAGATGGTGTTGGTGCTGTTCTCAAACGAACAGCGGATCAAGTAGTCCGTTTTGGCAGTGACGTAGACTCATTAGAAACATTCTTAGCCTGTCTTAAGCCTAGAGTAAATATTGAGATTCGCATTGTTACTAGAAATGAAATTGAAGCCAGAAGTTTTCCTACAGATTTAAAAGCGGCCAAAGGTACAATGATGGTGCACCAAGTTCTTTGGTCATTTGGGTGTTCTAAAATGACTCTAAGAAAACTAAGTTGCATTTTGTGTGGCAATGACGACATTTGTAGTCACGGCAAACATTTAGGATATTACGATATTCCTTCTTTTGAGGACGTCAATACTAACCAATTTCAGAATTTCCTTGATGAGAATACAACACCAGAATTAATCCAAGAAATAAATGACACAGGTTTTTCAGTTTCACGTTCTGACCCAGTTATCTACTATGAAGATCAATGTTCAAACAGACCGCACTCACCGAAAGTCAAAATATTATCTGATATTAATGTAACTGATTGGGAAAACAGAACGTTTTATATTAATAAAGAGAGTTTTGATAAAAATAAATCAGTAGGCAATTCTTATCAAACAGATTTTGAGAAATTCATACTAACATTCGATCGTGAAAAAGAAGATGAGTCCAAAGAAAATAAAAACAAATTATATGAAAAGAAAAGCAAAAATATACTGAATAAATTTTGGAGCGATGATTCCGATGAAGATATTTTCTAATGCAAAAGTTAACAGAAAATAAAATGTTCGCCATTTTTTCAATTGGAAAATACCTATATTATTTTAATCAATAGTTGATAAGATTGATTTTTTGTTTTTGTAATAGAAGAAGTAAGACTTTATATTTTTGATCTCATAGGTATTTCCAAAGATTATGACTATTAGCAAGAAACGTCAAGTTTAAACTTAGAAAGGCCAGGAGAAATAGCCTAAGTTGATCATAATTTAGAAGTTTAATTTTAGTTGATCTCAAAGATATTTCCAAAGATTATGACTTTTAGGAAGAAACGAAGTTTAATAGAAAGGCCAGGAGAAATAGCCTAATAATTTGATCATAATTTAGAAGTATAATTTTAGTTATCCAAGTTGTTTCATTGAATATACAAATGATTTTTTCATGACACGAGTTTTTATCATTCCCATATATTTAGCATCATTACCTTCGTACTCCTATTTCCCTCACTTAATGACACAAACTCATTACCATCTTTGACGTTACCCTCTCATTTAGAATAAATATATGATTGTAATTTTATGTTTTCTACACAAATAAGGTAGAAACAACAAAAAATTGAAGGATTGGCTATATATAAACTATATTAGAAAAAAAAACAAGTTATTCGACAATTAATTTTGAATTTGGAAATTTCGTGGAATTTGCACGAACTGAGCGAAACACCCTAGATCTACATGTTTTGCCATTCATGGCGTACAAAAACAAAATAATTCCGGTTTACAATAAACCAAAAAAATAAAATAAAGACAATTTGAGTTTACACAGCAAGCTATGAAATTAATAAACTAAATCTTAATGCTAATAAATAATGGAAGTTAGTATTTATAAATTTTGGAGACAAGTTGTTAAAATGTTGTAATTGTAGGTTAATCTATTGGATTATTTGCGGTCATTTAAAAATACTGATATGGAATAATAGCATTTGGCTATGAGATATTTTTTAAATGTATTTTAAACAAAGCAGTAGGCATTTGTTTAATAGTTTTAGGAATTTTATTATAAATGATTGGTACCAAAAATACTTTTTTGCATCAATGCCGTCGTTAATTTTAGTACACATAATCTACTATTATCTCGCCGATTACGAATACAGAAGTCTGATAATTTCTTAAATAGTTTTGGATTGGTTCTTATAAAAATTGCTATTTCATAAATAAATACGGAAGGTAGAGTTAAAATGTTATAATCAATAAAATACTGTTTGCAACTATCAGTTATTTTCAATCCAAACATAGCCCTAATACACCTCTTTTGTGACTTGAAGATAATTTCTTTATTCGTAGAATTTCCCCAAAATATAACTCCAAACCTCAATAAGGAGCCGACGATACCATGATAGGCAGTTATAAGTGCATTGGTACTTATAATTGGTTTTAATTTATATAGGGCATAGCCAGAAGAACATACTCTATTATTTAATTCTTCTATGTGTGCTTTCCAGTTCAAGTGTTTGTCAATGGTTACACCTAAAAATTTAGCTGTGTCTACCCTTTTTATAACAGTTGATTTGTATTGAACATTAATATTTGGTGCTGCTAGACGTTGACTGAAGAACATAATTTTAGTTTTTTCAAGATTTATTTTTAAACTAGCTTTTGCCCGCGACTTCGTCCGCGTGGAATAGTTACTTTGGGCTAACGTTAAATTTAACCCCGATTTTGAAGCATTCTTCATTGGCGCTCCGCTCCTATTGGCTTTCTCTATAAATTGCATATTAATTAAAAAATATTTTTTTTCAATTCGAACCTGTAGTTCCTGAGATTATCGCGTTCAAACAAACAAACAAACTCTTCAGCCTAATATTATTAGTATAGATAGCTGTTGCCCGCGACTTCGTCCGCGTTTCCGTCGTTTTTCGTAAAAAAAAGTAGCCTATGTCCTTCCTCACGGTTCAGTGATTTTGATGTAACACACAGATTAACTTTCGTAATTTAGTCAATTTTGTCAATCTATAATACTGTCGAAAAATATCGCAATACGGAACCTCACCATATTATTGTTAATAGCTGTGCCCGCGTCTCCGTCAGCGTGTAACTCCTTGTGTGTTATTAAGTTAATGTATTGGTAATATTGTTTAGATCACGTTCACATGAGGCTTAAGTACCTATAGAACGACAATACTTCAGCGCAAAGCTTCCGGGTAAACTATGTTGAAAGTTGACCCGTCCGGCACGTGAACATAAAGATTTCTAGAACTGCTAACCCGGGAAAGAGCGATGTACAACTGACCATGCGAGAAACAACTGACACCGAGATCTACTCCAGCAACACGAAAAGTCTACCCTTGAGCCTTATTAATTGTCATTGAATAACAAACCGATACTGGGAATCGCGTTCTTTTAAATTGGAATGGAAAATTATTTGGTATTATGGGAATTCTGGGAATAAAGACGGTTTCTCCTGCACCGCAACCTGTTAAAATTTTAGCCTCGATTATATTTTGTTGCAACTGGGTTACTTTTAGCCGAGTTCACTGGAACTCGGCTAAAAGTAACCCAGTTTACACTGGTAAAGTTGTGGTGGTTTTAAATTTCGGAGCAGAATAATAATCAGAAAGCTTCGAACTGCTAAGCTATCGGGAGTTACACGTGTTATTGTGAGTCAACCATAAAAGATAGATATATGCTGTCGTGGGATATTTGTTATATAATTTTAAGGAGAACATTTCCGTCATATATGATTTCTGTGTAGCTTTAACCATTAAGGTTGCACACGCGACGGAAGCTTAAAAAATGGAGTAACTTCTCCCGTTTTCCCAACATTTCCCTTCACTGCTCTGCTCCTATTGATTTTAGCATGATGAAAAGTATACTATAACCTGCTCAGGAGTATGAAAAATAATTGTACCAAGTTTCGTTAAAATCCGTCGAGTAGTTTTTGTTTCTATAACGGTTATACAGACAGACAGACAGACAGACAGACAGACAGACAGACAGACAGACAAAAAATTTACTGATTGCATTTTTGGCATCAGTATCGATCCCTAATCACCCCCTGATAGTTATTTTGTAAATATATTTCATGTACAGAATTGACCTCTCTACAGATTTATTATAAGTATAGATTATTGTTATCTAACCAGTTAATTATTGAATTGATTGTAGTATTAATTTCATTTTGATAGCTATCTTTATTTATAGAATTAATCGTGACTGTGCTGTCATCGGCAAATAGGGATACTGGATAATTAGTTACTAATGGCAAGTCATTTATGTAAATTATGAATAACAAAGGGCCCAATACGCTCCCTTGCGGGACTCCATATCTAGATATACGTTTTCTTGATGCATATGTTTCTTCTTTTTTGGTATTAATATTTATTCTGGAAATTTCGGTATATTGTTTACGATTATTTAGATAAGATTCTATGAGATTGAGTAAATTGCCTCTAATGCCATAAGCTTCCAGTTTACGGAGGAGAATGTCGTGATTGACATAATCGAAAGCCTGGGTCATATCGCAGTAAATGGAACATACCGGCGTCCTTTTATCCATGTTACCCATGACATTATTTATGAAATCAAAAGTAGCCATATTTATTGTTTTATTTTTGCGGAAACCTTTCTGGTCTACTGTAAGAATGTTGAATTTTTCTAAATAATTATAGATTTGATTATATATGTATTTTTCAAAAACTTTAGAAATTATAGGAATAAGTGCAATAGGTCTGTAACAGTTCATACTCTGCTTATTGCATTTTTTGAAGATGGGTTTAATGATGGCAGTTTTTAGACTTTCCGGGTATAGTCCAGCGGTTATACACATATTAATAATATGACTTAGGTGGTCACAAATATGATAAGCAATAGACTTTAGGATTCTAGTAGAGATCCCATCATATCCAACACTTGTAGTATTTTTAAGCGATCTTATAATTTGAAGTATGTCGTATGGAGTACTTGGTGCCATAAACATAGATTGATTAGATTTGGAAATATTTACGGTTACATCCTTACCAGCTTCTGGTATTGGTGTTATCTTTTCTATGAAGAAGTTGTTAAAAGCATTCACAATCTCTCGCGGCTTGGTTATAGTTTTATGATTTGTTTCAATGGAAGTGATACTGCTCTTTGGTAAATTGAGTTTAGACCTATTTATAATGGTCCATGTGGCTTTGGATTTGTTAGCAGAAGATTTTATTTTATGATTGTTTTGTGCTCGTTGTGTTAAATTAATTATATTTTTGTATATTTTAGAGTATTTTTTAAATTTAGTTTTGTTTACATCATTGCGATTTAGCCTATAGTTCCACATAAGCTCTCGCTTTTTTTTACTACAGATTTTTATGCCCCGTGATACCCACTGTGGTTTTACTTTGGTTCTTATTGTAACACTTCGGAAAGGAAAACATATGAAAGAGTCTAAAAATGCATTATATGCTGTGTCAGGATTATTTGTATTATATATTTCAGAAAAAGTTAATGCTTTTATATAGTTTTTGAATTTTTCCATGTTATCTTTATTGTAGTCTCGTCTATTTTTGCGCCAATAGTTTATTAAATTTTTTTTATTAACCGTTAAGTTTAGTATCTGGGCTGTGTGGTCTGATAGGCCGAAGTCAATCACATCAGATTTACACTTCTTCCCCACATTATGTGCAAAGTTATCGATACAAGTGTTACTCGCGAGTCGAGTTGGCTGATTTATTTCTAACTTTAAATTATAACTTAAGAGCAAACATTCTAGATCTATCAAAGTATTATTGCGCTTAAGGCAGTCAATATTAAAGTCGCCTGCAATTACAACATTTCTTTTTATATATTTTTTACAAATAATACTTAACACTTTTTCTAATTGCTCAAAGAATACAGGTAAGTTAGTGGACTTAGGTACTCTATACACACAGACAATAATCGTATTATAGAATGTCAGATCAATCGCGCAACATTCGAATATTCCATTTACGGACAGTTTCGCTATATCTCGGAGTTCCTTAAACTGATGACCATTTTTTGCAAGGATACATGTACCGCCTCTTTTACTGCCCTTTCTGGAGTAGCATGCCGCCAAAGTGTAATTAGCAATATACAATAGTTGTTCATGGCCAGCCATCATGAAGTGTTCAGATAAATAGATTATGTCGACTTCGGTATTTTTTTCTGACATCTCTTCAAGGCATACAGTCAGGTCACTGCTCTTATTCAGTAAACCCGCAATATTTTGATGTATCACGTTAAGGTGCTTATAATCGAAAAAACTGCACTGCAGCTTGTTGTTCGTCCATATTATTGCTTTTTCCACCTTCTTTATTTGCGGGGGTATTTTCACGTATGTAGTTCACAAGTGCGGCGATATCTTGGAAAATAATTTTCATGCCGTAATTATTTACTAAACCGGTATTTTGATGGTACATTTTGAAGTCCCACGTAAGGTTCTTATTAGAGTCAATGAAATAGGCATGTTCGTGTGCTAAAATGTCCTGGTATAGCAGATTATTAAATTTTTCTACTCTCATGTTATATAGTGTAACATTACTAACGCATTGACTGTAGGTCGGCATGCAGAGAATAACATTTGTGTGTTGAATCTTTTCGAGTATTTTTCTTATGTTATGATCAGTGATCGGAGTAGGTAGATTGATTTTTGGTACTTGTATCATAAATGCACACAGAAAGAATAACATGGATAAGCCATTTTCCCGGAAAGTAATTCCGGTATTTCCGGATTCAATTAAACATTGTTAATGTTGGTAGTGATATTATTCCTACTCAATTCAAAATTTAAAGGAAGGTATAAAAACTAAATTAATTCATTATTTATCTGTTAAATAATAAAAACAATCTAATTCCGATCGAAGCTTTAATTTTTATTTTTTTATTTTTAGCCTTTTATGGCTAGAACTTTTATAGATAGACATAAATTGTTGCACTTAAATTTAAATATTTTCATAGTGGTCATGGTAATTTGCATTAAGGGTAGAATAAAGAATAATATTGCTCATTTTATTACAATTCCTACCTTTTTTTTGAGGATGGCAAATCATCAAATGACTCCTTCCACTCTGGCAGAATAAAATTCCTACATAAGTTCCGGTATTTTTTTAATAATCCACCAATTCCGGAGGAATGTCCATATTAATATATACGTTTCGGATCAATGACCCCATTTCAATCTACCTACTCCGATCACTGGTTATGATTGAATGATGTCAGAATAATCCTTAGTAGATTTGAAATCTGTTTCACCAATTAAAATAATACAGAATTTTTTTTTTTGCGGGTAGTCAACTTGTAAACACGTACATTGCGTCGATCCCTAAATGTCATAGTATTAATATTATTTAAACGTTACATAAACCATAAACATTGCGTGGACGCTAAAGCTCAGTGTGTGCGGCATACGTGATATCGTTTGCAGAGTGATCAGTGACTTAACTTTTACAAAAACACGAATAATAATTTTTCAAAAACTGACCTAGCAAATTACAGTTCACGTTAAAGGGGTGTAAACACTGTGTGGGCGCTTAAGCTCAGTGTGTGTGATAGACATGATGTCGTTTGCTGTGTGATCAGTGTCTTAACTTTAACAAAAACACGAATAATATCTATTAAAAAAAGTGACTGCCAATTCCAGTTCACGTTAAAGTGGGTGTTTTGAGAAAAAAACTTTATCATTCACCTTCACTCTTGACAGCTCAAAATCGCATAGAAACACGTATTTAATGCTGCATGCATAAGCAGTTGTGGTCGAGTCAATAAAGTAGCAACTGAGGCGTTCTTATACCCGAGTTCAAACCTTGATCAAAATCTACTTTTTGCATTTTGCTTTTTCTTTTTTTTTGCCGAAATGATTTGTGGCGGGTGTAATGCGACTATTCTCGTTACTCAAAAGAGAATAAAATGCTGTTTAAGCAAGTGTGCTCTTCAGTACCATTTGGAATGTGTTAAGTACGATGAAACATCAACGCCTAGGACCAAATGGACTTGTCCGAGTTGTGTTTCTAGCCGACCTAAACTAGACAACACTAACACACCAGTTCACGCAAAGGGTCACGCTGCATTGAACGAGCATATGGCTTCTGAACCAGTTTCAACGCTTTCCCCTTTCTCGGATTCGCCCAGTTACTGCAAAGGAACAGTTGGTCACAGAGGACCGCCAACTGAGAAGTCACCACCTGTCACGCCTCGTGTGTTACGAGATGGCACTGCGGACTACTTGCAAGACATAATACTGGCAGAAATACGTAAATTGCGCCAGGAAATGATAGAAAAATTTGATAGTCAACAGGCCTCATTGACGAAATTCGAAGACACCTTAACTACAGTACAAAGGAATGTTAATGAGTTAACTTTAAAATTTTCATCGATCTATGAAGACTTGGAGGAATTCAAGAAGACGGTAACTTTTCTTTCTAATGCTTACGACGATCAAGTCGTGTTAAATACAAAGAATAATAGCTGCAATGCCGAACTTCTTAAGAATAACGCTTCTTTGAACGCTCGCGTGAGCGAGTTGGAAATAAATTTGCAACAAATGGATCAATTAGCTCGTGAAAGCAACATTGAGATACAGTGCGTTCCTGAGCACAAAACCGAGAACTTGAAAACGGTCATACAACAGTTGGGTCGAGTTGTGGGAAACGAACTACACGATGGTGAAATACGGTCATTTCTTAGAGTTGCCAAATTAAATGCACAATCGAATCGCCCACGGAGCATAGTTGTTAAGCTGGTCAATCCACGCATTCGTGATAGTCTACTGGCTGCAGTGAGGAATTTTAATAAGAAGAATGAGTCGGAGAAGTTGAACAGCAGCCATATTGGCATTGGTGGAATAAAGCAACCCATTTTCGTGACGGAGAACCTGACTATGGCAAATAAAAAACTACATGCAGCGGCTAGAATTGCTGCTAAGGAAAGAAAATACAACTTTGTGTGGATTCGAAACGGTCGCATATTTGTGAGAAAAGATGAAACTTCTAAATCTCTGTTAGTCAAAAGCTTTGAATGTTTGGAATCTTTGTAAATAATTAATTGTCTTACTTTGCATGCTTAATTGAGTTTTTAGGTTGTAAAATTCAATTTTAAAATATATTATCAAAATGTAAGAGGCTTGCGAACCAAGACAGAGGCTTTTTATACGGCTGCTTTGAATTTTGATTATGATATAATAATCGGTACTGAAAGTTGGCTTAATGATACGGTGTTTGACCATGAAATTTTGGATAATCGATATAGGGTGTTCAGGCGAGATAGGTCATCGACGGTGTCCTCTGTAACAAAACGAGACGGTGGGGGGGTGCTTATTGCTACTCGGGACAAATATGAGGTTTCACGTAGATTGAATTGGGAGTCCCGTTGTGAAGAATTATGGATTACAATCAAGTGTGAGGGAGGCTTAAATATTAATATTTGCGCGGTTTATATTCCACCCCCAGTCAAACAAGATTATATTGATACTCTATTTCAAAACTTTACTGAGGTGATCAACAAAAACAGCAAAATTAATTCCATCAACTTACTTATCGGTGATTTTAATCTAGGAAGTATCTCTTGGGAATTGAATGTGGATTCAGGTCTTTTGATCCCCAAAGGCTCTACCAGTAATCTGGATAACACTTTTATAGACATGTTGGCTTTTAACGATCTTCATCAATGCAACACTATAGTTAACGCTTCAGATAGAGTTTTAGATCTAGTTCTTAGTAGTAGTAATAATGCAGTTCTGGTAACTCAGGCCTCATGTCCATTTGTACAGATAGATGCACATCATCCAGCCCTGGAAATTGCTTTTGCAATCAATCATACCAAACCTCTAATGCAAAATAGAGTACCGCACTTAAATTTTTATCTTTGCAATTATGATGCAGTCAACGCTGAGCTTGAGAAAATTTCTTGGTCTGATGAATGGAGTACTGTTACTGATATTAACGAAATGTTGCAAAAATTCTATGAACTGCTTATGCCAATTATAAAACGGCATACTCCCATTACAAAGCCTCGAGATGAACGCTATCCGGTGTGGTATTCGCGAGCTTTACTGAAGGCTATTAAGGAGAAAGCTAAATATCACAACTTATATAAAAAATACGGAAACCCCAGAGATAAGATTACGTTTCAATGTCTAAGAACGCGTTGCAGTAATTTGATACGTGACTGTTATGCACATTTTAAGAAGAATATAGCTCAACATTTACGCAACAATCCTAAATATGTCTGGAGTTACTTAAAAAATAAACGAATAGGTGACAATTACATTCCCAACAAAATGTCACTAGGTAATACTAGATTTGCTAGGAGTGGCCAGGATATTTGTAATTTGTTTTCCGACAACTTTCAGTCTATTTATAGTTCAGATAAGGATGCACATTCAACGTCAATTGAGTCCACTCCCTGTAACAATAATACTTTTAGTCTCTGTAAATTTGAAGTAAAAGAAGTTTTTGAATATTTATCTTCCCTGAACTGTGATAAAGGTCCTGGACCTGATCTAGTCCCACCTCTCTTCCTTAGAAAGTGCGCAGCGAATCTGGCTGATCCTTTGACGTCAATTTTTAACTGTTCCTTGTCGCAGGGTTTTTTCCCAGATCAATGGAAAATAGCGCACATCACGCCAATTTTTAAGTCTGGTAGTGTAGAAGATGTTGCAAATTACCGACCAGTGTCGATCCTTTCTGCATGTGGCAAAATAATTGAATCACTTGTTCAGAGAAAAATGTTTTCCCACTTCAAAAACGTGCTGGATGACAACCAGCATGGCTTTCGCCCAAAAAAATCGACTTCAACAAATTTAGTAGAGTATGTTTCTTACGTATCTTCTGCCCTGGATAATGCTGGCGAAGTTCATGCAATATACACTGATTTTAAAAAGGCCTTCGATTTAGTAAATCACGACGTACTTATTTCTAAATTGGAAAGTATGGGTGTTCACGGGTCCTTGTTGCGTTGGTGCGAATCGTACTTAAGAAATCGGTCACAACTGGTGTATCTGAAAGGTTTTAAATCCAAACAGTTTTACATTCCATCAGGGGTGCCCCAGGGATCCCACCTGGGACCTTTATTTTTCTTAGTCTTCATCAATGATTTGGGTAGCAAAATTTGCTCAGAATACAAACTTTTTGCTGATGATTTAAAACTATATCGAACTATATACAACGAATCTGACGTTATTCAGCTCCAGAATGATTTAAATAACGTATATAATTGGTGTATAGAAAATAAAATGACTCTAAATCAAAATAAATGTTACTTCATCAAATTTAGCGGGAAAAAAATACATGTAATACTCGCTACTCGCTAAACAACAGCCCGCTTCAAGAGGTCGACACTATTGGGGACCTAGGTGTTTTAGTAGATAGCAGTTTAAGTTTTAGGAGTCATTATGACCACATGATCAGCCGGGCATCTAAATTATCAGGATTCATCGTCAGGGAAATGAAGATCTTTGGGGAACCGGCATTGACTATTGCAATTTATAACAGTGTTATTCGGAGTATTTTGGAATATTGTAGTGTGGTATGGAACCCTTTTTATCAGGTACACTCAGATCGAATTGAACGTGTTCAAAAGAGGTTTCTGTATCACCTATCGTATTCTGATAACAGATGTCGCAGTCTAAACTCGTATAGTTCTAGGTTGAGACATTACAAAATGACATCATTAAGTACGCGTCGGAAATCATTAGATTTCATGTTCTTATTCAAAGTCATAAATGGTCAAATAGATTCTCCTGAGCTTTTAGAAAAGGTAAACATCAGTATCCCTCGCAGTAGTAGTCGTTTAGTTAATCGAAGAACTTTCGTCCAGCCTCATACTCGAACCAATTTAGGAAATTTTTCTCCCATAAGCCGCATACTTTCCATAGCTAACGCCGTTCGAGGCGAAATAGATATCTTTGCTGGGTCTGTAACCTCAGTAAAAGCCAAATTACGGGATATAATGTAGAAACATATTTTTTATTATGTATCATTTTTCTCTCCTTTTTTCTCTCCTTGTTTGTTATATATACCATATTTAAATTGTCTATTTTTCGTTACCGTTGGATATTTAGGTTTCGGAAATTTGTACGTTGTCTTAAATATTGTAAGTGACTTATTATTGTGCATGTTAGATTCACATCTAGTAGGTGTCAATCTGGCATATTATATTGTGTGTTTTATGTTTTAATGTGTGATTGTACACCAGTTTTGTGAATTACAATAAAAAAAAAAAAAAAAAAAAAAAAAATCATCCATAGTGAATTTCTTTAGCTTTAGTTCCAAGTCGCAAAACATATAATTTATTCCTGAGTATGGTGTTAGGTAATGACATAATTCACAGTTGTCGAACTTATTTTCTGCAATTGTACGTATTTTATTTAACTTATTTTCGCTTATAATACAGATTTTACTAACTTTTTTCTCCGCTTCTTCATTAAGGCTTTTTTTATGCAGGGTTGCTTGCGATGCCGCAGATTCTTCCTTAGACGACCTCTTAGTATCTATTGCAATTGTTTGAGTTCCTTTACTATTTTTCTTCCTATTAGACGTATTTACTTGCTCGGTCTGTGTGATTTTGTTAAGTGATGGTTCCCTTTTTTTGGGGGTAGATGATTTTGGTCTATTTTTCTTAGTAGGAGTGTTGGTAATATTATTGTCGAGTTCATTTTTCTTTTCCAACTCTTGGTTAGACTGTTTAAGGTTTCTATTTTCCAATGTAAGTATCGCAATTTCATCTTCTGCACAACTTAATTGAAGGGTTAGTTTCTCAACTTGTTCTTTTAGTTTAGCTATTAATTCGTGGTCAAAAGTGTCGTCATCGCACCTCTCAGGGAGACTAGTAGCGGTGTTATTTAGTGTTTCGTTTTCAATTTGACTGATATTACTTTGTGAGTCTGACATTGAACGAATACGACGAGCACCTCGAACACGAAACGTAATGTTCTCCAAGAAGTTCATGGTAAGTAACTCAAGGTATTTAATTTTAATGTTTACTTTCTGTTATATATTTGTCTTCACATATAGTTTAACAATTGTATTAGTATGAGAGCATAAAAAATGTTCAACGATAGCGGGTTTCGGAATAAAGATATCTTCTTAACTCAATATTCTTCGTTATTTTGAACTTTCACTTTTGATCGTTTTATTTGTTTATTTATAGAAAGTTATTGCACGATATTAGTTTGCCGAATATAATTACCTATATGGAGTTTTTACATTTACATAATGTTAAAATTAATACGCCCAGTGTGAGTCGGATTCTATTTCACTTTAGAACTCTGTTGACTATTGTTTTTAGTCTTGGATAAAACTATCACTTATATTACACAAAGCACATTTTGTTTTTGTATTTATCGGGAGTTTGAATGATTTCATCGTTTAATAATAGAATATAATTTCAGTAATCTTTGTTTAGCTTTTTATTTATTGGCACATTATTTAACAGTATTTAACTTCTGATTGGGTTTGTGTGGTGACTCTTTTTAAAAATGTATTAGGAGATTTTAATAACGAGATAGCAATACCACGGTCCACACTAAAAAGAGAGGTCAGACCACAGAGAGTGAGATAAGATACTTAAGTATTTGACTCAAGCTGTTGTTCCAAGTGTGGCTTCCATATTTATCTATACCTTCATGGACTAGGTGCACCTATTCTTATTATTTAAAATACGTGATCCAGATACCTGTTCCACCTAGTCCACCTAGTATTAATTATTACTTATCGAATGTGGTCATGGTGTACGTACTTAGTCCAAGTCAAGTTTTTATTGTGGCTACTGATTTTGCAGGAAACTGCTAAACAACAAATAAACACGGTATTTTGATTAATTTTACGATGACGGTCTTTGAGCTTCACGGACACGCCTCGTTGCCACTTCTCCTGTACTTGATATTTCTATGGAACTTTGCTCCTGTTTCCCTTTTGATTATTTATTTGCCCGGAATTTTATTAAAATTCTTTACGCGGTGTCGGATATTTTCGACACTAAAATTTAATAATCGGGAATTCAGGGAAGGAAAAAATGCATCTATCATTTTATTAAACTGAAACATATTTGATCAACAAATAAAAAATAATTGTTTTTCTATATTCGTTTTATTACCAATATCATCATATACAACCTTAGGACATTCGCTCGATGACGTTGGTCGCGCGGCGGGCAAAACAATCTCAACACTCTGTGTGCGTACTTATGGTACATTTCTTCTCGCTGCAAACAGCTGGTATTATTATTAAGATTTTGTAGGCTATTATAGCGTAGGTATTTTCGCTTTTGTATGAGTGTGATGTATCTGTTACGAAGTAAATATTTAGTAATCTGTGCCTAAGGCGCATCGCCGACCTTCATCATCGACCAATTTTTCAGACTCAAATATTGCGTATGTTACTTGCTGATGTATTTTTTTAATAAATATCTGCTATATTGTATTCGCCTATTACTTGGTGATGGTAAAAGTTTGGCTGTTATGATGAATGATATTCCCATTTATTATTGCAGCCGAAATATTTTATTGATTGTTAAGTATTTAAATAAAAGATGTTCTTTCACATTTAATTATCGACACAAATTAACTGTGATTTAATTTATGTTTTTCCTTATATAGTATTTCGAAATGTGCTCTAACCGAAAAGGTGACCACGAAGATGCTGCCTCTTGTAATCATTCTATAGTGGTAGGAGTAGTTAACGCCACAGTCGTTGTAGCTTTACTGGTTGACGCTGTGGCTATTGTCGGCGGACTTGTTGTTTTCGAAGCATTGTCAGCCGCACGGTAATTCATCATTTTAATTCTTACACCGGTTCCTTCAGTAGTGACGACACCAATTTTAAGACTTGTTTCGTTTTTTTTATCTTCGTTCATAATTTCCTGCTGTTCAGTAACTATTATGGTTTCATACACTTTGCTACCTGTTTCTTTTTTAGTTTTAGACTTTTCATCTTTTTCAGTTATATCAGTGTGGTTGTCTGCTGTTCCTGTTACTTTAGTTTTTTCTGTTGGTTGGTCACTGGTCATTTTATTGACATCTGATCTCAATCTTTTTTCAGTTTCTATACTTTTGTTCGTGTTATTTACTTTGGTTTTGAAATCTTCGGCTTTAACAGGATTAATTGATTTATCTTTTGCAATCTTTATTAATTTAGTTTTCGAGTTTAACGGAACTCCAATTTTAATTACTCTTTCAGCAGCTTTTTCGAAATCTCCCGTTAATTGTTTGAGTTTGTGAGAAAATGTTTGATCGTATGTATTTGTAATTGAGCCAGTTTTGTTATTTGCACTTATTTTTGTATCTATTTTGTCTAGATTTAGTTTTAAATCATCGGTAAGCCTGTGCTCGAGTGGCTTATCTTTAATAGGTTTACGTTTTATTATATTTGCCAGACTAGCTTGCTGTAGCTCTCTTACTTTCACATCATCAACATTCATTCCAGTTTTAACTTCTATGTTTTCTTTTAATTCGTTTCTCGTTAGTCGTTCTCTAGTATCTTTTGAAGTATTCGATATATCCTGAAAATTATTGGAGATTACATCTGATCTAAAAACATGCAGGGACTTTTTATCTTTGGCTATACTTTTAAAATCTTTCTCATTATCTACATTAAAAATATCCCTTTTGTTTTTTGCCATCTTTAATCCGTCATGCATCATGTCAAAATTACTGTTTCTTTCTTTCACTTCAGCAATGTCAGCCTTGGTTTTAATTATATTTTTAACTTCTATTTTTAATGTTGGATCATCGTTTTTAGATTTCTTGTCTTCTTTCATTACATTCGTTTTGTTATCTGCTATCCATGTCATCTTTGCTTTATCTTTTGTATGCAAAATATCATTGGGAATTAAACTAATTGTTTCAGATTTACCTTTATCTTTATTTTTATAATGTTTATCTTTTACAGAGACAATTGAGAACTCTTTTGTTTTCTTTTCAGGTGCTGAGTCCAAAAAGTCATTGATATTTTTTTTCACTTTCATAACGTTGGCATTGAAATTCATTTTACTATGACTTTTTTCGTAGTCTCCCATTAATTTTTTGTACTTCGAAACTAAATTTTTAACGTATGGGTTTTCAGTTGTTAATTGATTTTGACTATCGGAAGTATCTATTTTTTTTAATTTCTCTTGTTTGAGCTCAGAACTGTCGGTAAAGCTTTTGAATAGTGGTCTATTTTGCTGAAATTGTCTTACTTTCACATCATCTTTGATCTTAATTTTACTTTTATCTTTTTTTATGTAATCACTTTTGGCGTCGTATTTTGAAAATATTTCTTTGTTTACATTAAAGTAATCAGTTTTATTATTTGGAGTTCCTGTAATTTTTAACTTGTCATCCCTAACTTTTGCATCTTCTTTGACTTCGGATTCTATCTTATTTTCATAAAATTCAGGTGTAACTTTGCTTGTCTTTGGCTCACTTAGCCTAGTTTCAGCTTTATCATTCATTCTGCTTTTGACTTCTTCTATCTCTTTTTCAAGATTTTTTATTTTTCTAATGACATATAAATCAGTTTTTAATCTGGTTCCTTTTTGGTAAACTTGGGATTCAGTTCTTTTATCCTTTTTTACTTCATTTTGTTCTACGGTCATACTCTCATCGGACGATGACTGATGTTCAAACCTTTTTACAGATTGCTTTTCCCTTATATTTTTTTCAGGGTCTTGGTTCTGTGGATCCAGATTAACCTTCATACGTCTAACTGCGCCAAATTTTATATTTTGTGTACGTAAATGGGCAGGTTCTGTTTTAATAGCACCACTTCTCTTACCTCCAAGAAGTTTGCTTGTTTTAACGGAATTTGTAGGTAGTTTCGGTACATCCAAAACGTTTAGAAACGTTTGCGCTTTTGTAGTACTTGCGCTCCAGCTGGCGGTTTGACTGGAATTATTAAAACTATATTATTTTATCTACTAGTTTCCTCGACGAAAATTTTGAAGAGAGCATGGCAGGTATCAAAAAACTCAAGCCCAAAAGTAACTAAAACGTTCCAAACATTTTTCTTTTAAAGCTGTCTGAGGCTGGATTGCAGACTTAATTTCTGACTAAATGAAGATAAATTCGACGTTTAGTATAATAATAATAATCTGTATACAAAAAGAAACAGTTTTAATAGCTGTCGCGGCCAAATGGAGAATGTCTCACAAAAGTGCCTGATTCCATTCTGTAAACAAAAGTGTTCTTAAATGGAGGTATTGAAATTTAAATCTGATCTTACTTCAGTTCCACTCTTATTGTCCCTATACTTTTCTTGAACGGATGTAGTTCCAAACTGTCTTTGGGTTTCTGCCGGTTTTGCCTAGACGTATACCGCGAGTCATACTTTGAGCGATGCTTTGTCATACGCTTAGTTTTGTAAATCTTGTCATATCTTGGTTCATACATTTTACCATGCCAACTTTTTCGGACTTCATCATGTTTCTTGTTATGCTTAGGACTGCGTGTGTATTTTGCAAAAGTCGTGTTTTGTCTTTCGGCTTTGTTTAAAAGTGTATCGAGTACAGCTTTTGGCAGTCTTCCCGTTGACTCTTCTATCCATATATTCAGAACTGTATTGTGTGTAGTGACTGCCGTTGTCACATTCATAGCTTCGACGTTATCTGAGGTTTGCAATTTTATGCGTGATTTTTTTTTAGCTATGTTTTGCCGAGTGTTGTCATTTGGTTCTTGATAAAACTCTAATGACTCGCCTGATAAACTGTAGACATAGCTCACCTGGTCCTGACGTTCCATTTTAGTCTTTTGATGAATCGTCGGACCAGTATGTTGAGTAGGTCTTTTTTTGTCCTCTTCTTCATCCTCGACAAGTTCCTTAAACGTTTCTTCTCTTATATATTTATATCGTTTCTTGTCATGTTTCACATTATCGTGCTTTGTACGCGAACTGTTGTAATCAGACTCTTTTACTTCGGTATTGGCGGTATGTTTTCTTGAAATAGTTTTGGGCTTTTTAACTTCGTTTATATTATCACCAGAAGTCTTGGTATTTAGTCTGTTACTTATAGACGGGGTATTTTCGATAAATTGCTTCCAAAAAGCTTCTATCTTCAGTTTGACATCTCGTCTAACGTTAGCATTCAAGGTCGTGTAGTGACCAAAAATAATGGACCGGACGCCATCTTTGATAATCTCACGCAAACGGGTGTTGGAATGTAGAGACTTTGACTCGCCATAAGCTTTCAGGTCAGATAACACTTTCTGAAATTTGTTTTTGGCGTCTTTACTATATAAAGAATTGATATAATCCACGATGCCTTTAATATTGTGGTCTTGGCTTACATTTCTTAACTTTTTTGATAGTGTGTTGATGTTGCTTTTTATAATAGAAGCTGGTGAACTTTTAATCAAGTCTAGTTTTGAGGCGATCCATTTTCTTATTTCATAATTTTCCGTCAGTTCGTAGAACTTGCAGCCCCTGTAGTGGTATTTCCTGATTTCTTCGTCGAGGATTTTTAAAAATATTGTAAATGTTGTATTTTCGTAATTGTTGAGTATGTCAACCATATCCTGAATGAAATCCGTGAAGGTTCTAACTGCCGGCGCTTTGAAGTCACGTCGAAAGCCGGCGTCAGCATTACTGTTCTTGTCAATCACAGTTTTGACTTTAGTTATGAAGTTCTGTACGTTGTCTAAGAACTTGATGTCGCTTAATTTATCTTTATTTCTGAACTCGAGGATCGTTTCTAGCGCGAGGTTGACGCTTCTCTTATTGTCTCTCGGTGCGTTTGTCGACGATGAGTAAGTGTAACCTATAAAAAATAAGAACTTTTTTAGCACTGCCAGCGGTCGTGCATTTTCTAACATATAAAATCCTCTGATTCTTAAAGACAGGTTTAAAAGCTTGTTAATTGGAAGATTTATATCACAGAAAAAGAAGCCTTGTGCTCGATGCATATCTCTCAGCAAGTGGGCTATCGTCTGCATACTTAAAGACTAAAGTTGGTGAGAGAACCGACCTAAGGAATTAATTTATATATAATCGATTAATAGCCGATTGGCCAGACGAGCAGTCATCTACAACCCCTTGAATGGGCCGATAGCTCAGATAGTCTGCAATCCAAACGCAGAGATCTGTGGGTAAAACGAAGGCAGGAAGTATACTAATAAGATTATCGTGCCAGATCCTGTCAAAAGCTTTGGAAATGTCAAGGGAAACAGCAAGTGCTTCCCCATGCCTTTTAAAAATAATAATTTTTGGTGTACAATAAATAATAAAAATAATAAATAAAATAAAAAAGCCTTTTATTTCATGCATAATATAAGATTAACAATTATAGATCGATTCAATTTCATAAATATTTTAGTTTAGTTTTCATTTTCATAATTTCAATCAAAAATGTATTATTTATCTTAACAATATCAATATAATGTACAGTATTATTAATTAATATTAATTAATTAAAAGTTACTTTTTTATATATTTTATTAATAACAATATTACTAATTAAATTTCAATATTAATATTCACTAAATAA
Organism: Tholera decimalis; assembly: GCA_943138885.2. NCBI lineage: Eukaryota > Metazoa > Arthropoda > Insecta > Lepidoptera > Noctuidae > Tholera > Tholera decimalis. Next base: position 186,296 of record OW964566.2, on the reverse strand, counting down.
CAAATTGGATTATTATAAATGGATTCAGAAATTTAAGAAAGAAAATAACATGCATGCATGAACCCCTCAAATATTGAGGGTGAAGGCCTCCTCCAGAGAACCCCAGCTTTCACGGTCTTTGGCTACTGTCATCCAGTTTTCCCCTGCAACTCGTGTGATGTCGTCTGTCCATCTAGTTACAGGTCTTCCTCTTTTCCGAGTCAGGCACTCGGAAAAGAGTACAATAAATAGTACATCAAAAATTGAAACGCACATAAATAACAATATTGCTAAAACTTTGGTCTCAATGGTCTCACTCCAGATATGAATAGCATAATTATGCAGAAGATTCCCCGGAAAGGAATATTCCGGATGAAAGGAATCTAAATACTGTCACTCGACGTAGTCATGGATTTTGTGTTTTTAATTTTGACAATGTGGTGTCTGGTTCTTCTTTTGGTGAACTTTGATTACTGTCGTATTTTCAGTGACACTCGTAAAATTAAGACAAAAATAGGCGTAGTAAAGGGGGGGGGGGGGGGAGCGTGAAAAGCACCATTTTTTGAAGTGGTACTAATGGTGAAGACCATAGTCACCGGAACTATTCAATAATTACTTATTATTGAGTAGTTCTGGTGAATTACCTGGAGCACTCCTGTTTGATCCTTCAATCAGCCAGCCAACGGTAACTGGTGTGTCCGAACTGTCCACGGTTCGTGGAGCCCTAGCTACGTTGCTTTTCAAACAATAGGCTCTTAGGCCTCTGTACAACAATTAAGCTTACACTTACCCTCTGAGCTGGGACGACAAGCTTCGACCTTTTCTTCTGGCCACGTCCGTGTGGTAGGTGTGCAAGTATGTAATGAGTAATTGAAACGTGTAATGATGTCAAGTGTTGATGGACGGTCACAAGGCGCCGGTCTTCAGATGGCGTGGTCCAGACAGCATTAACGTTTCCCCACAGGCGTATTTTAGCACCAATTCACAATTACTTTCAACAAAGTTCGCGTGTCATACGTCTGACTTCGATACGGCGTTATTGTTCAAAATATCCCAGGTTTTCACTCAATTCGGGATTCTAGAGTTCAACTAATCACTAATTACAATCAATTTATCCTTAACCGCGTAGATTCAACTCGATTTTCAATTACAATCAATAAAATCAATCTCAACAAACTCGGCGGTTGCTTTTTGCAAGAAAAGTTATATGTCAAGTCATTTTCAAAGACAAGACCATAGATAATAATGTTGCCAACCAAAAAGGTGCGTTCTGTTTCACGTTGGACGGAACATCTACCCCCCCCGGACGGGCCTACCCGTCCGCTAATCAATTGGAAGCCTTGACAAGGTTGCGACCACTCTCTTTATGATGGATCCGTCCACCAAAACCTCAGCAAAACGAGGGACCCCGTCGGTGCCAGCCACTAAATTGAGAATGCGCCCCCTGCGCCAATACAAAGGCTTAAGGTTGGCATCCTTAATCAGGACGAGGTCTCCGATCTTGGGCGGATGAGTTTTATCCGTCCACTTGACGCGTTGCTGGAGGATGTGCAAATATTCTAAGCTCCAACGCTTCCAAAAGTTCTGAGCGTGCTGTTCCACCAACTGAAACCGCGAAGTCCGATTTTGGCTCACATCAACAAAAGGGTACTCCGGCAAGGCGACAAGTGGCTGTCCAATCAAGAAATGGCCCGGTGTTAGAGCCTCCAAGTCATTCGGGTCCGAAGAGAGCGGGCACAATGGGCGCGAATTTAACACAGCTTCAATGCGGCAAAATACCGTAGCTAGTTCCTCAAAGGTGAGAACGGTGTCTCCCAACAATCTCCGCCAGTGTCCCTTTACCGCTTTCACCATGGCCTCAAAAATACCCCCCCAATGGGGGCAGGCTGGCGGGTCAAACAACCAAGTGACCCCTCGGCGGGCCAAACTATTACCAATGTCAACCTGGCTCTCATTAAGGAAGGCATATACCTCCTTCAAATAGTTACTTGTACCCTTGTAATTCGTACCGCAATCAGACCTAATCAAAGAAGGTAACCCACGGCGAGACACAAATCTGTCCAAAGTCGCCACAAAGGCCTCTGTCGAGAGGGAGGTTACCAGCTCCAAATGTACTGCCTTGGTTGACAGGCAGACAAAAACACACAAATAAGCCTCCTGCCTCAACCGTCCTCCAACACGCAAAAGACCCGTCTTATCCAAGAAGGGATTCAGCTTACTAATGGCTCCCAACAACTTAACCCTACCAGACTTCAAGACCTCGATCTCCTTCTCAAAGTGTGCAGCCTGCACAGAGCGGACCCAAAGGAGGAGTGACTCCTGTCGCTCTTGAGGAGAGAGAACTGGTGACAGGCGCTTGTCCCCTGGATTCCTAGAATTATGGCCAAAACGCCTGGTCCACGAGGTGACGTTCAACAATTTGTCGAGGGAGCTGTATCGATTCAACAAAAAATCAGGATCAAACGGAGGATCCTTCGTCCCAACAGCGAACACCTTAAGTCCGGGCAAAGGATCCGACATCAAGACTGGCGTTCGAGGCCAATCGTCCTCGGGGCGAGTCAGCCAGTCCGGTCCCCACCAGAGGGGGTGAGCAATCAAGCGGGGGCCATGCATCCGCGTGAGGCTACGTCGCCCGGGTTCAGGTCACCAGGCACGTGCCTCCAAATCAAAGGCGTTTCAGATCCTTGAATCTGAGACACTCGGTTCGCAACAAAGACCTCCAAAGAGTGGACGGACGTCTTCAACCAACACAAAACAATTTGACTGTCCGTCCAGGCGTAAGAAGCCCGAATGTCAACAGTTCCACCCAAAGTGTGCGCAACGTGATTTAGGAGACGCACAAGAAACCCCAACTAGCAAAAAATAATCTTACAAATATCCCAAGACCATATTTTTTCAGTCTTATATCACACTTATAGACATATATAAGTGTGGATTTGGGCGCACTTTATAAGTATATTCACCCTTACAATTGGCTTGTAATGGTCTCGCGAAGTGTATTTTCAAACTTATAAAACTCTTGCTAATACTTTTATAAGGAAAAACAAACTTACAAGTGACTTACAAGAGCTTGCTTTAAGGGCAAATAACCTTAAAGTCGTCTTACGAATGCTATTTTAAGTGTAATATCACTTGTAGCCCTCTTTGTGATCTCCTTATAAGAGTGTAATCACCAACGGTAATCACAAACCACCGCCGCGCCGTGAGGTAAAAAGAAACTTTGCGAAAATAATTAATGAACGTAAGTATTATATTTTATTTCATTTTCCTAAGTGTGTAAGCTTAGTTTTTCACGCATTTTAAGCGACTATTAGGTTGCGAAGTAGTTTTTCTCGATTATTTTGAAATTTGAATAACAGTATTTTCACGGGCCTTCTCAAAAATGTGTCCTTTATTATATATAATTATAATTATTTGTGAGATAATATCAAAATCTTGCCATTACGACCAACCACGGCTCATAAGTGCTTTATCAGAACAATATAAGTCCAGTATTCTTGTGTAAGGTTTATATCGCCCTCGTAAAAGTCAAATTAAACCTAAAACCGTTGTCTATACGGCCATACTGCTCATAATTTAGGGTTCCTTAATAAGTAAAAGCAAACCAAACAACGAAGTCATTATAGGTACAAGTAAATAATTAATCCACTACGTTAATTCAATGTAAATACGCTTATATTATGTTTTAGGACAAATACACACAAAGTATGGTTGCAGTTATGGATGTTGACTGTTTCATAAGTAAAAAGAAGCTCCGAATGCTTAAGAATGAAACTTGGCCATGGAACATAACGCACTTTGTATTGTGTGAAAAATGTATAGCCTGTGGATATCCTACTTCAAAGTTCCTTTTTTTTTTTTTTTTTAACGGGGGGAAATCCTCATGGACTACCTCCGCCTGGGGAATGGCGGAGGGGTGTGCCGGATTCTTACCGGCTAAAACCACCCCGGTGTCTCCTCACACGTGCGTGGGGGGCCGCGGGAAACCTAATTCTTCCGCAGCCCCGCACTAGTGCTGGTCGGGTCTGTCCCGGCCTCGCCTCCTGCACGGGGTAGTGAGGTGTTGAACTACCCCGTGCATCGCCTCAGAGGCGCGCGCCGACACCCGCGCGCGCCTGCGACTCGGGTCCATCAAATAGGGGGCGAGGGACTTCCCCAAGTCCCTCGCCCCTGGACCCATTCATGGGGGCTGGAAAAGGGCGTTGTCCGCCCTTCCCCTGCGCCCGGTGCACCTTCTGCGGCCAGGGAAGGGAGTGGAGATCTCCCTCTCCCTTTCCGCAGTTGGTCGCTGAGACCAACGGGTTCAGCAAGTCGGTGCGCAACGCCGACGTGCTGGCAATGGCCGGTAGCCCCAAAATCTGGCCGATGTGCACAGTATCCAGGCAGCGCTTGTTCTGATACCGTCGGGAGAGAAGCTCCAGAGCGGTTGGGTAGGAGGAGTTCGTCACCGGCAAGTGCTGCACCAAGGCTCTGGCTTCGCCCTCCAAAACGGTCAACAAGTAGGCCAACTTCTGGGCAGGTCCGAGGTCCGAGCGTGCTTCCACAAGACTTTCAAAAAGATTTAGGAAGCCCAGCCAGTGGTCCAAGCGACCGTCAAAATGTGGCAGCTCCAGGGTGGGCAGCCTACCCAATAGTCCAGGGCCTGTAACAACGGAGGTCTGAGGCTTGGCCTCCTCAGGCACCCGGCTCTTCAAAATTTCCCGGGCTCGTTGACTTATGACATCCCCCAGGTGGACAATTTGGTCATAGTCACCCAAAACCTTATCGCGGGCTGCCTGGTCCATCACCCCCAAATCCACATCCATGATGAACTCATTGAAGCGTGTGAGCGCAGCATCAGCTGACTTGATTCTCTCATACAAGTGCTCGTACCGAGTAAGGGTGAGCTCTTCCAAGTCCAAACGCTCAACCGTTGCTGCTGCCGATGTGAACCATCTCAACTGTGAGGCCAATCCGGCAGCAGACTCCCTGACTGCCTTTAATGAGGCCATTGCAACAATCAAATATCAATACCAACCAGTTAAAATTAACTAAACAAATAAACAATGACTTGTTAGCCAACCGAGCAATTTCAACAAAATAAAACTTAAATTCAATTTATTTCAGGTCCAAATCCGACCCTGTACTTATTCCAAGTATGAATCTAGCTTGCTACAGATGGCTAGTTACTGAAAAAATAACAATTTAATGTATATATTGTGCGGGATCAACACCAATTAAATACAACATTTGAATGTATAATATTGTGCCGGACAATCTCCAATAACACAATCCAATAAATACTATAAGCAATAAACCAATACACACAATTCAAGTCTTGTTATGTTAACTAATGTGTGATTATTATTTAGATAAACTTTTAAATTCAGATCAGCGACATTAAATTATTAATTACAACAAATATACCAAATTATGTACCAAATACAACCTAATAATTCCTAATTTCACAAATAAATCTTACTCGTCAGTACAATACAGGGACTACAGTACAATTACAAATACCATTTGAGAGCCCGGCTGACAAAACAATATATTCAAACTTATTAAGTTATTTTTACCAAAGTTCAAAACTTCCAATTTACTTAGTGGATCTTATATTATAAAACCACGCTCTGCTACCAGTTTGTTCGATCCTTCAATCAGCCAGCCAACGGTAACTGGTGTGTCCGAACTGTCCACGGTTCGTGGAGCCCTAGCTACGTTGCTTTTCAAACAGTAGGCTCTTAGGCCTCTGTACAACAATTAAGCTTACACTTAACCTCTGAGCTGGGACGACAAGCTTCGACCTTTTCTTCTGGCCACGTCCGTGTGGTAGGTGTGCAAGTATGTAATGAGTAATTGAAACGTGTAATGATGTCAAGAGTTGATGGACGGTCACAAGGCGCCGGTCTTCAGATGGCGTGGTCCAGACAGCATTAACGTTTCCCCACAGGCGTATCTTAGCACCAATTCACAATTACTTTCAACAAAGTTCGCGTGTCATACGTCTGACTTCGATACGGCGTTATTGTTCAAAATATCCCAGGTTTCCACTCAATTCGGGATTCTAGAGTTCAACTAATCACTAATTACAATCAATTTATCCTTAACCGCGTAGATTCAACTCGATTTTCAATTACCATCTGTTTACAACGAAACCGGAACGCACTAATGCTCGCGAACCGAGCATCACCACAAAAAGATGGAACGCGACGCGATGACAAGATCCTGTGGCGGCCATCTTCTCTTCCCTTTTTTCTCTACGGCTGATCGCGCGTACGCATTATGTCGCGCACCCTTTTGTAAAACTAAATATAACTTGTAACGAATAAACGAATGTACACTAAACGCCGTCGACTTTACTTGATCGCCACCAACATTTGGAGACCTCGACGTGATCAAACGTACTTAACTTATTTGAAGATCAAGACTGGTGGCATGGCGGCGACGAAACCGCGAGGCGGCCAACTATAATCTCCAACAATTCTTCCACTACGCCTGCAATCTGATGCCTGATGTTTGGTACATGACTGAACAATAAAAAGAAGAAAAGATGACCTGCTCAAAATAACGGATTCATGTAGTGAGTGATTTGGTTTGGCCACAGGGAAGTACGCCCAATTTAGTCATATTTCTACTAACTGCAAAATGAAAATATAGCCTGCAGTGTCTACTTTTATGTTTTGCCTATATTACTTGGAGTCAGATTAACGATGAATAATAGGGAGGTACCTAAAATATGACATGCATACCTTCCTAACTTACTTTCTAAGTTTTGCTTGTTCTTTGGAGTCAGATTAATGATACAGATAAACTAATAGTTAGGCACCTACTTATTTAAATGACAATTATGCCTTCCTATCTAATTTCTTATTCACTGAATTTGCATTCTATGGACTCAGATTAATGATAATTTCTTAGTAGGTTGGTACCTATTTAACGACATTTATACCTCCTACCTTAACTTCTTTCTACTTGCACCTCGCTAACGGGAACACCCTGGCATTTTCCAGATTTACCGTGTGCACCTGCTTCTTGGGTCCCGCTGGAATGCGCTGCTATACACCTATCTACTTGCTACAGCAACTGCTTGCTGGTTCTTGAGCTGTGTGACCTGCTTGCTCGTGTGTCGCTGACTGAAGAGTTGTTGTCGTAGCTAATGCGCGACTTGCACGGTTTGGCTTTGTTTGTTAACTTCTACTCGTGGTATCTTATACCGGAATAACTTATTTCTTGACGGTCTGTTCAGTTCTTATAAGCTTTCACTATGTCGGCTGAATTGAAAGCTCTTATTCAGCAACGTGGTACGATAAAGGCTAGAATAACTTTATTTTCAAAATACTTAAATACTATAAAACTGATAGAAACTGACAGCATTCCTAAGCAAATACTTGTCGAAACTGAGATAAAGTTATCTAGATTTAAAGAATTGTTCTTACAGTTTGATGATTTAAAAACTAAAATTGAAAGTTTAGATCCTGATCAGTTGGAAGAAAATGACATGATAGAAAGTGAATTTTGTTCTAACATTGCTAAAGCTCAATTGTTGATTGAAAATCTTGGTCCTACTAAAAATACTAACTGCAATTCTATAACTAGCTGTCAGAATAATAAACAAGATTGCCGTAACTATAATATTAAATTGCCTACCATTCAGCTGCCTTCCTTTGATGGTAACTATTTGAAGTGGATGGAATTTCGAGACACTTTCGATTCTTTAATAAATAATAATGATAATATTCCAGAAATAAATAAGTTCCATTACCTCCGTTCTTCATTAGAGTCAGGAGTGTCTGATATAATCAAGTCAATAGACTTCACTGCTACCAATTATAAATTAGCTTGGAATTTACTTACTGAACGCTTTGATAACAAGAGGATACTTACAAATAATCATTTAAAGGCTATTTTGAATTATGACACTATAAATAAAGAAAATTACAAATCTCTGCGTTCCATGATAGATTACTATTCTAAAAATATTCGAGCCCTATCTACTTTAAATGATCCTGAATCCCGCTGGGATACTTTACTTGTATACATAATGGTGTCAAAACTAGATGGCGCCACGGGTCGCCAATGGGAGGAGCATAGGAATACTATTGCTGCTGCTCCAACGATTGAGGATTTCTATACTTTTTTAAGAAATCGAGCTGATGTTTTAGAAACCTTGCAGTACAGTACTAATACTAGTAAATCTGAAAAACATTCTTATTCTAAAGATATTAAACAAACTAAATCATTTGTTTCTTCTAACACAAATTATGATAAAAACTGTGTTGTATGTTCACAAGATCATTTACTATATAAATGTAAAAAATTCAAGGATATGTCTGTAGACGCTAGATACAGTGAAGTTTCCAAGCACAAGCTCTGTTATAATTGTCTGCGTCCTGGTCATTTCTCTGCTCACTGCAAACATCACTCTTGCAAATTCTGCAACAGAAAGCACAATTTACTGCTACATAAATCACAGTCCAATAATGACAAGACAAACTCATCTGTTGATAAGACTTCTGCAATATCACTTCCTCAAGAGGCGAGTTCTTCCCAGGCAACTTCTACAATTGCTATGTTCAATCCTGTGTCACTCTCTGTGGCAATGCCTGGGCAGATCCTGCTATGCACTGCTCAAGTGAAAATAATTGATAATCAATCCTCTGAAACACACATTGTTAAGGCACTCTTAGATAATGGCAGCCAGTCCTCATTTATAACTGAAAGAATGCAGAGAAAAATGAATTTGTCTTGTTCTAATACAGACATATCAATTGCTGGCATAAATAATAAAGTGACTCATACTAGTAAAATGTGTAAGATAAAACTTAAATCGCGGATTAACTTATTCCAGACAAATGTAACATGTCTTGTAGTGCCTGAGATTACTGGCATGTTGCCTAGCTCCGTGATTAACTCTTCTGATTTAAACCTTCCTAAATCTATAGACCTAGCAGATCCTACCTACTATATACCCTCTGAAATAGATTTACTGCTAGGTGCTGATGTTTACTGGGAAATTGTGGAAACTAGACAAATTAAATTAGGGAAAAATAAACCTACACTACAAAATTCTAAACTGGGTTGGCTCGTGTCAGGCCCTACCGGTGTGAGGCCTACTACTACTACTACTTGTTCTAACTTTTCTCAAGAGATTAGGGACTCTCTGGCTAAATTCTGGGAAGTTGAAAGTATTCCTACTCTGGCAAATAAAATTGTTAAGTTTTCCAATGAGGAAACATATTGTGAAAACCACTTTATCAAGAATACTGTCCGTCTGAATGATGGAAGGTTTTGTGTAAAAATTCCTTTGCGTGAAGTACCTAATGAGGCTTTAGGAGACTCTTATCTTACTGCTGAAAGGCGTTTCTTGAATTTGGAAAAGAAACTGAATAAATCTAGAATGAAAAATGACTATGCTAAATTTATTAATGAGTATCAACAATTAGGACATTTAATTGAAGTAACACGTCCAAACTTCGGATACTATATTCCTCATCATGCAGTGATTCGCGAAAGTAGTGAAACCACTCGCTTAAGGGTAGTATTTGATGAATCTTGTAAAACTTCCTCAAACAAATCGCTAAATGATATCCAATTTGTTGGACCCGTAGTTCAGGACGATTTAATGGCAATTTTACTCAGGTTTCGTCAGTATACCTATGTAGTGACAGGTGATATTGAAAAAATGTATAGACAAGTTATGGTAAATGAATCACAGCGTCATTTACAGCTGATACTCTGGAGGGAAGACGAAAGTCAACCACTGAAAATCTTACAGCTGAATACTGTCACTTATGGAACATCTTCAGCTCCGTATCTGAGTACTAGGTGTCTTGTTCAACTCGCAGCGGAGTGTACTAATGAAGCTGTTGCCAATACTATTAGACATGACTTTTTTGTTGACGATTTGAATACTGGATCGGACTCAAAATCGCAGTTAAAAGCTAACATTTTAGGAGTAATCGACAAACTTGCTGAAGGCCGTTTCCCTTTGCGTAAATTTAGATCAAATTCACCTGATATTTTTGATGACATACCTACTACTGACCAATCTCAGGATTTCAGTAAACAAGCCTCTGTCTTGGGATTGGGATGGACACCTAGCTCTGATACTTTGCACTATTCAGTCGAAATTAAATCTATTCCTAAAATAACGAAACGCTCTATATTGTCAAACTCGTGTCGAATATTTGATCCTTTAGGTCTCTTATCTGCTTGCACTATTTTTCATAAAATCTTACTACAGAAACTTTGGTTACTAAAAATCGACTGGGATGATGAAATTCCAAAGGATATTGAAAACTCATGGATAGAATTCTATAATGAAACTCAATGTTTCACTCAGATTCAGATACCTAGATACATTTTCTGTAGTTCTCCTATTTATATAGAGGCACATTGCTTTTCTGATGCCTCACAAGATGCATATGGTGCATGCATTTATCTAAAATCAACGAATAGTTTAGTTGAGATTAAATGTAACTTGTTATGTGCTAAAACTAAAGTTTCTCCTTTGAAAACTGAAACGATTCCCCGTCTGGAATTGTTAGGTGCTTTACTTAGTGCAAAACTATACTCTAAAGTACTTCAATCTTTAAGAATTAAGATTTCACGCTCAGTATTTTGGACAGATTCAACTATAGTTTTAGGGTGGTTACACACTCCACCCAAAACTCTCAAAACTTATGTAAGCAACCGGATTGAACAAATTCGGGAATTAACTGATATAACTACTTGGCGTCATGTACCATCTGAGCATAATCCTGCTGATATGGCGTCCAGGGGCATTCAACCACGTCTTCTCTATAATAATGCTCTTTGGTGGCATGGCCCTTCATTTCTGGCCAAGTCTGAAAATGAATGGCCCCAATTTAAATCTACTTCTTCTACTTTACCTGAAATAAAAATAAGTTTAAATGTTCAAACTATGCCCACTAATATTGTTCCATTTCAAAAATACTCTAAACTATATAAACTGCAAAGGATATTTGCTTATGTACTAAGATTTATAAATAACATAAAAAATATGCATACTAAATTTAATGGTGAACTTACCTGTTCTGAATTGAACAACTCACTGGTACTAATAGCTAAGGTGTCACAGAAGGAATGCTTTTCAAAAGAAATTCACTCACTTGAAACTTTACATAAATTAAATTCTAAATCAAGAGTTCTCTCTTTGAATCCATTTTTGGATGAACACGGTGTGTTGCGTGTCGGTGGACGAATCGATAATGCATCTCACTGTCCTTATGGGAAAAGACATCCTATACTACTGGACTCCAAACACACTTTCTCGAAACTTCTATTTGAGCAAGAACATCTTCGTCTTCTACACTGTGGCCCTCAGCAACTTTTAAATACTATTCGTGAGCAATTCTGGCCTACAAGTGGAAAGGTATTAGCTGTAACTACTGTTAGAAAGTGTGTTCGTTGTCAAAGATTTAGAGCTAAGCCTTTAAACCCCATAATGGGTAACTTACCGCAACCTCGTGTAACTCCTGCTCCACCATTTGCGACTTGTGGCACTGACTTTGCAGGACCCTTTTTAATCTTAAATAGAAAGGGCCGCGGTGCCAAAACCTCTAAGTGCTACTTATGCATATTTGTTTGTTTCAGCACCAAGGCTGTTCACTTAGAAGTCGTAAGCGACTTAAGTAGCGATGCCTTTATTTTATGCTTGCGTAGATTTGTTTCACGACGAGGCAAACCTCACACTATATACTGTGATAACGGTAAAAATTTTGTAGGTGCGAATAATGAACTGAACAGACTGCTTAAGGAAAGTGAACGTTTAGTTAGCGACTACGCGAGCAAGGAAGGTATAACGTTTAAATTCTCTCCCGCATATGCACCGCATTTCGGCGGTATCTGGGAAGCCGGAGTCAAAACGGCCAAATATCACTTAAAAAGAATAGCGGGTAACTCAAGTTTAACTTTCGAGGAATTATATACACTCTTTGCACAGATCGAGGCTATCATGAACTCGCGTCCGATTACTTCAATGTCTGTTGATCCATCTGATCTGTCCGCACTTACACCTGGGCACTTTCTTGTGGGTAGACCATTGACCTCGCTACCTTCACCCGTTACTGAACGAATCGGTATCAATAGATACCAACTGATTGAGCGCTTAAGACAGCACTTCTGGTCTCGATGGACAAAGGACTACCTAGTCACTCTGCAGCAACGCGTCAAATGGCAGCAAGCACAGCACGAAGTTCGTGTCGACGACCTGGTCTTAATATTGGATGACCAGCTGCCACCTATGAAGTGGCTCATGGGCCGCATTTTGAAGCTGTATCCAGGAACTGACGGTGTATGCAGGGTAGTCGACGTCAAGACAGAGAATGGCGTCATTCATAGGCCCGTCTCTCGACTAGCCCTACTAAATTCCCAAGAGCTCCTTGGGGAACATGTCCCCAAGGGGGGGGAGGATGTTTACAACGAAACCGGAACGCACTAATGCTCGCGAACCGAGCATCACCACAAAAAGATGGAACGCGACGCGATGACAAGATCCTGTGGCGGCCATCTTCTCTTCCCTTTTTTCTCTACGGCTGATCGCGCGTACGCATTATGTCGCGCACCCTTTTGTAAAACTAAATATAACTTGTAACGAATAAACGAATGTACACTAAACGCCGTCGACTTTACTTGATCGCCACCAACACCATCAATAAAATCAATCTCAACAGACTCGGCGGTTGCTTTTTGCAAGAAAAGTTATATGTCAAGTCATTTTCAAAGACAAGACCATAGATAATAATGTTGCCAACCAAAAAGGTGCGTTCTGTTTCACGTTGGACGGAACAACAATTAACGGCCTTGCATCGGGAAAAGCAATCTTTTGTATAAGGTTATGAGTACTTGGCATTAAAGCTTTTATAACTAGGTAAATTAAAACCGGCCAACTAAAAAGAAAGAAATAAAAACTTTTTAGCAAAAAATTAAACCAACTTTTTTTTAAACCGGTGTCTTTGGTTTTGTATTTCTGTTTTTGACACCGACTTTCGATATTAAAGTTATTTTTCACTCTGCACTGTTTTTTTGAAGTCGGTGTAATATTTTGTTATTTTTTTATTTATTTGTGTATAAACATAAATAAAAAATTGGCTAAGTGCGAGTCAGACTCGCCCATGAAGGGTTCCGTAGTAACTACGCCCAATAACTTTGTTTTTCATAATGTTTGTATGAATTACAAAGTGTTATTTGCGGTTTTCGTAAATATCTCAAGAACTGCTAACCCGATCTCGTTCAAACCAATTTTGGTTGAAAGTTTACATTAAGATCTACAGCATTTTTTTTTTAATTTTTCACTCCATTATTATAGAAGTTAGAGGAAGGCACACACATTTTACCACTTTGGAAGCGTATATCTTTTAAACGATTAACGTTATGAAAAAGTGGGCTTAGAAACCCCAATGTCATTTTTTAACTCCTGTCTATAGATACCACACACGCATGGGTTTCATTAAAAAATGTTTTAATTATTCTTTATATATTTTAAATATTTTTTAATTATTTTTTTTTTAAATCGGAAAGCGGTTCGCAGAATATATCTACTTACCAAATTTCACATGTATAGTCCTAATAGTTTCGGAATAAAATGGCTGTGACATACGGACGGACGGACAGACACCCAACCAACAATTATTATGCCCTATAACCAAACCTTAAGTCTCAAAAAAGTTGGGTGAACGATGTATAAAGGTTTTGGTGATGTCTGCTTGTTGTGTAAAAGCGTTAAACAACACATTTTGGCTCTATAAGTTTATACAGCAAAAATGACCTATTAAGAATTGATATAAAGGTTTACTTCACGACTTTATATAGCTGTTATAGTCAGGCGTTATAGCAACCTCCATTGTGACTACTATACAACGATACAACTTTATAGCTGTGTTTATTGTCGCCCTAATGCGCCTGATTTGGGCAATAAAGGTTCGAAACGAATTATAATGGGTCTTTCGTTATAGTAGAGATGACAACTCAAGAATAGGACGATATTGTGATATTGAGGGTTTTCAAAACGTTGTTACAGTACATAGTACTATTATAGGCAAAAAAAGTCTACAACAGAGTGATTTGGTGATATAGCTGAGTTTCAAATTATATTTATGTCCCTGGGTTAATAGTTACATACAGGGTTGTTAACGCTCGTCATAGTTGTAGTGATAGACTTGTCACAAAGACACTTTTTTAGAAGAGTTTTGTTTTTTTGTAACTATTATAGTCCCTCTATTACACTATGGTACTATAACGGAGATCTTATCTCTTTTAAAACATTATTACTCAATGGTTTTAAATGATAATTCAGTTTTGTAAAGGCACTTCTATCGCTCTTCTACAACAAAATTGACATTGGTGGTACCTACAGCTGATTTATAAACCCATATTTTCTGACGTGTTATATTTTAGAAGTTTAATAAAAACTATTTATCACATTTATGGAATGAAGACAGACAACAAATTAAAACAAACAAACAAGCTCAAAAGGAACCCTAATTTCATGTAATGGTGGTTGTAATCTATCATAGCGAGTACTATAGTAGAGTTTAGGAAGCCGGAAGAAGGTTTATGACGTAAAATTCGTAATTGTTTTAGTAAAAGCTCATTAATTCGAAGGGGGCATTCAAATATTGTAGTAAACCCGTACATAGTTTATCAGTAAAATTACAGTCGCACGTCGTTTTCCCCGTAAGAGACGAATAATTCGAATACAAAATAATATCTAACTCAAAACGATGTCCTCGTCTTCTCTTCTTATTATCTTTTATTTCTCTTCTAAAACACTGAGGCAGCGGTGTGAACGAATGTAAAATGAATGAATGATAGATATTAGTGATGTAATGGAGTCATGACGTCTTTTACAGTACCTAATAAAGTAGTAATACAGTGGCTTATATGTCACCAAATAGAGATTGCGATACTGTTACATCTACTGCAATGGGCCAAAATTGTCATGCCTGATACCGTTATAATTGTACTTTAAGACTGAATGGAGATATAATTACGCCACTTTCTTTGTATGTGCACCTTCTTTGGCCTTTTATATGACCACTGATTAATTTTTACAAAACGTTCTATGGCCTTCTATACAACTGGCTTTTGCTGGTTGGGCAGACAGACATTACGCAACTATAAGGGTTCCGTTTTTTACCATACGGCTATGGAACCCTAAAAATCGGTTTAGAGAATACATCTACGAAGTTTCAATTTTGTAGTCCTAAGGGCCTGGCCACAGCTAAGCGCGGCGCTGCGGCGGCGCGGCACGGCGGCAGGCGGCGCGTTTTGCGTTGGTATGCCACAGCTCGACTAGCTGCGACCGCGGCGGCGCGGCGTCAGCGGTGGACGTACACACATCAAAAGTGTCTAGGGATCAACATATATTTTTGCAATAACTTTTCTCCTGATTGATATTAATTAAAATTTTCTTTAAGGATTCATCAAATAAAGTGTTTTCGTTTGTCACAGTAACGATAAACCAAGTCACCTTTGCATTAATAAAGAAATTTGCCATTTTCCTAATAAAGGGATTTTTGACATTTGAACCACTAACATTAAAGTTCGAAAAAAAAGACTGAAATAACAGTTTTCTTTAAAATTTTATTGGGTAACTTAAACAATTAATAATCCGTGTTTCTACCGCGAACACTAACAACACAAGAACATCGGTTTGGCATACTCAAAATGAGTTCATCCAAATCACGCTGTGGAATGGCCGCCCATGTTCGTTGCAACAACAAAAAAAGGTCTTCTTGCGACTGGATACCCTCCATATTCGGCAGAGCTCTTCTCTGTAGCATATCCCATGCATGCTCAATCGGGTTCAAGTCTGGCGACTGAGCAGGCCAGAGCAGGACATTGATGTTAGCTGCGGCGAGAGTCTGTCTTACAACTCTTGCGGTGTGCGGTCGTGCATTATCATGCATTAACTGAAATAAGGGACCGATTTGCACTTGTAGAGGAACGATGACGTCAGATACAATCGTCTCAGCATAAATTTGAGCGTTGAGGTTGCCTCTGATCCAAATCAACTCAGTTCTTCCGCCGATCCAAATACCCGCCCATACCATGATGGTTCCACCACTATAAGGATGGACTTCCTGGCAGGATTTTAATCGCTGTTGGCGTCCAGGGGTTCTCCAGTGTCGTATACGTCTTGTATCCGGTCTCATACCAAAACGAGACTCATCAGAAAAGCACACGAAACGCCATTGTTCTTCTGCCCAATTTCTGTGTTCAAGAGCCCATTGATATCGAATCCTACGATTGTGCATTGCTATAGGTGGTACCCGTAGCGGTCTTCGGGAATGAAGGTTCACTTCATGCAAGCGGTTTCTGACTGTTTGGTCGCTAATTAAGTTCCCTGAAGAGTGATGAAGCCTCACGGCTAACATCATGGCGGTTATTGTTGGAGCTCTTCGAGTTAAGATTTGAATGTATCGGTCTTGTCTCCGTATGGTGCAGCGATACCGTCCTCCATGGCGCTCAGCCACGGTACCAGTGCTTCGGTAACGTGTCCAAAGTCGACTGATAACACTCTGACTTGTATTCAGAGCTAAAGCCACAGTACGTTGCCGGGAACCAGCTTCTATCATTCCCACGGCTCTGAGCATTTCTTCCCTGCTTAAATGACGTCGCCGCTCCATAATAACGTTGGTTTTAATCAGTAGTAGGGAAACAGTAGCATTAATAATGTCTTCAATGCGTTGTATGTTTTTATAGGGAAAATATTGACAGCTGATTTTCATCTTTTACTCGAATTTGATTAACAGTTCCTGTTTCAAATTATGAAATGCACCAAAAAGGATCCATATAAATTTATAAAATCATAAATTTATTACAAAGCCACATCTCAATCTCAAGAAATCCGCATAAAAATGCTTGATCCCTAGACACTTTTGATGTGTGTATTTAGAGAACGGCTAAACTATTAAAATAGCTCTATCATCGATCCTATGTTCTTCCCAGGGTCCTAAACCATCACCATTATGATAATTTAATTCGTTGTTAGTAGTTAGATTATGTTAGTAGATACAAAGTTTGACTTCATAATTAACATAACATAGCATATGCCGTTAGAAAAATACGTGGATTAACTGATATCGAAACAGCACGTTTAGTCTACTTTAGTTACTTTCACAGTGTGATGTCATACGGCATTTTACTTTGGGGAAATGCTGCCGACATTCACACAATATTTGTACCTATTACAAAAAAGGGCCATTCGTGCAATTTATAAATTAAGTCCCAAGCACTCCTTAAGAGACAATTTTAAAGAGATTAATAATAAGACTGTGCCATCTCAGTATATTTATGAGAATCTCTTGTATGCACACAAAAATATTAATCTGTTTAAAAAATACAGTGATATTCATAGTGTAAATACAAGGAACAAAGACACATAATTATGTCATTCCTAAAACAAGGTTAAAAAAAATAGGTGGTTCGTTTAGATGCCAATGTATACGTTTTTATAATAAAATTCCTAGCCATATTCAAGAACTAAGTATTAATAAATTCAAATTATTTATAAAACGTAAGCTATGTCAGAAAGCTTTTTACACTGTTAAAGATTATATTGAGGACAAGAAGGGAATGAGCTGCTCCAGTGATATACGTGAGCCTCTTTTATTTTTTAAATTTTTATAATTGGTTTATTTTTATTGATTAAAATATTTGTTTTGTTCAGTATTGTATATACCTATTTATTTTGTTTTTGTTTTTTTTTTAATATAATTATTTCATTATTGTTAATGTGAGGACAATGTAGGTTATTCTTTCTTCGTTGTTTTTACTTTCACTATAATTTATTTAATTATGTCAAGCAGTTTGAGTACTTGTGTGGCCTACCAAAATGTCCGTTGGTATTTTTTGTCAAATTGTTGAGCTCCTTAAGTTCTAAACTTCTAAGTTGAGCTACACGATAACTGACAAATGCTTGCACTGTCTGGACAGGTCCGCTCAAATTTGCGTGGTGATTTCCTCAAAAGAATACCACAGACATGAACCTACATGCTTCTCATATAAAAATACAAATTGTCTGGACTTTAAAAGAGACTATGACCTCTTTGTTTGTTTCGGTGTTTCTTCTCAGAGTAGTCAGTTAGGAAATACCGGCCTCATCTAGCTAAACTTAACACGCAAAAAAACATGACGTGTAAAAGTGTTATTTATAACCAATTTACAAAATAAATATTTCATTTCATTTCATTTCATAAAAAATATATATATTTAGTACAAAAACTTATAACTAATACAGAAAAATACAAAGAATAGGCAATTGTATAATTGAGAAATATGTATAAAATTTACACCAAAACATCAAACATTAAAATCTAGTCTACTGAGTTTCGTCATCGCTATCAAAGAATTCAAAATCAGAATCCATCATACTTGGCACCTCAAAAAATTCAATGTTTTCCTTATCCATGGTATCCGGGTCAATTAAAAGAAAAAAAGAGACTTCATTTCTTCAGTTAAATCATTTCTACTCTTATTTGTCAGTTTAGGTCATTTGCTTGACAAATATGGGTCTGAGGATATCATGAAACCATTAGATGTCTTGGTTTGTCGCTCTGCGACAAAATTTCCGCGTATGATGTTCCCTGAGTTTACTAAAATCTTTGTTTCGGACCTCAGATGCCTCTTCTGATAGCTTTCCTATAGGCAAAATGTAGAAATGTTTTATTATTTCGGCTCCATGCACCAGAAATTTGTGGATACTGGAAGGCATGAAATACCAGCCATACAGTTCCACATACAGCTGCGCAGTTTCGTCGAGATAATTGGCAAACAAACCAATATTAATAGACTGTCCTGACCTGATGATACAACACGGAGAATAGTTGCGAATTTTTGGATGAGCTCCTGACTCAATCCAGTGATATTTGCAGTCTTCTCAGGACACTGGAAAAATTTTCTAGCCGTGTTGCCATCATTCGTAGTTCCAGCACCTTTATATAAAAATACTGATATGAGAACATTACTAGAAAACCCTTTGATATTATACAAAATAAATAAATCAACTAACCTTGTTTTACGATATTCACTAGGAGTAGAGATGTAAATTGAAAAAAAACAAAATGTTTTTTTTCACAAGCTTGAAAAAAAACATGAAAAATATCTTGGCACCGTTGTTTTTTTTTTACATTTGGTTTTTTTTTTCAGAAAAAGTGAAACTCTATAACTAAACTGGAATAAGACACTAAACTTGATTGTTTTGTTTTTATTCAAGTCAAATAATGTTTAAATCAATGGGTAACTATTATTATGAACTTAAAATATACTTTATGTGTTACAATCATCTGTATCAGTAGCTACGGCTACGCTTCTTTTATCAGCTTCGGAATAATGTTCTGTCTGTATTTGTTTCATCTGATTCTGAATCAACGACTATACTATCAGGGACTCTATTACATTCTGCTTGTGTTAATTATTGTTGATGATTGTACTGATTGCACAATGTACACTATTTTCCTAGCCCTGTCATTTGTCAGTCTATTACGTTTCTTGGTATGAATGTCGCTGTACGTACTAAATGTTTCTGCAGTCTGCACGCAAATCAACCAAAACATAAACCAAACGAGGATTAGGGAAATCCCCGTCCGTAAATGAATCTAAATTCGCTATAATTCGCTTTTAGTGGGTCTGTTTATAATTTATCTAAGTTACAAGAGCCTAATGTCAACTTGCTCATCACCTTTTACAAAATATTGCTTTTCCCGATGCAAGGGCGTTAATTGTTGAGAAGTTCTCCTGGTATTTCACCATCAGCTCCATTTCACCATTCACATTGTGACGACCATAAATTGCTTAGCAACCATTTTAAAGAAATCGAACCGCAACTCGTGAAATACTTATTATTGAGTATTTCCGGTGGCCATCTGTGATCTTCTTCATCAGTTCCGCTTCACCAAATGGTGCTTTCTGAGAGCAAATGCACAAGTTACTATAAAAAATACCAAAATCGCTATACGATTGCCTTTAAAATTTGAGGATTTCCTTCGGTTTCCATGAGATCCCTTCATCAAATTCTAATTTGGTGACAATGGTACTACCTCGAGAGCATACCATTTCAAACGAAAAAATAATTTTCTAAATCGATCCACAATTGACGGAGTAATCGGTGCACATACATAAAAAAAAATATATTATATATACGTGACGAATTGATAACCTACTCCTTCTTTAGAAGTCGGTTAAAAAACAGTTTCTGTCCAGTAAAATTATAGTTAGTTGTGTTTAAGTAATTAAATTAGTTGAGGATTGTGTCAAACCAGTCTCATTTTTCAGTTTTGTGTTACAATTAGTACTTCTTTTCTAACTAGATAGCGTTGTCGTCGAATTATATCTCACAATGGTTTCGTTACCGCCAAAACTATAAGTAGGTAGTTATGAAAATTATTAAGTTTTTGCCCCAACCATAAAATAAGTTCTGAAACGCCATTCAGTGCGTTACTTCACCTCTGCTGAAAACCACACAAACCCCCTGATCGTATCGGCCGCCCGATACAGACCCTCCAATATTTCTCGGGTTCGTCGCCCGCGTAACGACCTAGACGAGCCCGACGACCCCACCACCATCCGACAAGAGAGCAGTAGGGAAACTAGCTCTCTTAGAAAATACAGAAATAAAACGCGTTCCGTATTCCGGCCTCGCCGACGAGGCCCATCGCGACGTCCGCGTACTTGTAACGGAAACTCTCCCCTACCTTTGCCAAACGAGCCAGCCCGCGACGCTGAGCCAGTAGCGATAAATAACCCCTTAAATAATATGGACCCAGCCTGTTCCTTTGCTGTCCTCCACCAACGACCCCGCTATGCCGAGGCCCGTACTCCACAGGGAGTGCCCTTAGCGTACGGTTGTTTAAAATGTAATTCTAGTTTGTAAGCCCTGGCTGGGGGCCTTTAATTTTAGAGGTCACCACAGGATCGCCCGGTTGAGTAGTGACCAGCCTTAGTGTGCTGAACAAGGAGGGGCACTATCAAAAAAAAAACGAGAGCATGGTACGAAACGATCAGTCAGCGAATACGACACGCACTTGGCTGTTATAAAAACTACGGAACCCTTCACTGCGCGTGGCCCGACACGCACTTGACCGGTATTTTTAAAATCTAATTGGTAAGCGATATGCAGCAGGCATTCCATGGATCTGATCCATGCACGCAAAGTCGACAAACCGTACTTGTAAATATCAGATGATACAGATTTCCTAAAATATGAATAAAAAGGTTAAAAGTATTTGTTACGTACCGTTCTCTATAAGATAGGTATTAGGCATTTAGTTTTAGGAATTTGAATAGTTTTTCACTCCACAACTAGTACTCAAGCCTTTGTGTGTAGTAATAAGGGTCTGATTTGATTAACTTACCGGCTTGCTTAACGCCTATTCGCTGAGCAATCCGATTGGTGTACGATGGGCGACAGTGGCGCCGCTCTTCCGCGTGCTTTTTCACTTGTACTATGGGGTTCAACTCGTAAAGCAACGTGCTCCGCGCGCTAAAAACTTTTTTCTAATAAGAAATGGTCCTTCTGTGATTTTCGTGCTACAACCCCCACAAGTTACGAGAAATATAAACCAACACCTGTGGAAATACATGTGCAGTGAAGTGGTAGCTGGATTTAGGGCGACTGGACACGACGCCGAGCCCATGAAGTGCGTGAGGCAGTGGACGGAAGTTCATTGGTAAGTTTTTCAAATCCACACCCACAAATTACTACACATAATTGTTTGGTCCATCGACCCGGACTTTATTTTTACGTGCTTGTTGTGGGGTTATTTTTCTTAGTGTTCTTAGTTCATTTCATAACTTCATAGTTCATTTTGCGTCGGTACGCGTCCAAAATGGCGGACTTAATTCAACAAGATATTTTCGAACGCGAGATCATTCTTGATGATCTCCAACGTACATTACAGTTCATAGAGTCAGACGAACAACAGTTTAGGTCACGCTCAAAAGAGTTAACTTTGCAACAAAGAAAGTTCTTCAAACTTCAGGCAAAAATAGAAAAAGTCTTGATCAAGTCCAATACTTTCGACAAGGAATAACAACTACAGATTCGTAACAAGTTTAATGACTGTTATTACGCAATTAGTGTTCACTTAGACAAACTTAAAGAAGAGGATAATGAGCGTAAACGAAGAATGTCGTTCAGTACGTCTATGAATAATTCCGTAGTACATGTTCCAGTAAATTCTCATAATAATAATTGTGCAAGTAGATTACCTATTGTTCCAATGCCTACCTTCTCAGGGGAGACCACGGATTGGCCCCCGTTTTACGATTTGTTTCGTTCATTAGTACACGGCAAAAATACTTACACGGATACAGAGAAGTTTCGTTATCTATTACTGTCATTAAAGAATGAACCCTATAACCTTATTAAATCGATACCAATTACAGACGAAAACTATAGTGTTGCGTGGGATATTTTGGTTTCTCGGTATAACAACAAACGGGCTATCGCCACGAAACATCTCGAAAAAATATTAGAAATTGAACCTAGTACCGAGAGAATGACTCAAAGTCTAAGAAATTTACTCAATGTTTATCAAGAAAACATCAAGGCATTGCAGGCGATGCAGTTTCCGATAGATCAATGGAGTTTCATATTAGTGACGATTTTATTTCGTAAAATTCCGTCAAGTATTCGAAAACGTTTCGAATTTTCACTATCCAAACCATCGGATATACCCGACATAAATACATTGATAAATTTCTTAGAACGCGAGTTAGCCGCAAACGAATTCTCCTCTTACCCACAAAATAAAAATAATAATCTTGAAAAGGTAGGTACTTCTCGGACTTCGGCGACGAGGTCATCGCGCGGTGACGAAAGCCCTCGTCGCGCGCTCGCAGCCAACGTCACGTCATCGAGTTCGATTAAAACAGACTTACAGTCTATCAAACAAAATAATTTAAAATATAAGTGTTTATGTTGTGATGCTCAACATACGTTGACAAAATGTTCCAAATTCCTCATTTTATCTCCTCGTGATAGGTATTCTTTTATTCAAAACAAAAACGTTTGTTTCAATTGTTTACATGTCGGTCATGATTTAAAACAATGCAAATCCAACTTTGTTTGTCGTTCATGTCATAAACGACATCATTCATTAATTCATTTCGAAACATCTCACAGTTTATCAGCTATTAATGAAGTCGGGATTAGTGATAATGCTATTTCATTTCCTGTGAACGAAACGACAGAGACAGCGGTACCCAGTACTTCGCATGCCGCCGCATTGACGGCGGTACATCATGCGTTGCACGGTCGCAAGAACGATTCGCAAACCATTGCTCCGTCGGTTAGTATGAGTACTCTTGTGCACAGCACTTATCAATATTCATGTTGACTCACAAAAACACACAGTTCGGTGTATTATTGATACTGGAAGTCAAGCGACTTTTATTACCGAGGCTTGTGTGCAGCGGTTAGGCTTACGCCGTAGGCAAGCGCACGTTCCAGTGTTCGGTATCGGCGGGTCCGAAGTCTCAGCTGTTTTACCAAAGGGAGTAGTATCGTGTCATATCACTCCTACGCACGGGGAACAACCTTTAATTTCAGTTGATGCATTAATTTTATCTAATCTTATTTCACGTATGCCAGGTGTGACGTTGCCTTATACGGGGTGGTCACACATACAGAATTTAAATTTAGCTGACCCTAAGTTTTATCTTCCACAATCAGTGGAAATGATTCTAGGTGCGGATATACTATCCCAAGTTCTGTTAGGTCACGTGATCAAGGGTCCACCCGGTTCACCGATGGCTATGAACAGTATCTTTGGTTATTTATTGATGGGTGATGTTTCATGCAACCAAAATACACCTACTTCACTTCAAGTGTGTCTCAGTAGTTTAAGCTCATCATACGATGACGGCATCAATCTGACACGATTCTGGGAATTGCAGTCTCTTCCGGAAAAGAAAATCCTAAGTCCCGACAAAGCGTTGTGTGAATCTATCTACGTAAATTCACATACTTGCGATGAAGCTGGGCGATATGTTGTTCCACTTCCTTTCAAACCTAATGCTCCCGCCCTCGGCGAATCACGGGATACGGCGGTCTCCAGGTTTAGAAAATTAGAGTATCGTTTAGAACATAATCCTCAGCTTAAGTTAGAGTATCATGCGTGCCTCCAGGAGTACTTGGAACTCGGTCACATGGAGCCAGTTGATATACCTACTTCGTTAGCTACTAGCTATTACATTCCGCACCACTGCGTGGTCAAAGAATCTAATGAGACTACTCGCACTCACAATCACAATTCGCCAGCGTTACTTGCTGCTTTACAAACGTCAGTTTGTCAGGGCGAGTGGCCTGGGAACGTTTCTTTCGCTCTGATGGAGAATGACAAATAAATAAAGGTTTTGGGACTTCAGTGGAATCCTAAATCTGATACTTTCACTTTCAGCGTTCAAGCAACTATGGGTAAAATTACAAAACGGTCTATACTATCACAAATAGCCAAAATTTATGACCCTATGGGATAGTTATCTCCTGTAACTATTTACGCGAAACATCTCATTCAGTTATTATGGATGTCAGGGGTCGACTGGGATGAGTCACCTCCTGTAGATATTATAAATGCTTGGTCTAATTTTCTTAACGAGTTACCATTATTATCAAATTTTCAAATTCCACGTTTCGTTTTTGCAAACGAATGTCATTCAAATTCACGGGTTTTCCGATGCTTCTGAGCGGGCTTATGCCGCGTGTGTTTACGCCCGTATATCCGATAATAGTGATAACGTTAAACCATTTCTTCTTCTCGCAAAGACGCGCGTAGCACCTATAAAACCGGTTCTTACGATCCCGCGACTTGAGTTGTGCGCGGCTGTCTTGTTATCACAGTTGATTGATAAAGTTAGGAGTGTGTATGATACGCACATAAACTGTGATCATGTGTATGCATGGACCGATTCATCCATCGTGTTAGCGTGGCTTCGTTCTCCACCACACGAGTGGAAAACATTCGTTTCCAATCGCACTAGCGAAATCTTATTCCGGCTTCCGGCTAATAGTTGGAGACATGTTCCATCTGCTGACAATCCAGCTGACGCACCTTCCCGAGGAATGCTTCCTACAAGTTTTCTACAAAATTAAATGTGGCTCTAGGGGCCCTGGTGGGTCGCGCGAGATTCTAGTTCTTGGCCAAGTCCCAAAAAATTACCAGAAGTCTCTGAAGACAAACGTAATCTACCGTTGTCGATAGTATCAAACTCCTCCACCTCAGCACCGTCTGATCTGGTATGTGAGTATATTACAAGATTCTCTACTCTAGGCAAACTTGTTAGAATAACAGCACTGTTATTCCGATTCTATAATAAATGTAAGAAGTTGCACATTTTCTATCCAAAATACATAACTGTGTCCGAGTTTAATTTTTGTTTAAATCGACTTGTCCATTTAGTTCAACTTTCATGTTTTTCCGAAGACATAAAAAATATTTCACATGGAAAATATCCATCAATTAAATTACGTCGACTTAATTCTTTCATGGATAACAAAAATAATATGCGTGTAGGTGGGCGGATTCACAAATTAATTTTTCCGTTTGTTTCCAAACACCAATTGATTCTGCCTAAGAAACATCATCTTACAAATTTAATCATTGAGCATACACATATCACGCATCTACATGCTGGTTTTTTGGATTTTGGATTTTTGGAAATTATTGGATAATGTCTAGTCGTGACGCTATACGTACAGGCATACATCGCTGCGTTCGTTGTTTTCGTGCTCGCCCCGTGAATCCGCAACCATGCATGGGTCCGCTGCCGGCCGTCAGAGTGCGCCCCGAGCGGCCATTTTTAAAAACATCTGTTGTTTCGCGGGTCCGTTCTACGTTCGGGCAAATAAAGTTCGAAATGCAAAAATTATTAAGCTGTCTTTGTGTGTATGTCCGTCAAGGTTATACATCTCGAACTCGTGTCCGAGTTGTCAACTGAAGCATTTTTAGCAGCCTTGCGACGCTTCACGTCTCGTAGAGGTTTATGCACTGAAATTTACTCTGATTGTGGAAGGAACTTTGTTGGTTGTAATAATTATCTACAATAATTGTTTACTTTTTTACGTAATGATTCGGTTCAAGCCATTCTTAATGGTAAGGTTTTAGAACAAGGTATCCTTGGCATTTTCAACACACACACACATTTTGGTGGCCTTTTCGAACCCGGAGTGAAAAGTTTCAAACATCATTTACATCGAGTCCTCGGTACGCAAACTCAAACATATGATGAGATGCACACCCTTCTTTGTCAAATTGAAGCGGTACTCAATTCAAGTCCACTTTGTTTATTAAGTGCAGACCCATTAGATCCGTTACCCTTAACACCACCGCATTTTTTAATAGGAGGTCCGTTGACGAGCCTACCATATCTTTCACTATACGAGAATGTTCCAAATCGACTCACTAGATGGCGTAAGGTACAACAATGTGTGCAACACTTTTGGAAACGTTGGAGTCGGGAATATCTACATGAAATTCAACAACGTATTCAATGGTTCCGAGATCGCGGCTCGCAACTCTGTGAAGGTATTATTGTCGTTGTACGTGATGATAATTTCCCACCATTACAGTGGAGACTGGTTCGTGTCCATGCTCTTCATCCGGGTTCCGACAATGTTACTCGTGTCGTAACTTTACAAATGGGCAAAACTTTTGTGAAACGCTCAGTAGTTAAAATATGTCCTTTGCCCTTAGAATAATTATTTTGTAAGTTTTCCTTAATATTGTTGCGAATCTTAGTTAAGTAATCTAGAGTAAGAGTAACTTTTTCTTTTGGGCTTTTCTGCTTTCGTAGCCGTTTTTTTTTTGCATTCCTCTTTCGAGTGAAACATTCTTACAATGTCTGTAACCTAAGGTTAAAAGAAACCCATTCTTTTAAGGCGAGCGGCATGTTACGTGCCGTTCTCTATAAGATAGGTATTAGGCATTTAGTTTTAGGAATTTGAATAGTTTTTCACCCCACAACTAGTACTCAAGCCTTTGTGTGTAGTAATAAGGGTCTGATTTGATTAACTTGCCGGCTTGCTTATCGCCTATTCGCTGAGCAATCCGATTGGTGTACGAAGGGCGACAGTGGCGCCGCTCTTCCGCGTGTTTTTTCACTTGTACTATGCGGTTCAACTCGTAAAGCAACGTGCTCCGCGCGCTAAAAACTTTTTTCTAATAAGAAATGGTCCTTCCGTGATTTTAGTGCTACAACCCCCACAAGTTACGAGAAATATAAACCAACACCTGTGGAAATACATGTGCAGTGAAGTGGTAGCTGGATTTAGGGCGACTGGACACGATGCCGAGCCCATGAAGTGTTTGAGGCAGTGGACGGAAGTTCGTTGGTAAGTTTTTCAAATCCACACCCACAAATTACTATACAGTATTTCTCAATTAAATAAAAAAAATGATACCATATTTTAACATAGATTTCCAATATTCAACTTACATGTGAATCTTCTCCAAATCATTCATTTCACTTGGTACAGCTTTACAGATGTCACATGTTTGCATCTAACATAGAGGTTTGTGTCAGGTGAGACGTTATTTTGCCATCTATCATTGTCATTAACATTGAATGTTTAAGTTGTATATTATTTTCAATGATAGATGGCTTCAATGCTTTAATTTCAGCATCGATCAAACCCATTTCCTGCTTCATGTCCAACTTATTTTTGCTGACAAACTTGAAATAAATTGGCCTGCAAAGCATTGTAGAAGAAGGTTTTGGGTTTTCCCAGACCAAATCGTCACCACACATCAATTGCAAGGGCACAAAAGAGCACATAAAAACACTAGAGTCGTCTTCATCTGCATTCATGCATTGCTTGTAGTTGCTTTGATTTGACGCACCATTGAAGCCCTATTTGCAGATTAAGATGAGTTCTTTATCTTGCAAATAGTCCAAGTTCAATGTTTTGGCAAGTCGAGTGACAGTAATGTCCAAAACAGCTTGAAGTTTTACTTTAACTCCTAGTTCGGTCACATCAATATCGCTTTCAGGAGGATAGCATGCTTTCTTGGCATTTAAAACTGAATAATATGTTGGGTATAAATCTACTCAACTTTCTTTCGCAGTTTCCCTTAAAGTTATATACTGCCACTTCAACAATTTCAAAGAAATCAATATACCCAACGCTTTCTCCGCTGAATACTTGTTAGTAGTTGTGTTGCCTTTCAAAAAATTCTTGATCTCTGCTGATTTTTCAGGATGCTCGGTAATATATTTTATTAAATCTTTCACGTCCTCATTCTCCTCACCACAACTCACTGCAGCAGCATATGCAAGTTTCTGAGAGTCGTGCGTTAAAAGTTCTTCTATTCTTCTCTTCTTCTGTTTTTGGCATAATTCTGAGAAAGGTTTTCTTGGGCTCCTTTTTAGTGTTGTAGTGCTAACAGTACATGTAGTTACTTTGGACGTGGATACACCTTCATTTATACCACTAGCACTTGAGGTTGAAGGTTCAACAGTATCAGTAACAGAGTCGATTGATACCAATCCAATTTCTTCACTTTGTACAAATCTGTCTTTAATGAAGTTGGGTTATTTGATTTCTTTTTCTAGCCAAGTCTCATACTTCTTGACGAATGTATGCATCGTTCGATTACATGACTTCCAATTTCTATGCAAAACACACATATACACTGGCCAAAATTGTTTTATTTTTTTTGTTCTTCATCAGATAAATTTGTCGCTTTGGTTAGAAGTGCTTCTAACAAAATACTGGGCTGCGAAAAGCAACTTTTTGTTTTCACAAATATGAATATGTCCAAATTTGTATAAAATCCTTCCATGATAATAAGTAAGCACGTAAGCAAGAAGTTAATGTTATAGTGCGAACAGTTGCTCACAAAAACTAATGATTTTGACGCTGTTGTCCCTATTTATATAAAAGTATCCTCTTAATCGTATCTTAATTAATAGTAGTTAGTTAAACACTTCGTAAAAATAGCCCTTAACTAATGTATCTTAACTCGTTAACAATATTTGCACTAATGAGATGAGACTAAATTACTATCATAAGTTAATTAGCATGCATTTAGCATTGATTTCCTGTTAAACTTGAGATTACGAACAGCTTACAACAAACAATCATTACTATGTAATTATCGTCTCTAGTTGATATGTGTACCTATACCAAAGATCAAATAATATGTATTAAATTCCTTCGAGAAATCCACAGAATTTCTTCATGTTCATTACTCTGGTCTGAGTGAAGTGGTGAAATAATATATTTCTTATTTATACAATTGTTTATTCTTAGTATTTTTCTGTATTAGTTATAAGTTTTTGTACTAATAATTTTTTTTTTTTAATGTTAATTAATATGTCAAACTTTTTATCTACTGACATAATCTACTAACAACGAATTAAATTATCTTAAGAAATATTTAAAAATTTATTTATATTTTAAATGGGTCTTTACTTGAGTGTTATTTTTAGTTTTTTATATTGTATATTCCATTATTTCTCATTAAAATAATTAATAAAATTAGCACACTAAAGCCAATTACTTTGTATCTTTTCAAGATCACACCTAAATCAACGTAAAAATCTCTAACTGAATTTCTCAAAATTCAACACTCTGCTGTGAGTGAAGCGGCGCGCACAGGTGTGCGTGTTATAGCATTTCGGAATAGCCTTATATGGAAAAATACCCCATGTAAGCCGCATGCTTTCAGTTTAATTAAGTTGTGAGAAAAATCGACTTTTGTGTTTTTCTTCATACAAAAAAATATAAATTTATTTTTCCGGAGGTGATGCTGTCTATAGCTGTCATATTACCAAATATCTAAATATATATAACTCAAAGGTGACTGACTGACTGACTGACATAGTGATCTATCAACGCACAGCCCAAACCACTGGACGGACCGGCCTGAAATTTGGCACGCAAGTAGATGTTATGACGTAGGCATCCGCTAAGAAAGGATTTTGCGAAATTCCCACGGGATCAGGATTTACACGGGAAAAACTTCCCACGCGAACGAAGTCGCGAGCAACTGCTAGTTATAAATAATACTGAAATAAAGCCGTTCCGATTTTTTTTTCTCGCCTAAAGAAATTTTGATTTCAATATCCACGGAGCGTCGATTTCGAACCATTGTGCGCCGGTAGCTGTGGCATACTTCATAGGTTGTCTACCATTTGTTTTCGCGATACAATGGGTGTGATACGTGATTTCGAAAATGAAGCACCGAAAAACACGTCCCCGTAAGTTCACGAATACGAAACACTTGGCAACGAATGCACGCTACCACGAATAACCTAACGCCGTAGCCATGGGATCTCGAATAACTAACTATTACCTGCGGGGTAATTGTTAATAAGTTTCAGGAGGAGAAGAATTGATAACTTTCCGATTTAGTCAATCACTAGTGTATATCTATACTAATATTATAAAAAGGTAAAATTTGTAAGTTTGTATGTAGGGGGTAATCTCTGAAACTACCGAACGGATTTTGAAAATTCTTTCGCTTACATGTAGCTGCATTATCCCTGAGTGCTATAGGTTATAAATTATCTTTATATCATGCATATTAGCCGAGCTATTATAATCTTTGTCAAGCAAGTCGGGGACGGGATCCCGTGGAATATTTTCGACTTCTACGCGGACGAAGTCGCGGGCAGAAGCTAGTGTAAAATAAATTGCTTTTGCACAGCACAACGATAGCGACCGATGTTTTTGTGTGGGTAAGTTCTTCGGTGTATGGTAAATACATGCTGTGTTTGATGAAATAAAGTTTATAATTGGTTGTGTACTACGTTCTGATTTAAGAAATGCGGGTGTGTGCATGAGTGCGTATCTATTGATTTTATTGAACTGCATTTGTAGTTGTTGTCCCACCCAGCGCAGGCTAACTGGAGACACATGGTTCCGATATAATTTTGTCAGACAGCCATATCTCCTTGTTTATTATATCTATGGTTTGTATCGTTACGTGGGGAAATACCTAACTATTAATTGTTGTATAATATACTAACATAGCTCGTAGGAACATTGTTACTAACACTTTTACGATCCTTGTCCGAAATAAATGATTCGTATGTTATATACATATTATTTATGTATATATATTAGTCCCTTGCGTCACGTGCGCAGGTAATAAGGCGCACGGGGTGTACATTTAATTAAACTTACTCAAATAACAAGCAAATATCTCGAACCGGAGGAAAGCAGTACACACTCGCATTTTAATATAAAAAATAATAACGTTTTTTATTAAGTTATAAAACATGCTAGTACACATTGTTAATTTGTAAATTCAATATAAATACATATAACCCGGTGCATATACATATCTATACTATATACTAATATTATAAAGCTGAAGAGTTTGTTTGTTTGTTTGTTTGTTTGTTTGCTTGAACGCGCTAATCTCAGGAACTACGGTTCTGATTTGAAAAATTCTTTCAGTGTTAGACAGCCCATTTATCGAGGAAGGCTATAGGCTATATATCATCACGCTAAGACCAATAGGAGCGGAGCATTAATGAAGAATGTTTCAAAATCGGGGGATTTTTTTTCCACGCGGACGAAGTCGCGGGCGGAAGCTAGTAATACAATAAAGTAGAAACGGTAAGTGCTCTCAAACCGCATTCTGTAGCTCCACAACTCACGAGCGATCATTCATGAATGTTGTGTGCCGGCTGGAGCGCACTTTTCCACCATGCGAATAATATTTAATTAAGTATAACCATAGGTCTAGCTCACGTGAAAAAGGATTTTTCAGCGAAATTTTTCCTTAAACCTAATTTTAATATTGCAACATACTGTTACAGAGCCGGAGTTTTTGGACGCTTTCCTTATCTGCAAACTCACTGATATTATAATTATTGCTGTCTACAGGTCTCCTTCATTTCACCAAATAGATAACTTTTTAAATAGTCTTGATACTGTGCTGGATTCGGTATCCTCCTTTAGAAACATATTCCTAGTTGGAGACATGAACATAAACATTACCCTACTAATAATGATCCAAATTAAGTATAATGTTTATATGAATTTGATTGCAACACACGGTCTCTTACCGGCCTATACTACCCCTACTAGATTGTTTAGATTATGTCATGATTAAAGTAGTAAAATCGGTATTTTAGATAATTATTTTAGATAGCCATATTACCGACCACATGCCTGTACTCGTTTGTGTAAAAAATTGGCCAAGTGCGAGTGAGATTCGCCCATGAAGGGTTCCGCAGTAACTATAATAATATAATATAACGTGTAACGGAAAGGGTATATACATACTATAACATATAATACATACATACAAATATATCATACATACCAAGGGCACGGCTTCTTTGGATGATATCAAACGATACTGGAAGGGTTTCAACTCAAAATAAAATACTCTAAAAATTGATACCAAATTTTCGGTTTCGTAAGTTTGTTAAATTGAAATCATAACAATCGTGTCATCGCACTACGTAGGTCAATAACTTTCCACGTTACTTGCAAATATCACGATAAATCTCTTCCGTAATTCTGTGCGCCTAGTACTGTAGTAGCCTACCGTCCAGGCGGTGACTTCATTACTTCCGAACATGTAGAGATAGGATTAAAGAACCCTTCCAATATCGTTTGATATCACCCAAAGAAGCCGTGCCCTTGGTATGTATATACCCTTTCCGTTACACGTTATACTTATTTGACAAAAAAACTTACAAATTTCTTAAAACTATCTTATTTACATTTTTTACAACTACGCCAAATAACTTTGATTTTTATAGTGTTTGTATCATTTACAAATTTATATTTGCTGTTTTAGAAAATATGCTGTATCTCAAAAACCGCTGCACCGATCTAGTTCAAACCAATTTTGGTTGAAAGTTTACATTAAGATCTACAGACATTAATTATTTTTAGATTTTTACTCAATTATTATACACTTCTGGACACATCTATTGGCCCACCTTGTATTTTCAGTTTCGTTTGGTCCTAGCTAAAATTTTATATTAGGTCGAGCAAAAAGTTTTTATGCAGTTTTGAACCTGGCACATTCACAATTTCATTCAATAGTCTTTTTTTGAATTTAGAACACAGAATTTAAAGAAACAAAAGACAATTTGGAGCCTGTTTGTTGATATCAAACAATCGAATACTAAGAAAACTTGGTTTTATTGGTTTACTTGGATTTAATTCTTGAAAAAGTGATTGATATCTTTGCTTTTGCAACAAACATTACTTATTCTTAACATTAAGGTGAGGTTCTATCAATAATCTATGGATACTTCACCTGAAGTCGCCGCCCAAGCTGTGGCACTTATTCAGGCCGGACACAGCCAAAGAAACGTGAGTGCTCAACTTAATTTAAGTCGATCTGCGGTCCGAAATGTTTATCGGAGGTACCTAGAGACTGGCGGCTTTGTTCGTCGCCAAGGAAGGCCACGATCTCGGGTCACAACTGAAAGGCAGGATCGATTCATCGTGACGACCAGCTTGAGAAATCGTCACCTTACCTCCATTGAGATACAAAACCAACTTCGCGACTTCCACGGAGTATCTGTGAGCGCTCGAACTGTTCGGAGAAGGTTAAAAGAACGCGATATGGTACCACACAAGCCAGCTAATGGGCCCAAACTAAAGCGAGCCCACCGAACAGCGCGCCTTCATTTCGCACGCAGTCATTTAAATTGGACACAGCAAGATTGGAGCCGTGTACTCTTTTCTGATGAGTCTAAAATTGTGTTACATGGCAATGATGGAAGGAAGAAGGTCTACCGGCGTAAGGGAGAGCGTTTCGCACAATGCTGCTTTGAAGAGAGGGTTGCTTATGGCGGTGGCTCATGGACTGTCTGGGGCGGTATATCCGCGAGCGGCAAAACTCAACTTGAGGTTGTTACAGGACCACGGCTGCCAACATTAAATGCTGAAAGATACATTCGTGAGTGCTTAGAACCTCACGTGATACCATACGCGGACTATGTGGGCCCAAATTTCCTTTTTATGCATGATAATGCAAGAGCCCATGCGGCCGGCATCATCAGGGAATATCTTCGGGATGTGAACATCACAGTTATGGACTGGCCAGCCAGAAGCCCAGACATGAACCCCATTGAGCACATGTGGGACGAGCTAAAAAGGCGTGTTAGGGCTCGTCAGCCAGTTGCCCAGACGATGCAGGAGTTGAAAACTGCCATAGAAGAGGAATGGGAGATGATCCCTCAAAATTTCATAGAGCGGTTGATAAACTCTATGCCTAATCGTATGAGAGCTGTGGTAGATGCCCATGGAGGCAACACGCGTTATTAAATTAAACCTTTATTTGATAAAACATGTTTTTTATTCAAAAATTAATTGCCTTTAACAAGGCGCATATCCGACTTGTTAGGCGTAGGTCCATGTCGTATGGTATTCTGAATTCAAATTTAAAACTATACGATCGAAAAAGATGGTAAAATGTATCAGGTTTAAAACTGCATCAACAGTTTTTGTTCAATCTAGCAATCATATTTCGGTAGGGGCCATCGAAACCTAAACTCTAAGGTGGGCCAATAGATGTGTCCAGAAGTGTAGAAGTTAGAGGGGGACGACACATTTTACCACTTTGGAAGCGTATATCTTTTAAACGACTAACTTTATAAAAAAGTGGTTTTACAAACCTCAATATCATTTTTAAAGACCTGTCTATAAATACCACACACGCATAGGTTTCATGAAAAAAAAAAATCAGTTTTAGTTGCATGTATGGGGAGCCCCCTTAATTTTAAATATTTTTTAATTTTTTTCTTAAAATCGGAAAGCGGTTTACAAAATACATCTACCTACGAAGTTTCACATGTATAGTCTTAATAGTTTCGGAATAAAATGACTGTGAAATACGGACGGACGGACGGACGGACAGACACACAGACAGACAGACAGACCGACGGACATGACGAAACTATAAGGGTTCCGTTTTGTGCCATTCGGCTACGGAAGGGCGGAGACAGTGTCAATAATTAATAATTATAGACCTATCTCGGTCTTGCCAGCATATATCAAAGGTTCTAGAAAGGGACAGAACAATCGTCTTATATCGTTCTTGGAAAAGCATAACATTCTTTCAAGAAATCAATTTAGCTTTCGTAGAGAGAAATCATGTGAAGATGAGTTTTTGGCCCTTATTGATAATGTCGTAAGGACACTTGATGAAAAATTTAAGAGCCCAGGCATATTTTTGGACCTATCTAAGGTATTTGACACTGTCTCTGTCCCTATCCTACTTAAGAAATTAGAAAGGATTGGAGTAAGGGGACCCGCCCTTGCGATCTTCAAAAGATACTTATCTGAACGAACCCAATGTGTTAAAGTCGCTTCATATGTCAGTGATGAGTGTTTCGTAACCTTTGGGGTGCCTCAAGGCTCCATTTTGGAGCCTACAATGTTCTTAGTTTATGTGAATAACTTATGTGATCTAGCAATTCCAAATTGATCCATTTACACGTATGCGGATGATACGGCCCTACTTGTACGAGCTCAAAATTGGGACGAAGCCCAAGCGAGAACAGAGTCTGTTCTTGGTATTGTGATGTTTTAGTTAACCGCGAATAGCTTGACTCTAAATGTGGATAAAACCAAATATACGACATTTTCACTTAAATCGTCTTCTCAACCTGACGATACATTTTATGTCAAAGCTCACAATTGCAGTGCTGGCCCAATATTACCTATGTTCCTGCCTTACCTTGACAAGAGCAATTAGTGTGAGATATCTTGGCATTTTAATAGATAATCTTATGTCATGCTATCTTCGTTGTTTTTACTTTCACTATAATTTATTTAATGATGTTAAGCAGTTTGAGTACTTGTGTGACCTACCCAAAGGTCCTTACTTTGGTATTGTTCGTCAAATTGTTGAGCTCCTTAAGTTCTAAGTTGAGCTACATGATAACTGACAAATGCTTGCACTGTCTGGACAGGTCCGCTCAAATTTGCGTGGTTATTCCTGCAAAAGAATATCACAGACATGAACCTACATGCTTCTCATATACAAATACAAATTGTCTGGACTTTAAAAGAGACTTGGACCTCTGAGTTTGTTTCGGTGTTTCTTCTCAGAGTAGTCAGTTAGGAAATACCGGCCTCATCTAGCTAAACTAAACTTAACACGCAAAAAACTTGACGTGTAAAAGTGTTATTTATAACCAATTTACAAAATAAATATTTCATTTCATTTCATTTAATGAAAAGACCAAATAAGTTCACTCACCACAAGGGTTAGAAAGTTAATCACCTTATTAAATTTTTGTATAAGAATCGGTAAGCGGTTCATGGAATACATCTACCTACCAAGTTTCACATCTGTAGTCCTAATAGTTTCAGAATAAAATAGCTGTGACATACGGACGGACAGACAGACAGACATGACGAAATTATAAGGGTTCCGTTTTGGCCATTCGGCTACGGAACCCTAAAAACTACATATTATAATGTTCAAGACTAAAGGATAAGTCACTAGTAATAAAATAAAACAAAAACAACAGTTATTCGAACATATACTACAAATAGAATACTATTCATTCTATTTATTACATTGTATATACATATTATTTACAATTTTAAATATTTATACAAAAAAAAAAAACACTTAAAAATATGAAAAACAGTAGCCCACCATTCGCGCCGTGTCCAGAAGTATTGCTTTCTGGATGAAGCCCTTGATCTAGCTGCCTAAAGAGAAACTCTTCAGATGTTGTTTGAGACTCTTGGCTATTATGCCATTGGCTGAGATGACTATCGACACAATTATTGCTGTATCCATATCCCACATGTCGATAACCTCGCGAGCCAGATCAAGGTACTTAATTTGCTTATCTTTCTAGACTTTCACAAGGTTCTCGTTATGAGGTACAGCTATATCAACTATCATTGTGCGACGCTCTAATCGGTCTATCATCACTATGTCAAGCTTATTGGCAACAGTATAGATAGTCTTGTCAGTGATGATAGATAAGTTATTATCATTAAAATACAATTTCAATGTTATAAATGAATTATTTAATATTGTTACGCCAGTCGCTTAGCTAAGTACGTCGAGAAACTCCGACAGAAATCTAGAATGTTCGAGACACTACCGCCACCTGGCGGCGAGTAGCAGTACTGAGTATATTGAGAAACTTCGACCGACTTCTAATACGTTCGAGACACTAACGCCATCTAGCGGCGAGTATCTCGATTAGCTTCTGGAATATTTTTGGCAGTATAGGCAGTGAGTTGATTGTACAAGAATGTTCTAGAACACATAGTTCGGGGTATAAATAGATCGCAAAGGAACGCAGACGCCAGTCTTATTACAAGATACAAAGCGATATAATAGAAACTCTACAAGTAAATTTCAGAGCAATTTAAGTGTTAAGTGACAAGTATTGTAGTGTGAACAAGTGTGTTAATTTTTATTTTGTGTTTATTTAATTAAAGTGTTAATTTTGGTTTAATTGGCGTTAATTACTTCTATCCCGAACCCCAGCTCGTAACAATGTCTTTATTTTTTATTCCAAATTATGATTATTTATAAGAAAGTAGGTACTAAATATAAGGTGTGTGTTTATTTTTTTAAGATATATTTGTACACCATATCATGGCAGGTTATGCTGTGATAACCAAGATTATTGTAACACCTATTGTATCATATTCTAACAAATAAATATTTTGATTGATTGATTGAATTAATTTAGTATCGTCAATTTGCAAACTTTTCTGGACAATCATCAACAAAAGGATAAGCATACCACTAGACGTACTTTTTTTTTTAACGTGGTAAAATTATCAAATAAGTCCTCCCACCCCGGTCAGGGTGGGAGGGACTGTCAGACTTTTACTGACTAAAATCCACGGTGTTCCTTCAATAACCCTTTACGTTCTGGGGTCACGGTAATGGGATAAGTCCCACGACCCCGGCAGGCTTCGGCCCTCTACAGGGGGGGCCTCGTCATATTGCTGACGCTCTTTGAGGCGCGCGTGGAACACAACGCGCCGTCGACCCGGGCATGGTCCATGGTCGGACTGCGAGTTGCCCTTTACTCGCTGTCCGCATGCCCGACCACTAGACTTACTAGAACTAAACCAACCAGTCGAGCAGACAGGTTTTAGAAAAGGATTCTCTACTACATATAAACTACATTCACACACTGGAACTACTAATAGAAAAATACCGGGAGAAACAATGACCACTGTATATTGCGTACATTGATGATAATTATGGTATCACATGAAAGCATATGGGAAGCCCTTGAAAACCAAGGTGTAGAGCAACAGTACATAAAACTCGTCAGGAGCCTCTATAAAAATAGCACAGGTAGAGTCAAGCTGGAAACCAAAGGCCCGAGCTTTCCCATCAAAAGAGGCGTCAGGCAGGGCGATCCCATATCTGCAAAGCTATTTACAGTCGTACTTGAATCCATCTTTAGACAACTAGACTGGAAGAAATACGGTGTGAACATAAAAGTAAATATCTAAACCACCTGCGCTTCGCAGACGATTTGGTTATTTATTTATTTAAACTTTATGTACATACATAGCGGTACATGGGCGGACTTAATGCAACAACGCATTCTCTGCCAGTCAACCTTTGGGTTTAAAAATACCTCAATGTGATAGGTGTACAAGTAAAATCGTTATCGAAAGAACATAAACCCATTGTACACTAGTCTTATTATTTGCATCCTTAAGTGTATTGTAAGGTGTACAATAAAGTATATAATAAACTAGTACTCATGCGGGGCATCGCTGCCGTAGATTCTATCACGGTAAAAACATAACTCTCCTTTTTTGCAGTCGCGTAAAAAGTACCTTCCTCAAGCTTCAAGCTACTTCCATACCAAATTGCATCCAAATCCATCCAGTACTTTCGAAGATTAGCGCGTTCAAGCAAACAAACAAACTTTTCCGCTTTAAAATATTAGTAAAAAATACATATATGTATATTTTATGCTAAAATAATAGACTAATAAATACGGTGCTGTATAATAATCTTTTTGACTAAGAGAACTCACAATTATTATATTTATGGGGAAAACCAAAATAATAATGACAGGCTTTTAAGTAGTGGTTTCTCATTTTACGCTTCAAAGAGAATTTAGACTCGACCTTCTTGATGTCAAGGGGTAGCATGTTCCAGAGTTTAATGGTAGAAACAGGCTCGCAACTCCAAAAAATCATCTACGTAGATTGTACATAGCACTAATTTAACTGAATTGTTCGGTACTTCGACGCATACAGACGTGCTCAACAAAAATTCCATAAAATAACAATTAAATAATAGTGACCTAGTTTAGTGTTTTAGCATACTATACACATTCTAGTTGCAGTGATGAGTTTATTATTAAGTTATATATGTGTATAAACATTAGTGATATTTTTTTGCAAAAATGGATGGTAGTCCCTTTAACAGGAGTGGTATAACACGCCGCACTCCTTCACCTATGTCGCCTAAGAAGCCCAAGGATGATAAAGACGAAAAGATGGAAGTGGTCACAACTCCAGAAATGCAGAACTGGTTGGGATCTATTGAGCAGTGCTTAAATGAGGTCTGTACGATTGCATCCGATGGAAAGCTAAATTCGGACCAAAAAATAAAAATAAATAATTTGTGCCGTAAAATTGCAAGTAGTACTTCTCACATGGCTGTCCTATACCAGTCTTTAAAACAAAAAGCACTACAAACGCACTTCTCCCTCCAAGCGTTAGCCGAAAAACAGGAGTTGGCAAATAGCCTAAATGACCTTAAGAAAGCAGTACAACAGGCCAACACAGGATCAAATACGCCTAGCACATCTTTTGCGGATATGGTCAAAAAGGGACCCAACAGCTTTGTTCGTCCTTGCACTTTTAGTTCTGTTGCGATTTATCCCAGTGATAGTTCAAAGACGAGTGACGAAACTAAAAATATAGTCCAAAAAATAATATGCCCTGAGGATATGAAACTGAAAGTTCGAGGAGTTCGCAAGACAAGAAACGGAGGTGTGATCATCAGCACTGAGTCCAGATCTGATATTGAAAAAGTGAAACAAACCGTCCAACTTGCTTCAAAAGGCCTTACTGTTGATGAGCCAAATAAGTGCAAGCCTCGTATCATACTTTTAGGAGTTAGTAGTAGATGTAGTAGATGCCGATCTATGGATGAGAATGAGGTCTACAAATGCATATACGAGCAAAATTTAGTAGAGAAAATACCATCATTGACACGAGACGTATTTATGACCTCAATAAAACTGAGTCACAAATCGGGAAAGAAAAGTGAGGCCAATAAAACATAGTGTATTACATACTCTTTGGAGGCCAATTGCAACTACGTCATTGAGGTCCCTGCGAACATACGTAGAGCCCTCATCACACAGGACAGAGTATTCATAAACTGGACATCCTGCCCAGTAAGGCCGTGCGCGCACTGCGTTGCGTTTTGGAAACGCCAAATCTGTGAAGTATGGAGTGTCATAGAAGTGCGCGCACTGCGGTGGAATAAACGCGTGCGGTAGAGTCACCGGTGGCCCCGGTCATTCTACCGGTGCGGTAGAACTACCGCAATTGCGGCCACCGCAAGGCAGTGCGCGCACGGCCTATGAGACTTTACATTAGTCACAAGATGTTTTTAGTGTCAGCAGTATGGGCATGCAGCTAAAACCTGTAAATCAATGGCTTCTACGTGTGGGTATTGCGGAGAAGACGGTCACTCAATCCAGGACAGTACAAAGAAGACAGAGTCTCCTAAATGTGCAACATGCCTGCGCTTTAAGAAGCCTCATGAACACAAGACTGGAAATGCCGATTGCCCAGCTAAAAAAGCAGCTGAATATAAATGTATATATTAACTCGGTAGACTATGACGGCGCCTAAGAGCGCCACATACTTATTTGTAATTAAGAGCTTAAATTATAATATTTAGTAAAATGGATGTTAATTTGATTACAGAATTAGATAATATATTTCTATCGGAAGCAAAATCTTGTGAGGTCGAGGAGTGTAGAAAGTATCTTACCGGCTATCAAAACTCACTAACTGTACTAACACAAAATATTCACAGTATTTTCAAGAACATAGACAGCTTTAATGTTTTCCTGAGTAGGCTAGACTTTGCATGCGATATAATAGTGCTTACTGAGTGCTGGATATCAAATCGACAAAGTAACATACCGGAATTACCGGGGTACAATTTATATTACAGTACAATAAACCATAATCAAAATGATGGAATCATTGTCTATGCTAAGTCATCGCTAAAAGTCACAATCGAACAACCAATCCTACAGGATTGTAATTGCTTAGTTATCAAAATTGGCTCTAATACAGCAATTATTGCTATTTATAGATCCCTAGCCCATAAAAACTTACACTTATTTCATAATTCCCTTAACATACACTTCAGGCGACATGCTCTTTTCAAAACATAATACTAACAGGTGATATAAATGTAAATATAGGATCAAAATTTTATGATGCAGGCACCCAAGACTATCTTAATATCTGTGCATACCATGGGCTTCTCCCCGCTCACAGATTGCCGACTCACAAGAGTGGTTCTTGCCTTGATCACATGTTAATAAAATCAAATCATCAATATATAACGCTTGTCACTAACTCAACGGTCACTGACCATCATGCTGTCCTACTTACCATAAATTTAACACTGCCTAAGCTAAATCGCCGTCCGACTAAGTCTAAATTAAATATAAACAGACTCGAATATGATTTATGCAAGATTGACTTCAGTGACGTCTATAATACTGCTGACCCAAATGTGTCATTATCGTATTTTATAAAATCAGTCCAGGTTTAATGTTATACAATTTCTTATTTATTGGTATTTCTATTGTATTATGTAATATGGCTTATATTACATAATACAATAGAAATACCAATAAATAAGAAATTGTATAACATTAAACCATGGATCACTCCCGGGCTTATTCGATGCATAAGGCACAGAGACAGACTACATCAAAAGTCTAAGAAATACCCTAATAACTTAATCCTTCAAATATCATACAAGAGATACAGAAACTTCTGTAACAATTTATTGAAGAAAATTAAAATTGATTACGATAAAACCAAATTGTATAGCGCAGGTAAAAACACTAAGCAAATCTGGAAACACATCAAAGACGTCACTCATATCTCAAAACAGCACGAATCACATTCGAGTTCACTATTAACGAATTCCTCACCGCTTTCGTCTGCCAATGACGTAAATAACTATTTTATTAACGTGGGTAAAAACTTGGCTGAAATGAAAGCTAACCTAACTGGCTATCAGACAACTCCACCTTCGCACAGTTCGAGCACTAGAGCTTCATCTTTCGTTATGCTGGACACAGATGAACACGAAATAGCGCGAATTATCACAGGGTTAAAGGACGACTGTGCTGTTGGTTGGGATAGTATAAGCAATAAGATCCTGAAAAGATTCATGCATATTTTTGTTCCTCCTTTAACATATATTTTTCAAATCTGCCTCTCTGAAGGTATCTTTCCTAAATTCCTTAAAAAGGGTGTAGTTATCCCTATTTATAAATCCGGTAGCAAAGATCTAGTTGCTAATTACAGACCAATATCATTACTTCCGTCGGTATCTAAAATATTTGAAAAGATTATAAATAGCCCACTAGTTAACTTTCTGGAGAAGCCACATTATCTTTCACCCTTCCAATTCGGGTTCAGAGCCAAATTATCAACAGCTGACGCGGTGCATAGTCTGACTAGTTATTTGACACAGGAATTAGGAAAAGGTAACCACACCTTAGGTATCTTTCTTGATCTAGCCAAGGCATTTGACACTGTTTGTACGACTTCGCTCTTACACAAATTAGAAGCTCTTGGTGTAAGAGGAACGCAGCTAAAACTTTTTGCGGACTACTTAGATGAATAGAATAGAATAGAATATTTATTTATTTGTTAGAATATTGTACAAAGTTGTTAAGTAAATTATTAATTAAGATCAGAATATTCTACCGTTTCCGTTGTACAAATATGTAAACTTATGGTTCAAATATTTAAATTACAATCAAATTAAATAAAATTAGAATTGAGTTTACAAATACATAAAATTAATGGTGCAACAGTTGTTAATGATAATAAAATTATATAAGTCAGATTTAATAGGCATCAATGTCAAATATTTTGGTGAATTTTTCATTCATATAATCGTCAGTCGAGTAATAACATTTACTCAAAAGAAAGTTAAATAATTTAAGTTTAAATGTTCTGAGGTTAAGAGTTTTGAAGTCATCAGGTAATTTGTTATAAA
The DNA here is from genome assembly GCA_943138885.2 of Tholera decimalis. Taxonomy (NCBI): domain Eukaryota; kingdom Metazoa; phylum Arthropoda; class Insecta; order Lepidoptera; family Noctuidae; genus Tholera; species Tholera decimalis. The sequence goes on along the minus strand of OW964566.2, from coordinate 143,097 downwards.
CAGTAATGGACATGCAGTATACATTATTTGAATACAGTTTAATTCTACGCCTAGGAACATTAAGCATATGTACTTTTCGACTAGGTCTGGATACAACATCATTATGCAAGTCAATCTCTTGTCTATTATGGTGTACAAAAACACAAATTTCAAAAATATACAGTGCTGGAAGAGGTAAGATTTTTAGTTTTTTAAATAGTGGAACACAACTGTCCAGTGGGTGCGCTCCACAAATTGAGCGCACACATTTTTTTCTGAGCTCTAAACACTCTTTCAAGTTCTACCGAATTACCCCATATTATAATGCCATAGCGCAAAATTGATGAGACGTAGCCATGGTGATCGGCATCAATGTGTTAAGATAGATAATATTACGAGCAATTATCAAAAGGACACTGAATTTGGTTTGCCTCAAGAAGTATTTTGGCCCCATATTGTTTTTAATATATATTAACGACCTGTGCAACATTAATTTAGATCAAGGCAAAATAATATCATACGCCGACGATACCGCACTTGTATTTACCGCCACAACTACTGACGAACTACCTATTTGAGAAAGCACAGTCAGGATTTAATATAGTAAACAACTGGTTGAGACATAATTTACTCACATTAAATGCTGACAAAACAAAATACATTCATTTTGTCATGCGCAGGCCTCAATACGCTACTTATAACCCTCAACTATACGCCCACGAATGCATGACACCATCTCTGAACATGTGTAACTGTCCTACTATATTCCCTACTAACAACATAAAAATATCTCGGGATTACAATTGATGATACACTTTCCTTCCGACACCATATTAAAAACTTAGTCGAGTCCGTAAATTAATGTTTGTATTTAAGAAACTACGATCAATTGCGGACTCCAAACTATTCACGCAAGTATATCTGGCCCTATGTCAATCTATAATTCAATATTGCATTACTTCATGGGGTGGCGCTCTGAAAACAAATGCCTCTTGAACGAGCACAAAGGACGATCTTAAAAGTAGCAACCTCCCGCCCCTTTCTCCTTCCTACATCCCAGTTATATAAATCCTGTAATGTACGAACAGTCCGTCAACTTTTTATAATGCACATTGTTCTAAAACAACATACAATGCTTACCTATAATTCGCACATTACTAACAAGAGGCGGAAAGATATAGTCTGCGTCTCACATCCGACCTCAAAATTTATCTTTACAAATCGAATTTTTTCGTTTCTAGGTCCACTATTGTATAATAGATTAAATAGAATCTTAAAGATATATAACTTAAATTATTTAAAAAAAAAGCAATATGTAATTATTTACAAAATATGACATATGACCAGACGGAAGAGGTACTTGCAATATGTAAATAGAATGTTAAACACTAGGAAAACTAAATCTAGATAATAATAGTTCAATAGAACTATTATTATCTAGATTTAGTTTTAGTTATTTCATGGATTATGTACACCTACCACTTAAGATAGTTTGTACTTCATGCCTGAAGCACAGGTTTTTAACCTAGTACAGGCAAATATGTTAATTTTCCTTAATTTAATTAATTCTTAAGACTTATATTGTAACTGTATTTTGCACTATTTCTTAAATAAACAATTTATAATTATAATTATAACTAGCTTTTGCCCGCGACTTCGTCCGCGTGGAATAGTTACTTTGGGCTAACGTTAAATTTAACCCCGATTTTGAAGCATTCTTCATTGGAGCTCCGCTCTTCGCTTTCGCCGCCTTTCTCTATAAATTGACTATTTAATTAAAAAATAATTTTTCAATTCGAACCAGTAGTTCCTGAGATTATCGTGTTCAAACAAACAAACACTTCAGCCTTATATTAGTATAGAATAGATAACTGTTGCCCGCGACTTCGTCCGCGTTTCCGTCGTTTTTCGTAAAAAAAGTAGCCTATGTCCTTCCTCATGGTTCAGTGATTTTGATGTAACAGACAGATTAACTTTCGTAATTTTTCTATACCGATTTATATGATTCTTTTTTATGGAATAGTTAATAATGTTAACTTTTTCAATTAGCGGTGACTGAGAGTGTTATAAACGTAAGAGTAGACAAATATTGTAATCAGAAAGCTTCGAACTGCTAAGCTATCGGGAGTTACACGTGTCATTGTGAGTCAACCATAAAAGATAGACATAATTATGCTGTCGTGGGATATTTTTTATATAATTTTAAGGAGAACATTTCCGTCATGAAATGATTTCTGTGTAGCTTTAACCATTAAGGTTGCACACGTGACGGAAGCTTAAAAAATGGAGTAACTTCTCCCGTTTTTCCAACATTTCCCTTCACTGCTCTGCTCCTATTGATTGTAGCGTGATGAAAAGTATACTATAACCAGCTCAGGAGTATGAAAAATAATTGTACCAAGTTTCGTTAAAATCCGTCGAGTAGTTTTTGTTTCTATAACGGTTATACAGACAGACAGACCGACAGACAGACAGACAGACAGACAGACAAAAATTTTACTGATTGCATTTTTGGCATCAGTATCGATCCCTAATCACACCTGATAGTTATTTTGGAAATATATTTAATGTACAGAATTGACCTCTCTACAGATTTATTATAAGTATAGATAATTAGAAGCAGGATCGATCATTGTAGTTTCCTATATGATAACAACGCTACAATGCACGTACGATGATGATGATGATGATGAGGACTATAAATGAGACCCTTTTTTTTCTGGGTGGGAATATCATCGAAAGACTTCTGCCGCTCTGGGTAAAGCGGAAGGGGGTGTCAGTCTTCTACTGACTCAAAACCCACCCTGTTCCCTCAGCTGCCCTTGAGTTCCGGGCCCGGGGTATCTCGTTAGAACATTCGCGCAACCCCGGCAGGCAATGGCTTTACGGGCCCCGTCACTGGTGCTAATGCTGCTGCTCTTTGAGGCGCGCGTGGAACACGACGCGCCGTCGACCAGGGCCCGGTCCTTACCAAATACGCAAGCCCGCGCCTGAGATCGGCTCGCGATCCTGACGCCCAGGGCGTCTCCCGCGGCGGCTGGGGCGCGAAGAAAAGAGTTGCCTCTCCTTCGCGCCTTAGGAAGCGACTGCATTCCATTCCCTCTCGCTCCACACCATGGACTGAACCAGGGCCGGGCGCGAGTGGTCGCCGCTGCCGATCGCCTCCACGAGGATACGGCGAAGCTCTGCCCAAGCGTAGCACACCTCCACCCTACCATCATTTAATGACAATGGAACCACCTCTGAACTTCTGAAGTATACCCTTTCTAACAAAAAAAGAACTTTCCAAATCTGTAATACTTGTGTGGCCTACCCAAAGGTCCTTACTTTGGTATTGTTCGTCAAATTGTTGAGCTCCTTAAGTTCTAAGTTGAGCTACACGATAACTGCCTAATGCTTGCACTGTCTGGACAGGTCCGCTCAAATTTGCGTGGTTATTTCCTCAAAAGAATACCACAGACATGAACCTACATGCTTCTCATATACAAATACAAATTGTCTGGACTTTAAAAGAGACTTTGACCTCTGAGTTTGTTTCGGTGTTTCTTCTCAGAGTAGTCAGTTAGGAAATACCGGCCTCATCTAGCTATACTAAACACGCAAAAAAACATGACGTGTAAAAGTGTTATTTATAACCAATTTACAGAATAAATATTTCATTTCATTTCATAATACAAAATTTTGTTTCTTTGAATTCTTAACAAAATTTATAATGAACTGCTTTAAAATGTGGAGAGAGTATTTTGACTTAACTTCATTAGTAAAAGGTATTTGGTACAAGACAATGCAGTGCAAACCTCTTCGGGTTCCCTGGTCTGCCAACATTAGAATTAGTAGAAAATATCTTGTTCTAGCTCATAAGGTCTGGGCACATTCCACTCAATAAGTTTGATATTTAATGAAAAAATCTGATAGTCCGAATTGTGAGGACTTGCGGAAGACGTCCACCACTTGTTGGTGGAATGTTAGATGCATCTGGTAAAGAAGAGAAAGAGACATACTACAGCTGGCCGAGTTAAATACATACAGACATAGGTAGGTACCTATCACACATTTCTATCGAAACCCTACAGCGATGATGCAATTAAAATATATTTTGTGATCAATTTAAGAAGAATATAGTAGCAGTACCTCTCTCCTCTTAGGCTACGCTGAGCCTGAAATGATCGTAAGATTATGAAACGAAAAAGCGACAGTAAAAAGAGACAGTTACGTAATTTTTTTGAAGGTTTCACTTCTACCACGTGTGAATTGCAATAAAAATTAAATTATAAGTACAAATTTTAATTGATAATACGCTCCCGTTTGATCTCACCTGATGGTAAGTGATGATGTGGTCGAAGATGGAGCACGCTTGCCTGGAAGTAACCTATTCGCTTTATTTTTATTTATCAGGAACTGTTAGTATTAGTACTTCAGGTACTGTACTGTACTGTGTACTACATGTTTTTATTGCAATTTATTTATTTACATTTTATGAAGTTTCTTAACTTTCTTCTCATTTGGCAATTACATTTATCTATTCATAATCATTGGTGATGGTGTAGATGAAATCCTACCCGACACTACATGTTAAGATCTAGACCATCATTAATGTGATCAAATGGGTCAATTCGGCGGTCAGGGTAATCATAATACGCCGGTTTAGAATAAGCCACGTTACTCTTAGGAAGCTCAACAGGAGGAAGAGTATTGTCGATTTCAGCTGTCATTGACTCCGTAACCTCTTGATTTCTTTCAGTCGAAGTGACGTTACCGCTAATTATTTCTTTGTTTAGTTCCTCAGTGTCAGTCTTAGAGATATTCACATTGTTGTTTGTGCCTTCAGAGTTGGTTTTGTTCTGAATAGCCGTTGCATTGTTAGCATCGTTAGTTATTGTTTTTGGTTCATCAGACGTATTATTTTTTGAGAATGATTTGTTATTCACTATCGAACTGTTTATATTGTGTTCACTGTTACTTTCTCTAATAAAATTATTATTATCTACACCGTGGTTTGTATTCAACGTTCTCTCAATGTATATATTTTGTCTTTTTACGGTATCATTACTCGCTTGACTGCTATCTGTATTGTTCTCGTATACTTTACTTCTTATATTATGCATCTGCTTCAATTCGTTTAATTCATTTTCTAGATCGTTGAATCTTTTAATGAGTTCTTCGTCAAAAACGTAGTTTAGTTTAGTATTGTTATCAGACTGTCTTAGTTGTGGTTTATTTGTTGGGTCTTTATCCTTTGTGTATTTTTTGTGGTACGGAGGTGGTGTTATACTTCTTCTTAACTCATAGACTGGTTTTCTATGATGAAACTCTGGATTCTGAGGTTTACACTCTGTTTGTACTCGCCTTTGTGCAGCAGACCTCGCATATGAAGATTTGTCGTATCTGGAATTGATATAGTGGTTTATTTTTATTTATTACTAGCGACCCAGCCCGGCTGTACACGGGGTCTTTTGAACAATTGTTGGTGCTTCGACAGTGAAAGTACGTCGTTACAAAAAGTGGGTTAAGCTATCATTTAATTTTAAACTTTTATACATGATATATATAAGTATATACAAAAGTTTCACCAAATTTTTCATTAGACAGCACAGATTTTGCTTCAAAGTCACTCGTGAACGGGCTACATATAGTTGTCCATGTGAAACACTGAACACTTAAATCTAAACCTGTTACATTGAATGTCTGACACTTTTATTTACTGGCTGGGAAAATTATCAAATGATTCCCGCTATGGGTGGAGCGGAAGGGAGACTTCTACCAACTAAAACCCACCCTGCTCCTTCAGTTGCCCTTGCATTCCGGGGCCGTGGTACCTCGTTTGAACATTCCCGCAACCCCATGAGCCAATAGCCCTATCGGGCCCTGTCAATGCTGCTGACTGCTCTTTGAGGCTGAATGTCACTCATTGATCATAATTGGAAAAGATAGTTTCACTGGAAATTGCAGTCTTTTAAATTACAACGGTAAATCAGTAAGTATAACAACTTATCTAGTTCCACATCCGGTCAGTATTGTGCACTAGTATGTAGGTGTTTAGGGTTCCGTAGCCGAATGGCAAAAAACGGATGTCTGTCTGTCTGTCTGTCCGTCCGCCCTTATGTCACAGCCATTTTATTTTGAAACTATCAGGACTATACATGTGAAACTCGGTAAGTAGATGGATTCTGTAAACCGCTTTCCGATTTTAAGAAAAAAATAAAAAATATTTAAAATAAAATCCCTATACATGGAACTGAAACTGAAAATATTTTTTGTCATGAAACCGTGTGTGGTATTTATAGACAGGTCTTTAAGAATAACATTGAGGTTTCTAAAATCATTTTTTCATAAGGTTAATCGTTTAAAAGATATACGCTTCCAAAGTTGTAAAATGTGTGTGTGTGTCCCCCTAACTTCTATAATAATGGAGTGAAAAATCTAAAAAGATATATGCTGTAGATCTTAATGTAAACTTTCAACGAAAATTAGTTTGAACGAGATCGGATTAGCAGTTTTAGAGATAGCGCATATTTTCTAAAACAGCAAAGATAACTTTGTAATTCATACAAACACTATGAAAAACAATCTTATTTGGCGTAGTTACTACGGAACCCTTCATGGGCAAGTTTGACTCGCACTTGGCCAATTTTTAAAGATGTAACCTGCAAACGTGTACCATTGCACGTTTGGGTGGATTAAGGATCCGTAATAAAATAATGGGACACCCTACTTTCAAAACCGGCTTGTGTAAGTGGAGTCCAGAGGGTGTAAGGAATTGAAAAATTCTGTAGGAAAGTGAATAGCCTCATCAAGATCGATCACAGTGTACAGTGCCCGCGATACGCATTTTGTAAACACGACGCGGCGCGGCGCGGGAGGCGCGAGGACGCGGCCGCGGCGTGGCGATGCGAGCCGTTTCGCTGCAAGGAATTTTTTGGTTGCGTGTAATTTTTCATCTGTGATAAGGTGATAACTTTAAATTACTCATTTAAATCAAACAAAGAATGGGACAATTTTGATGTGGGTAAGTACTATTAATTGGCCAAGGTAACTAATAAACATATTTGGATAAGTATTAATACTGATTAGGAGAAATCAGCTTTTGCAAATAAGATAATATTTTTAAAATCAATTATTTAGAGATAAAATGGTTACTGTGAGTCAACCTTAGGAGATAGATATATGTATCAATAGCGAACTTATTTGTAGGCATTTTTAAGATAGGTATACATTTCTATTGTATATATTATTTTGATGTATCTCATAAGTACGGGTTAGCCAGCGCTTGCGATTTAAGCGCTCGAAAATCGTTTTTTTGCCGGCTTCATCACAAAATATGAAATTTTCTCTTTTATCCAAATAATTAGAATGTTTTGTATGTATAAACTTAAGCCGGGTCCGCTGCGCCGTGTTTTCGTGTTTGCAAACAGTATTTAACATTGTTTGCTAACCGAATATAGGCGTGGCCTAACAGTTTAGTTAGCAAAAACACAATAACATGTTTGCTGGGACGAATGGATAACATCCCCCGCGTTCGCCTGCGGGGAGGGAAAGTGACGCATTTTGTGTTCGCGCTCACTAGAGGAAGACGGAATTGTTCGAAGAGTGTGTTGATTGTGTATGACAATTCTCTTTGGTTTGTGATGGAGTGGAATAAAGAAAATACTTTGCTTTTTAATACTTTGTTTTCTTCTCTATAATATCTGGTAAATCACTTTCTAAACATCTAAACCAATTTTTATACCGAACCTATCATCAATTTTCAGTTCTTGATATTATATTATATTGAACGAACGAGGTTGCAGGTAGGGTCGGTCCCGGAATCTATTTCTGTTTCTTCTTTCTAAATCTACTATTGCTATAACAGCTTCCACGTCTTCTTCGTCGGAATTCATTTTTGAAATTAAACAAAAACATTACAACAATCATTGGCGCAGCGGACTGGCGGACTATTTATTTTCTAGCAAGCAAGCAACCGAATCGATGGACAGAGGCAGATGATAGTTTGGTACGTAGGCTTTAGATCCATCAAGAACAATCCCTATGGAATAGATATAAATAAATCGATGGGTCCTATGTACATATATGGGCCAAACTAACAATTTGGCCATTTTGACTTTTTTATGGTAAACGCATCTTATCGATATGAAGAATTATGTGAGCTATTAAAAAAAAAAGATTTCTGCATAGAAACACGATTTTTTATGACAGTATAACGGCGTATGTGACATGAATTTAAACGTACAAGGTCCTAATAGTAGTTAGAGACTTATACGCGGGGAGTTGCCGCGCGTTTATTTATTGTTTGGACCAATCAGCTGATTTGACAATACATTGAACGGAGCAACGGCCGCACTGTGATGAATACAAATTGTAATTGTTGTGTTTTTGGGTTACAATTTAGTTTAATAAGTAAAAGATGACATCCAATTATCGCGCTAAGTTGTCTAGAAGTCGGAATTTAGTGAAAGAAAAAATATTATCCCACCTGCATATCACAGTTATTATGAAAATTTAGTAGCATCTAATGACATTGCGTCAATTCATGAAAGAGATAATGAAGAAAACTAATGAAGACTTTTTAAGAATTAGCACGGGGAAGCACTTGCTGTTTCCCTTGGCTTCTCCAAGGCTTTTGACAGGGTCTGGCATGATAGCCTTATTGCTAAGCTTCCTTCTTTCGGTTTACCCACTCAACTTTGCATTTTGATTGAAGACTTCCCGAGAGATCGGTCCATTCGAGTGGTCATTGATGACTGCTAAATTGCCAATTGCCAATTGGCTATTAATGTCGGGGTCCCTCAGGGGTCGGTTCTCTCAGCACAGTTGCTGAGAGATATGTGTCCAGCGTGCGTGCTGGTGAGTCGGATCCAGTCTCTCCATGAGGACATGGTTAGGCGCTTGAACTTGTCCTTGAAGGCTGTCTCCGAATGAGGTGATGCCAACTTGGTCCAGTTTAATACAGCTAATACCCAGACTTGTCTCTTCTCCTCAAAAAGGAGCCAATTCGAACCGGCTCCCACTTTCTGTGATGTAATCGTGCCGATAACCGATCATATTGAGCTTCTTGGGGTTACACTAACTTCCACCCTCAATTTTGGTCCATTTATCGAGGCTAAGGCTCAACTAGCATCAAAAAAGTTGGGAATCTTAGCAAAGGTGAAACGGTACTTCACACCGGAACAGTTGCTCAATCTGTATCAAGCCCAGGTTCGGTCGTGTATGGAGCTACTACTGCTCTCATATTTGGGATAGATCTGCCAAATACAATTTGGACACGCTTGAGTCTATTGAGAAACTGGCCAAGAGACTCATTGGCAACGATGCACTGGTCAAGTCAAAGCTCCAGAACCTTGAACATCGACGACGAGTTGCAAGTCTATTGGTTTTCTATCGGTTACATTTCGGGGAGGGTGTGGTGGAATTACACAATCGAATTCCGCCAAGCCCGTTCCATCATCGGACTATAAGACAAACGGTGATGCGCCATCGTTACATGGTCGACATTCCACCCATACGCACTAAACGTTTTGGGAATGCCTTCGTTGTGCGTACAATTAAGGAGTGGAATTCCCTGCCGGAGTCTGTGTTTCCCGATAGCTATAACTTAGGGATCTTTAAGTCAAGAGTGAATAAGTTACTTTTAGGTAAGCGTGCTCTATCTTCGACCACATCATCACTTACCATCAGGTGAGATGGTGGTCAAACGCGAACCAATTAACAAAAAAAAATACGAATGTTGATTTTGTTGATTTTATTACTTAATTACACTACAGAGATTTTTTTTTTGTTTATTTACACAAGATAGGTTTTTAATTTTGAATGTGAAAAAGGTACATTATTTTGTTAATCAAACTAAGATCTTCAGTAAAAGTTTCGTTCTTACTTATTATTTTTTTGTTTTTTTTTTTCATAAGTGTAGTTTTATGGCTACTTTCATTTTTATTTCAATAAATAAATAAAAATATTGCGTGTTTTTAAATTATTCAAATGATCTAACTGAAAACTGAGTTAGTAGGTAAGCCGATTGTAAAACGTATAAGTGTCAATGTGACATAAATGACTAAATATCTAAATAGCTTATATTCTAATTAATGAATTATCAACTACTTCGATTGTTACTAGATTTTATGAGTTAAAAATATAAAAATATATAACGTATGCTAATTAACGTAATACGCGTATAATGGCCAATATGACACATTGGCCCTTTTAAAGTGTTTTTAGAGAAAAATAATTTTAACAAAAACTAACGTAGAAGGGCCAATGTGACGTAAAAAAACACCGATATATGTATATATAAAATACTATAGTACAAATGAGGAGGATAGTTGTCTTAGCAAACAAGCAAAGATTCGTAAACTTCGGTTTTATCAATCTGAAGTTATAGTAAATAGAAACTTTGGAAGCCTCTCCTGTAAAGTTGTAATTTTGCACTTATACATAGGACCTATCGAAATATTGCGAAGTCCCCGGGGTAAATCTAGTTTCTACAAATTAAATGAATGTGGTAGGTAGGTTTCAGAACTATACTGTAAGTATCATTCTGTGGTATTTGGTAATAAATTCATTAAAACATACTTGGTAGCCTCGACCGGCGCCAACATTCTCAAAGATTCCAAGAAGGCAGTGTTAGCTAGCTGCACATCTATGACTGCGTCGTACTGGCTATGTATCTGTGCGCTCGCGTGTCTGCTCCTACTCCTTAACTTATCTGATTGGCGATGCTGCTGGTATAAGTGTGGTTGTCCCCTCGGTTTGTGTTTTAATTCTGATACCAGGGCATTATCTGTTTCGTGGTGTAAGCCCGGCTCAATGGGCTGTTTGTTATTATCCATGTCATATTTCATTCTCAGCATTTTCATTTTCTGATTCCTGCCCGACATCATGCCTCTGGGTCTGTATTTCGGTGTGGTTGTAGGGCGTCTGTGAATCTTGTGCCTTCTTGACATAACATTTGCAGATACCGGAATATTTTTTGTTTTCTTCGTAGTTCTTGGTTTGTGAGATATTTCTTCGGTATATAGAGACATATATCGCTGTGTATTGTACTCTTCGTGTCGCTCCTGAGACAGTTTGATGGAATCCGGGCTGCTATCGAACGACTGTCTTGATAACAGTTCTTCTGCAGTATATTCTGTTGCTTGTATCCTATGTTCATTGTTATTCATGCCCTCCTCGATTTCTGTATCTTGAGAGTGTTTGTACTTAATCTGTTTACTAACAACTCTTTGTAAACCATTTTTTAAATTTGTTTGAGTATACATTTTAGTATGAATTTTGGAAACTTTTACATCGTTCATTAAATTTTTAGACACCTTGAAATTTTTATCGGGTTCGTGAACTGAATCATTATCAACGTGGCTTATTTCAGGTTCTGTGTTGGCGCTCTTTTTGTATTTTTCCCAAAATATGTCTATTCTTTCCATCAATTCTCTTCTAGTATTAGTGTCAAGTTCTGAATAATGATCAAAGAAAACAGTGCGAATCCCGTCTCTAATGACCTGCACTAAGTCGTGGTGAGTCTTTGAAATTTTCTTCTTTCTATAATGATTCAGGTTATATAAAACTCTATACAACTTATCTTTAGAGTTTCTGTACAAAGAATTTATATAATCTAGCAGGTTTTTAATATGTTTGTCATATGTTTCATGTCTCAACTTGTCCGCGACTTCGTTAATGTTTGATTTAGTGAAAGCGACTGGCTTCCATCTGATCATTTTCAAGGTCTGCATAAGTAAATTCCTTGTATCATGATTTTCTGTCAGTTCAGAAAATTTACATCCCTTGTAGTGATAGTTTCTGATTTCTTTGTCCAAAATGTAGACAAAATCTTCAAATGCACTGTCATCGAAAATGCTAAGTATGACAACGGTTTCCCGAATGAAATCGGTGAAGCTTTCAAATTTGGGTGACCTGAAAACAAGTTTTAAGTTTTTGCTCTCTTCAGTAACTGTTGTTTTAAAGTTATGATCAATATCCAAGTTCTTGGGTTTTCCAGAGTGTTCGACGATACTGTATTCTGAATCAGCGTTTGGTGCTAAATGTTGTTCGGGTTGAGATATCGAATCGGTGAAGGCTGAAAGATAACAATATTTCTATTATTGATGGTGATTTATTGTATATAGTAATCAATAAATCACATACTTAGTTAAATAATTATATTCCCAACGCATAGGTTCTCAATGTGCTAATCTTACTTCTTACTATCTTATCTTACTTCTTACTGATATTATAAATACGAAAGTTTGTGAGGATGGATGTATGGGTGTTTGTAACTCTTTCACGCAAAAACTACTGACCGGATTTAGATGAAACTGTACAGTAATATAGCTTGTACATTGGAATAATACATAGGCTAGAATTTATGAAGATTTTATGTAATTTTGCCATAATATTACGATAAATATCAAAAGAGTCGGAAAAATTCCTGCCTTCTGAGAACTATTATGGGGAACGCAGGTACACTGCCTGAACTGTTGGAGTTACATGAAGATAATCTTCTTTGGAATTGTTTGAATTAAATGGTTCAAAAAAAATACGTGACAGCACATCTTTTAAGGATGACTCACTATAACCTTGAAATGAAATGAAATATTTATTTTTGTATTTATGTTTGTAAATTGGTTATAAATAACACTTTTACACGTCATGTTTTTTTGCGTGTTAAGTTTAGTTTAGCTAGATGAGGCCGGTATTTCCTAACTGACTACTCTGAGAAGAAACATCGAAACAAACTCAGAGGTCAAAGTCTCTTTTAAAGTCCAGACAATTTGTATTTGTATATGAGAAGCATGTAGGTTCATGTCTGTGGTATTCTTTTGAGGGAATAACCACGCGGATTTGAGCGGACCTGTCCAGACAGTGCAAGCATTTGTCAGTTATCGTGTAGCTCAACTTAGAACTTAAGGAGCTGAACAATTTGACGAACAATACCAAAGTAAGGACCTTTGTGTAGGTCACACAAGTACTCAAACTGCTTGACATCATTAAATAAATTATAGTGAAAGTAAAAACAACGAAGATAGAATAACCTACATTGTCCTCACATTTACAATAATTAAATAATTATATATATAAAAAAAAACAACAAACAAAAACAAAATTAATAGGTTAACAATACTTAAGAAAGCAAAATTTTAATCAATCAAAATTTTAAAAATAAATTAAAAAGGCACACGTATATCACTGGAGCATCTCATTCCCATGCCTTCTTGTCCTCAATATAATCTTTAACACTGTAAAAAGCTTTCTGACATAGCTTACGTTTTATAAATAATTTGAATTTATAAATACTTAATTCTTGAATAAGGCTAGGAATTTTATTATAAAAACGTATACATTGGCATCTAAACGAACCACCTATTTTTTTTAACCTTGTTTTAGGAATTACATATGTGTCTTTGTTCCTTCACTGTTCACTGTATTTTTTAAACAGATTAATATTTTTGTGTGCATACAAGAGATTCTCATAAATATACTGAGATGGCACAGTCATAATATTAATCTCTTTTTTGTCTCTTAAGGAGTGCTTAGGACTTAATTTATAAATTTCACGAATGGCCCTTTTTTGTAATACAAATAGTGTGTGAATGTCCGCGGCATTTCCCCAAAGTAAAATGCCGTATGACATCACACTTTGAAAGTAACTAAAGTAGACTAAACGTGCTGTTTCGATATCAGTTAATCCACGTATTTTTCTAACGGCATATATGCTGCAGAACTTAACTTTTTTGTCAATTTATCTATATGGGGGCCCCACTGAAGCTTCGCATCCAAAGTTATGCCCAAGAATACTGTGGTATCTTCGGGTTTCAATATTTCGCCCTTTATTGATACACTAGTATTCACTTGTCTAACATGAGGTAACGTAAATTTAAGGCTGCTGTTGACGTATGATTTTAAATAAAAGAGAAGTATCGTCAGCAAATAACACTATGTCATGATTTTTGATCAGGTACGGCAAATCATTTATATAAATAAGAAACAAAAAGGGACCTAAAATTGAGCCTTGGGGGACCCCCATCTTGACCACAGATCCCGGCGATCTTTTGCCGTTCACATCGACTCTCTGAATCCTTTCACTCAAGTATGAGGTCAAAAGATTCAGAGAGGTATCCCGGAATCCGTAGTAGTGCAGTTTCCTGATTAATGTCTCATGGGGAACATAGTCAAATGCCTTGGACAAATCGCAAAAAATGCCCAACGCATCGCACTTATCTTCCCATGCATTATAAATGTGTTCTAAAAGTTCAACACCAGCATCAGTTGTTGAACGACCCTTTGTAAAACCAAATTGTTTATTATGTAGCAATTTGTGTTTATTAAAGTATCTTTGCATCAGCATTAAAATAATTTTCTCAAAAATTTTACTGAAAGTGGGCAGTACAGAAATAGGTCTATAATTAGTAGGTTCAGATGTACTACCCGATTTAAATAGTGGGATTATTTTACTATGTTTCATTAAATCAGGAAACTCACCGCAATCAATACAATTATTAAATATAACAGCTAATGTAGGAGCAATAATGTGTATAATGGACTTAGTAACATCAACAGAATTACCCCACAGGTCTGCAGTCTTTTTAACATTCAAAGAATTAAAAGTTTTAATGATGTCATTAGAAGTATCATATTCGAATTTAAACTCTGAACTACAAACTGGAACATTTTTTAAAGTAGTGTTTCTGCAGCAATGGTAGATGATTTTAGCGACTTGGTTGTCGATACGGGAATGTCAGTGAAAAAATTTTCAAATTCTGTGGCGACTTGTGATAAATGATAAAATGATCTTTATTTTGCAAATTGGTTATTAAATAACACTTTTACCCGTCATTTTTTTCGTAAATATTAACTAGATGAGGCCGGTGTTTCCTAACTGACTACCCTGAGAAGAAACACCGAAACAAACTCAGGGGTCCGTCTCTTTTAAAGTCCATACAATCTACACTGATTTAATTATATGGGAACCTTGTAGGTTTCAGTCTGAGGCGGTCTTTTGAAGAAAGATGCTCACAGATTTGAGTGGGCCTGTCCATACAGTGCAAGCATTTGTCAAATGACGTATAGCTCAACTTAGAACAAGGAGCTTAACGATTTGGCGAACAATACCAAAGTAAGGACCTTTGGGTAGGCCGCAAAAGGCACTCAAACTGCCAGACAATTTATTATGATTAACTCGAATAAAAAAATAAAAAAGAACCTACATAGTGCACATATTCACAATCGTTTATGAGGATTATGTAGATTAGTCTGAAATGGCCTATTGAGGAAAGACCAAACAGATTTGAGTAGACCCGTCCCGTCAGTGCAAGCCTTTGTCAGATAGTCTGTAAGCTCAACTTTGGACTACTAAGGAGCTCAACGACCTGACGAACAATGCCAAAGACGGTACATTTGAGTAGGTCACTAAAATACTCAAACTGTCAGACCGTCGTAATAAAGAGAGAGAGAAAAAAAGGTAAATGGAAATTAAAAAAAAAAAACCACATAATCCTCGCATTTAAGTACATAATTAAGTAAATATTCAAAAAAATACATATATTATACTTTAAAAAGTAAATATTCATGTCAAAATAAAATAAAATATTATACTTTAAAAAGTAAATATCCATGTCAAAAAAAAGTTAAAAAACAAAAAAAAAAATAGTCAATTTGTATAAAAATAAAATACAAGAAATTGTGATTGTAAACAACACTAGTGCTCCCTGTATATCATTGGAGCAGCTCTATCCCAAGCCTTTTTATCCTCAACATAGTCTTTAACTGTGTAAAAAGCCTTCTGGCAAAGCTTGCGTCTTATGACTAATTTAAATTTTTTGAGGCTTAGTTCTTGCAAATGGCAAGGTAGTATATTATAAAAACGTATGCACTGGCATTTAAAAGAACCACCTATTTTCTTGAGCCTTGTTTTTGGAATGACAAATGTGAATGTGAATCTAATGTTATTATATTATCATCAATAGTGAGGGTGTAATCACTATTTCGGTTGCAAGACCTTCCCGTTTCGCTTTTTATAATATCCCAAGTCGTTTTAATTACATTACTACTATTTTTAATTTTAGAACTCAAGTAGCGAGACTTGGCAATATAACAGACTTTTTTAAATAATTTAGAATAGTTCTTAACATATAAATGAAATTCTACCGAGTTAGTGTAAGTCCGCTCCTGATAGAGTTCATAAAGCCGATTTCTACTTTTATAAATACCAGTGGTGGCCCAGTCACAGAAAGAAGTGTTACTATTTACTGAAGCAATTTTGGGAATAAATGTGTTATCGAATTGTTGGCGATATATTTTGAAAAAATCATTTTAATGTTTATTAGGGTCCTCATTAGTTAACAAATAGGGCATTTTATTTAAGAGTTTAGTTTTGAATGCTTCCAGGCGATATTTAGTTTTTGGATTTACAGTGACATTCTTTTTTAACATTTTATTGACTTTTTTGGTAAAGTAATTAATTGCCCACAATGATTAGAGTCTATTAAATTAATTATTTTTTGTGAGTCGGTACAACATCCGTAAAAATGTTATCTAAGCAAGTGGAACTAGTAGGAGTTATTCTAGTGGGCTCCATAAATAGGTTTACAAGATTGTATGATTGGAACAAACTAATAATGTTGGTGCTCAAACCACAATTTTCTAATAAATTAACATTAAAATCACCACAAACAATGACATATTTACTCGAGTTACAGATTTTATGCAAAACTTCATCCATTACTTTTTCAAAGCAATCATACAATCCTGAAGGTGGTCTGTACACACATCTTCTATACTTATAATAAATCTGTAGAGAGGTCAATTCTGTACATGAAATATATTTCCAAAATAACTATCAGGGGATGATTAGGGATCGATACTGATGCCAAAAATGCAATCAGTAAAATTATTGTCTGTCTGTCTGTCTGTCTGTCTGTCTGTCTGTCTGTCTGTATAACCGTTATAGAAACAAAAACTACTCGACGGATTTTAACGAAACTTGGTACAATTAATATTCATACTCCTGAGCTGGTTATAGTATACTTTTCATCACGCTACAATCAATAGGAGCAGAGCAGTGAAGGAAAATGTTGGGAAAACGGGAGAAGTTACTCCATTTTTTAAGCTTCCGTCGCGTGTGCAACCTTAATGGTTAAAGCTACACAGAAATCATTTATGACGGAAATGTTCTCCTTAAAATTATATAAAAAATATCCCACGACAGCATATATCTATCTTTTATGGTTGACTCACAATAACACGTGTAACTCCCGATAGCTTAGCAGTTCGAAGCTTTCTGATTATTATTCTGCTCCGAAATTTAAAACCACCACAACTTTGCAATGGAACTCGGCTAAAAGTAACCCAGTTGCAACAAAATATAATCGAGGCTCAAATTTTAACAGGTTGCGGTGCAGGAGAAACCGTCTTTATTCCCAGAATTCCCATAATACCAAATAATTTTCCATTCCAATTTAAAAGAACGCGATTCACAGTATCGGTGTGTTATGCAATGACAATTAATAAGGCTCAAGGGCAGACTTTTCGTGTTGTTGGAGTAGATCTCGGTGTCAGTTGTTTCTCGCATGGTCAGTTGTACGTCGCTCTTTCCCGGGTTAGCAGTTCTAGAAATCTTTATGTTCACGTGCCGGACGGGTCAACTTTCAACATAGTTTACCTGGAAGCTTTGCGCTGAAGTATTGTCGTTCTATAGGTACTTAAGCCTCATGTGAACGTGATCTAAACAATATTACCAATACATTAACTTAATAACACACAAGGAGTTACACGCTGACGGAGTCGCGGGCACAGCTATTAACAATAATATTGTGTGGTTCCGTATTGCGATCTTTTTTAACAGTAGGTATTAGAGATTGACATATTATATTTCCCTACTAAATTACGAAAGTTAATAAGTTTGTTTGTTTGAACGCGATAATCTCAGGAACTACTGGTTCGAATTGAAAAAATATTATTTTTAATTAAATAGTAAATTTATAGAGAAAGGCATATATATATATATATATATATATATATATATATATATATATATCATTACGCTAAGGCCAATAGGAGCGGAGCACCAATGAAGAATGCTTCAAAATCGGGGTTAAATTTAACGTTAGCCCAATGTAACTATTCCACGCGGACTAGTAATATAATAAACTGCTCCAACTCAATACAGGCTATTTCAATAGATCGTTCAACAGAGAGGCTCACAATATCCATTCGGTTCTTGAATTTAAGATTATTACTTATTAAAATTAAAGAGCCACCATGTATAGCATTCACTCTGCTGAAAGAACTACCAACCTGGTAATTATTATAATTGAAAATAAATTGATGGCTTTGAAGCCAATGTTCAGTTAGGCAAAGAATATCAATATTGTTAAAATTAAGAAAAAACTCTACTTCTAAATCTTTGTTTAAAAATCCTTGAATATTTTGATGTATGTACCAGGTTATTAGTATTTATTGATTTTAAAATAATATTTGAGTACTCTTTGTAGTTTAAAAGTTCATTACCGCTAGAGATTCCCTCTTGTCAAAATTTCTAATTTAAATTCTCAGTAGTAAAATTGTTTGCAACCAAACAATTGGTTGAGTTATGTAAACTGTCAATGCAATAATTAATTTCAGTATTATTAGATACCCTAGATAATACTGAATATTCACTTAACTTAGGATCAGTAAAATTATCAATAAATGAGTGTATATTGTACGCTAACAAAGTAGCCAATAAATGTCGACTATATATTATATAAAGCTAAATTACCACTCACTCACTCACTCACTGACTGACTGACTCATTGACATAATTGTTCTCCCAGATGGTGGATGGGGAGGTGGGTATATTTTGACAGATTCGTAAACAAGTAACTCTCAAACCTACGGGAAAAGTGCCAAACCTCCCCTTTTCACCCCCCTTCTCCCCCCTCCCTATCGTATCTCGGAAACTACGAGACCCGTATTTTTTGTTTTTTACGGATTCGTATAGAGGAGGCTCGGTAAAGTAAAAACCATTTTTCAAAGTCCCCCCCCCGCCCCCCTTCTCCCCCCCTTTAGGCGGATCTCGGAATCTAAGAGACTTGGAACATTTTTTTTTTCAGATTCATTTAGAGGGGCAATGCTTTAGTCGAAATACTTGTGCACACCCCCCCCCCCATCACCCCCCCACCTCTTTTTTTTTTTTTTTCACAAGCTCGCGAGGTGCTTGCACCTCGCGCAACACGCAAATACTAGTTATACTATATAAAGCTAAATTACCACTGACTGACTGACTGACTGACTGACTCACTCATTGACATAATTGTTCTCCCAGATGGTGGATGGGGAGGTGGGTATATTTTGACAGATTCGTAAACAAGTAACTCTCAAACCTACGGGAAAAGTGACAAACCTCCCCTTTTCCCCCCCCTTCTCCCCCCCCCCTATCGTATTTCGGAAACTACGAGACCCGTATTTTTTTCTTTTTACGGATTCGTATAGAGGAGGCTCGGTAAAGTAAAAACCATTTTTCAAAGTCCCCCCCCCCCGCCCCCCTTCTCCCCCCCTTTAGGCGGATCTCGGAATCTAAGAGACTTGGAACATTTTTTTTTCAGATTCATTTAGAGGGGCAATGCTTTAGTCGAAATAATTGTGCAACACCCCCCCCCATTTCCCCCCCCCTTTTTTTTTTTTTTTTCACAAGCACGCGAGGTGCTTGCACCTCGCGCAACACGCAAATACTAAACCCCCCCCATCACCCCCACCCCCCCACTTTATTTTTTTTCACAAGCACGCGAGGTGCTTGCACCTCGCGCAACACGCAAATACTTGATTTAGAGGGGCAATGCTTTAGTTTTATTCACAAGCACGCGAGGTGCTTGCACCTCGCGCAACACGCAAATACTAGTTATACTATATAAAGCTAGATTACCACTGACTGACTGACTGAATGACTGACTCATTGACATAATTGTTCTCCCAGATGGTGGATGGGGAGGTGGGTATATTTTGACAGATTCGTAAACAAGTAACTCTCAAACCTACGGGAAAAGTGTCAAACCTCCCCTTTCCCCCCCCCCCTTCTCCCCCCTCCCTATCGTATCTCGGAAACTACGAGACCCGTATTTTTTTTTTTTACGGATTCGTATAGAGGAGGCTCGGTAAAGTAAAAACCATTTATCAAAGTCACTCCCCCCAACCCCCTTCTCACCCCCTTTAGGCGGATCTCGGAAATTAAGGGACTTGGAACATTTTTTTTTTTTCAGATTCATTTAGAGGGGCAATGCTTTAGTCAAAATACTTCTGCAACCCCCCCCCCCCATCAGCCTCCCTCCCTTTTTTTTTTTCACAAACACGCGAGGTGCTTGCACCTCGCGCAACACGCAAATACTAAACCCCTCCATCACCCCCCCCCCATTTTTGTTTTTTATTTTTTTATAAAAAGTACGCGAGGTGCTTGCACCTCGCGCAACACGCAAATACTAGTTATACTATATAAAGCTAAATTACCACTGACTGACTGACTCACTCACTCATTGACATAATTGTTCTCCCAGATGGTGGATGGGGAGGTGGGTATATTTTGACAGATTCGTAAACAAGTAACTCTCAAACCTACGGGAAAAGTGCCAAACCTCCCCTTTTCACCCCCCTTCTCCCCCCCCTATCGTATCTCGGAAACTACGAGACCCGTATTTTTTTCTTTTTACGGATTCGTATAGAGGAGGCTCGGTAAAGTAAAAACCATTTTTCAAAGTCCCCCCCCCGTCCCCCTTCTCCCCCCCTTTAGGCGGATCTCGGAATCTAAGAGACTTGGAACAATTTTTTTTCAGATTCATTTAGAGGGGCAATGCTTTAGTCAAAATACTTCTGCAACCCCCCACCCCCCCATCCTCCCCCCCTTTTTTTTTTCACAAGCACGCGAGGTGCTTGCACCTCGCGCAAAACGCAAATACTAAACCCCCCACTTCCCCCCCTCTTTTTTTTTTTTTCACAAGCACGCGAGGTGCTTGTACCTCGCGCAACACGCAAATACTAGTTATATTATATAAAGCTAAATTACCACTCACTGACTGACTGACTCATTGACATAATTGTTCTCCCAGATGGTGGATGGGGAGGTGGGTATATTTTGACAGATTCGTAAACAAGTAACTCTCAAACCTACGGGAAAAGTGCCAAACCTCCCCTTTTCCCCCCCCTTCTCCCCCCCCCCTATCGTATCTCGGAAACTACGAGACCCGTATTTTTTTCTTTTTACGGATTCGTATAGAGGAGGCTCGGTAAAGTAAAAACCATTTTTCAAAGTCCCCCCCTCCGCCCCCCTTCTCCCCCCCTTTAGGCGGATCTCGGAATCTAAGAGACTTGGAACATTTTTTTTTCAGATTCATTTAGAGGGGCAATGCTTTAGTCGAAATAATTGTGCAACACCCCCCCCCATTTCCCCCCCCCTTTTTTTTTTTTTTTTCACAAGCACGCGAGGTGCTTGCACCTCGCGCAACACGCAAATACTAAACCCCCCCATCACCCCCACCCCCCTACATTATTTTTTTTCACAAGCACGCGAGGTGCTTGCACCTCGCGCAACACGCAAATACTTGATTTAGAGGGGCAATGCTTTAGTTTTTTTCACAAGCACGCGAGGTGCTTGCACCTCGCGCAACACGCAAATACTAGTTATACTATATAAAGCTAGATTACCACTGACTGACTGACTGAATGACTGACTCATTGACATAATTGTTCTCCCAGATGGTGGATGGGGAGGTGGGTATATTTTGACAGATTCGTAAACAAGTAACTCTCAAACCTACGGGAAAAGTGTCAAACCTCCCCTTTCCCCCCCCCCCTTCTCCCCCCTCCCTATCGTATCTCGGAAACTACGAGACCCGTATTTTTTTTTTTTACGGATTCGTATAGAGGAGGCTCGGTAAAGTAAAAACCATTTATCAAAGTCACTCCCCCCAACCCCCTTCTCACCCCCTTTAGGCGGATCTCGGAAATTAAGGGACTTGGAACATTTTTTTTTTTTCAGATTCATTTAGAGGGGCAATGCTTTAGTCAAAATACTTCTGCAACCCCCCCCCCCCATCAGCCTCCCTCCCTTTTTTTTTTTCACAAACACGCGAGGTGCTTGCACCTCGCGCAACACGCAAATACTAAACCCCTCCATCACCCCCCCCCCATTTTTGTTTTTTATTTTTTTATAAAAAGTACGCGAGGTGCTTGCACCTCGCGCAACACGCAAATACTAGTTATACTATATAAAGCTAAATTACCACTGACTGACTGACTCACTCACTCATTGACATAATTGTTCTCCCAGATGGTGGATGGGGAGGTGGGTATATTTTGACAGATTCGTAAACAAGTAACTCTCAAACCTACGGGAAAAGTGCCAAACCTCCCCTTTTCACCCCCCTTCTCCCCCCCCTATCGTATCTCGGAAACTACGAGACCCGTATTTTTTTCTTTTTACGGATTCGTATAGAGGAGGCTCGGTAAAGTAAAAACCATTTTTCAAAGTCCCCCCCCCGTCCCCCTTCTCCCCCCCTTTAGGCGGATCTCGGAATCTAAGAGACTTGGAACATTTTTTTTTCAGATTCATTTAGAGGGGCAATGCTTTAGTCAAAATACTTCTGCAACCCCCCACCCCCCCATCCTCCCCCCCTTTTTTTTTTCACAAGCACGCGAGGTGCTTGCACCTCGCGCAAAACGCAAATACTAAACCCCCACTTCCCCCCCTCTTTTTTTTTTTTTTCACAAGCACGCGAGGTGCTTGTACCTCGCGCAACACGCAAATACTAGTTATATTATATAAAACTGAATTACCACTCACTGACTGACTCACTCACTCATTGACATAATTGTTCTCCCAGATGGTGGATGGGGAGGTGGGTATATTTTGACAGATTCGTAAACAAGTAACTCTCAAACCTACGGGAAAAGTGCCAAACCTCCCCTTTTCCCCCCCCTTCTCCCCCCCCCCCTATCGTATCTCGGAAACTACGAGACCCGTATTTTTTTCTTTTTACGGATTCGTATAGAGGAGGCTCGGTAAAGTAAAAACCATTTTTCAAAGTCCCCCCCCCCCCCGCCCCCCTTCTCCCCCCCTTTAGGCGGATCTCGGAATCTAAGAGACTTGGAACATTTTTTTTTCAGATTCATTTAGAGGGGCAATGCTTTAGTCGAAATAATTGTGCAACACCCCCCCCCATTTCCCCCCCCCTTTTTTTTTTTTTTTTTCACAAGCACGCGAGGTGCTTGCACTTCGCGCAACACGCAAATACTAAACCCCCCCCATCACCCCCGCCCCCCCACTTTATTTTTTTTCACAAGCACGCGAGGTGCTTGCACCTCGCGCAACACGCAAATACTTGATTTAGAGGGGCAATGCTTTAGTTTTTTTCACAAGCACGCGAGGTGCTTGCACCTCGCGCAACACGCAAATACTAGTTATACTATATAAAGCTAGATTACCACTGACTGACTGACTGAATGACTGACTCATTGACATAATTGTTCTCCCAGATGGTGGATGGGGAGGTGGGTATATTTTGACAGATTCGTAAACAAGTAACTCTCAAACCTACGGGAAAAGTGTCAAACCTCCCCTTTCCCCCCCCCCCCTTCTCCCCCCTCCCTATCGTATCTCGGAAACTACGAGACCCGTATTTTTTTTTTTACGGATTCGTATAGAGGAGGCTCGGTAAAGTAAAAACCATTTATCAAAGTCACTCCCCCCACCCCCCTTCTCACCCCCTTTAGGCGGATCTCGGAAATTAAGGGACTTGGAACATTTTTTTTTTCAGATTCATCTAGAGGGGCAATGCTTAAGTCGAAATACTTGTGCAACCCCCCCCCCATCACCCCCCCCCCCCTCTTTTTTTTTTTATTTTTTTTTCACAAGCTCGCGAGGAGGCTCGGTAAAGTAAAAACCATTTTTCAAAGTCCCTCCCTCCCGCCCCCCTTCTCCCCCCCTTTAGGTGGATCTCGGAATCTAAGAGACTTGGAAATTTCTTTTTTTCAGATTCATTTGGAGGGGCAATGCTTTAGTCGAAATAATTGTGCAAGCCCCCCCCCCATCATCCCTCCCCCTTTTTATTTTTTTTATTTTTCACAAGCACGCGAGGTGCTTGCACCTAGCGCAACACGCAAATACTAGTTATATTATACTATATAAAGCTAAATTACCACTCACTGACTCACTGACAGAATTGTTCTCCCAGATGGTGGATGGGGAGGTGGGTATATTTTGACAGATTCGTAAACAAGTAACTCTCAAACCTACGGGAAAAGTGCCAAACCCCCCCTTTTCCCCCCCCTTCTCCCCCCCCCCTATCGTATCTCGGAAACTACGAGACCCGTATTTTTTCTTTTTACGGATTCGTATAGAGGAGGCTCGGTAAAGTAAAAACCATTTTTCAAAGTCCCCCCTCCCCGCCCCCCTTCTCCCCCCCTTTAGGCGGATCTCGGAATCTAAGAGACTTGGAACATTTTTTTTTTCAGATTCATTTAGAGGGGCAATGCTTAAGTCGAAATACTTGTGCAACCCCCCCCCCCATCACCCCCCCCCCCTCTTTTTTTTTTTATTTTTTTTTTCACAAGCTCGCGAGGTGCTTGCACCTCGCGCAACACGCAAATACTAAACCCCTCCATCAACCCCCGCCTTTTTTTTTTTTTTTTCACAAGCACGCGAGGTGCTTGCACCTCGCGCAACACGCAAATACTAGTTATATTATATAAAGCTAGATTACCACTCACTGACTCACTCATTGACATAATTGTTCTCCCAGATGGTGGATGGGGAGGTGGGTATATTTTGACAGATTCGTAAACAAGTAACTCTCAAACCTACGGGAAAAGTGCCAAACCTCCCCTTTTCACCCCCCTTCTCCCCCCTCCCTATCGTATCTCGGAAACTACGAGACCCGTATTTTTTGTTTTTTTACGGCTTCGTATAGAGGAGGCTCGGTAAAGTAAAAACCATTTTTCAAAGTCCCCCCCCCCCCGCCCCCCTTCTCCCCCCCTTTAGGCGGATCTCGGAATCTAAGAGACTTGGAACATTTTTTTTTTCAGATTCATTTAGAGGGGCAATGCTTTAGTCGAAATACTTGTGCAACCCCCCCCCCATCACCCCCACCTCTTTTTTTTTTTTTTTTTTTTTTTTTCACAAGCTCGCGAGGTGCTTGCGCCTCGCGCAACACGCAAATACTAAACCCCCCATCACCCCCTTTTTTTTTTTTTTTTTTTCACAACACGCGAGGTGCTTGCACCTCGCACAGCACGCAAATACTTCATTTAGAGGGGCAATGCTTTAGTTTTTTTCACAAGCACGCGAGATGCTTGCACCTCGTGCAACACGCAACTACTAGTTATACTATATAAAGCTAGATTACCACTGACTCACTGACTCACTCATTGACATAATTGTTCTCCAGATGGTGGATGGGGAGGTGGGTATATTTTGACAGATTCGTAAACAAGTAACTCTCAAACCTACGGGAAAAGTGCCAAACCTTCCCTTTCGCCCCCCTTCCCCCTCCTATCGTATCTCAGAAACTACGAGACCCGTATTTTTTTTTTTACGGATTCGTATAGAGGAGGCTCGGTAAAGTAAAAAACATTTATCAAAGTCACTCCCCCCACCCCCCCTTCTCACCCCCTTTAGGCGGATCTCGGAAATTAAGGGACTTGGAACATTTTTTTCAGATTCATTTAGAGGGGCAATGCTTTAGTCAAAATACTTCTGCAACCCCCCCCATCAGCCTCCCTCCCTTTTTTTTTTTTTTCACAAACACGCGAGGTGCTTGCACCTCGCGCAACACGCAAATACTAAACCCCTCCATCACCCCCCCCCCCCATTTTTATTTTTTATTTTTTATAAAAAGTACGCGAGGTGCTTGCACCTCGCGCAACACGCAAATACTAGTTATACTATATAAAGCTAAATTACCACTGACTGACTGACTCACTCACTCATTGACATAATTGTTCTCCCAGATGGTGGATGGGGAGGTGGGTATATTTTGACAGATTCGTAAACAAGTAACTCTCAAACCTACGGGAAAAGTGCCAAAGCTCCCCTTTTCACCCCCCTTCTCCCCCCCCCCTATCGTATCTCGGAAACTACGAGACCCGTATTTTTTTCTTTTTACGGATTCGTATAGAGGGGGCTCGGTAAAGTAAAAACCATTTTTCAAAGTCCCCCCCCCGTTCCCCTTCTCCCCCCCTTTAGGCGGATCTCGGAATCTAAGAGACTTGGAACATTTTTTTTTCAGATTCATTTAGAGGGGCAATGCTTTAGTCAAAATACTTCTGCAACCCCCCCCCCCCATCCTCCCCCCCTTTTTTTTTTTTTCACAAGCACGCGAGGTGCTTGCACCTCGCGCAACACGCAAATACTAAACCCCCCACTTCCCCCCCTCTTGTTTTTTTTTTTTCACAAGAACGCGAGGTGCTTGTACCTCGCGCAACACGCAAATACTAGTTATATTATATTATATAAAGCTAGATTACCACTCACTGACTCACTCATTGACATAATTGTTCTCCCAGATGGTGGATGGGGAGGTGGGTAATTTTGACAGATTCGTAAACAAGTAACTCTCAAACCTACGGGAAAAGTGCCAAACCTCCCCTTTTCACCCCCCTTCTCCCCCCTCCCTATCGTATCTCGGAAACTACGAGACCCGTATTTTTTGTTTTTTACGGATTCGTATAGAGGAGGCTCGGTAAAGTAAAAACCATTTTTCAAAGTCCCCCCCCCCCGCCCCCCTTCTCCCCCCCTTTAGGCGGATCTCGGAATCTAAGAGACTTGGAACATTTTTTTTTTCAGATTCATTTAGAGGGGCAATGCTTAAGTCGAAATACTTGTGCAACCCCCCCCCCCATCACCCCCCCCCCCTCTTTTTTTTTTTTATTTTTTTTTTCACAAGCTCGCGAGGTGCTTGCACCTCGCGCAACACGCAAATACTAAACCCCCCCCATCACCCCCGCCCCCCCACTTTATTTTTTTTCACAAGCACGCGAGGTGCTTGCACCTCGCGCAACACGCAAATACTTGATTTAGAGGGGCAATGCTTTAGTTTTTTTCACAAGCACGCGAGGTGCTTGCACCTCGCGCAACACGCAAATACTAGTTATACTATATAAAGCTAGATTACCACTGACTGACTGACTGAATGACTGACTCATTGACATAATTGTTCTCCCAGATGGTGGATGGGGAGGTGGGTATATTTTGACAGATTCGTAAACAAGTAACTCTCAAACCTACGGGAAAAGTGTCAAACCTCCCCTTTCCCCCCCCCCCCCTTCTCCCCCCTCCCTATCGTATCTCGGAAACTACGAGACCCGTATTTTTTTTTTTACGGATTCGTATAGAGGAGGCTCGGTAAAGTAAAAACCATTTATCAAAGTCACTCCCCCCACCCCCCTTCTCACCCCCTTTAGGCGGATCTCGGAAATTAAGGGACTTGGAACATTTTTTTTTCAGATTCATCTAGAGGGGCAATGCTTAAGTCGAAATACTTGTGCAACCCCCCCCCCATCACCCCCCCCCCCTCTTTTTTTTTTTTTTTTTTTTTCACAAGCTCGCGAGGAGGCTCGGTAAAGTAAAAACCATTTTTCAAAGTCCCTCCCTCCCGCCCCCCTTCTCCCCCCCTTTAGGTGGATCTCGGAATCTAAGAGACTTGGAAATTTCTTTTTTTCAGATTCATTTGGAGGGGCAATGCTTTAGTCGAAATAATTGTGCAAGCCCCCCCCCCATCATCCCTCCCCCTTTTTATTTTTTTTATTTTTCACAAGCACGCGAGGTGCTTGCACCTAGCGCAACACGCAAATACTAGTTATATTATACTATATAAAGCTAAATTACCACTCACTGACTCACTGACAGAATTGTTCTCCCAGATGGTGGATGGGGAGGTGGGTATATTTTGACAGATTCGTAAACAAGTAACTCTCAAACCCACGGGAAAAGTGCCAAACCCCCCCTTTTCCCCCCCCTTCTCCCCCCCCCCCTATCGTATCTCGGAAACTACGAGACCCGTATTTTTTCTTTTTACGGATTCGTATAGAGGAGGCTCGGTAAAGTAAAAACCATTTTTCAAAGTCCCCCCTCCCCGCCCCCCTTCTCCCCCCCTTTAGGCGGATCTCGGAATCTAAGAGACTTGGAACATTTTTTTTTTCAGATTCATTTAGAGGGGCAATGCTTAAGTCGAAATACTTGTGCAACCCCCCCCCCATCACCCCCCCCCCCCTCTTTTTTTTTTTATTTTTTTTTCACAAGCTCGCGAGGTGCTTGCACCTCGCGCAACACGCAAATACTAAACCCCTCCATCAACCCCCGCCTTTTTTTTTTTTTTTTTCACAAGCACGCGAGGTGCTTGCACCTCGCGCAACACGCAAATACTAGTTATATTATATAAAGCTAGATTACCACTCACTGACTCACTCATTGACATAATTGTTCTCCCAGATGGTGGATGGGGAGGTGGGTATATTTTGACAGATTCGTAAACAAGTAACTCTCAAACCTACGGGAAAAGTGCCAAACCTCCCCTTTTCACCCCCCTTCTCCCCCCTCCCTATCGTATCTCGGAAACTACGAGACCCGTATTTTTTGTTTTTTACGGCTTCGTATAGAGGAGGCTCGGTAAAGTAAAAACCATTTTTCAAAGTCCCCCCCCCCGCCCCCCTTCTCCCCCCCTTTAGGCGGATCTCGGAATCTAAGAGACTTGGAACATTTTTTTTTCAGATTCATTTAGAGGGGCAATGCTTTAGTCGAAATACTTGTGCAACCCCCCCCCCATCACCCCCACCTCTTTTTTTTTTTTTTTTTCACAAGCTCGCGAGGTGCTTGCGCCTCGCGCAACACGCAAATACTAAACACCCCATCACCCCCTTTTTTTTTTTTTTTTTTTTTTCACAACACGCGAGGTGCTTGCACCTCGCACAGCACGCAAATACTTCATTTAGAGGGGCAATGCTTTAGTTTTTTTCACAAGCACGCGAGATGCTTGCACCTCGTGCAACACGCAACTACTAGTTATACTATATAAAGCTAGATTACCACTGACTCACTGACTCACTCATTGACATAATTGTTCTCCCAGATGGTGGATGGGGAGGTGGGTATATTTTGACAGATTCGTAAACAAGTAACTCTCAAACCTACGGGAAAAGTGCCAAACCTTCCCTTTTCGCCCCCCTTCCCCCTCCCTATCGTATCTCGGAAACTACGAGACCCGTATTTTTTTTTTTTACGGATTCGTATAGAGGAGGCTCGGTAAAGTAAAAAACATTTATCAAAGTCACTCCCCCCACCCCCCTTCTCACCCCCTTTAGGCGGATCTCGGAAATTAAGGGACTTGGAACATTTTTTTTTTCAGATTCATTTAGAGGGGCAATGCTTTAGTCAAAATACTTCTGCAACCCCCCCCATCAGCCTCCCTCCCTTTTTTTTTTTTTTCACAAACACGCGAGGTGCTTGCACCTCGCGCAACACGCAAATACTAAACCCCTCCATCACCCCCCCCCCCATTTTTATTTTTTATTTTTTTATAAAAAGTACGCGAGGTGCTTGCACCTCGCGCAACACGCAAATACTAGTTATACTATATAAAGCTAAATTACCACTGACTGACTGACTCACTCACTCATTGACATAATTGTTCTCCCAGATGGTGGATGGGGAGGTGGGTATATTTTGACAGATTCGTAAACAAGTAACTCTTAAACCTACGGGAAAAGTGCCAAACCTCCCCTTTTCACCCCCCTTCTCCCCCCCCTATCGTATCTCGGAAACTACGAGACCCGTATTTTTTTCTTTTTACGGATTCGTATAGAGGGGGCTCGGTAAAGTAAAAACCATTTTTCAAAGTCCCCCCCCCGTTCCTCTTCTCCCCCCCTTTAGGCGGATCTCGGAATCTAAGAGACTTGGAACATTTTTTTTTTCAGATTCATTTAGAGGGGCAATGCTTTAGTCAAAATACTTCTGCAACCCCCCCCCCCCCATCCTCCCCCCCTTTTTTTTTTTTTCACAAGCACGCGAGGTGCTTGCACCTCGCGCAACACGCAAATACTAAACCCCCCACTTCCCCCCCTCTTTTTTTTTTTTTTTCACAAGCACGCGAGGTGCTTGTACCTCGCGCAACACGCAAATACTAGTTATATTATATTATATAAAGCTAGATTACCACTCACTGACTCACTCATTGACATAATTGTTCTCCCAGATGGTGGATGGGGAGGTGGGTATATTTTGACAGATTCGTAAACAAGTAACTCTCAAACCTACGGGAAAAGTGCCAAACCTCCCCTTTTCACCCCCCTTCTCCCCCCTCCCTATCGTATCTCGGAAACTACGAGACCCGTATTTTTTGTTTTTTACGGATTCGTATAGAGGAGGCTCGGTAAAGTAAAAACCATTTTTCAAAGTCCCCCCCCCCCGCCCCCCTTCTCCCCCCCTTTAGGCGGATCTCGGAATCTAAGAGACTTGGAACATTTTTTTTTTCAGATTCATTTAGAGGAGCAATGCTTTAGTCGAAATAATTGTGCAACCCCCCCCATTTCCCCCCCCCCTTTTTTTTTTTTTTTTTCACAAGCACGCGAGGTGCTTGCACCTCGCGCAACACGCAAATACTAAACCCCCCCATCACCCCCCCCCCCCTTTTTTTTTTTTTTTTTTTCACAAGCACGCGAGGTGCTTGCACCTCGCGCAACACGCAAATACTTGATTTAGAGGGGCAATGCTTTAGTTTTCTTCACAAGCACGCGAGGTGCTTGCACCTCGCGCAACACGCAAATACTAGTTATATTATATAAAGCTAAATTACCACTCACTGACTCACTGACATAATTGTTCTCCCAGATGGTGGATGGGGAGGTGGGTATATTTTGACAGATTCGTAAACAAGTACCTCTCAAACCTACGGGAAAAGTGCCAAACCCCCCTTTTCCCCCCCCTTCTCCCCCCCCCCTATCGTATCTCGGAAACTACGAGACCCGTATTTTTTCTTTTTACGGATTCGTATAGAGGAGGCTCGGTAAAGTAAAAACCATTTTTCAAAGTCCCCCCCCCGCCCCCCTTCTCCCCCCCCCTTTAGGCGGATCTCGGAATCTAAGAGACTTGGAACATTTTTTTTTTCAGATTCATTTAGAGGGGCAATGCTTTAGTCGAAATAATTGTGCAACCTCCCCCCCCCCATTCCCCCCCCCTTTTTTTTTTTTTTCACAAGCACGCGAGGTGCTTGCACCTCGCGCAACACGCAAATACTTGATTTAGAGGGGCAATGCTTTAGTTTTTTTCACAAGCACGCGAGGTGCTTGCACCTCGCGCAACACCCAAATACTTTTTTTTTTCACAAGCACGCGAGGTGCTTGCACCTCGCGCAACACGCAAATACTTGATTTAGAGGGGCAATGCTTTAGTTTTATTCACAAGCACGCGAGGTGCTTGCACCTCGCGCAACATGCAAATACTAGTTATACTATATAAAGCTAAATTACCACTGACTGACTCACTCACTCATTGACATAATTGTTCTCCCAGATGGTGGATGGAAGGTGGGTATATTTTGACAGATTCGTAAACAAGTAACTCTCAAACCTACGGGAAAAGTGTCAAACCTCCCCTTTCCCCCCCCCCCCCCCCTTCTCCCCCCTCCCTATCGTATCTCGGAAACTACGAGACCCGTATTTTTTTTTTTACGGATTCGTATAGAGGAGGCTCGGTAAAGTAAAAACCATTTATCAAAGTCACTCCCCCCACCCCCCTTCTCACCCCCTTTAGGCGGATCTCGGAAATTAAGGGACTTGGAACATTTTTTTTTTCAGATTCATCTAGAGGGGCAATGCTTTAGTCAAAATACTTCTGCAACCCCCCCCCCATCAGCCTCCCTCCCTTTTTTTTTTTTTTTCACAAACACGCGAGGTGCTTGCACCTCGCGCAACACGCAAATACTAAACCCCTCCATCACCCCCCCCCATTTTTATTTTTTATTTTTTTATAAAAAGTACGCGAGGTGCTTGCAACTCGCGCAACACGCAAATACTAGTTATACTATATAAAGCTAAATTACCACTGACTGACTGACTCACTCACTCATTGACATAATTGTTCTCCCAGATGGTGGATGGGGAGGTGGGTATATTTTGACAGATTCGTAAACAAGTAACTCTCAAACCTACGGGAAAAGTGCCAAACCTCCCCTTTTCACCCCCCTTCTCCCCCCCCCTATCGTATCTCGGAAACTACGAGACCCGTATTTTTTTCTTTTTACGGATTCGTATAGAGGAGGCTCGGTAAAGTAAAAACCATTTTTCAAAGTCCCTCCCTCCCGCCCCCCTTCTCCCCCCCTTTAGGTGGATCTCGGAATCTAAGAGACTTGGAAATTTCTTTTTTTCAGATTCATTTGGAGGGGCAATGCTTTAGTCGAAATAATTGTGCAAGCCCCCCCCCCCATCATCCCTCCCCCTTTTTATTTTTTTTATTTTTCACAAGCACGCGAGGTGCTTGCACCTAGCGCAACACGCAAATACTAGTTATATTATACTATATAAAGCTAAATTACCACTCACTGACTCACTGACATAATTGTTCTCCCAGATGGTGGATGGGGAGGTGGGTATATTTTGACAGATTCGTAAACAAGTAACTCTCAAACCTACGGGAAAAGTGCCAAACCTCCCCCTTTCCCCCCCCTTCTCCCCCCCCTCTATCGTATCTCGGAAACTACGAGAACCGTATTTTTTGTTTTTACGGATTCGTATAGAGGAGGCTCGGTAAAGTAAAAACCATTTTTCAAAGTCCCCCCCCCGCCCCCCTTCTCCCCCCCTTTAGGCGGATCTCGGAATCTAAGAGACTTGGAACATTTTTTTTTTCAGATTCATTTAGAGGGGCAATGCTTTAGTCGAAATACTTGTGCAACCCCCCCCCCATCACCCCCCCCCCCTCTTTTTTTTTTTTTGTTTTTCACAAGCACGCGAGGTGCTTGCACCTCGCGCAACACGCAAATACTTGATTTAGAGGGGCAATGCTTTAGTTTTTTTCACCAGCACGCGAGGTGCTTGCACCTCGCGCAACACGCAAATACTAGTTATACTATATAAAGCTAAATTACCACTCACTGACTCACTGACAGAATTGTTCTCCCAGATGGTGGATGGGGAGGTGGGTATATTTTGACAGATTCGTAAACAAGTAACTCTCAAACCTACGGGAAAAGTGCCAAACCCCCCCTTTTCCCCCCCCTTCTCCCCCCCCCTATCGTATCTCGGAAACTACGAGACCCGTATTTTTTCTTTTTACGGATTCGTATAGAGGAGGCTCGGTAAAGTAAAAACCATTTTTCAAAGTCCCCCCTCCCCGCCCCCCTTCTCCCCCCCTTTAGGCGGATCTCGGAATCTAAGAGACTTGGAACATTTTTTTTTTCAGATTCATTTAGAGGGGCAATGCTTAAGTCGAAATACTTGTGCAACCCCCCCCCCATCACCCCCCCCCCCCCTCTTTTTTTTTTTATTTTTTTTTCACAAGCTCGCGAGGTGCTTGCACCTCGCGCAACACGCAAATACTAAACCCCTCCATCAACCCCCGCCTTTTTTTTTTTTTTTTTCACAAGCACGCGAGGTGCTTGCACCTCGCGCAACACGCAAATACTAGTTATATTATATAAAGCTAGATTACCACTCACTGACTCACTCATTGACATAATTGTTCTCCCAGATGGTGGATGGGGAGGTGGGTATATTTT
Source organism: Tholera decimalis (assembly GCA_943138885.2). Taxonomy (NCBI): domain Eukaryota; kingdom Metazoa; phylum Arthropoda; class Insecta; order Lepidoptera; family Noctuidae; genus Tholera; species Tholera decimalis. The sequence goes on along the minus strand of OW964566.2, from coordinate 109,411 downwards.
GACAGATTCGTAAACAAGTAACTCTCAAACCTACGGGAAAAGTGCCAAACCTCCCCTTTTCACCCCCCTTCTCCCCCCTCCCTATCGTATCTCGGAAACTACGAGACCCGTATTTTTTGTTTTTTACGGCTTCGTATAGAGGAGGCTCGGTAAAGTAAAAACCATTTTTCAAAGTCCCCCCCCCCGCCCCCCTTCTCCCCCCCTTTAGGCGGATCTCGGAATCTAAGAGACTTGGAACATTTTTTTTTTCAGATTCATTTAGAGGGGCAATGCTTTAGTCGAAATACTTGTGCAACCCCCCCCCCATCACCCCCACCTCTTTTTTTTTTTTTTTTTTTTTTTTCACAAGCTTGCGAGGTGCTTGCGCCTCGCGCAACACGCAAATACTAAACCCCCCATCACCCCCTTTTTTTTTTTTTTTTTTTTTTCACAACACGCGAGGTGCTTGCACCTCGCACAGCACGCAAATACTTCATTTAGAGGGGCAATGCTTTAGTTTTTTTCACAAGCACGCGAGATGCTTGCACCTCGTGCAACACGCAACTACTAGTTATATTATACTATATAAAGCTAGATTACCACTGACTCACTGACTCACTCATTGACATAATTGTTCTCCCAGATGGTGGATGGGGAGGTGGGTATATTTTGACAGATTCGTAAACAAGTAACTCTCAAACCTACGGGAAAAGTGCCAAACCTTCCCTTTTCGCCCCCCTTCCCCCTCCCTATCGTATCTCGGAAACTACGAGACCCGTATTTTTTTTTTTTACGGATTCGTATAGAGGAGGCTCGGTAAAGTAAAAAAACATTTATCAAAGTCACTCCCCCCACCCCCCTTCTCACCCCCTTTAGGCGGATCTCGGAAATTAAGGGACTTGGAACATTTTTTTTTTCAGATTCATTTAGAGGGGCAATGCTTTAGTCAAAATACTTCTGCAACCCCCCCCATCAGCCTCCCTCCCTTTTTTTTTTTTTTCACAAACACGCGAGGTGCTTGCACCTCGCGCAACACGCAAATACTAAACCCCTCCATCACCCCCCCCCCCCATTTTTATTTTTTATTTTTTTATAAAAAGTACGCGAGGTGCTTGCACCTCGCGCAACACGCAAATACTAGTTATACTATATAAAGCTAAATTACCACTGACTGACTGACTCACTCACTCATTGACATAATTGTTCTCCCAGATGGTGGATGGGGAGGTGGGTATATTTTGACAGATTCGTAAACAAGTAACTCTCAAACCTACGGGAAAAGTGCCAAACCTCCCCTTTTCACCCCCCTTCTCCCCCCCCCTATCGTATCTCGGAAACTACGAGACCCCGTATTTTTTTCTTTTTACGGATTCGTATAGAGGGGGCTCGGTAAAGTAAAAACCATTTTTCAAAGTCCCCCCCCCGTTCCCCTTCTCCCCCCCTTTAGGCGGATCTCGGAATCTAAGAGACTTGGAACATTTTTTTTTTCAGATTCATTTAGAGGGGCAATGCTTTAGTCAAAATACTTCTGCAACCCCCCCCCCCCCATCCTCCCCCCCTTTTTTTTTTTTTCACAAGCACGCGAGGTGCTTGCACCTCGCGCAACACGCAAATACTAAACCCCCCACTTCCCCCCCTCTTTTTTTTTTTTTTTCTCAAGCACGCGAGGTGCTTGTACCTCGCGCAACACGCAAATACTAGTTATATTATATTATATAAAGCTAGATTACCACTCACTGACTCACTCATTGACATAATTGTTCTCCCAGATGGTGGATGGGGAGGTGGGTATATTTTGACAGATTCGTAAACAAGTAACTCTCAAACCTACGGGAAAAGTGCCAAACCTCCCCTTTTCACCCCCCTTCTCCCCCCTCCCTATCGTATCTCGGAAACTACGAGACCCGTATTTTTTGTTTTTTACGGATTCGTATAGAGGAGGCTCGGTAAAGTAAAAACCATTTTTCAAAGTCCCCCCCCCCGCCCCCCTTCTCCCCCCCTTTAGGCGGATCTCGGAATCTAAGAGACTTGGAACATTTTTTTTTTCAGATTCATTTAGAGGAGCAATGCTTTAGTCGAAATAATTGTGCAACCCCCCCCCATTTCCCCCCCCCCCTTTTTTTTTTTTTTTTTCACAAGCACGCGAGGTGCTTGCACCTCGCGCAACACGCAAATACTAAACCCCCCATCACCCCCCCCCCCCTTTTTTTTTTTTTTTTTTCACAAGCACGCGAGGTGCTTGCACCTCGCGCAACACGCAAATACTTGATTTAGAGGGGCAATGCTTTAGTTTTCTTCACAAGCACGCGAGGTGCTTGCACCTCGCGCAACACGCAAATACTAGTTATATTATATAAAGCTAAATTACCACTCACTGACTCACTGACATAATTGTTCTCCCAGATGGTGGATGGGGAGGTGGGTATATTTTGACAGATTCGTAAACAAGTAACTCTCAAACCTACGGGAAAAGTGCCAAACCCCCCCTTTTCCCCCCCCTTCTCCCCCCCCCCTATCGTATCTCGGAAACTACGAGACCCGTATTTTTTCTTTTTACGGATTCGTATAGAGGAGGCTCGGTAAAGTAAAAACCATTTTTCAAAGTCCCCCCCCCGCCCCCCTTCTCCCCCCCCTTTAGGCGGATCTCGGAATCTAAGAGACTTGGAACATTTTTTTTTTCAGATTCATTTAGAGGGGCAATGCTTTAGTCGAAATAATTGTGCAACCTCCCCCCCCCCCATTCCCCCCCCCTTTTTTTTTTTTTTCACAAGCACGCGAGGTGCTTGCACCTCGCGCAACACGCAAATACTTGATTTAGAGGGGCAATGCTTTAGTTTTTTTCACAAGCACGCGAGGTGCTTGCACCTCGCGCAACACCCAAATACTTTTTTTTTTCACAAGCACGCGAGGTGCTTGCACCTCGCGCAACACGCAAATACTTGATTTAGAGGGGCAATGCTTTAGTTTTATTCACAAGCACGCGAGGTGCTTGCACCTCGCGCAACATGCAAATACTAGTTATACTATATAAAGCTAAATTACCACTGACTGACTCACTCACTCATTGACATAATTGTTCTCCCAGATGGTGGATGGGGAGGTGGGTATATTTTGACAGATTCGTAAACAAGTAACTCTCAAACCTACGGGAAAAGTGCCAAACCTCCCCTTTTCCCCCCCCCCTTCTCCCCCCCCCTATCGTATCTCGGAAACTACGAGACCCGTATTTTTTTCTTTTTACGGATTCGTATAGAGGAGGCTCGGTAAAGTAAAAACCATTTTCAAAGTCCCCCCCCCGCCCCCCTTCTCCCCCCCTTTAGGCGGATCTCGGAATCTAAGAGACTTGGAACATTTTTTTTTCAGATTCATTTAGAGGGGCAATGCTTTAGTCGAAATAATTGTGCAACCTCCCCCCCCCCCCATTCCCCCCCCCTTTTTTTTTTTTTTCACAAGCACGCGAGGTGCTTGCACCTCGCGCAACACGCAAATACTTGATTTAGAGGGGCAATGCTTTAGTTTTTTTCACAAGCACGCGAGGTGCTTGCACCTCGCGCAACACGCAAATACTAAACCCCTCCATCTCCCCCCCCCCCCATTTTTTTTTCACAAGCACGCGAGGTGCTTGCACCTCGCGCAACACGCAAATACTAAACCCCCCCCATCTCCCCCCATCACGCCCCCCCTGTTTTTTTTCTTTTCACTAGCACGCGAGGTGCTTGCACCTCGCGCAACACGCAAATACTAGTTATACTATATAAAGCTAAATTACCACTCACTGACTGACTCACTGACTGACTCACTCATTGACATAATTGTTCTCCCAGATGGTGGATGGGGAGGTGGGTATATTTTGACAGATTCGTAAACAAGTAACTCTCAAACCTACGGGAAAAGTGCCAAACCTTCCCTTTTCGCCCCCCTTCTCCCCCCTCCCTATCGTATCTCGGAAACTACGAGACCCGTATGTTTTTCTGTTTACGGATTCGTATAGAGGAGGCTCGGTAAAGTAAAAATCATTTTTCAGTCGCCCCCCCCCCCCGCCACCCTTTTCACCCCCTTTAGGCGGATCTCGGAAATTAAGAGACTTGGAACATTTTTTTTTTCAGATTCATTTAGAGGGGCAATGCTTTAGTCAAAATACTTCTGCAACCCCCCCCCCCCCATCACCCCCCCCTTTTTTTTTTTTCACAAGCATGCGAGGTGCTTGCACCTCGCGCAACACGCAAATACTAAACACCCCCCATCTCCCCCCATCACCCCCCCCACTTTTTTTTTTTCACAAGGCACCTCGCGCAACACACAAATACTAAACCCCCCCCCATCTCCCCCCATCACCCCCCCCCACTTTTTTTCTTCACAAGCACGCGAGGTGCTTGCACCTCGCGCAACACGCAAATACTAGTCTCTCTATAAATTTCGAATGTGATAATGTCGACTTTTTTTGGGAAGATACATATATTCCCGTATAAAAACAAATTCTCTAACAAAATTGTTAGTATCAAAATACAATCAATGGTCACTATGACGGCATACTAACATATGCATCAAATTATTAAGGCTAAAAATATATTCATTTTCTATACATGTCAAATTATTAGAATAAGGCAATGCACATAAAATTAATTTGCCTAATTTTAATTTAAGGATAAAATAATGTCACATTAAGGCTGTTTCCAAATAAAAGAATGACTGTGCTTATTATGATACTTAATGATATTTGTTCTAAAATATTGCATTATTTGCGAAGGTTTTAATAAACATAATATTAATCAACGATATAATAACTACGTCATTGATATAAATCCTTATCCAAATAAATACGTTATTCATCACAAGTAGGTATATAATTTTGAACAAAATTACCGTTTACATAATTTTATTTCAATTATTATCTTAGGAAATATCATTGAGCACGCCACAATAGCGGCGGTAAGTTCCCTCTTTGAGGAGTGGCTAATGAGGCGTCATGGCGTCCTCACCTTCCGCTTGACGCAAGTGCTCACCGGACACGGTTGTTTCGAGAGTTACTTGTGCCGGATTCGGCGGGAGGAAACGCTCGAGTGTCACCACTGTGAAATTTACCCTGAGGATACAGTGAAACATATGGTGGGGACTTGTACCTTACTTTACCTCGTAGGGGTGATAGGCGGCGACCTCATGCTCCCGGCCCTGGTCCAATCCATGATCAGAAGCGAGGAGGCATGGGAAGCAGTCACCTCCTTCTACGAAGCAGTTATGCAAGTGTAGGAGGTGGCGGGACGCGAGTGGGAGATGGACCTCAAGGCCCTCACAGCCCTGGCGGCCCAGTCGCCGCAGGAGACGCTCCGGGCGTCGGGAGTCGCAGGGTTACTCTCGGCCACCTCCGTGCGGGCCTGCGGGCTGCGGGCAATAGCGAGCTCGCCGCCCGACAGAAACCAGGCCACACGAGCGCCTTTAATAGTTGTCAGCATAATTGTCGGAATTGTTCGAAAGAAAAGAAATGAAAGAAAAAACGTTTATTGACATATGCCCCAAGTATACACACAGTAAAAAAAACAAACAACATCATATAATTATTAAAAGAAAATATACAATAAATAATAATAGAATTGAACAGATCTAAGGGTTACCGCGGCGTCGGACACAAAGGGCAAATGAACATAACATTAACATAGTTTGTCTGTGGTTCTGGTGAATTTTGATAACTGTCATGTCTTTAGTGACACTCGCAAGGTTAAGACAAATTGCCTGCCGGGGTAGCGGTTTTGTTCGAAAGAGCTACCGCGGCCTCGGAACACGAAGGGCATATGATGGAACACGGATGGGTTCTGGTCAGTAAAAGTCTGACACACCCTCCCGCTTCGCTTAGATCGGGAGCCAGTCAATGAATGATTTGCCATCCTTTAAAAAAAACAAAGGTTAAGACAAATCGATTGACGTAAGAAAATCGGCCCACGTGTTTGGCCTCTACAACACCACATAGGAACAAACATACATTTATATAGAATTGTAGGCAATTATTATCTATTATATTATATACCTTACTAGAGACCGGCCCCAGCTTCGCACTTTGCAATAAATTCTCTAAATAACGATAACGGTGAAAATCGCATTCGGTAAAATCCGTTGCGTGTGTTATATCTTTTAAATTTTTAGCACAAAATTTTGAATTATTTAAATAATATTAATACTCTTTGATTCCAGAAGTTGATTCGGTTGTGATTCTTATCATAAAATCATTATTAAAACCACTGTTATACTATGTATATAGCAATATTTAAATGCATAATATTCATACATTAAAACCAGTCTAATTAAGCAACATTGTAAACCTCGTTAGCAACAGTTCGATGGCGCCACTCATAATTCCAAACACATGTCTTTTTCCAAGTAAAACGGCTTAGTGACTCGCCTCAGTTTTTTGTAAGACTTACTTAATTGGTTTTCGTAGAATCTTGTGCAGAAATCTAAGAAAACTAATTAACCCGGTCGTTAAGCATCTAGGAATTATCAACTGTTATTTTTGTACTCGCTTCGGTAAGAACGACTTAATTGATTTTCGTGGAAGTCTTGCGACGAATTCTGAGAACCCGGCCATTACGCATCAACGGTTATTTTTTATAGCAACAATTTAACGAATGTACTTGCCTGTCACTGTCTATAAAAGGAGAAACGAACCTCTTGTAAATCATTCCCCCCATCCCATTCGCGCAGGAGTTCCTCAAGGCTCCGTACTATCCCCCCTCGTTTTCATGCTATTCACTAGTGATATTCCCAAGCATAAAAATACCCAGCTAGCCCTATTTGCCGACGATACGGCTATCTATTATACCGGTCTTAAACCTGACGCCATCGCTCGCACTCTCCAAACTTCCGCAAACACTCTGGCCAAGTGGTTCCGGAAATGGAGAATCGAAGTCAATCCAGACAAAAGCCAGGCAGTCCTCTTGTCTAAACCGCGGATAAACCCACCCTCCCCCCGTCCGATTACCATGTACGGCAAGCCGATCCCTTGGGAAAAGCTAGCCAAATACCTAGGCGTGGTCCTCGATAGACACCTCTCCTTTGCTGAGCACATAAAGCAGGCACGTTCGCGCGCCGCTTTCGCTCTAGGTAGGCTCCACTTCATTCTTAGCTCTCGCAGCAAGTTATCACTCAGGTGCAAGCTGCGCAGCACAGGTGCAGGTGCTGTTTTCACCGCGGTCATCCGTCCCATCATGACCTACGCCTGCGTTGTTTTCGCACACGCAAAACCCTACCTCCTCCACAAGATGCAGACCCTCCAAAACCGATTCCTCCGTAGAGTCACAGGAGCCCCCTTTTATGTTCGAAATGAGCTTCTTCACGTAGACCTCAAGATGCCCACCATCCAGCAGTTCATGAAACGCGTCTCCAAGCGTTTCTTTGAAACTTCAATCCAACATAGGAATCCCCTTATCGTATCGGCCGCCCAATACGAACCCTCGCGTATCTCTAAGATTCGCCGACCAAGGCATACCCTAGTCACTCCCGATGACGCAATCACCCTGCTCCAAGAGAGCCGTACGGAAACAAGTACAGTGGCACACAAACACAAAAACCGACCGTCCTTCCGTCCTCGCCGCCGAGGCCTACCACGACGTCCCCGTAATAGTCCACCCCGACCCTTGCCAGAGCCAGCCCGCGACGCTGAGCCAGTAGCTTTAAATTCGCTTATTAATAATAATAATGATATGATCCAGCCTGTCCCTAGCTGCCCTCCACTGCGACGCCCTAAGCCGAGGTCCGTACCCCACAGGGGGTGCCCTTAGCGTGTAGTCGCCTAGTTTGTAAGTTTTTTAATAAGCCCTGGCTGGAGGCTTTAATTAATTTATTATTACCCTCACACCGAGTTAGTGTACGGACGTGTGTTAGAGTCGGATACTTAATTATTGTTTTTTAATTGTTTATTGTTACAACTAAATGGAAACGAAATGTAACGGCTGTGATGCCGTGATTCTTGATTTATTGCATATGAAATGTTCACGGGCCAAATGCAGAAAATTATATCATTTGAAATGTCTTGCCTGGTCGGAGGTTCAATTTGCTGCATTCACACAGGAATTTAAGAACAAATGGATATGTCCGGAATGTACATGCACTATCCCGAAGAAAGGAAATTCCGAAACACCGGTAAGAGGAAGCACAACGATGGATAAAACGTCCAAGTTACGTACCAAGCTACGTAAACACTGAGCGCGGCACTCGTCGTAATACAAAAGAGGTTTCGATGATTGAGAAGAGTCTAGTGCTGGATGAACTACGGCAATTTCGTTTAGAGATCGGCGGGCGCCTGGAGGAGCAAAGGACGGATTTTATATTACTACAGAATAAGTTAGTTGCTACAGAAACCGAACATAAAGAAATTAAATTGATAATGAAGGTACTTCAAGAAAAAGCAAATAAAGTGGATATTTTAGAAACAAAAATACAGGAACTAATTGAAAAAAGTGAAAAATTGGAAGCTAGTCTTTGTTCCAGAAACATAAAAGAGAAAAGTACAAGTGAAAAAGCACCTAAAACATCGTCAATGACCTTTGCAAAAATCGTTAAGAAAAATCAAACGGAAATTACCGGCGAAGGAATGTGTGGCCACGAAACCCGCCAACATAGTAATATTGGAAGAAAACATACATGAAACAAGAAATGAGAGAAGTGTAGATAAAGAATGTGAAAATGCGAAAATAGAAGGAAAATGGACTTTGGTTCAAAGGAAAAGCAGGTATCCGAACAGCGAGGTGAGAAAAGGAGGTAGCACAAATTCGACTGAAATTTTGGGTACTGAGAAAAAGAAATATGTATTTGCATGTATGGCGTTTGCAGAAGGATACTAGTGTGGAAAATTTAGAAAAGTACGTGAAGAAGTTATATGATGGAGAAGTAACGGCAAAAATAGAGCGAATTAAACAGAAGACGGAAAGAGATTATGCTTCCTTTATTATAGGAGTTCCAGAGAGCAAATATGACGTATTGTGTCAACCAGAAAGTTGGCCTGTCAACATCGAGTTTTGCGAATGGGTGTGGTTTCGGAGACATAACAATAAATCAAAACCCCCGGAGTAAATCGGTGGAGATATTTCATCAAAACGTCAGGGGTCTTCGCACTAAATTAGACGATTTTTATGCTGGAGTGCTATCATCAAGTGCAAACTTTTTTGCAATAACGGAAACAGGATGCAATGCAGAATGCATCCAGGACGCAGAATTAGTACCGCCGGGATATTCCATACTAAGATGTGACCGTGCGGACTGGCGCAAACACGGTGGCGCTTGTCTCGTGGCCACACCGGATTTCGAGCTGCGGCAAGTGTCCCCACCTAGCGAAGTCGTTATCGACAATCGGGTGTTTGAACTAGTTTGTGCATCAGTTTACCAACGTAATAGACTGTTGTTTTACCTAACAGTACTGAAACTGAATACATGTTTTTATTTAGGATTATTGAACAGTTCTGTAAACGGTATAATAATGTAGTGGTCATGGGTGATTTTAATTTGTATTCTTGCCCAGTGAATGTAAATAACTATTTTGAATGTTTTCATGCTTATTGTGGATTTACTCAGAGCAACAAAGTGAGCAATTGCAATGGTCGGCAACTGGATTTAGTGTTGAGTGCATTTAATGAGGAAGGGAGTGTGTGCGTGCGCGCAGCGGAGGTGCCGCTCGTGCCTGTGGACGCGTATCATCCGCCGCTCGATGTGACGGTGAGTTTACGTAACCGGCTGGCCATGCAACCTGACTCATCTGTACCGGCCGCGGCTACATAATGCTCCTCCGAGTTGTAATTTTAAAAAAGCAAATTTCTTTTTACTGTATCAATCTATAGCCGCCATAGATTGGAGTTTTGGAATTACGCCAAATCTAGAAGGGGGGTTAGAAATCCGCGAAAGATTTTAAAGAATGGTGAAGAATTAACTGGTGAGCAGTGTGCCCGGGAATTCGCCGAGTACTTCTATTCGGTCTATTGTACACATGAGCCTAAGTTAGACTTGAATGCGGCCATGGCAGAAGCGGGGGGGCATAACGGAGCTGCGCGGGTACAAGTCGAATGCCTAGAGTTATCGGACGTATACAGCGCGCTTCAAAGACTCAAGCCCAAAAAGTCTTCGGGGCCCGATGGCATACCGCCTTATATTTTTAAGGATTGTCGTTCAGTGCTAGCCAAACCGTTACAGGATATTTACAATAAGTCTTTGAAGTTAGCTGTATTTTCCGAACGGTGGAAGGTTACCCGCGTCGTTCCAGTACCTAAGGGAAGTTCAGGAGGGACAGTGGAGGATTACAGACCTGTTGCAGTGTTGTCCACACCTGCAAATGAAATGAAATGGAAATGAAATATTTATTTTGTAAATTGGTTATAAATAACACTTTTACACGTCATGTTTTTTTGCGTGTTAAGTTTAGCTAGATGAGGCCGGTATTTCCTAACTGACTACTCTGAGAAGAAACACCGAAACAAACTCAGAGGTCATAGTCTCTTTTAAAGTCCAGACAATTTGTATTTGTATATGAGAAGCATGTAAGTTCATGTCTGTGGTATTTTTTTGAGGAAATAACCACGCAAATTTGAGCGGACCTGTCCAGACTGTGCAAACATTTGTCAGTTATCATGTAGCTCAACTTAGAACTTAAGGAGCTCAACAATTTGACAAAAAAAAACCAAAGGAGATCAACGGACCCAAAGGTTTTTGAAGCTGCAATACAAAAAATGCATTTTGCAACAGGTCAGCAGTCAGCTTGCAGACGCTCAGCATGGGTTTCGGCCTGCGAAGAGCACTACTAGCAATCTCCTTAGCCACATGACTCACATTGTGCCAGCCGTGGATAGTGGGGCGCAGGTCGATGCTGCTTACTTCGATTATAAAAAAAGCATTTGATGTTGTAAATAATGATGTCTTACTTAAAAAGTTAGCAGCAGTTGGTTTCGCCCCACATCTGCTAAGGTTTTTTGCGAGTTATTTGGGCGGCAGACAGCAATATGTAGAATATGCAGGGCACACGTCAGAACCATATTTTACCAGGTCAGAAGTGAGTCAGGGCAGCAACCTTGGGCCTTTGCAGTTCATTCTAGTAATTAATGACTTGCCAGAAGTAGTTGAACATGCTAAGTGTTTGCTGTTTGCTGATGATCTCAAACTGTCGCTCACGATAAACAGCTTGGATGACTGTGCTAGGCTGCAGGCTGATATAGACAGAGTGGTCACTTGGAGCAAGGAGAACCTCTTGCAATTTAACGTCTCTAAGTGCGTAACCATCACTTTCTCTCGCGCGCATACTCCTATCCTTTATAAGTATAGTGTCGACGGGTCGGTGATGGCTAGGGTAACGGATGTTAGGGACTTAGGGGTAAAATTCAACAAAGAGCTAACGTTTCGCGATCACATCATGAGCTGTTGCAAAAAAGCTTACCGTAATTTGGGTTTCGTGTTGCGTATGGTGCGTGACTTTACAAATATTAAAGCGGTTATAGCTCTATACAATGCATTGGTGAGAAGTCAATCAGAAAGTAACGCAGTCATTTGGGCTCCGCATGAATCTAAATATAGGCTCATGCTGGAGCGAGTACAAAATAAATTTGTAAGGCATTTATATTTACGCTTGTATGGAGTATATCCCTTTTACCCATTAATGTACCCAACTTTATTTATTTTGGGTATGGTAGGATATAACGAGCTGAGCGTCAGGAGGGAACTCGCACTCATCTCGTACATATTCAAAATATTTAGAGGGAAGGTGCATAATGCGGACGTATTAGGGCAAATTAGTTTGTGTGTTCCGGACCAGTACGTGTGGCGACGTCGGCAGCCACGGCTGCTGGTGGAGCCGCGCGGGCGTACCAATCTGTTGGGGGAGGCGCCACTGACGCGTGCACTCCGCACTCTCAACATCATTGCGACCGAGTTAGACTTATTCTGTTGTTCACTGGGTGAATTTACTAGGAGTGCTTTATTTGTAATTTGTTATATATATAAATTAAATAGTTGAAATACTAGAATAGGTACACTATCGCATTAGGTTACCCTGTAATGATAGATGTAAAGTGGATAATGAGTGATTTTCTCAGGCGAAAAATTTACGCGTCTAGGCTGAAAACGTAGTGCTGGTTTACAGATAACTCAACGATTTTTTTTTCTCATGATTAAAGAGACGTGAATCTAAATGAAGCCACTTAAATTATATTTATAAGACTTTTACTTTTTAAGAAAAAAATCGGTAAATGATGAATTATCAATTTCTGTGTCTTGTCCACAATCACTTTCATACACAGCATTTACCTCTCAAGAAGATAATCTTCAACATATATAAGAAAATGTATTTTGATTGCGTTAAGTAATAATTGACCTACAAGAAGCTAATTAGTTTTGATTTTTTATGCTCATAGTTAATGAGTACATGTCAACGGTAGTTTTGTCCGAGCGAAATTACCAATTTCTATGGTCATTTTGTTTCGCCTTCCTGAGCTTCCACCAATGAGTTTAAACGAACAATAAATCCCTGCCCAGCAAGAGACAGTCGTGCCCTTACGTGTGGTTAGAACGGTAGTGCACCATATTGCCACGTATTCCCGCCAAAAATGTTAGTACTTAATTTCAGTTTACTCGGAACGAAATTTTGCAATTTCGGTAATCAAGTTTTAAAAGGATTTTTTCATGAAATAAAGGTATTACTTTTATGCATGCTAAGTAATCTTTGGTACACATTTATGATTATAGAAAACAATAGTCATCGCCTTGATAATTTCTTGTAATTAAAAAAAATAGCCACGTTTCCAATTTCTGTGGGGCAATTTCTGTGGTTTCTGTGGCATCTGGGCGTCCACGGAAATTACAAGACTCCACAGAAATTGTACCTATCAATTATTGTATTAATGTTAATGAAGGTTTTTGAAAATAAACAATATTTGTTATACCGAAATTACTTTGACAGAACTCATTAAACATCCCTAGTTATAGATTACACAGAGATAGCACTATCCAATCCTTTACAGTCTGTGATATCCCATTATTTTGCTCATGCCTCCTTTCATAATCAAATGTGAGAGTTTAAATTGACTCATCAGTATTTTAAATATCCTTTTTATTTTAGGAATCCAAAAATCGGTTCTCCATCTCATATCTGACTCTCCGTCAGAACAATACAGAAACAAAAAAAATCTATATTATATAGCAGCTCATCAAATTTTAATGTACTTGCCAGGACTTGAGTGAATTGTCTCGAGTGATATGGCATTACTGGGAATGTGGACATGAAAATGGAAAAGGAGCACCTGACGATGTAGGCGATGTTCTTAAGAGATCTGCAAATCTTCTGGTTGCCTTTGGCATCAACGATATTAAAGCTTTAGTGAAAGGTCTTCCAACAACTGTCACAGGTGTGAAAATAAGGGTTGTTAACGACTATGAAGTCAATGAAATGGATTGGCTTTTGCCAAAAGTCCTAAAATGTTTCCTGGGATCTATGAAGATCCATTAGATCGTTTGGGCAAAAATATTCAAAGCTCTTGCAATGCGATCACTGTCATGCACTGATGAAAACTGTCGTTACAATATAAAATGCATTCACGGGAAACATTTAGGTTTCTATGAATTGCCTATTGAAATCCTGGATAATGCAACGGTCGTTCCACCTGCATCACAATCGGATTCCAGTTTAAAGCCATCAACAATTCACAGATTTAAAGGATCTGAATTATTTTACTTTACTTTAAATTTTACTTTAAAACCAAGAACATACCTCAAGATAAGACCATCAAATCAGCTGATGCTTTACACGACTTGGACAATATATACTATGACAATTTAGTTCCATCAGCCTCATTTTTCCAAAATATTAAGTGATATACCGTCGAATTTTGAAAAAAAAAAAAACATTGAGACTGATAATGCTCACATTGAATATTCCAAAGAATTAGTTACAAGACATAATTTAAATATTTTTGATAGTGATGATAAAAATATTTTCTGAAGATTTTCGACATGTTAGTGATTATTTGTTTAAGGAATATTTTTTAATATCTTAGTTACCTAAAAGTTGATCGATGTCTAATATCATTATTTTTTATAGTTTATCTTCAGAGCGATGGCTTCTATTGAGCTGCTCTTATGATTAGTTGTTAATTTGTCATTTTGATACGTACAAGATATCAAAATTAAAGTTAACTGATTAACTGTGTATAGCAATAATTCGTTATTTAGTTTTAAGATTCTGACAATAAGAAAATATAAAAAACGTTCTTTGATTTTGAGAAGTAAACTGTATGTCCACAAATATTTAAGTAATTTGTTTAGGATTTTTCTATTAGTTTCAAATTGATCATATTATTATGCTAATCAGAATATATTATTTCACTTTTAGGATTGCATATATTATTAGTTCTGTTATTTATATTATTAAGATAAAACTACTGTTATTGCAGTGATAATATTTTTTTTAGATTGGTTACAATTTGTATAGGTTGTTAATACAAGTTTGATAAATATTTATAAGTAAATTTTACCCCATCATAGGAGTAAAAAACGTAATCAGTTCCTTGATTGCTAATTTTGTAAGACTGATTTAAGCAATAGTACACCACGTTGTATTTTTATAAATGCTTATTAAAATGATTCGTATTATATCAGTTTTTTTTCTTACTAAAAATATTTTTTTAGTCATTTACAATTTCAGTGCACACGCACAATTTCTGTGTCACCAATAAAATTTCGGTGGCAATAATAAAATTTCTGTGGCTCGCTAATTTCGGTGAGCCAAATAACTCTCTAAGTAATATAATTATATAATCCCCTTTTAGAAAATGTATTTATAATGTGGATATGTTGCGCTTTATTATTAAAGTTTTTTACAAAACCTGAAAATGAAAATGTCCATGGAAATTAGGTAAAAAGTCGAGTTGTTGAAATTGACTCTAATAAATAAATAAAAAAATATTAATTAAGGCAACCACAGGCAAGCCCGGTTAAGCAGCCGACAACCTCAGAGGTTGACTTGCGAGATGCCACACACAAAAAAAAAAACTTGTAAATCATTCTAAGTCGAGCAGTCGGACCGAGCAGATCCTCAGCTAAGTACCTTAACTATTTAAAATGTTTCTAAACTATGTATATTATGTGATATTATGTGTATACTGTGTTTATAGATATAACACTATGACATAAATGAATATGTGTTATATCTATGTTGTGTGCTCACTAAAATGTTGTGTCATCCTTAATAATGTTGTTTGAAGTAATATTTTCTTTAAAGTAATGATGATAAATCAAAGTAATAATTCTAACGATATTTTTGATATGGTTATTTAAATATTTAATTGGTTCAATGTAATTTACTTTCCCGAATATTGTAAAATCAATTGTGATGTATTAGTGTCTGTATCAATCCTTATGGATACAATGTAAACATGATATTTTGAAAAGAGTAACTGTGGAGTTTTTTGCCGGTTCTTCTCCACAGAAAACGACCCTATTTCGAACCGAGCACAACTTCTGATAAGTACTGAAGGTTTATGTGAAGTAAAATATTTTGAGTTGGGTTTAGTAAACTTATTATTGAAATGGTTTAAAGTAAAATAAATACTTGTCAGATTTGTATCTTGTTTTTATGATAAATATCCTATCACCCCACACCACATATTATCACACATATATATCTAGGTACACACAAATATCTAGGTATCAATTCTATCTAGTAAATCTAACACGTGCATGGTTAAGGAGTTTGGTTCGATTCCGGTGAGGGGAAACAACATGTTCGTACATTTGCGTTGTTGTTTCTAGTCTGGCTGATGGGCATGTCAATTGGTACCGCACCGGATTCAGAAAGTGAAAGAGCAAACTCCATATTTTTGAACTTTCTCCTTGTAGTGTTTCACATCACACTGCCAACTTCCAAACTCCGAGCTACTACTGAGAAATTGCTAACAGAAAATCCCCAAAGCAATTTTTGCCCGACCCGGTAATTGAACCCGAGACCTCGTGCTATACAGTCACGCTTGCGCCCAACAACCAAACTAAAAAAAAAAACTATTTTCATTAAACCTGTATGTGTTGGATCAATAGATAGGTCTTTAAAAATGACATTGAGGTATCTGAAATTATTTTTTCTCCAGGTCAATCGTTTGAAATATAAACTTCTTCCAAAATGTTAAATGTGTGGCCCCACAACCTATTTAAATAAGATTTTCCCTGGTTCAGACCATGGTGTAACACAAAAATAATAAGTACAAGGTGAAAGTTTAATAATATGGACTTTGTTCTTTCATTTCTGAATCCGGTGGCATGTCAGTTGGCACCCCGCCGCTCGCCGCGCGCCTTATTCAGAAAGTGAAAGAGCAAAGTCCATGTTATTAAACTTTCTCCTTGTATTTTTTTTATTAGTATTACACTAATGTAAATAATGTTGAGCCCTTTAATTTGATATCCATACGTATTAGAAAAAAAATTTTTTTTTTTTCATTCAGTAGGTACAATGGCATCGCACAGCCGTCATGTTTGACTTTTCGTCATGCTTCGCACGCGGAGGCGACTGCATCCCATTCTCCTCCCAAGCAGGGCACACCTCGACCGTATGCTCCATCGTGTCCTTCGGGTGGTCCTCACAATGACGACACCCGGGCGTGTCCTCCCACTGTATCCTCCATACGTGATCCATGCAAAAGTATCTTGATCATAATTTGAATACTAAATAATTAGAATTCTAGAGACTAATATCGTCCGTATCCGTGATTTATCAGATATCCGTTAAAATATACAGTTTGAGTTTGAGAGTGAAACTTCAATTTCACTGAATAGTGCTATTACTGAAGTTATACACAGATATAGATATATTGTAGTAGGTATTGTATTTTGTAGCCTCTAGATCATAATTTTATTGTTTACAATTATGATTTAGTTAATATTCCAATTATGATCACACTTCACTTGTTTAGAGTGGCAAGTGCGACGGAAACTCCTGTATCGTTTTATTTTCACAGTCAATAAAATCTTTTGGAAAAAGATCAGATAGTAAAGAATTTATAGGAGGGAAAGGAATTTTATCGATATTGTTCTACGATTACAACCACTTACAACTTAACATCACTATTCGCGTAACTTACATATGTGTGTTTATTCTCGAGTCCGTAGCTATCGGTACAAGAGCCGTCTCCTGTTTGCATACATGTGTTCTATTAGTGAGTTTTTTAGTGTTGCTGTAAGTTTCTTTATGTGCGAGAGAAATGTAAGCTCGTGTGTCGTTCTTATAGTTTTTGCTTTTGTGTTAGTGAATTGAATGGGAGAAATGTGGAAACACCTGACCACGAGATATTTCTTTACAAAGCATATCTCTGTGTTTATATGATCTGTGGATCCAACACATACAGGATTTTCTGTTAGCAATTTGTCAGCAGTAGCTCGGAGTTTGGAAGCCAAGGGGTGTCATGTTACCCAGCTACTGGATGTTGGAGGTGAGCGAGGCCGAGGCAGTGAGTCCATGTACAACGCTGAGTCAGCTGTGTCTGGTGAGACCGGAAGCCGACCCACAAAGGTCAGATGATGAGTTCCATGTATGCCGAGCAAGCCATTGTTTTATAATAATCATTAAGTTGTTTACAGAATACAGTCATATAGGTACTTAAAAACTTTCAACTCTGTAGTCTTGATAGTTCCGGAATAAAGTGGCTGTGACATACGGACCATCAGACAGATAGTCATGACAAATGTTTTATTCCGTTTTTTGCCTTTCGGCTTCGGAACCCTAAAAATGCCCAAGTAATATTTGCGGTTTTTAAAAATGTGTTATACCTATCCCTCAATAACTGCTGACTATGACTTGTTCAAACTAATTGTTGAAAGTGTTGATTGATGTACAGAATATTTTTGAGATTTTTATTTAGAATATTCAATTTCTTTTTTTAATTTTGATCTTCTTTAAAACGATTTACTTTGAGAAAACATCGATTTAGGAACCTATCTATCAAACGATTGACTTTGAGAAATAGTCGTTTTAGGAAACTCAATGTCATTTAGAGAGAAGACTTACCTACTTATCTGTAGGCACTGCTGGCACCATAGAAATATAAAGCTGGCTGGCTACCTCTTCGATCACTAATAAAAAGCTAGATACACAATCAGCGACCACCAGACTATTCTGGGTGATGGCACCCCCCGCTTCCTACGCCCATGGGCAAGGGTTAAATCCTATATCTAGGTACCTACATGTGTGGAACTTATGGACGCCGACGTAAGCAACAATATTATTGTTAATTAACAATATTAATTTTATTGTATTTTAGATAGGTACATTACATACTTACCTAAAAATGTTACGGTTTAAAAATAGGAATTGCATGAAAATAGTAATTCGTCCGAAACAGATTGCCTTGTCTTTTGTTTATCAATCTTATAAAACCTTTGTAGTTCGTTGTAAAGACATAACTAGGTATTTAGTAATCTATGGTAAAGAGACCAGCTGAGCTAACTTAGTCGAAACAAAACTTAATACAGAAATACTCATAGCTACCTAATACTCCGAATAGCAGAAAACAAGTGCACACTTTCATCTTAATATTAAAATACTATAGTTTTATGAAATCGTAAATCTTTTTACGAAATGCATATTCAACTGATTTTTATTGTTTCTAAAGACGGTCGCCCACTGCGCCTTTCTAGCAATACAATTGCAAGTCACAAAAAGCTTTTTGCAATTACCATTGTGATTTTCATTTAGGTAGTTATTACCATCCATCCACAGAGTTCATAGAAAGAAAATATCCGTTTTTATACGTCCTTTAAGTATATTTTTGTTAATTTTTATATTACTTTAGTTATGATGTGTCATGTTTTACTATTATTTTAGTATGTGTATTTTTATATTATTGTAATTTGGTTATTAAAAACTTGATCAAATATTAAAAAAAGAACCGGTCAAGTGCGTGTCTGGCCACGCGCGGTGTAGGGTTCCGTAGTTTTTATAGCAGACAAGTGCGTGTCGTATTCGCTGACTGATCATTTCGTACCATGCTCTAACTAAAAGCCAAACTTGACTACCTAACTAATTTACTTCCTATACAAATCCTCTGATTCGACAATTTTGCACGGAAAGTGCTCCGTAAATTGTGGATTGATTTTGTATTTTTTCGTTTGAAATGGTATGCTCTTGTTGTAGTACCATTGTCACCAAATTAGAATTTGATGAAGGGATCCCATGGAAATTGAGGGAAACCCTCAAATTTTAAAGGCCATAGTATAGCGATTTTGGTACTTTTTATAGTAACTTGTGCATTTGCTCTCAGAAAGCACCATTTGGTGAAGCGGAACTGATGAAGAAGATCACAGATGGCCACCGGAACTACTCAATAGTAAGTATTTCACGGGTTTCGATTCGATTACTTTAAAATGGTTGCTAAGCAATTTATGGTCGTCACAATGCGAATGGTGAAATGGAGCTGATGGTGAAATACCAGGAGAACTCCTCAAAAATTAACGCCCCTGCATCGGGAAAAGCAATATTTTGTAAAAGGCGATAAGCAAGTTGACATTAGGCTATTGTAACTTAGATAAATTATAAACAGACCCACTAAAAAGCGAGAAATAAAAACTTCTTTTTATAAAAAAAAAGAAAAAGAAAGTTTTTTTTTATAAAACTTATTTAAATATGAAACTAGCGCGACACAACTGACGCTTAGCGCCATCTATCGACATTTCTATGGAGTTCTCGAAATTTTCGAGTCAAATACAATTGGTCGTTTATTACTCGTAAACTTGTAAAGCCCACTTATGTGTAATAGTTTTCCTTTAAATTTCGTTATATATAGGTACTACTGCCGTGTCATTTGAATTTCTAACTACAACCGTTTAGTTGATAGAGGGGGGGACACTTGACTCTAACGAAAATTGGTACTTTAAAGCTTGATAAGTCACGAACGGTTTGCTTAATCAAAAAACGGTCTCCTAACCCCTAATATTTTTGAAAGACCTATCCAACGATATCCTACACAATGGGATGGACGAAAAAAAAAATTATCATCCCACTTTACATGTAGGGGAGGTAGCCTAAATAATTGTTTTTTTTTTTCAAAATTTTATTTTACCACTATTTCGGCATCATTAACGTCTATACCCATGCCAAATTACAACTTTCTAGTACCAATGGTTTTTGAGCTAAACCGTGGACAGACGGACAGACAGACGGACATGGCGAAACTATAAGGGTTCCTTGTTGACTACGGAACCCTAAAAAATGTCATAAAAGTCACCTGGAACAGTATTTTATTTATTTTTTTGATTTCGAACGTCCGGTGTTACCCCGCTAGACCAAATTTCAAATTACCGTGGCTCTCAAACTTTCGTGTTCATGAACAAATAAAAATTTAATAAGTATTTCACGATTTGATATTTTAAAATTTAATTATCAAGTAATTTTTAAACACAGATAGGTTATGCCATATAATATCCTTTAAATGTCTATCTAAGTACCTATTTTATATTGGGTGACTTTTACTTAGTCGCCGATAAAAAAGGGAATGAACATATGGGTCGAAATAAAAAACATTTGCCTTCCCATAATAAGTCGATTAGTTTTGTTGAGTGTGGACTGTATGTAGTTGTTTTTAAACTTAATTTCTTGCTGGTGGGAATAAGTGTGACGTACAACACAAGGAAACAAGTCGGCGACTTAAATAAAAACACTTATTTACTTCTGAAGGTTTCTTCACTTTTATTTTCCTTTCTTCTTAATAGTAATACTGCTGGAACTGAATTGCCGATCACGAGAAACTACTCCTCCTTTATAGGAATCCCTATCCAATCAGATTCCAATAAGTTTGCGCACGGCACTAACGTTACCAATCAGATTTTGTCCAGTTTGCACACGGCACTAATGCAACCAATCAATTCCTTTCTGATTTTCCCACGCTAAATAATAATAATAATTTATTTCAGACCTTGATCCATAATTACAGGTACAAATTTACACATAATAAAACACTTCACTCATCAAAACAGACAACAAAACATACATAAGACACAAAAGGAACATAAAACAAATAAATATAAAAACTAATAGTCAGTGTGCAGGCGTATCCAGTGGAATTTTATTTTAGCAGTTTTTCGAAAATAGGCAGTCTTTCAAAGATATTTATAATACGTCATTGCAGTCTTTACAATGTTACAACTTACTTTTTACGATAGATCTTGGTTTCCTTTACCATTATACAAAAAATCTTATCAATAAAACCATATTTACACCTTAATAATTACAAAATTAGCAAAAGGTCCTCGTTACGGTAGTTTCACTTAGGACCCAATTTGACACAAACCATAACCAAGAATAAAGCCGCTTCGTCGTTAAGGTAAAGTTTCGTTTAGGGTACCATTTGACGCAAATCCTATGATAATTTAGGCTTACTATACACTTATATACAGCTTTAGACTAATTATAACTCTTAATAAGCTACTAAATATTAATTAGATAGATAGACAGATAGATAGATATACTCTTTATTGTACACCATAACATAATTAAATAAGGACTTAAAAACTACAAAGG
Source organism: Tholera decimalis (assembly GCA_943138885.2). Lineage (NCBI taxonomy): Eukaryota > Metazoa > Arthropoda > Insecta > Lepidoptera > Noctuidae > Tholera > Tholera decimalis. The sequence continues at coordinate 87,915 of OW964566.2, read as the reverse complement.
GTGTTACAATGGGCAGTCTTATCGCTAAAAGCGATCTTTTACAGACAACCTTTGGATGGATTTGACACAGCAGGAGAAAATAAATATGCGGGTAGTCCATGGTGTACCACTTATATACAATATTCTGTCCGAAGAGAATATCTGCACCCATATTTTTGGTTGGCAACATTATATTCTATTGTCTATAACTTTTTTCACTTTGACGTTTCCGTTCCTTGTAAAACTAACTGCCTGCTTGTTGAGATTGATTTATTGGTTTTGTGGAAAATCGAGTTGAATCTGCGCAGTTAAAGATAGATTAATCGTGATCAGTGACTAATTGAACTCTAGAATCCTGAATTGAGTGGAAACCTGGGATATTTTGAACTACCACGCCGAATGTCGTCAGCCTGTCTGACACGCGAGATTTGCTAAACGTAATTGTGCTGTGATTGCTGACGGACCGCATTGGGAGGACCTGCATATTTGAGAACCTTCGTCCATCCACACTTGACTTTCACTATACGTTCAATTACTCATTACCTACACACACACACACACACGGACGTGATCAGAACAGATCCTCGCTTGGCGTCTACAGCTCAGGTGAGTCTAGGCTATAAGCTTAATTGTTGTACTGAAGCCTAAGAGGCGACATATTGTGTTTGTAAGCAACGTTTAGGGCTCCACGAACCGTGGACTGTTCGACCATACCAGTTAACGTTGGCTGGCTTCTTGTAGTCTTGAACAAATTGGTAAGCAGAGCGTGGATTTTACATTAAAATAAATCCACTAAGTAAATTGGAAGTTTTGAACATTGTTGAAAATAACTTTAGTTTAATTACTTAACATAACTTATAACTTAATAAGTTTTGAATATATTACTTTGTCAGCCGGGCTCTATGAAGTTGTATTTGTGGTTTGTACTGTAGTCCCTGTTGTATTGACAAGTGGGATTTGTTTTATTAGATTGTAATTGGGTCATAATTTGGTATTTGTTGTGATTAATAATTGAATGTCACTAGTCTGAAGTTAAAAGTTTGTCTAAATAATAATCGCACATTTGTTAACATAACAAGACTTGATCTGTGTGGATTGATTTATTGCTTATAGTATTTATTGGATTGTGTATTATACATTCAATTGTTATTTATTTTGTAACTAGTCATCTGTACCAAGCTAGATTCATACTTGGAATGAGTACAGGGTCGGATTTGGACCTGAAATAAATTGAATTTAAGTTTTATTTTGTTGAGATTGCTCGGTTGGCTAACAAGTCATTGTTTGTTTAGTTAGTGAATTTTAACCGATTGGTATTAATATTTGATTGTTGCAATGGCCTTATTAAAGGCAGTCAGGGAGTCTGCTGCCGGATTGGCCTCACAGTTGAGATGGTTCACATCGGCAGCAGCAGCGGTTGAGCGTTTGGAATTGGAAGAGCTTACCCTTGCTCGGTACGGGTGCTTGAATGAGAGGATCAAGGCAGCTGATGCTGCGCTCACACGCTTCTGCGAGTTCATCATGGACGTGGATTTGGGGGTGATGGACCAGGCAGCCCGCGATAAGATTTTGGGTGACTATGACCAGATTGTCCACCTGGGGGATGTCATAAGTCTACGAGCCCGGGAAATTTTGAAGAGCCGGGTGCCTGATGCGGCCAAGCCGCAGACCCCCGTTGTTGCAGGCCCTGGACAATTGGGTAGGCTGCCCACCCTGGAGCTGCCACATTTGGACGGTCGCTTGGACCACTGGCTGGGCTTCCTAAATTTCTTTGAGAGTCTTGTCGATGCACGCACGGACCTCGGACCTGCCCAGAAGCTGGCCTATTTATTGTCTGTCCTGGAGGGCGAAGCCAGAGCCTTGGTGCAGCACTTGCCGGTGACGGATTCCTCCTACCCGACCGCTCTGGAGCTTCTCTCCCGACGGTATCAGAACAAGCGCTGCCTGGCTGATGTGCACATCGGCCAAATTTTGGGACTACCGGCCATTGCCAGCACGTCGACGTTGCGCACTGACTTGCTGAACCCGTTGGTCTCAGCGACCAACGCCTTGAGACGCTCGGAGTTACCGGTAGAACATTGGTCCTACTTGTTGGTGCACATAGTGCTGCAGTTGCTCCCCGCGGAGTTGAGGTCACGTTTTGAGCAGAAGTATGGTGGGGATAGTGCCACCCATCTTCCCCCCTTTGACGACCTCAAATTTTTGGAAGACGAGTGTCGGTTTTCGGATAACACTCGTGGCGCCACGGGGTCACCCCCACTACCTTCTCGGCCTAGAGACCAGGGACGGAGTCCTCATCATTGTGACTTTTGTAAGGCAACGGGGCATGTCATGGCGCGTTGCCCGGCCTTTTTGAATTTGCACGTAAGTGCCCGCCGCCGCATTGTCAACGCACGCCGTTTGTGCTTCTCGTGTTTGGGGGCCCACTTCCATCGGAACTGCCCCAGCCCCCGCCCGTGTAGAATTTGTAAAGGGTCCCACCTTGAGATTTTGTGCGCCAACGCAAACCGCTCCAGTAGACCGTCTTCTGAGGAGGCTTCACGCGGGGGGGGTACCCCGGAGACGAGCACCGGGCTGAGGCCCGCAATTCTGTTCGCCGCACTCCACCCCCCGCGCAAGTTGAACGGGAGCCCCGCGAGCGCCATTTGGTCTCCCCTCGTCAGGGAGAACGCGCGTTGGCTGCTAGGCAGCAGGGGCCGGATCGGCACCGCTACCTCTCCCCTCCGTTGGCGGAACGTCCCCGGTTGGAGTCGCGCCCTCCGCCATTAAGGCATCCGGTGGGATGTGCCCCTCCAGTGATGGCGAGCGGCTCGGGACACCGCGCGGACGAATATTTTGAATGTTGGCCTCGTCGTGAACGAGGGCATCCTGGATGCGGCGACCGGTCGCCGCCCAGGCATCGCTAAGAAATTGGCGCCTGCCCCGCTAAAGGACCCCCCCCCCCCCCGATCAAGACGGTTTTGCTGCCAACGGCCTCGGTCAAGGTCTGGGGACCCTTGGGTGACTCGATTGTGGTCCGTGCCATTTTGGACACGGGAGCCCAGGGTTGCCTTTTGTCGTCTTGGTTAGCGGGACAGGTTGGCCTGAAGGTGAACGACTTTTCAGGCAAGATTTGGGGAATTGGCGAAACGGCTGTCACCACTGTTGAGGGAAGGACCAGGTTTGAACTCACCCCTGTGAGTTGTCTGTACCCTAAAATTGGTGCTCCTGCCCTTGTTGTAACTGAACTTGATTGGGACGAGCCACTTCGGGAAACCCTGTTGGAAGACTGGCTCCAATTGGTATCCGCACTCCCTGCGGTGCTTTTTGTGCGTCTCCTAAACCACGTTGCGCACACTTTGGGTGGAACTGTTGACATTCGGGCTTCTTACGCCTGGACGGACAGTCAAATTGTTTTGTGTTGGTTGAAGACGTCCGTCCACTCTTTGGAGGTCTTTGTTGCGAACCGAGTGTCTCAGATTCAAGGTTCTGAGACGCCTTTGATTTGGAGGCACGTGCCTGGTGACCTGAACCCGGGTGACGTAGCCTCACGCGGGTGCATGGCCCCCGCTTGATTGCTCACCGCCTCTGGTGGGGACCGGACTGGCTGACTTGCCCCGAGGACGATTGGCCTCGAACGCCAGTCTTGATGTCGGATCCTTTGCCCGGACTTAAGGTGTTCGCTGTTGGGACGAAGGACCCTCCGTTTGATCCTGATTTTATGTTGAATCGATACAGCTCCCTCGACAAATTGTTGAACGTTACCTCGTGGATCAGGCGTTTTAGTCACAATTCTAGGAATCCAGGGGACAAGCGCCTGTCACCAGTTCTCTCTCCTCAAGAGCGACAGAAGTCACTCCTCCTTTGGGTCCGCTCTGCACACTTTGAGATGGAGATCGAGGTCTTGAAGTCTGGTAGGGTTAAGTTGTCGGGAGCCGTTAGTAAGTTGAATCCCTTCTTGGACCAGACGGGTCTTTTGCGTGTTGGAGAACGGTTGAGGCACTCTAACCTTCCTTATGGGGCCTGTCACCCCCTTTTGTTGCCCAAGGAGGGTCACTTGTTACAATTGTTGGTGACTGATCGTCACATTAAAAACTCGCATGCCGGTTGCAATGCGCTGTTGGCCATTCTGCAGCGAGAATTTTGGATTTTGTTGGCTCGTCGTACTAGGGGGGGGGTATTTTTGAGGCCGCGGTGAAAGCGGCAAAGGGACACTGACGGAGATTGTTGGGAGATACCGTTCTCACCTTTGAGGAACTAGCTACGGTATTTTGCCGCATTGAAGCTGTGTTGAATTTGCGCCCATTGTGCCCGCTCTCTTCGGACCCGAATGATTTGGAGGCTCTAACACCGGGCCATTTCTTGATTGGACAGCCACTTGTCGCCTTGCCGGAGTACCTCTTTGTTGATGTGAGCCAAAATCGGCTCTCGCGGTTTTAGTTGGTGCAACAGCTCGCTCAGAACTTTTGGAAGCGTTGGAGCTTAGAGTATCTGCACATCCTCCAGCAACGCGTCAAGTGGACGGATAAAACTCATCCACCCAAGATCGGAGACCTCGTCCTGATTAAGGATGCCAACCTTAAGCCTTTGTATTGGCGCAGGGGGCGCATTCTCAATTTGGTGGCTGGCACCGACGGGGTCCCTCGTTTTGTTGAGGTTTTGGTGGACGGATCCATCATAAAGAGAGCGGTCGCAACTTTTTCAAGGCTTCCAATTGATTAGCGGACGGGTAGGGCCGTCCGGGGGTGGTACATGTTCCGTCCGTAGAGAATATCTGCACCCATATTTTTGGTTGGCAACATTATATTCTATTGTCTATAACTTTTTTCACTTTGACGTTTCCGTTCCTTGTAAAACTAACTGCCTGCTTGTTGAGATTGATTTATTGGTTTTGTGGAAAATCGAGTTGAATCTGCGCAGTTAAAGATAGATTAATCGTGATCAGTGACTAATTGAACTCTAGAATCCCGAATTGAGTGGAAACCTGGGATATTTTGAACTACCACGCCGAATGTCGTCAGCCTGTCTGACACGCGAGATTTGCTAAACGTAATTGTGCTGTGATTGCTGACGGACCGCATTGGGAGGACCTGCATATTTGAGAACCTTCGTCCATCCACACTTGACTTTCACTATACGTTCAATTACTCATTACCTACACACACACACACACGGACGTGATCAGAACAGATCCTCGCTTGGCGTCTACAGCTCAGGTGAGTCTAGGTTATAAGCTTAATTGTTGTACTGAAGCCTAAGAGGCGACATATTGTGTTTGTAAGCAACGTTTAGGGCTCCACGAACCGTGGACTGTTCGACCATACCAGTTAACGTTGGCTGGCTTCTTGTAGTCTTGAACATACAATAAATAAGTAATAACCTACATACTCAATACACATATAAAGAACAAAGCTGAGTTATATAAAAAAATAGTAACAAATTAAAGAGAGAGATAGAGATCTTTTACCATATTTTTGAAAGAAGGAAGGGTTTGTGCTTGTCTTACTGACACGGGAAGAGTATTCCACAGTCGTACTGCTTGAGCTGCGAACAACTTACCAAATAAATTGGTGGAGTGACTCAGTACCTCTAGCCTCAAGTTTTCCGATGACCTCGGAAATTTGGCATGTGTGTCATGGAGGAACTTAAAACGTTCTTTAAGATAAGAGGGGGTCTTAGGATTGAACAGAATACTGTAGAGCAGAGACAAGATGTGTAAGTTCCGGCGAAGACGTATAGGAAGCCACTTGAGTTTCGTACGAAATTCGGATACGTGCTCATATTTGCGCAAACCAAATATAAATCTTATGCAAATATTTTGAAGTCTAGGATGTAAAAGAGACTGTACTAGCGCAATTTTAGTGGCAGTTGGCAGAAAGTTACGCAACCGTCTTAGGGAACTGGCAGAAGCAAATAATTTGCGGCTCAACTCTTGTAATTGGGGACCCCACGAAAGATATTTGTCCAACCAAACCCCAAGGTTCTTAACTTTCTCGCTTAGTGGAATAGCTGTGCCGTTGAAAATAATCAGAGGTAGCTGTGACCAGTTTACCTTAGATGCCAACCTAGAACTGCCGACTACAATGACCTGGGTCTTTAACGGGTTAACCTGCAAACCATGTGCCTCACTCCATTCGCAAACTGAAGCCAAGTCCTGGTTTATCATATTTATCGCAGCATCTGAATCAGTATTAGGCGCTTGTCTGTAAAGGGGAACGCCTAAAAAATGCTTGAAATGGACAGAAACTACTAATAGTCCTTAATTCTGTTGAGAATAAAAAAATGAATAATGAAATAATTCTTAACTTTGTAAACCTAAGGAGAAAATATCACGATCATAAAAATATTTAACTTGATAACCGTCTAATCCATTCTTATTTTTTCTTGGCGGTCAGTGTTTATTTGACTTGAGTAATCGACATTCAGCCAAATAAGAATCGTCAAATAATCGTTATCGAACTATTTTATAGTTATTGCACAGTAATTATGAATTTAATATAATTCGACCTATTTATACCGTAAATGTAATTAAAATAATATGTAGTATGTGTGTCAATATTAATTATAATCAAGTTATTTTCAAAATGGAAAACGTATCGTAGGCTGTATTAATCATAATTATGTCATTTGCCTTACTGACGTCTGACAGTTTGACATTACTGCATTTCTTCATTTTTTCGATTGATTAATTGATTGATTTATGGTTTTGCGTGTGCGACTTGAGTATTAAACAGATTGCTTTTAAGGATATTTAACGACGACTGTGGCCATTTTTTAAGGATTTTGATTTGACTTCTGCACACGTTACCCCTTTTTCAACACCGACTTTTGCACTAAACGATGACTCGGCTTTTCAATCATCGCAGAGCGCAATTCCAAAGTAGTAAATAATAACAATGTTGCTGATTTTCCACAACTGACATACAGCGAAATGGTTTTGTTGGTGTGTGGAACTTACCAAATAAAACAGGCTCGTTCATACTATGGCGAACATACCCGAGGTAATGGTATGTATAAGATTGAGATAAGCAGAGAAATGGATAATGCATTGGTTGAAGATTTAGCTCTTCCGGGTAATTGTTTTTTACTACGAGGAAAAATACAAAGTAGGCATATTTCTCAAAACATATATATTTTGTTTACATAATAGTTAACAATTCTTTGTCTGCAAGTAGTGGAACCCTATAGCATCGTTATTGTAACTGCCTAGTGGGATGGCGAACAGTTGGTACCTGTGTCCATACTATCTCAATAATATGGTACTTAGCATGGGCCCGGTACCAATCCAATACATATACTCCTGCACAGTTTCTTGATGACATATTAGGTAGTGGTTTTTAATGATGATTAAAACATTTAAATACTGTTTTGTTGTTTATTTATTGCATATTAATTCTTAACCTTCACCTAACCTATTTTTTAGAAAAATGGTTGAAACTGGTTTCTACCTAGTTTTTTGATAATAATTGAAATTGTTATGCGTTCCCTAGGATTTGTAGTGCAATTTAGCGTATATTTCATTGTTGTTCATTTCAAGCATTTTTTTGTGTGGCTAATGGGCATTCCCCTTTGCAAGTCATCAGCATAAAGGTGGTAGGAGGATTGAAGTTTTTTGGAAATAGAATTTATGAATATTGCGAAGAGTAAAGGAGATAACACGCCACCCTGAGGAACACCGGCTGCAGTACTACACCAAGAAGAGCAGGACTCGTCTATGCAAATACGTTGCCGGCGGCCATACAGGTAACTACGAAACCAGTCAATCGCTGTTGGAGATATGTTAATAGAGCGAAGTATGCTGAGCAGAATATCGAAATCGACGGTATTAAAAGCGTTACTAAAATCAAGCAAGCAGAGAACCGTCATATTTCCTTTATCCATGCCCATCCGTATGTCATCAGTTACATTAACTAACGCGGTAGTAGTACTGTGAACAGGACGAAATCCGGATTGGAAAGGATTCAGCAGACTATTCTTGCAAAGAAAAGCGCTAAGCTGATTGTGGACAAGGCGTTCAAGGACTTTAGAGAGAAAAGGTAGGATGGAAATAGGTCGATATTCTGAAAAAGAGGTAGAATTTGATTTTTTGGGTAAAGGAGTAATTTTGGCCTCTTTCCATACCGATGGAAAGACACCATTAGAAATAGAATAGTTAAGGATGTAGGTCAAGATAGGAAGGATTTAATTGAGGACAGGAAGTATCATCTTCCGACTGACACGGTCGCTGCCAACCGCGTTAGATGTAATTGAAAGTATGCTCTTCTTAACATCACAATCAGAAAATTAACTAAAATTAAATGCGGAGTGATCCGGAGTTGGAAGATTAGAAAGATAATTTATAGTAGCTGCCTTCAATGTTCAATTAGGAACTTATTCTAATGATTCATTAATTATGAAGACTTATTTCCTAATGAATCGTCGCTTATATTCTCCCCCACGGTGCGCAGCACATCACCTTGTTGGGGTGACGATACTGCAGGAACCAGAACGACTACTCTTCTCGTTGAACGTCGAAGTACTCCTCCTGAAGTCCTCACGTCCAGTACTCTTGTTCTTGCGTCTGGTCCGGGATATGTTCTGACTATTTCTCCGCGAGGCCATGAGTTCCGAGGTAGTGTAGAGTCGACTACCAACGCAATGTCCCCTTCCTTTGGATCGCTGGTTTCTTTTCCTTATAATTTTCTTAGCATCAAAAGAGGTAAGTACTCTTTGATCCATCTTCTCCAGAAATGATCTGCCAGTCTCTGAGTGGTTCGCCAGTATGCTCTTCCAATTAAATCATTATCACTGAATTCTCCTGGTGCCATTGCTCAGCATGATCTTCCCAGTAAGAAATGTTAAACTTTCTTCATCATCTGGATCCATACTGACTGGGGTGAGGGGTCTTGAATTCACAAATGTGTTCGACTCCAGTCATCAGTGTGTGAATCACTTTTTCTCGCGGATCTCTTTCATTTAAAACGGCCGTTAACGCCGTTTTCACTGTGCGAACGAGTCTTTCCCAAGCACCTCCCTTATTCGGACTTCCTGGGGGAATGAATTTCCATTTAATTCCCTTTTCCTGTGCTCCTTGTTCAAGTTCTTTATTTGCTCCCACAAAATTAGTTACGTTGTCGCTCAAGATAACCTTCGATGTGCCTCTTCTAGATATCATCCGTCGTAGTGCCATAATCATTGAGCTGGTACTAAGAGAGGGCACCAACTCTAGATGCACAGCCCGTGTGGTGAGGCAGGTAAATAATACTCCCCAGCGTTTCTCTACTCTTCTTCCGATGGTCACTTGCATTGGCCCGAAGTAATCTACTGCCGTACATGAAAACGGAAACTGATGATGTTGCAGTCTCTCACTTGGTAGGTCTCCCATCGGCGGTACTTCAGGTAAACTCTTCCTTGTCTTGCACCATTGACAGTTGTGAGTGATTGTTTTCAACGTTGCTCGTAGGCCCAGGATCCAATATTTCTGTCTTATTTCATTCATAACAGTGGCAATGTTCCCATGGAGAAACTTTTTATGATAATACTGTATTATAAGACGAGCGATCTTCTGTTTTCCATCTAAGATAATGGGGTTCATTTTTCTTCTGTCGTCGTCACGAAACTTCATGGTTCTACTTCTTAGCTTAATCATTTCGTCGTCATCCGTATACATGTCGATTTTCTTAAGTCGACTTGCCTTTTCCAAAGGATTTCCTGATTTCAAGTTTCTTATATCTGATGCAAAGCTATCATTTTGACTTATCTTCATCAATAACAATTCAGCCTTTTTTAAATGCTCTTCTTCCAGAGGTAGGTATAACCGCTTCTTTTCTTCTCTCGGGGTGATGGTTATCCGTGCTTCCTGAGGTTTTCTTTGCGGTTTCCACAGCTCTTCTTTTCGGCGGATGACTACGTTGGTCTTAATGTTAGTCTTTTTCAGCAAGGCAGATGTGAAAGCGATCACCCTGGCCATGGTGCGTAGCAGTCTTTCTCAGCTTGAAAACCTTTCCGGATCAATAAGATTTTCTTTCGAGACTTTCACTGTCATCACCTTCTGCTTATTCTTCTCTTCTAACATGATGCTTTCTGGTTTGAATTCTCGAAACGGCCACTCCTCCTCTGGTTTGCGAAGGAACGCTGGCGCTTGGAAACATCTTGCATTGTGGTCGAATTCATAAGGGGTTCCCCTCGTGGCATCATCTGCTGTATTTTCTTTTGTTGGCACCCATCTCCAGTCTTCGATTTTGGATTTCTCTACAATTTCCGCTAGTCGGTTAGCCACAAAGGTTTTAAACTTCCTTGGTTCTGACCTTAGCCACTGGAGCACTGTGCTAGAGTCTGTCCAATAGATTTTCATAGTCACTTCAAGTTTCATCTCTTCTTTTATCGAGGTTGTTAGCCTGGTGCCAAGCAAGGCGGCTTGCAGCTCCAATCTTGGGATTGATACTGGCTTCGTGGGTGCTACCCTTGCCTTGCCGGCGATCATGGAGATGTGGCCTCTGCCATCAAGTTCGATTGTCCTCCAGTAAACCACAGCTGCGTAGGCTTCTTCGCTTGCATCAGAGAATGTGTGTAATTGACCCTTCTTGCTGAACGGTGAGACACACCTTGAAATCTTCACATTTGATAGTGCCGACACTTCTTCTAGGTACTTTTGCCATGTTTCTATTTGATTCTCATTAATCTTTTCATCGCAGTCTATCTTTGTTCGCCAGATATCTTGAATGAGTTTCTTGCTTTGTATCAGAACTGGTGTTGCGAAGCCCATTGGATCGAATGTTGACATTACGGCACTTGTAACTTCTCTCTTCGTGGGAAACCTTCTTTCTATTAAATCTTCCGATGTACTTCGGAGTCCAATGTTGAAAGCTAGCAAGTCTTCTTTCACTAGCTATCTTAGCCCTAGAGTTTTCTCTTCTTTAGTTAATTGCACACAATCTTCTTAATTGGTCATCCACTTCTGCTAATACTTCTGGGTCTACCATTTTGGTGGCACCTCCGAAAACCACCCGCAACGAGATTAGTAGAAAGAGAAAGTAGTTGATCAAGACCGAGTTGTATTTTAATTTTAATTATTTAATTTAATTTAAAAAAATTTAAATATTTAGTATTTTTTACATTTACAATTTAAATTTATTTTAGTTTAATTGTAAAAATTGTTTCACGTCACTGTTTTTACACTCTTTGTGCGTTTGTTCGGAGTGCACTTGGAGCGTTCCGGCCGCTGCGGGGGCTGTGGGGGGGGGACTGGGTTGGGTTGGGCTGGGATGCCCGGAACGGCGGCGGCCCCTGTGGCCGTCGTCTTGGGTGGCCTGGCCTGGCCTGGCCTTGCCTAGCCGAGCGGGCGCCGCGGACCTGCCGCGCGGTGGGCTTCGCGGCAGCGTGCGCTCTGGCGGGCGCCCGCCGTGGGAGTTCGAGGCGTGGGTGCTCGCCGGAGTGTACGAGTGGACGGTGAGGAGGCCGGGTGTACCCGGTTGTCCAAAAAAAAAAAAAAAATGCAACTTAGGTTGCCTAGCAGGTAGCGCGGACCTGCCGCGTGGTGGGTTTCGCGGCGGCGTGCGCTCTGGCGGGCGCCCGCCTTGCGAGTTCGAGGCGTGGGTGCTCGCCGGAGTGTACGAGTGGACGGCGGGGCGGCGGGCGAGCGGTGAGCGCCCTAGCCCCGCAAGAGTGGGAGGTCGTCGTGCCGCGGTTGCGGTGCGGCGATGGACACGGTGCAGCACACCCTGGAGGTGTGGGGGTGCCCGTCGTGGTCGGGACCGCGCCGCGATATCGTTGCGGCGATAGGGCCGGACCTCGCGCTCTGGCGCGCGCCCTGCCTTGGGAGTTCGAGGCGTGGGTGCTGGCCGGAGTGTACGAGTGGACGGCGGGGTGGCGGGCAAGCGGAGAGCGCCCTAGCCCCGCAAGAGAGGGAGATCGTCGTGCCGCGGTTGCGGTGCGGCGATGGACACGGCGCAGCACACCCTGGAGGTGTGGGGGTGCCCGTCGTGGTCGGGACCGCGCCGCGACCTCGTTGCGGCTTTGGGGCCGGACCTCGCGCTCTGGCGGGCGCCCCGCCTTGGGAGTTCGAGGCGTGGGTGCTCGCCGGAGTGTACGAGTGGACGGCGGGGCGGCGGGCGAGCGGAGAGCGCCCTAGCCCCGCAAGAGAGGGAGATCGTCGTGCCGCGGTTGCGGTGCGGCGATGGACACGGCGCAGCACACCCTGGAGGTGTGGGGGTGCCCGTCGTGGTCGGGACCGCGCCGCGACCTCGTTGCGGCTTTGGGGCCGGACCTCGCGCTCTGGCGGGCGCCCCGCCTTGGGAGTTCGAGGCGTGGGTGCTCGCCGGAGTGTACGAGTGGACGGCGGGGCGGCGGGCGAGCGGAGAGCGCCCTAGCCCCGCAAGAGAGGGAGATCGCCGTACCGCGGTTGCGGCGCGGCGGTGGACGCGGCGTAGCACACCCTGGAGGTGTAGGTAGGTTAGGTTAGGTTAGGTTAGGTTGGGGGATCCCCCACAGCGCATACTTCCACGCAGTATCCCCCGGGCAACGCCGTGTCTGACCACCGTAACGGAGTGGCAGACCGGCGGCTAAAGTGCGCTGTGAATTCGTAGTCTACCATACTAATACTGTTTTTATTGCCTTGAGTGTGTTTTTATTGCCTTGCTTGACTACGAACCTGCCGTATCGGAAATGCCGAAAAAACTAACGCGGGACGCCTCTGGGCGGTTTTTAAAGAAAAACGGCCCTTCTCAGGGCCAACCCAAAGGCCCTTCTCAGGGCCACTCCGACGCTTCGGCGTCAGAGGCCAGCCGCGCGCCTTCTGCGGCGAGCTTCTATCGAAGGGCGGACGAGTCGTCCGATAACGACTCGCAAATGTCGGAATCGGACGACCCTCTGTCGGCGAAGCGGTCACAGCCGCGGAAGCGGCAGCGATCGCGGAAAGTTGGGTCCGAGGGCTCCTCAACCTCGGGGCCTTCGAAGGCCAAAGAGCCGGCGATGCATGTTGTTGGGCTCGCGGACGCCCAACGCCAGCTTGACCTGGCTCGGCGGGCGCAGCTCCAACAAGAGCTGGAGGAGCGGGTTGCCGCCAAGGAGGAACGGGCGCACATCGCCCGGGCCAAGTCTGGGTACAGTGCGTCCCGTATCCTCTACGGGGACTACTCAATAGCGGAGCTGGAAAAAATGGCGGAGGAGGACAAGGAGGAGATTGTGGAAGTCGCCTCTAAGTCCTCAAATCTAAAGGGCACCCTGCAGAAGGCCCTGAAATGCAGGGCCGCGAGCATGCGCGGTGTAGTCGCGGAGCTGGCACAGCGGACGACCACCGACGAGACGCGGCAACTGCAGGCGAAGGTCGATCGCCTGCAGTCGGAGGTGAGCCAGCTCCATGAGAAGCTGGCGGAGGCCACGGCTCGCCGGCCGCAACAAACCGCGACGAGCCCCGCGGCGGGGGCCCCCTCTTCCTCCAACCTTGAGGATATCATCCGCAAGGTCGTGATGGAGGAGAGGGCCTTCACGAGGGCCTGCCTGGCAGGCATTGAGGACCGGCTCCTGCCGGAGAAACGCCTCCGACCGCCGCTTGAGGCGGACAAGAGGCGGTGCGAGCCGGGGCCGTCCTCCTCCTCCCAGGCGGATGCCCTCCTCCCCTCAACCACCCCGTCCAACGAGTGGACGGAGGTGCGCAAGGGGAAGGGGAAGGGCAAGGGCAAGAGGTCGGCGACGGCTGTCCCTGCCGTCCCCGCCACCACTGCTCCCGGCCGGTCGCAGACGGCCGGCAAGGAAAAGGAGAAAGGGAAAGGGAGGGGAAAGGGGCGGCTGGTCCCCCCAAAAACCGCGGCCGTCGTGGTGACGCTCACCGCGGAGGCCGCGGGGCGAGGGGAGACCTATGCCTCCATCCTGGTACGGGCGCGCGCCAACGCCGATCCCACAAAACTGGGGATCGGCAATGTGTCCTGCCGGCGGACCCAAGCCGGGGCTCGAATTTTCGAGTTCCCGGGGGCAGAAGGGAGTGCCCATGCGGACCTCTTCGCAGCCAAGCTGCAGGAGGCCATCGCAGACTCGGCCAAGGTGGCCCGACCGGTGCAGACGGCGGCCATAGAGGTGGCCGAGCTGGACGACTCCGTCACCAAGGAGGAGGTGGTGGCGGCAGTCGCAGCGATGGGGGGCTGTGGCGCCGACGCGGTCCGAAGCCGGGACATAAGGCCCGGCCGCGGCGGAATGGGCACCATCCGGCTCGAGTGCCCGATCGCCGCTGCCAAAGCCGTCCTTGCCAAGGGGCGGCTCACCGTAGGGTACAGCTCGGCCACAGTCCGGGCACTTGAAGTCCAGCCTCTGCGGTGTTTCCGGTGCTTCGGCATCGGACACACCCGGCCCCTGTGCCCGTCCACAGTGGACAGGACGGACGCATGCCTCCGGTGCGGCAAGGAGGGCCATAAAGCCGCCTCCTGCAAGGCCGCCAAGCCGCACTGTGCGGTATGTGCCGCCAGTGGCTGCCCGGCAGACCACGTCATGAAGGGGAGGAACTGCAATCCTCCCCAAAAGCGGGGCAAAGCGCAGGCGCTGAATGGGCCTGCAGCTCCTATTAGCACCGTCGTCCCTGCGGCGGCTGCAGAGGGAGAAACGATGTCCGACTGATGGACGGGGTCGGACATCGCATACTTCAGGCGAACGCCAACCACTGCAGGGCAGCCCAGGATCTGCTGATGCAGACCATGGCTGAGTGGTTGGTGGACTTGGCGGTGGTCGCCGAGCCTTACTCGGTCCCTGGCAGTTGGCTGGGCGACCGGGACGGCCTGGTGGCGTTGGTGTCGCGGTCTTCCACAGACTCCCCTCCCCTCTCGCTCTTAGAGAGGGGACCGGGATATGTGGCCGCCACGTGGGGAGACATGGCCCTGGTGGGGGTCTATTTCTCCCCAAACCGCCCTCTCTCCGACTTTGAGGATTTCCTCGAGATCCTCACTGCAGTCGTAGGGAGGGCCACACCGCGCCAGGTCGTGGTGTTGGGCGACCTCAACGCCAAGTCGGCGGCCTGGGGCAACCCGGCCTCCGGCTGCAACGTCCGGGGACGCGCCGTCGAGTTCTGGGCGGCCTCATGCGGCGTGTCCCTCCTCAACAGGGGGGCGGTCCAGACGTGTGTGCGGCAACAGGGTGGGTCGGTGGTGGACGTTTCGTTTGCCACCCCTGCGCTGGCCGCCCGCGTCTTCAACTGGCGGGTAGAGTTGGTGGAGACCCTGTCGGACCACCGATACGTGCGGTTCGACATCTCCACCCGAGGGGGGGGGATGGCCCGCGCTGGGCAATCTCCCTTCCCCCGGTGGGCACTCACCCGCCTGGACCGGGAGGCAGCCAGGGAGGCGGCCTTTCTCCAGGACTGGCTGTCGCCCCCTGTTGAGGTCCCGGACGTGGACACCGCCGCGGTCCGGTTCAGGAGGTCCCTGACCGAGGCGTGCAACTCTAGCATGCCTCGGTCTCGCCGTCCGCCTCCCCGTCGTGCCGTCTACTGGTGGACGGAGGAGCTGGCGGGGCTCCGGGCCACCTGCGTGGCGGCCAGAAGGGCCTACACGAGGAGCCGTCGGCGCAGCGCCCAAAACCGAGTTCGGGCAGAGGAGGACCGCCTATACGCCTCTTACCTAGAGGCGAAAGCGGTCCTCAAGTCTGCAATGGGCGCTGCCAAAGACTCGGCGAGGGCCGAGATGCTCGAGGGTCTCGACAGGGATCCGTATGGGAGACCATACAAGGCGGCGCGGAACCAGCTCCGCCCGTATGGTCCCCCACTGACGGAAACCCTCGAGCCATCGTTGCTGGATGGGGTGGTCCGGTCCCTGTTTCCGCGCAGGACCGACTTCACCCCACCAACGATGGACCCCCCGCAAGGAGCGGCTTCGCCGGAGGAGGAGGAGGTCCCCCCGGTGACGGCGGCGGAGCTCTACGCGGGGGTTCTCGGCCTTCGCGCGAAAAAGACGGCCCCCGGACCGGACGGCGTCCCCGCACGGGTGGTGGCTATTGCCGCCTCCGAAATGGAGGGCAGGCTTCGGGACCTCTTCAGTGCGTGTTTTGCGGCTGGGAGGTTCCCGAAGCTGTGGAAGGAGGGGCAACTCTGCCTCCTCCGAAAGGAGGGACGATCCCCTCCGGCATACCGGCCCATCGTCCTGCTTGATGAGGTCGGAAAACTGTTCGAGGGGATCGTTGCCTCCCGGCTCGATAGCCACTTGCGTGGGGTAGGGCCGGATCTGTCGGACGCCCAATTCGGCTTCCGTCGAGGGCGTTCGACGATCGACGCGCTGGCCCTACTGAAGGGCCAGGTGAAGGAGGCGGTGGAGGCGGGGGATGGAGTGCTGGCGGTGTCATTCGACATTGCCAACGCCTTCAACTCCATCCCCCACTCGACGATATTGGAGGCGCTCCGGTATCACGGAGTGCCCCAATACCTGCGTAGCGTCCTGTCCAGCTACCTGGAGGACAGAGAGGTCCTCCTCGTGGACAGGACGGCCACGATAAGGCGGTATGGCGCAGAGTCCGGTGTTCCACAGGGATCGGTGCTGGGGCCCCCCTTGTGGAACATCGGGTTCGATTGGCTCCTGCGGGGAGCCCTCCTCCAGGGCACGAGTGTCATCTGCTACGCGGATGACACTCTCCTCACTGCCCGGGGGAGGAGCTTTGCGGACGCGGCCTGTCTGGCGTCGGCTGGCGGATCCTTGGTCGCAGGGAGGATCCGCCGCCTCGGATTGAGGGTGGCGCTGCACAAGACGGAGGCCGTGTTCTTTCGCGGGCCCCGGCAGCGCTGCCCTCCCGATGCCCACATCGTCGTGGAGGGCGTCCGGGTAGAGGTCCAGCCCCAGATGAAGTATCTGGGCCTGGTGCTGGACGACAGGTGGCGCTTCGGCCCGCACTTCAGCGGGCTGTCGACGCGCCTGATGAAGGCCGCGGACGCCCTCTCCTGGCTGCTCCCGAACCTGGGGGGGCCCAAGGCGAAATGCCGGCGCCTGTACGCCAACATACTGCGGAGTATGGCCCTATACGGGGCCCCCATCTGGGCGGACTCCCTCCACAGGAGGGAGAATGCGACCGCCATCCGCAGGCCCCAAAGGGCCATTGCACTGCGGGTGGCGAGGGCCTACCGCTCGGTGGGCTTTTCGGCGGCGTGCGCTCTGGCCGGCACCCCTCCTTGGGAGCTGGAGGCGTGGGTGCTCGCCAGAGTGTACGAGTGGACGGCGAGCCGAAAGGCGCTCGGGGAGCTCCCCGTCGCCGAAGAGCGAGAGGCCGTGCGCCGCGAGGCGAAGGACGCCATCGTCCTGCACTGGACGCAGGACCTCGCCACCGCCGTCTTCGGCCGCCGGACGTTGGACGCGCTCGGTCCGGTTCTGCGGAGCTGGCTCGAGCGGCCCCACGGTTTCCTCTCGTTCCGTCTGGTGCAGGTGTTGTCCGGCCATGGCTGTTTCGGATCGCACCTGCATCGGATCGGGAGGGAGGAAACCCCGGCGTGCCACGAGTGCGGCGCGGCGGAGGACACGGCGCAGCACACCCTCGAGGTGTGCCCAGCCTGGACCGAGCCGCGCCGCGGTCTGACCGCGGTGGTTGGGCAGGACCTCTCGCTTCCCGGCGTGGTCAACGCCATGCTGGGGAGCGAGGGAGCCTGGACAGCGGTCGCCTCCTTTTGCGAGGACGTGATGTCGCAAAAGGAGGCGGCGGAGCGCGCGCGGGAGGACGACCCTCTCGCCGCACCGCTCCGCAGACGAAGAAGGGGTCGGCGAGAGCGCCGTCCTCTCCCTCCTCACGGTGGTGATGGGCGGGCGACAGGCACGGGGGTGCCCTCGCCCGCATCGCACCCATCGCCACCACCTTCGTCGGTCACTCCCGGGCCCGTCCCCCTCCCCACGGGGGGGGTGTGAGGGGTCCGCGCTGACGGGCAAACGTCAGCGGAGGTCTGGACGCAAAGGCTGCGCCAATCTCCCAGTCCTCCGCCACCAGGACGAAGCGGGAGTGCCGCTGGGTTGTTTTAGTGGGTATACCGGGTCAGACCGGGGAGTCCCACATACCCCTCCTGTCCCCCGATGGGAGGGTATGCGTAACGCATTTTTTCCCAGCGTCAAAAAAAAAAAAAAAAAAAAAAAAAAAAAAAAAAAAAAAAAAAAAAAAAAAGGTTAGGTTAGGTTAGGTTAGGTTGGGGCCCAGCGTCCGATGGCATCCTGAGGAGTATGGCCACCTACGGGGCCCCCATCTGGGAGGACTCCCTCCGGAGGAGGGAGAACGCATCGGCCTTGCGGGCCCCGCAGAGGGCCATAGCCCAGCGGGTGGCGCGGACCTACCGCACGGTGGGCTTCGCGGCGGCGTGCGCTCTGGCGGGCACCCCGCCTTGGGAACTCGAGGCGTGGGTGCTCGCCAGAGTGTACGAGTGGACGGCGGGGCGGCGGGCGAGCGGAGAGCGCCCAGCCCCGCAAGAGAGGGAGGCCGTCCGGCGGGAGGCGAAGGAAGCCGTCGTCCGGCACTGGGCGACGGACCTCGCCACCGCGGCATTCGGTCGCCGCACACTCGACGCGATCGGGCCGCTCCTGCAAGAGTGGCTCGATCGGTCGCACGGGGTGGTCTCCTTCCGACTGGCGCAGGTGCTGACCGGCCACGGATGTTTCGGGGCCTACCTGCACCGCATCGGTCGGGAGGAGACACCGTCGTGCCGCGATTGCGGCGCGGCGGCGGACACGGCGCAGCACGCCCTGGAGGAGTGCCCGTCGTGGTCGGAGCCGCGCCGCGATCTCGTTGCGGCGATCGGGCCGGACCTCTCGCTCCCCGGCGTGATCAACGCCATGCTGGGGGACGAGGGGTCCTGGGCGGCGGTAGCCTCCTTCTGTGAACAGGTCATGTCGCA
The DNA here is from genome assembly GCA_943138885.2 of Tholera decimalis. Classification (NCBI taxonomy): domain Eukaryota; kingdom Metazoa; phylum Arthropoda; class Insecta; order Lepidoptera; family Noctuidae; genus Tholera; species Tholera decimalis. Next base: position 69,146 of record OW964566.2, on the reverse strand, counting down.
GAAGGAGGCGGCGGAGCGCGCGCGCGAGGACGACCCTCTCGCGCCGGCGCTCCGCAGGCGGAGGAGGGGTCGGAGAAGACGTCAGTATGACGAGCACCTCCGACTCCTCCCTGGTGGAGGCCAGCAGGCAACGGGTGCGGGGGCACCCCTGCCTGCACTGCACGCGCCTTCACCAGCGCCGGACGGGAGTGGCCAGGTGTTCCCGGCCATTCCCGTCGCCCCCCAGCCCGGGGGGCACGTAGGGCCCGCCATCTAGGCGGGCACGCGCCAGAGGGCCGTGGACGCAGAATGTCTCCCACAGCCCTCCCAACAAGGCGCCGGAGGGAACACCGCTGAGTTTTAGTGGGTATACTGTCGCCGTCATGCGACAGGGAGTCCCACACTCCCCGTCTCGCCCCCCCAGCGAGCGGAAGTGCGTAACTGTCATTTCTCAGCGAGAAAAAAAAAAAAAAAAAAAAAAAAAAAAAAAAAAAAAAAAAGGTTAGGTTAGGTTGGGGGATCCCCCACAGCGTATACTTCCACGCAGTATCCCCCGGGCAACGCCGTGTCTGACCACCGTAACGGAGTGGCAGACCGGCGGCTAAAGTGCGCTGTGACATCGTAGACTTTTATTGAAATACTGTTTTACCTGCCGGATTTTATTTTAATTGCTGTGTGTCTACGATAAGATGAAAAAGAAACCAAGCCGTGACGCCTCAGGGCGCTTTTTATCACATCGCTCCTCTCAGGACGATCTAAACGGCCCTTCTCAGGGCCACGCCGACGGCGCTTCGGCGTCGGAAGCTGACCGCGCACCATCTGCGGCCAGCTTCTTTTGCAGGCCAGACGAGGTGTCGGACTCTGACGACTCCAATGCAGGCACGTCGGCGGCTGAATACGACCGTACGAAGCGGAAGTTTGAGTCCGAGACCTCCTCTGGATCGGCCGTAGCTAGGACGAAGAAGAAGCTGAAGTCTAAAAGGGCCTCGAGCCCTTCCTTGACCTCCACCTCGCCTTGCACCCACGATGTGGGCTTATTGGAGACCGAGCGCCGCCCGAACCTGGCCAAGCGGGCGCAGGCCCAGCAGGACCTCGAGGAGCGGGTCGCTGCCAAGGAGCAGCAGGCGCGCGCTGCCCGGGCCAAGTCCGGGTACGGCGCGTCCCTCCTCCAGTACGCGGACCGCTCCTTGGGCGAGCTGGAGAAGATGGCGGAGGAGGATGAGGGGGAGATCATTGAGATCGCCACCAAGTCCTCCCACCTGAAGGGCACCTTTCAGAAGGCCCTCAAGTGCCGGGCCGCGAGCATGCGCGCTATTATCCAGGAGGTGGCCCAGCGCACTGCGTCAGAAGAAACACGGCAGCTGCAGGCGCGCGTCGACCGCCTGCAGCTTGAGGTCAGCCAGCTGCACAAGAAGCTGGCTGAGGCCACGGCCCGGCCCATCCAGGCGGAACGGGCACCTGCAGTAGTGGCGCCCCTCTCCTCCTCCTCCTCCAACCTGGAGGAAATTATCAGGAAAGTGATAGCGGAGGAAAGGAACTTCACAAGGGCCTGCCTAGCGGGCATAGAGGACCGGCTCCTGCCGGAAAAGCGACTCCGCCCGCCGCTAGCGGCGGACAAGCGTTCGCCCCAGACGGAGCCGGAACCCGTGCCCCAAGCGGGCCCGGCAGCGGGCGCCCAGCCCACTGGGAAGGGCAAAGGCAGGGGCAAGAGGAGCAAAGCGGCTCCTCCTCCTCCGCAAGCCCCTACCACCACGAGCCCAGAGGGAGCGCCCGAGCCGGTGCCCGGGCCCTCCTCCGCTACCCAGCCGGCCCCTCCCCAGATGAAACAGGACGCCCTTCTTCCGTCCACCACCCCGGCCAACATGTCGTGGACGGAGGTGGTCAAGAAGGGCAAGAAGAGGAAGCCCGCAGCGCCCGCAGCGTCCGCAGCGCCCGCAGCGACCGCTCCCCCAGCCAAGACGGCTCCAGCCGCCGGCAGGAAACTGCCTCCTCCTCCCCGAACCGCGGCCGTCGTGGTGAAAATCACCCCGGAGGCCGCGGAGCGGGGGGCGACGTACGAGTCCGTCCTCAGACGGGCCCGTACCAACGCTGATCCCACCCAACTCGGGATCAGCAACATAACCTGCCGGCGGACCATGACCGGGGCCCGAATCTTCGAGTTCGGGGGGGAGCGGCGCGAGAGTAACGCCGACCTCTTCGCGGATAAACTGTGGGAGGTCATAGCGGACGCGGCAACGGTCGCCAGGCCCGTAAAGACCGCACCCCTGGAGGTGGCCGACGTCGATGACTCGGCCACCAGGGAGGACGTGGTGGCGGCCGTTGCGGCGGCGGGTGGCTGCGACGTCAGCGCGGTGAGGTGCGGGCCCATCAGGCCTGGCCGCCGCGGCATGGGCACCACGCGCGTGGAGTGCCCCATCGTCGCCGCCAGGGCTCTCCTCGCTGCGACCAAGGGGCGGCTGCCCCTGGGCCTGAGCACGGCCGTGGTGCGAGCGCTTGAAGACGGCCCGATGCGCTGCTTCAAGTGCTTCGCACTCGGCCACACCCGGGCCACGTGTCCCTCCAAGGCCGACTGGGGGGACGCGTGCTACCGCTGCGGGCTCCAGGGGCACAAAAATGCCGCCTGCGGCGCCGCCACGCCGCATTGCGTGACGTGCGCCGCCAGTGGCCGCCCTGCCGACCACAAGATGGCGGGCGGGAGCTGTAAGCCCCCCGTCAAAAAGGGAGTGGTGCAGGCGCAGGTCCGACCTGCCGCCTCCGCCGCCACCGCCGCCGTCGTCGCCGCCGCAGCTCCAGCGGCGGCAACAGAGGGGGGAGCGATGACGATCGATGGATAGGGTCGACCGTCATCGCTTCCTCCAGGCGAACACCAACCACTGTAAAGCGGCCCAGGACCTGGTGGTTCAGGTCATGGCCGAGTGGTTGGTGAACGTGGCGGCGGTCGCCGAGCCGTACTCGATCCCCGGCAGCTGGCTGGGCGACGAGGACGGCTTGGTGGCACTAGCGGCGCGGTCTTCCACGGACTCCCCTCCCTTCTCGCTATTAGAGAGGGGACCGGGATACGTGGCCGCCGCGTGGGGAGACTCGGCCTTCGTGGCCGTGTACTTCTCCCCAAACCGCTCCCTGCAGGACTTCGAGGACTTTCTCGGGGTCCTGGCCGCCGTGGTCGGCAGGGCGGCGCCGCGTCAGGTCGTAGTCTTGGGCGACCTGAACGCCAAGTCGGCAGCCTGGGGCAACCCGGCCGCCTCGTGCAACGTCCGAGGTCGCGCCGTGGAGCTCTGGGCGGCCACGTCCGGTATCTCCCTGCTCAACAGGGGGGCGGTCCACACGTGTGTGCGGCAGCGGGGAGGGTCGGTGGTGGACGTTTCGTTCGCCACCCCCGCGATAGCCGCCCGCGTCGTGGACTGGCGGGTGGAGTTGGTGGAGACCTTGTCGGACCACCGCTACGTGCGGTTCGACATCGTCTCCGCCAGGGGCTCCCCAGAGTCCGTTGGGTCGGGGCAATCGCCGTTCCCGCGGTGGGCCCTGACCCACCTGGACAGGGAGGCGGCGGCGGAGGCGGCGTTCATCCAGGACTGGCTGTCGCCGCCCGCCGCCGGTCCGGACGTGGACACCGCTGCGCGGCAGCTGGGGGATTCCCTGACCGAGGTGTGCAACTCCAGCATGCCTCGGTCTCGCCGGCCGCCAGCCAGACGGGCCGTGTACTGGTGGTCGGCGGAGCTGGCGGAGCTCCGTGCAGCGTGCGTGCGGGCCAGGAGGGCCTACACGCGGAGTCGGCGGCGTCGTCGCAGAGACTTGGCCAACGAGGACCGCCTCTACGAGGCGTACGTAGAGGCCAAGACGGTCCTCGATCGGGCCATCGCCACGGCCAAGGACTCGGCGAGAGCCGAGATGCTGGAGGGTCTCGACAACGACCCCTTCGGGAGGCCATACAAGGTGGCGCGCAGCAAGCTGCGCCCCTTCGGCCCCCCCGTTGCCGAGACCCTGGAGCCCTCCCTCCTGGACGGGGTGGTGCGGTCCCTGTTTCCGCGCAGGGGCAACTTCACCCCGCCAGTGATGGCTCCGCCGCCGCCGCCGCCGCACGTTGCGGAGGAGGAGGAGGCCCCGCCGGTCACGGAGTCGGAGCTCGGCGCGGCCATCGACCGTGCCCGCGCCGGGAAGAAGGCTCCGGGCCCCGACGGGGTCCCCGCAAGGGTGGTGGCGATCGCCGCCACCCAAATGGAGGCGCGGTTTCGGGACCTCTTCGACGCATGCTTCGCGTCGGGGAGGTTCCCGAAACCGTGGAAGGAGGGCCAACTGTGCCTCCTTCGCAAGGAGGGCCGCCCGGCGGACTCCCCCTCGGCATACCGGCCGATTGTGCTCCTGCCGGATGTCGGGAAAATGTTTGAGGGGATTGTCGCCGCCCGCTTAAAGGAGCACCTGCGGGATGTCGGACCGGACTTGTCGGACGCTCAGTTCGGCTTTCGGGCTGAGCGTTCGACGGTGGACGCACTGGCCTGCCTCAAGGGGCAGGTGGAGGAGGCCATGCAGGCGGGGGACGGGTTGCTGGCGGTGTCGTTCGACATAGCCAACGCCTTCAACTCGATCCCCCACTCTACCATCCTGGAGGCGCTCCGCTTCCACGGAGTGCCTCCAAACCAGCGGCGTCTGCTGGCCAGCTACCTGGAGGACAGGGAGGTCCTCCTGGTGGACAGGTCTGGCCGAGTCCGGCGATATCCCGCCGAAGCCGGCGTCCCACAGGGGTCGGTCGTGGGGCCCCTGCTCTGGAACGTCGGCTACGATTGGCTCCTGCGGGGAACTCTCCCCCGGGGCGTTAGGGTCGTCTGCTACGCGGACGACACTCTCCTCACCGCCCGGGGGGAGAGTTTCGGAGAGGCGGCCAACTTGGCCTCGGCGGGCGGCTCCCTCATCGCGGGGAGGATCCGCCGCCTCGGCCTGACGGTGGCGCTGCACAAAACCGAGGCCGTGTACTTCCACGGTCCTCGGCAGCGGCAGCGCCCCCCGCCCGACGCCCACATCCACGTGGAGGGCGTCCGCATCGCGGTTGGGGCCCAGATGAAATATCTGGGCCTCGTGCTCGACAGCAGGTGGCGCTTCGGCCCGTACTTCCGCGGGCTGTCGGCGCGCCTGCTGAAGACCGCGGGCGCCCTCTCGTGGCTGCTCCCCAACGTGGGGGGGCCCAGCGTCCGATGCCGGCGACTCTACGCCGGCATCCTGAGGAGTGTGGCCACCTACGGGGCCCCCATCTGGGAGGACTCCCTCCGGAGGAGGGAGAATGCCGCGGCCTTGCGGGCCCCGCAGAGGGCCATGGCCCAGCGGGTGGCGCGGACCTACCGCACGGTGGGCTTTGCGGCGGCGTGCGCTCTGGCGGGCACCCCGCCTTGGGAGCTCGAGGCGTGGGTGCTCGCCAGAGTGTATGAGTGGACGGCGGGGCGGCGGGCGAGCGGAGAGCGCCCAGCCCCGCGAGAGAGGGAGGCCGTCCGGCGGGAGGCGAAGGAAGCCGTCGTCCGGCACTGGGCGACGGACCTCGCCACCGCGGTATTCGGTCGCCGCACACTCGACGCGATCGGGCCGCTCCTGCAAGAGTGGCTCGATCGGTCGCACGGGGTGGTCTCCTTCCGACTGGCGCAGGTGCTGACCGGCCACGGATGTTTCGGGGCCTACCTGCACCGCATCGGTCGGGAGGAGACACCGTCGTGCCGCGATTGCGGCGCGGCGGTGGACACGGCGCAGCACACCCTTGAGGGGTGCCCGTCGTGGTCGGAGCCGCGCCGCGACCACGTTGCGGCGATCGGGCCGGACCTCTCGCTCCCCGGCGTGATCAACGCCATGCTGGGGGACGAGGGGTCCTGGGCGGCGGTAGCCTCCTTCTGTGAACAGGTCATGTCGCAGAAGGAGGCGGCGGAGCGCGCGCGCGAGGACGACCCTCTCGCGCCGGCGCTCCGCAGGCGGAGGAGGGGTCGGAGAAGACGTCAGTATGACGAGCACCTCCGACTCCTCCCTGGTGGAGGCCAGCAGGCAACGGGTGCGGGGGCACCCCTGCCTGCATTGCACGCGCCTTCACCAGCGCCGGACGGGAGTGGCCAGGTGTTCCCGGCCATTCCCGTCGCCCCCCAGTCCGGGGGGCACGTAGGGCCCGCCATCTAGGCGGGCACGCGCCAGAGGGCCGTGGACGCAGAATGTCTCCCACAGCCCTCCCAACAAGGCGCCGGAGGGAACACCGCTGAGTTTTAGTGGGTATACTGTCGCCGTCATGCGACAGGGAGTCCCACACTCCCCGTCTCGCCCCCCAGCGAGCGGAAGTGCGTAATTGCCATTTCTCAGCGTCCACGTCCAGCGGCCACGGAAGAGACGCGGCAGCTGCAGGCGAGGGTGGATCGCCTGCAGGCGGAGGTCAGCCAGCTGCACCTGAAGCTGGCTGAGGCCACGGCCCGGCCTGCCCAATCTGCCCCAGGTCCGGTGGAAGGAGGCTCCTCCTCCCCCGCCGGCCTTGAGGCAATAATCCGCGGGGTGGTGATGGAGGAACGGACCTTCATCAGGAGCTGCCTCGCGGGCATCGAAGACCGGCTCTTGCCAGAAAGGCGGCTCCGCCCTCCACTGGCGGCGGACAAGAGTCCGCCCTCAGTGGAGCCGGAGCCTACGCGCTTGGAGGGCGCGGCATCGGGTGCGCAGCCTCAGGCCTCGAAGCCCTCCAAGGGCAAAGGCAAGGGCAAGGGTAAGAGGAGAACGACGGCCTCTCACGCGCCCACCACGAGCGCGGAGGAGGCGCCTGGGTCGTCTGCTACTGCGGCAGCGCCCCGGAGCTCGCAGGAGGAAGACGCCCTTCTTCCCTCCACCACCCCGGCCAACATGTCATGGACGGAGGTGGTCAAGAAGGGCAAGAAGAAGAAGCCCGCGGCGCCCGCAGCGACTGCTGCAGCGGCCAAAAAGGCTCCAGCCGGCGGGAGGAAGCTGGTTCCTCCCAAAACCGCGGCGGTCGTGGTGACCATCACCCCGGAGGCCGCAGAGCGAGGCGAGACGTATGAGTCCGTCCTAAGACGGGCTCGTACCAACGCGGACCCCTCCCGGCTGGGGATTAGCGGCATCACGTGCCGCCGAACTCTAACCGGCTCTAAGCAGCGTGGCGCAAACGCGGACCTCTTTGCAACAAAACTGCAAGAGGTCATCGCGGATGCGGCAACGGTCGCCAGGCCTGTAAAGACTGCAGCCTTGGAGGTGGCCGATCTGGATGACTCGGTCACCAAAGAGGATGTGGTGGCGGCCGTTGCCGCAGCTGGAGGCTGCGTCGCTGGCGCGGTAAAGGGTGGAGCCATCAGGCCCGGCCGCCGCGGCATGGGCACCATCCGCGTCGAGTGCCCGATCGCAGCAGCTAGGGCCGTCCTTTCGGCGACCAAGGGGCGGCTGCCTGTGGGGCTCAGCTCGGCCGCAGTCCGGCCACTTGAAGACCAGCCTATGCGCTGCTTCAAGTGCTTCACGTCCGGCCACACCCGAGCCACGTGTCCCTCCAAGTCCGACTGGGGAGACTCCTGCTACCAGTGCGGGCAGAAGGGACACAAGAGTGCCGCTTGTAGCGCAGCCACGCCACACTGCGCGGCGTGTGCCGCCAGTGGCCGCCCCGCGGCCCACAAGATGGCAGGCAGGAGCTGCAAGCCTCCCGCGAGGAAGGGCATAGTGCCGGCGCAGGTTCGCCCTGTTGCTGCCACCGCTGCCACCGTCGTCGCTGCTGTAGCTTCAGCGGCGGTGGCTGAGGAGGGTAATGCAATGCTGGAATAGTGGGTTCCGACTATCGCATCCTCCAGACGAACACCAACCACTGCAGAGCGGCCCAGGACCTGGTGGCGCAGGTCATGGCCGAGTGGTTGGTGAACGTAGCGGTGGTCGCCGAGCCCTACTCAATACCCGGCAGCTGGCTGGGTGACGAGGACGGCTTGGTGGCACTAGCGGCGCGGTCTTCCACAGACTCCCCTCCCCTCTCGCTATTAGAGAAGGGACCGGGATACGTGGCCGCCGCGTGGGGAGAGATGGCCCTTGTGGGCGTCTATTTCTCCCCAAACCGCCCTTTGCAGGATTTCGAGAACTATCTCGGAATCCTGGCCGCCGTGGTCGGCAGGGCGGCGCCGCGTCAGGTCTCCGTACTGGGAGACCTGAATGCCAAGTCAGTGTCCTGGGGCAACCCGGCCACCGACGCACGCGGGCGGGCAGTGGAGATGTGGGCAGCCTCCTCTGGGCTCTCCCTCCTGAACAGAGGAAGCGTCCAGACATGCGTGCGGCGCCAGGGTGGCTCAATAGTGGATGTCACTTTCGCCACACCTGCGCTGGCCGCGCGCGTGTCGAACTGGCGGGTGGAGCCGGTGGAGACTATGTCGGACCACCGCTACGTGCGGTTCGACATCTCCACCGGTGGCCCAGGGGAGACGCGGCCCCCCTCGGCACGATCGCCGTTCCCGCGGTGGGCCCTGACCCACCTGGACAGGGAGGCGGCGGCGGAGGCGGCGTTCATCCAGGACTGGCTGTCGCCGCCCGCCGCCGGTCCGGACGTGGACACCGCTGCGCGGCAGCTGGGGGATTCCCTGACCGAGGTGTGCAACTCCAGCATGCCTCGGTCTCGCCGGCCGCCACCCAGGCGGGCCGTGTACTGGTGGTCGGCGGAGCTGGCGGAGCTCCGCGCAGCGTGCGTGCGGGCCAGGAGGGCCTACACGCGGAGTCGGCGGCGGCGTCGCAGAGACTTGGCCGACGAGGACCGCCTCTACGAGGCGTACGTGGAGGCCAAGACGGTCCTCGATCGGGCTATCGCCACGGCCAAGGACTCGGCGAGAGCCGAGATGCTGGAGGGTCTCGACAATGACCCCTTCGGGAGGCCATACAAGGTGGCGCGCAGCAAGCTGCGCCCCTTCGGCCCCCCCATTGTCGAGACCCTGGAGCCCTCCCTCCTGGACGGGGTGGTGCGGTCCCTGTTTCCACGCAGGGGCAGCTTCACCCCGCCAGTGATGGCTCCGCCGCCGCCGCCGCCGCCGTCGCCGCACGGGGCGGAGGAGGAGGAGGCCCCGCCGGTCACGGAGTCTGAGCTGGGCGCGGCCATCGACCGTGTCCGCGCCAGGAAGAAGGCTCCGGGCCCCGACGGGGTCCCCGCAAGGGTGGTGGCGATCGCCGCCACCCAAATGGAGGCGCGGTTTCGGGACCTCTTCGACGCATGCTTCGCGTCGGGGAGGTTCCCGAAACCGTGGAAGGAGGGCCAATTGTGCCTCCTTCGCAAGGAGGGCCGCCCGGCGGACTCCCCCTCGGCATACCGGCCGATCATGCTCCTGGCAGACGTCGGGAAAATGTTCGAGGGGATAGTCGCCGCCCGCCTAAAGGAGCACCTGCGGGATGTCGGACCGGACTTGTCGGACGCTCAGTTCGGCTTTCGGGCTGAGCGTTCGACGGTGGACGCACTGGCCTGCCTCAAGGGGCAGGTGGAGGAGGCGATGCAGGCGGGGGACGGGTTGCTGGCGGTGTCGTTCGACATAGCCAACGCCTTCAACTCGTTCCCCCATTCTACCATCATGGAGGCGCTCCGCTTCCACGGAGTGCCTCCATACCTGCGGCGTCTGCTGGCCAGCTACATGGAGGACAGGGAGGTCCTCCTGGTGGACAGGTCTGGCCGAGTCCGGCGATATCCCGCCGAAGCCGGCGTCCCACAGGGGTCGGTCGTGGGGCCCCTGCTCTGGAACGTCGGCTACGATTGGCTCCTGCGGGGAACTCTCCCCCGGGGCGTTAGGGTCGTCTGCTACGCGGACGACACTCTCCTCACCGCCCGGGGGGAGAGTTTCGGAGAGGCGGCCAACTTGGCCTCGGCGGGCGGCTCCCTCATCGCGGGGAGGATCCGCCGCCTCGGCCTGACGGTGGCGCTGCACAAAACCGAGGCCGTGTACTTCCACGGTCCCCGGCAGCGGCAGCGCCCCCCGCCCGACGCCCACATCCACGTGGAGGGCGTCCGCATCGCGGTCGGGGCCCAGATGAAATATCTGGGCCTCGTGCTTGACAGCAGGTGGCGCTTCGGCCCGCATTTCCGCGGGCTGTCGGCGCGCCTGCTGAAGACCGCGGGCGCCCTCTCGTGGCTGCTCCCCAACGTGGGGGGGCCCAGCGTCCGATGCCGGCGACTCTACGCCGGCATCCTGAGGAGTATGGCCACCTACGGGGCCCCCATCTGGGAGGACTCCCTCCGGAGGAGGGAGAACGCCGCGGCCTTGCGGGCCCCGCAGAGGGCCATAGCCCAGCGGGTGGCGCGGACCTACCGCACGGTGGGCTTCGCGGCGGCGTGCGCTCTGGCGGGCACCCCGCCTTGGGAACTCGAGGCGTGGGTGCTCGCCAGAGTGTACGAGTGGACGGCGGGGCGGCGGGCGAGCGGAGAGCGCCCAGCCCCGCGTGAGAGGGAGGCCGTCCGGCGGGAGGCGAAGGAAGCCGTCGTCCGGCATTGGTCGACGGACCTCGCCACCGCGGTATTCGGTCGCCGCACACTCGACGCGATCGGGCCGCTCCTGCAAGAGTGGCTCGATCGGTCGCACGGGGTGGTCTCCTTCCGACTGGCGCAGGTGCTGACCGGCCACGGATGTTTCGGGGCCTACCTGCACCGCATCGGTCGGGAGGAGACACCGTCGTGCCGCGATTGCGGCGCGGCGGTGGACACGGCGCAGCACACCCTGGAGGAGTGCCCGTCGTGGTCGGAGCCGCGCCGCGACCTCGTTGCGGCGATCGGGCCGGACCTCTCGCTCCCCGGCGTGATCAATGCCATGCTGGGGGACGAGGGGTCCTGGGCGGCGGTAGCCTCCTTCTGTGAACAGGTCATGTCGCAGAAGGAGGCGGCGGAGCGCGCGCGCGAGGACGACCCTCTCGCGCCGGCGCTCCGCAGGCGGAGGAGGGGTCGGAGAAGACGTCAGTATGACGAGCACCTCCGACTCCTCCCTGGTGGAGGCCAGCAGGCAACGGGTGCGGGGGCACCCCTGCCTGCACTGCACGCGCCTTCACCAGCGCCGGACGGGAGTGGCCAGGTGTTCCCGGCCATTCCCGTCGCCCCCCAGCCCGGGGGGCACGTAGGGCCCGCCATCTAGGCGGGCACGCGCCAGAGGGCCGTGGACGCAGAACGTCTCCCACAGCCCTCCCAGCAAGGCGCCGGAGGGAACACCGCTGAGTTTTAGTGGGTATACTGTCGCCGTCATGCGACAGGGAGTCCCACACTCCCCGTCTCGCCCCCCAGCGAGCGGAAGTGCGTAATTGCCATTTCTCAGCGTCAAAAAAAAAAAAAAAAAAAAAAAAAAAAAAAAAAAAAAAAAAAAAAAAAAAGGTTAGGTTGGGGGATCCCCCACAGCGCATACTTCCACGCAGTATCCCCCGGGCAACGCCGTGTCTGACCACCGTAACGGAGTGGCAGACCGGCGGCTAAAGTGCGCTGTGACATCGTAGACTTTTATTGAAATACTGTTTTACCTGCCGGATTTTATTTTAATTGCTGTGTGTCTACGATAAGATGAAAAAGAAACCAAGCCGTGACGCCTCAGGGCGCTTTTTATCACATCGCTCCTCTCAGGACGATCTAAACGGCCCTTCTCAGGGCCACGCCGACGGCGCTTCGGCGTCGGAAGCTGACCGCGCACCATCTGCGGCCAGCTTCTTTTGCAGGCCAGACGAGGTGTCGGACTCTGACGACTCCAATGCAGGCACGTCGGCGGCTGAATACGACCGTACGAAGCGGAAGTTTGAGTCCGAGACCTCCTCTGGATCGGCCGTAGCTAGGACGAAGAAGAAGCTGAAGTCTAAAAGGGCCTCGAGCCCTTCCTTGACCTCCACTTCGCCTTGCACCCACGATGTGGGCTTATTGGAGGCCGAGCGCCGCCCGAACCTGGCCAAGCGGGCGCAGGCCCAGCAGGACCTCGAGGAGCAGGTCGCTGCCAAGGAGCAGCAGGCGCGCGCTGCCCGGGCCAAGTCCGGGTACGGCGCGTCCCTCCTCCAGTACGCGGACCGCTCCTTGGGCGAGCTGGAGAAGATGGCGGAGGAGGATGAGGGGGAGATCATTGAGATCGCCACCAAGTCCTCCCACCTGAAGGGCACCTTTCAGAAGGCCCTCAAGTGCCGGGCCGCGAGCATGCGCGCTATCATCCAGGAGGTGGCCCAGCGCACTGCGTCAGAAGAAACACGGCAGCTGCAGGCGCGCGTCGACCGCCTGCAGCTGGAGGTCAGCCAGCTGCACCAAAAGCTGGCTGAGGCCACGGCCCGGCCCATTCAGGCCGAACGGGCACCGGCAGTGGTGGCCTCCATCCCCTCCTCCTCCTCCAACCTGGAGGAAATTATCAGGAGGGTGATAGCGGAGGAGAGGAATTTTACCAGGGCCTGCCTAGCGGGCATAGAGGACCGGCTCCTGCCGGAAAGGCGACTCCGCCCACCGCTAGCGGCGGACAAGAGCTCGCCACAGGTGGAGCCGGAACCCGTGCCCCAGGCGGGCCCGGCAGCGGGCGCCCAGCCCGCAGGGAAGGGCAAAGGTGGGGGCAAGAGGAGCAAAGCGGCCCCTCCTCCTCCGCAAGCCCCTACCAACACAAGCCCAGAGGGGGCGCCCGAGCCGGTGCCCGGGCCTTCCTCCGCTACCCAGCCGGCCCCTCCCCAAACCCAGGACGCCCTTCTTCCGTCCACCACCCCGGCCAACATGTCGTGGACGGAGGTGGTGAAGAAGGGCAAGAAGAAGCCCGCAGCGCCCGCAGCGTCCGCAGTGCCCGCAGCGACCGCTCCTCCAGCCAAAACGGCTCCAGCTGCCGGCAGGAAACTGCCTCCTCCTCCCCGAACCGCGGCCGTCGTGGTAACAATCACCCCGGAGGCCGCGGAGCGGGGGGCGACGTACGAGTCCGTCCTCAGACGGGCTCGTTCCAACGCTGATCCCACGCAACTAGGGATCAGCAATATCACCTGCCGGCGGACAATGACCGGGGCTCGAATTTTCGAGTTCGGGGGGGAGCGGCGCGAGAGCAACGCCGACCTCTTCGCAAAAAAATTGCGGGAGGTCATTGCGGACGCGGCGACGGTCGCCAGGCCCGCGAAGACCGCACCCCTGGAGGTGGCTGACGTCGACGACTCGGCCACCAGGGAGGATGTGGTGGCGGCCGTCGCGGCGGCGGGTGGCTGCGACGCCAGCGCGGTGAGGTGCGGGCCCATCAGGCCTGGCCGCCGCGGCATGGGCACCACGCGCGTGGAGTGCCCAATTGTCGCCGCCAGGGCCCTCCTCGCCGCGACCAAGGGGCGGCTGCCTCTGGGGCTCAGCACGGCCGTAGTGCGGGCGCTTGAGGACGGGCCGATGCGTTGTTTTAAATGCTTCGCACTCGGCCACACTCGGGCCACGTGTCCCTCCAAGGCTGACTGGGGGGACGCGTGCTACCGCTGCGGGCTCCAGGGGCACAAGAATGCCGCCTGCGGCGCCGCCACGCCACATTGCGTGACGTGCGCCGCCAGTGGCCGCCCTGCCGACCACAAGATGGCGGGTGGGAGCTGCAAGCCCCCCGTCAGAAAGGGAGTGGTGCAGGCGCAGGTCCGACCTGCCGCCTCCGCCGCCACCGCCGTCGTCGTCGCCGCCGCAGCTCCAGCGGCGGCAACAGAGGGGGGAGCAATGACGGTCGATGGATAGGGTCGACCGTCATCGCTTCCTCCAGGCGAACACCAACCACTGCAAAGCGGCCCAGGACCTGGTGGTTCAGGTCATGGCCGAGTGGTTGGTGAACGTGGCGGCGGTCGCCGAGCCGTACTCGATCCCCGGCAGCTGGCTGGGCGACGAGGACGGCTTGGTGGCACTAGCGGCGCGGTCTTCCACGGACTCCCCTCCCCTCTCGCTATTAGAGAGGGGACCGGGATACGTGGCCGCCGCGTGGGGAGACTCGGCCCTCGTGGCCGTGTACTTCTCCCCAAACCGCTCCTTGCAGGACTTCGAGGACTTTCTCGGGGTCCTGGCCGCCGTGGTCGGCAGGGCGGCGCCGCGTCAGGTCGTAGTCTTGGGCGACCTGAACGCCAAGTCAACAGCCTGGGGCAACCCGGCCGCCTCGTGCAACGTCCGAGGTCGCGCCGTGGAGCTCTGGGCGGCCACGTCCGGCGTCTCCCTGCTCAACAGGGGGGCGGTCCACACGTGTGTGCGGCAGCGGGGAGGGTCGGTGGTGGACGTTTCGTTCGCCACCCCCGCGATAGCCGCCCGCGTCGTGGACTGGCGGGTGGAGTTGGTGGAGACCTTGTCGGACCACCGCTACGTGCGGTTCGACATCGTCTCCGCCAGGGGCTCCGCGGAGTCCGCTGGGTCGGGGCAATCGCCGTTCCCGCGGTGGGCTCTGACCCACCTGGACAGGGAGGCGGCGGCGGAGGCGGCGTTCATCCAGGACTGGCTGTCGCCGCCCGCCGCCGGTCTGGACGTGGACACCGCTGCGCGGCAGCTGGGGGATTCCCTGACCGAGGTGTGCAACTCCAGCATGCCTCGGTCTCGCCGGCCGCCAGCCAGACGGGCCGTGTACTGGTGGTCGGCGGAGCTGGCGGAGCTCCGTGCAGCGTGCGTGCGGGCCAGGAGGGCCTACACGCGGAGCCGGCGGCGGCGTCGCAGAGACTTGGCCGACGAGGACCGCCTCTACGAGGCGTACGTGGAGGCCAAGACGGTCCTCGATCGGGCCATCGCCACGGCCAAGGACTCGGCGAGAGCCGAAATGCTGGAGGGTCTCGACAACGACCCCTTTGGGAGGCCATACAAGGTGGCGCGCAGCAAGCTGCGCCCCTTCGGCCCCCCCGTTGTCGAGACCCTGGAGCCCTCCTTCCTGGACGGGGTGGTGCGGTCCCTGTTTCCGCGCAGGGGCAACTTCACCCCGCCAGTGATGGCTCCGCCGCCGCCGCCGCCGCCGCACGAGGCGGAGGAGGAGGAAGCCCCGCCGGTCACGAAGTCGGAGCTCGGCGCGGCCATCGACCGTGTCCGCGCCAGAAAGAAGGCTCCGGGCCCCGACGGGGTCCCCGCAAGGGTGGTGGCGATCGCCGCCACCCAAATGGAGGCGCGGTTTCGGGACCTCTTCGACGCATGCTTCGCGTCGGGGAGGTTCCCGAAACCGTGGAAGGAGGGCCTATTGTGCCTCCTTCGCAAGGAGGGCCGCCCGGCGGACTCCCCCCTCGGCATACCGGCCGATCATGCTCCTGGCAGACGTCGGGAAAATGTTCGAGGGGATAGTCGCCGCCCGCCTAAAGGAGCACCTGCGGGATGTCGGACCGGACTTGTCGGACGCTCAGTTCGGCTTTCGGGCTGAGCGTTCGACGGTGGACGCACTGGCCTGCCTCAAGGGGCAGGTGGAGGAGGCGATGCAGGCGGGGGACGGGTTGCTGGCGGTGTCGTTCGACATAGCCAACGCCTTCAACTCGATCCCCCACTCTACCATCATGGAGGCGCTCCGCTTCCACGGAGTGCCTCCATACCTGCGGCGTCTGCTGGCCAGCTACCTGGAGGACAGGGAGGTCCTCCTGGTGGACAGGTCTGGCCGAGTCCGGCGATATCCCGCCGAAGCCGGCGTCCCACAGGGGTCGGTCGTGGGGCCCCTGCTCTGGAACGTCGGCTACGATTGGCTCCTGCGGGGAACTCTCCCCCGGGGCGTAAGGGTCGTCTGCTACGCGGACGACACTCTCCTAACCGCCCGGGGGGAGAGTTTCGGAGAGGCGGCCAACTTGGCCTCGGCGGGCGGCTCCCTCGTCGCGGAGAGGATCCGCCGCCTCGGCCTGACGGTGGCGCTGCACAAAACCTAGGCCGTGTACTTTCACGGTCCTCGGCAGCGGCAGCGCCCCCCGCCCGACGCCCACATCCACGTGGAATCCACACACAGAGGGCGTCCGCATCGCGGTTGGGGCCCAGATGAAATATCTGGGCCTCGTGCTCGACAGCAGGTGGCGCTTCGGCCCGCACTTCCGCGGGCTGTCGGCGCGCCTGCTGAAGACCGCGGGCGCCCTCTCGTGGCTGCTCCCCAACGTGGGGGGGCCCAGCGTCCGATGCCGGCGACTCTACGCCGGCATCCTGAGGAGTATGGCCACCTACGGGGCCCCCATCTGGGAGGACTCCCTCCGGAGGAGGGAGAACGCCGCGGCCTTGCGGGCCCCGCAGAGGGCCATAGCCCAGCGGGTGGCGCGGACCTACCGCACGGTGGGCTTCGCGGCGGCGTGCGCTCTGGCGGGCACCCCGCCTTGGGAGCTCGAGGCGTGGGTGCTCGCCAGAGTGTACGAGTGGACGGCGGGGCGGCGGGTGAGCGGAGAGCGCCCAGCCCCGCAAGAGAGGGAGGCCGTCCGGCGGGAGGCGAAGGAAGCCGTCGTCCGGCACTGGGCGACGGACCTCGCCACCGCGGCATTCGGTCGCCGCACACTCGACGCGATCGGGCCGCTCCTGCAAGAGTGGCTCGATCGGTCGCACGGGGTGGTCTCCTTCCGACTGGCGCAGGTGCTGACCGGCCACGGATGTTTCGGGGCCTACCTGCACCGCATCGGTCGGGAGGAGACACCGTCGTGCCGCGATTGCGGCGCGGCGGTGGACACGGCGCAGCACACCCTTGAGGGGTGCCCGTCGTGGTCGGAGCCGCGCCGCGACCTCGTTGCGGCGATCGGGCCGGACCTCTCGCTCCCCGGTGTGATCAACGCCATGCTGGGGGACGAGGGGTCTTGGGCGGCGGTAGCCTTCTTCTGTGAACAGGTCATGTCGCAGAAGGAGGCGGCGGAGCGCGCGCGCGAGGACGACCCTCTCGCGCCGGCGCTCCGCAGGCGGAGGAGGGGTCGGAGAAGACGTCAGTATGACGAGCACCTCCGACTCCTCCCTGGTGGAGGCCAGCAGGCAACGGGTGCGGGGGCACCCCTGCCTGCATCGCACGCGCCTTCACCAGCGCCGGACGGGAGTGGCCAGGTGTTCCCGGCCATTCCCGTCGCCCCCCAGTCCGGGGGGCACGTAGGGCCCGCCATCTAGGCGGGCACGCGCCAGAGGGCCGTGGACGCAGAACGTCTCCCACAGCCCTCCCAACAAGGCGCCGGAGGGAACACCGCTGAGTTTTAGTGGGTATACTGTCGCCGTCATGCGACAGGGAGTCCCACACTCCCCGTCTCGCCCCCCAGCGAGCGGAAGTGCGTAATGGCCATTTCTCAGCGACAAAAAAAAAAAAAAAAAAAAAAAAAAAAAAAAAAAAAAAAAAAAAAAAAAAAAAGGTTCTCCTGCCGGAAAGGCGACTCCGCCCGCCGCTAGCGGCGGACAAGCGTTCGCCCCAGACGGAGCCGGAACCCGTGCCCCAAGCGGGCCCGGCAGCGGGCGCCCAGCCCACTGGGAAGGGCAAAGGCAGGGGCAAGAGGAGCAAAGCGGCTCCTCCTCCTCCGCAAGCCCCTACCACCACAAGCCCAGAGGGGGCGCCCGAGCCGGTGCCCGGACCCTCCTCCGCTACCCAGCCGGCCCCTCACCACACAGGACAGGACGCCCTTCTTCCGTCCACCACCCCGGCCAACATGTCGTGGACGGAGGTGGTCAAGAAGGGCAAGAAGAGGAAGCCCGCAGCGCCCGCAGCGTCCGCAGCGCCCGCAGCGACCGCTCCCCCAGCCAAGACGGCTCCAGCCGCCGGCAGGAAACTGCCTCCTCCTCCCCGAACCGCGGCCGTCGTGGTGAAAATCACCCCGGAGGCCGCGGAGCGGGGGGCGACGTACGAGTCCATCCTCAGACGGGCCCGTACTAACGCTGATCCCACCCGACTCGGGATCAGCAACATAACCTGCCGGCGGACCATGACCGGGGCCCGAATCTTCGAGTTCGGGGGGGAGCGGCGCGAGAGTAACGCCGACCTCTTCGCGGATAAACTGCGGGAGGTCATAGCGGACGCGGCAACGGTCGCCAGGCCCGTAAAGACCGCACCCCTGGAGGTGGCCGACGTCGATGACTCGGCCACCAGGGAGGACGTGGTGGCGGCCGTTGCGGCGGCGGGTGGCTGCGACGTCAGCGCGGTGAGGTGCGGGCCCATCAGGCCTGGCCGCCGCGGCATGGGCACCACGCGCGTGGAGTGCCCCATCGTCGCCGCCAGGGCTCTCCTCGCTGCGACCAAGGGGCGGCTGCCCCTGGGCCTGAGCACGGCCGTGGTGCGAGCGCTTGAAGACGGCCCGATGCGCTGCTTCAAGTGCTTCGCACTCGGCCACACCCGGGCCACGTGTCCCTCCAAGGCCGACTGGGGGGACGCGTGCTACCGCTGCGGGCTCCAGGGGCACAAAAATGCCGCCTGCGGCGCCGCCACGCCGCATTGCGTGACGTGCGCCGCCAGTGGCCGCCCTGCCGACCACAAGATGGCGGGCGGGAGCTGTAAGCCCCCCGTCAAAAAGGGAGTGGTGCAGGCGCAGGTCCGACCTGCCGCCTCCGCCGCCACCGCCGTCGTCGTCGCCGCCGCAGCTCCAGCGGCGGCAACAGAGGGGGGAGCAATGACGATCGATGGATAGGGTCGACCGTCATCGCTTCCTCCAGGCGAACACCAACCACTGTAAAGCGGCCCAGGATCTGGTGGTCCAAGTCATGGCCGAGTGGTTGGTGAACGTGGTGGCGGTCGCCGAGCCGTACTCGATCCCCGGCAGCTGGCTGGGCGACGAGGACGGCTTGGTGGCACTAGCGGCGCGGTCTTCCACGGACTCCCCTCCCCTCTCGCTATTAGAGAGGGGACCGGGATACGTGGCCGCCGCGTGGGGAGACTCGGCCCTCGTGGCCGTGTACTTCTCCCCAAACCGCTCCCTGCAGGACTTCGAGGACTTTCTCGGGGTCCTGGCCGCCGTGGTCGGCAGGGCGGCGCCGCGTCAGGTCGTAGTCTTGGGCGACCTGAACGCCAAGTCGGCAGCCTGGGGCAACCCGGCCGCCTCGTGCAACGTCCGAGGTCGCGCCGAGTCGGAGCTCGGCGCGGCCATCGATCGTGCCCGCGCCGGGAAGAAGGCTCCGGGCCCCGACGGGGTCCCCGCAAGGGTGGTGGCGATCGCCGCCACCCAAATGGAGGCGCGGTTTCGGGACCTCTTCGACGCATGCTTCGCGTCGGGGAGGTTCCCGAAACCGTGGAAGGAGGGCCAACTGTGCCTCCTTCGCAAGGAGGGCCGCCCGGCGGACTCCCCCTCGGCATACCGGCCGATTGTGCTCCTGCCGGATGTCGGGAAAATGTTTGAGGGGATTGTCGCCGCCCGCTTAAAGGAGCACCTGCGGGATGTCGGACCGGACTTGTCGGACGCTCAGTTCGGCTTTCGGGCTGAGCGTTCGACGGTGGACGCACTGGCCTGCCTCAAGGGGCAGGTGGAGGAGGCCATGCAGGCGGGGGACGGGTTGCTGGCGGTGTCGTTCGACATAGCCAACGCCTTCAACTCGATCCCCCACTCTACCATCCTGGAGGCGCTCCGCTTCCACGGAGTGCCTCCATACCTGCGGCGTCTGCTGGCCAGCTACTTGGAGGACAGGGAGGTCCTCCTGGTGGACAGGTCTGGCCGAGTCCGGCGATATCCCGCCGAAGCCGGCGTTCCACAGGGGTCGGTCGTGGGGCCCCTGCTCTGGAACGTCGGCTACGATTGGCTCCTGCGGGGAACTCTCCCCCGGGGCGTCAGGGTCGTCTGCTACGCGGACGACACTCTCCTCACCGCCCGGGGGGAGAGTTTCGGAGAGGCGGCCAACTTGGCCTCGGCGGGCGGCTCCCTCGTCGCAGGGAGGATCCGCCGCCTCGGCCTGACGGTGGCGCTGCACAAAACCGAGGCCGTGTACTTCCACGGTCCTCGGCAGCGGCAGCGCCCCCCGCCCGACGCCCACATCCACGTGGAGGGCGTCCGCATCGCGGTCGGGGCCCAGATGAAATACCTGGGCCTCGTGCTCGACAGCAGGTGGCGCTTCGGCCCGCACTTCCGCGGGCTGTCAGCGCGCCTGCTGAAGACCGCGGGCACCCTCTCGTGGCTGCTCCCCAACGTGGGGGGGCCCAGCGTCCGATGCCGGCGACTCTACGCCGGCATCCTGAGGAGTATGGCCACCTACGGGGCCCCCATCTGGGAGGACTCCCTCCGGAGGAGGGAGAACGCCGCGGCCTTGCGGGCCCCGCAGAGGGCCATAGCCCAGCGGGTGGCGCGGACCTACCGCACGGTGGGCTTCGCGGCGGCGTGCGCTCTGGCGGGCACCCCGCCTTGGGAGCTCGAGGCGTGGGTGCTCGCCAGAGTGTATGAGTGGACGGCGGGGCGGCGGGCGAACGGAGAGCGCCCAGCCCCGCAAGAGAGGGAGGCCGTCCGGCGGGAGGCGAAAGAAGCCGTCGTCCGGCATTGGACGACGGACCTCGCCACCGCGGTTTTCGGTCGCCGCACACTCGACGCGATCGGGCCGCTCCTGCAAGAGTGGCTCGATCGGTCGCACGGGGTGGTCTCCTTCCGACTGGCGCAGGTGCTGTCCGGCCACGGATGTTTCGGGGCCTACCTGCACCGCATCGGTCGGGAGGAGACACCGTCGTGCCGCGATTGCGGCGCGGCGGTGGACACGGCGCAGCACACCCTGGAGGAGTGCCCGTCGTGGTCGGAGCCGCGCCGCGATCTCGTTGCGGCGATCGGGCCGGACCTCTCGCTCCCCGGCGTGATCAACGCCATGCTGGGGGACGAGGGGTCCTGGGCGGCGGTAGCCTCCTTCTGTGAACACGTCATGTCGCAGAAGGAGGCGGCGGAGCGCGCGCGCGAGGACGACCCTCTCGCGCCGGCGCTCCGCAGGCGGAGGAGGGGTCGGAGAAGACGTCAGTATGACGAGCACCTCCGACTCCTCCCTGGTGGAGGCCAGCAGGCAACGGGTGCGGGGGCACCCCTGCCTGCACTGCACGCGCCTTCACCAGCGCCGGACGGGAGTGGCCAGGTGTTCCCGGCCATTCCCGTCGCCCCCCAGCCCGGGGGGCACGTAGGGCCCGCCATCTAGGCGGGCACGCGCCAGAGGGCCGTGGACGAATTCAGTCTCCCATAGCCCTCCCAACAAGGCGCCGGAGGGAACACCGCTGAGTTTTAGTGGGTATACTGTCGCCGTCATGCGACAGGGAGTCCCACACTCCCCGTCTCGCCCCCCCAGCGAGCGGAAGTGCGTAATTGCCATTTCTCAGCGTCAAAAAAAAAAAAAAAAAAAAAAAAAAAAAAAAAAAAAAAAAAAAAAAAGGTTAGGTTAGGTTAGGTTGGCCGAGTCCTGCGATATCCCGCCGAAGCCGGCGTCCCACAGGGGTCGGTCGTGGGGCCCCTGCTCTGGAACGTCGGCTACGATTGGCTCCTGCGGGGAACTCTCCCCCGGGGCGTTAGGGTCGTCTGCTACGCGGACGACACTCTCCTCACCGCCCGGGGGGAGAGTTTCGGAGAGGCGGCCAACTTGGCCTCGGCGGGCGGCTCCCTCATCGCGGGGAGGATCCGCCGCCTCGGCCTGACGGTGGCGCTGCACAAAACCGAGGCCGTGTACTTCCACGGTCCCCGGCAGCGGCAGCGCCCCCCGCCCGACGCCCACATCCACGTGGAGGGCGTCCGCATCGCGGTCGGGGCCCAGATGAAATATCTGGGCCTCGTGCTTGACAGCAGGTGGCGCTTCGGCCCGCACTTCCGCGGGCTGTCGGCGCGCCTGCTGAAGACCGCGGGCGCCCTCTCGTGGCTGCTCCAAGGGGCGGCTGCCCCTGGGCCTGAGCACGGCCGTGGTGCGAGCGCTTGAAGATGGCCCGATGCGCTGCTTCAAGTGCTTCGCACTCGGCCACACCCGGGCCACGTGTCCCTCCAAGGCCGACTGGGGGGACGCGTGCTACCGCTGCGGGCTCCAGGGGCACAAAAATGCCGCCCCCGTCAAAATGGGAGTGGTGCAGGCGCAGGTCCGACCTGCCGCCTCAGCCGCCACCGCCGTCGTCGTCGCCGCCGCAACTCCAGCAGCGGCAACAGAGGGGGGAGCAATGACGATCGATGGATAGGGTCGACCGTCATCGCTTCCTCCAGGCGAACACCAACCACTGTAAAGCGGCCCAGGATCTGGTGGTCCAGGTCATGGCCGAGTGGTTGGTGAACGTGGCGGCGGTCGCCGAGCCGTACTCGATCCCCGGCAGCTGGCTGGGCGACGAGGACGGCTTGGTGGCACTAGCGGCGCGGTCTTCCACGGACTCCCCTCCCCTCTCGCTATTAGAGAAGGGACCGGGATACGTGGCCGCCGCGTGGGGAGACTCGGCCCTCGTGGCCGTGTACTTCTCCCCAAACCGCTCCCTGCAGGACTTCGAGGACTTTCTCGGGGTCCTGGCCGCCGTGGTCGGCAGGGCGGCGCCGCGTCAGGTCGTAGTCTTGGGCGACCTGAACGCCAAGTCGGCAGCCTGGGGCAACCCGGCCGCCTCGTGCAACGTCCGAGGTCGCGCCGTGGAGCTCTGGGCGGCCACGTCCGGCGTCTCCCTGCTCAACAGGGGGGCGGTCCACACGTGTGTGCGGCAGCGGGGAGGGTCGGTGGTGGACGTTTCGTTCGCCACCCCCGCAATAGCCGCCCGCGTCGTGGACTGGCGGGTGGAGTTGGTGGAGACCTTGTCGGACCACCGCTACGTGCGGTTCGACATCGTCTCCGCCAGGGGCTCCGGAGAGTCCGCTGGGTCGGGGCAATCGCCGTTCCCGCGGTGGGCCCTGACCCACCTGGACAGGGAGGCGGCGGCGGAGGCGGCGTTCATCCAGGACTGGCTGTCGCCGCCCGCCGCCGGTCCGGACGTGGACGCCGCTGCGCGGCAGCTGGGGGATTCCCTGACCGAGGTGTGCAACTCCAGCATGCCTCGGTCTCGCCGGCCGCCAGCCAGACGGGCCGTGTACTGGTGGTCGGCGGAGCTGGCGGAGCTCCGTGCAGCGTGCGTGCGGGCCAGGAGGGCCTACACGCGGAGTCGGCGGCGGCGTCGCAGAGACTTGGCCAACGAGGACCGCCTCTACGAGGCGTACGTAGAGGCCAAGACGGTCCTCGATCGGGCCATCGCCACGGCCAAGGACTCGGCGAGAGCCGAGATGCTGGAGGGTCTCGACAACGACCCCTTCGGGAGGCCATACAAGGTGGCGCGCAGCAAGCTGCGCCCCTTCGGCCCCCCCGTTGCCGAGACCCTGGAGCCCTCCCTCCTGGACGGGGTGGTGCGGTCCCTGTTTCCGCGCAGGGGCAACTTCACCCCGCCAGTGATGGCTCCGCCGCCGCCGCCGCCGCCCGTTGCGGAGGAGGAGGAGACCCGCCGGTCACGGAGTCGGAGCTCGGCGCGGCCATCGACCGTGCCCGCGCCGGGAAGAAGGCTCCGGGCCCCGACGGGGTCCCCGCAAGGGTGGTGGCGATCGCCGCCACCCAAATGGAGGCGCGGTTTCGGGACCTCTTCGACGCATGCTTCGCGTCGGGGAGGTTCCCGAAACCGTGGAAGGAGGGCCAACTGTGCCTCCTTCGCAAGGAGGGCCGCCCGGCGGACTCCCCCTCAGCATACCGGCCGATTGTGCTCCTGCCGGATGTCGGGAAAATGTTTGAGGGGATTGTCGCCGCCCGCTTAAAGGAGCACCTGCGGGATGTCGGACCGGACTTGTCGGACGCTCAGTTCGGCTTTCGGGCTGAGCGTTCGACGGTGGACGCACTGGCCTGCCTCAAGGGGCAGGTGGAGGAGGCCATGCAGGCGGGGGACGGGTTGCTGGCGGTGTCGTTCGACATAGCCAACGCCTTCAACTCGATCCCCCACTCTACCATCCTGGAGGCGCTCCGCTTCCACGGAGTGCCTCCATACCTGCGGCGTCTGCTGGCCAGCTACCTGGAGGACAGGGAGGTCCTCCTGGTGGACAAATCTGGCCAGGTCCGGCGATATCCCGCGGAAGCCGGCGTTCCACAGGGGTCGGTCGTGGGGCCCCTGCTCTGGAACGTCGGCTACGATTGGCTCCTGCGGGGAACTCTCCCCCGGGGCGTAAGGGTCGTCTGCTACGCGGACGACACTCTCCTCACCGCCCGGGGGGAGAGTTTCGGAGAGGCGGCCAACTTGGCCTCGGCGGGCGGCTCCCTCGTCGCGGGGAGGATCCGCCGCCTCGGCCTGACGGTGGCGCTGCACAAAACCGAGGCCGTGTACTTCCACGGTCCTCGGCAGCGGCAGCGCCCCCCGCCCGACGCCCACATCCACGTGGAGGGCGTCCGCATCGCGGTTGGGGCCCAGATGAAATATCTGGGCCTCGTGCTCGACAGCAGGTGGCGCTTCGGCCCGCACTTCCGCGGGCTGTCGGCGCGCCTGCTGAAGACCGCGGGCGCCCTCTCGTGGCTGCTCCCCAACGTGGGGGGGCCCAGCGTCCGATGCCGGCGACTCTACGCCGGCATCCTGAGGAGTATGGCCACCTACGGGGCCCCCATCTGGGAGGACTCCCTCCGGAGGAGGGAGAATGCCGCGGCCTTGCGGGCCCCGCAGAGGGCCATAGCCCAGCGGGTGGCGCGGACCTACCGCACGGTGGGCTTTGCGGCGGCGTGCGCTCTGGCGGGCACCCCGCCTTGGGAGCTCGAGGCGTGGGTGCTCGCCAGAGTGTATGAGTGGACGGCGGGGCGGCGGGCGATCGGAGAGCGCCCAGCCCCGCGAGAGAGGGAGGCCGTCCGGCGGGAGGCGAAGGAAGCCGTCGTCCGGCACTGGGCGACGGACCTCGCCACCGCGGTATTCGGTCGCCGCACACTCGACGCGATCGGGCCACTCCTGCAAGAGTGGCTCGATCGGTCGCACGGGGTGGTCTCCTTCCGACTGGCGCAGGTGCTGACCGGCCACGGATGTTTCGGGGCCTACCTGCACCGCATCGGTCGGGAGGAGACACCGTCGTGCCGCAATTGCGGCGCGGCGGTGGACACGGCGCAGCACACCCTTGAGGGGTGCCCGTCGTGGTCGGAGCCGCGCCGCGACCTCGTTGCGGCGATCGGGCCGGACCTCTCGCTCCCCGGCGTGATCAACGCCATGCTGGGGGACGAGGGGTCCTGGGCGGCGGTAGCCTCCTTCTGTGAACAGGTCATGTCGCAGAAGGAGGCGGCGGAGCGCGCGCGCGAGGACGACCCCCTCGCGCCGGCGCTCCGCAGGCGGAGGAGGGGTCGGAGAAGACGTCAGTATGACGAGCACCTCCGACTCCTCCCTGGTGGAGGCCAGCAGGCAACGGGTGCGGGGGCACCCCTGCCTGCATCGCACGCGCCTTCACCAGCGCCGGACGGGAGTGGCCAGGTGTTCCCGGCCATTCCCGTCGCCCCCCAGCCCGGGGGGCACGTAGGGCCCGCCATCTAGGCGGGCACGCGCCAGAGGGCCGTGGACGCAGAACGTCTCCCACAGCCCTCCCAACAAGGCGCCGGAGGGAACACCGCTGAGTTTTAGTGGATATACTGTCGCCGTCATGCGACAGGGAGTCCCACACTCCCCGTCTCGCCCCCCCAGCGAGCGGAAGTGCGTAATTGCCATTTCTCAGCGTCAAAAAAAAAAAAAAAAAAAAAAAAAAAAAAAAAAAAAAAAAAAAGGTTAGGTTAGGTTAGGTTAGGTTAGGTTAGGTTAGGTTCGGGGCGGCGGGCGAGCGGAGAGCGCCCAGCCCCGCGTGAGAGGGAGGCCGTCCGGCGGGAGGCGAAGGAAGCCGTCGTCCGGCATTGGTCGACGGACCTCGCCACCGCGGTATTCGGTCGCCGCACACTCGACGCGATCGGGCCGCTCCTGCAGGAGTGGCTCGATCGGTCGCACGGGGTGGTCTCCTTCCGACTGGCGCAGGTGCTGACCGGCCACGGATGTTTCGGGGCCTACCTGCACCGCATCGGTCGGGAGGAGACACCGTCGTGCCGCGATTGCGGCGCGGCGGTGGACACGGCGCAGCACACCCTTGAGGGTTGCCCGTCGTGGTCGGAGCCGCGCCGCGACCTCGTTGCGGCGATCGGGCCGGACCTCTCGCTCCCCGGCGTGATCAACACCATGCTGGGGGACGAGGGGTCCTGGGCGGCGGTAGCCTCCTTCTGTGAACAGGTCATGTCGCAGAAGGAGGCGGCGGAGCGCGCGCGCGAGGACGACCCCCTCGCGCCGGCGCTCCGCAGGCGGAGGAGGGGTCGGAGAAGACGTCAGTATGACGAGCACCTCCGACTCCTCCCTGGTGGAGGCCAGCAGGCAACGGGTGCGGGGGCACCCCTGCCTGCACTGCACGCGCCTTCACCAGCGCCGGACGGGAGTGGCCAGGTGTTCCCGGCCATTCCCGTCGCCCCCCAGCCCGGGGGGCACGTAGGGCCCGCCATCTAGGCGGGCACGCGCCAGAGGGCCGTGGACGCAGAACGTCTCCCACAGCCCTCCCAACAAGGCGCCGGAGGGAACACCGCTGAGTTTTAGTGGGTATACTGTCGCCGTCATGCGACAGGGAGTCCCACACTCCCCGTCTCGCCCCCCCAGCGAGCGGAAGTGCGTAATTGCCATTTCTCAGCGTCAAAAAAAAAAAAAAAAAAAAAAAAAGGTTAGGTTAGGTTAGGTTAGGTTAGGTAGGGGGATCCCCCACAGCGCATACTTCCACGCAGTATCCCCCGGGCAACGCCGTGTCTGACCACCGTAACGGAGTGGCAGACCGGCGGCTAAAGTGCGCTGTGAATTCGTAGTCTACAATTTTAATACTGTTTTATTGCCTGAGAGTATTTTAATCTGCCTTGTGACTACGAACCTGCCGAGGCCATCATGCCAAAACAATCGCGGGACGCCTCCGGGCGTTTTTTAAAAACAAAAGGCCCTTCTCAGGGCCAACCCAAAGGCCCTTCTCAGGGCCACTCTGACGCTTCGGCGTCAGAGGCCAGCCGCGCGCCTTCTGCGACTGGCTTCTTCCGGAGGGCGGACGAGTCGTCCGATAATGACTCGCAAGTGTCAGATGCGGACGACCGTCTTTCGCAGAAGCGGTCGCAGCTGCGGAAGCGGCAGCGATCGCGGAACGATGGGTCTGGGGGCTCCTCGACCTCGGGGCCTTCGAGGGCCAAAGAGCCGGCGACCCATGTTCTGGGGCTCGCGGACGCCCAACGCCAGCTGGGGTCGATGGAAAAGGCGCGGCTCCAACTGGACCTAGAGGAGAGGGTCGCCGCCAGGGAGAAGAAGGCGCAAGTCGCCCGGTCGAGGGCTGGCTATGGTGCGTCCACCGTACTATATGCTGACCACTCCCTGGCGGAATTAGAGCGCATGGCGCAGGAAGACAGAGAGGAGGTCATGGAGGTCGCCTCAAGGTCCTCCAACTTAAAGGGGACCTTTCAAAAGGCCCTCAAATGCCGGGCTGCCAGCTTGTATGGCATAGTCACCGAGCTGGTGAAGCGAACGGCCACGGAAGAGACGCGGCAGCTGCAGGCGAGGGTGGATCACCTGCAGGCGGAGGTCAGCCAGCTGCACCAGAAGCTGGCTGAGGCCACGGCCCGGCCTGCCCAATCTGCCCCAGGTCCGGTGGAAGGAGGCTCCTCCTCCCCCGCCGGCCTTGAGGCAATAATCCGCGGGGTGGTGATGGAGGAGCGGAACTTCATCAGGAGCTGCCTCGCGGGCATCGAAGACCGGCTCTTGCCAGAAAGGCGGCTCCGCCCTCCACTGGCGGCGGACAAGAGTCCGCCGTCAGTGGAGCCGGAGCCTACGCGCTTGGAGGGCGCGGCATCGGGTGCGCAGCCTCAGGCCTCGAAGCCCTCCAAGGGCAAAGGCAAGGGCAAGGGCAAGAGGAGCACGACGGCCTCTCACGCGCCCACGGGGCGAGACGTATGAGTCCGTCCTAAGACGGGCTCGTACCAACACGGACCCCTCCCGGCTGGGGATTAGCGGCATCACGTGCCGCCGAACTCTAACCGGGGCGCGGATCTTCAAGTTCTCGGGGGAGCAGCGTGGCGCAAACGCGGACCTCTTTGCAACAAAAATGCAAGAGGTCATCGCGGATGCGGCAACGGTCGCCAGGCCTGTAAAGACTGCAGCCTTGGAGGTGGCCGATCTGGATGATTCGGTCACCAAAGAGGATGTGGTGGCGGCCGTTGCCGCAGCTGGAGGCTGCGTCGCTGGCGCGGTAAAGGGTGGAGCCATCAGGCCCGGCCGCCGCGGCATGGGCACCATCCGCGTCGAGTGCCCGATCGCCGCAGCTAGGGCCGTCCTTTCGGCGACCAAGGGGCGGCTGCCTGTGGGGCTCAGCTCGGCCGCAGTCCGGCCACTTGAAGACCAGCCTATGCGCTGCTTCAAGTGCTTCGCGTCCGGCCACACCCGAGCCACGTGTCCCTCCAAGTCCGACTGGGGAGACTCCTGCTACCAGTGCGGGCAGAAGGGACACAAGAGTGCCGCTTGCAGCGCAGCCACGCCACACTGCGCGGCGTGTGCCGCCAGTGGCCGCCCCGCGGCCCACAAGATGGCGGGCAGGGGCTGCAAGCCTCCCGCGAGGAAGGGCATAGTGCCGGCGCAGGTTCGCCCTGTTGCTGCCACCGCTGCCACCGTCGTCGCTGCTGTAGCTTCAGCGGCGGTGGCTGAGGAGGGTAATGCAATGCTGGAATAGTGGGTTCCGACTACCGCATCCTCCAGACGAACACCAACCACTGCAGAGCGGCCCAGGACCTGGTGGCGCAGGTCATGGCCGAGTGGTTGGTGAACGTAGCGGTGGTCGCCGAGCCCTACTCAATACCCGGCAGCTGGCTGGGTGACGAGGACGGCTTGGTGGCACTAGCGGCGCGGTCTTCCACAGACTCCCCTCCCCTCTCGCTATTAGAGAAGGGACCGGGATACGTGGCCGCCGCGTGGGGAGAGGTAGCCCTTGTGGGCGTCTATTTCTCCCCAAACCGCCCTTTGCAGGATTTCGAGAACTATCTCGGAATCCTGGCCGCCGTGGTCGGCAGGGCGGCGCCGCGTCAGGTCTCCGTACTGGGAGACCTGAATGCCAAGTCAGTGTCCTGGGGCAACCCGGCCACCGACGCACGCGGGCGGGCAGTGGAGATGTGGGCAGCCTCCTCTGGGCTCTCCCTCCTGAACAGAGGAAGCGTCCAGACATGCGTGCGGCGGCAGGGTGGCTCAATAGTGGATGTCACTTTCGCCACACCTGCGCTGGCCGCGCGCGTGTCGAACTGGCGGGTGGAGCCGGTGGAGACTATGTCGGACCACCGCTACGTGCGGTTCGACATCTCCACCGGTGGCCCAGGGGAGACGCGGCCCCCCTCGGCACGATCGCCGTTCCCGCGGTGGGCCCTGACCCACCTGGACAGGGAGGCGGCGGCGGAGGCGGCGTTCATCCAGGACTGGCTGTCGCCGCCCGCCGCTGGTCTGGACATGGACGCCGCTGCGCGGCAGCTGGGGGATTCCCTGACCGAGGTGTGCAACTCCAGCATGCCTCGGTCTCGCCGGCCGCCACCCAGGCGGGCCGTCTACTGGTGGTCGGCGGAGCTGGCGGAGCTCGGCGGAGCTGGCGGAGCTCCGCGCAGCGTGCGTGCGGGCCAGGAGGGCCTACACGCGGAGTCGGCGGCGGCGTCGCAGAGACTTGGCCGACGAGGACCGCCTCTACGAGGCGTACGTGGAGGCCAAGACGGTCCTCGATCGGGCTATCGCCACGGCCAAGGACTCGGCGAGAGCCGAGATGCTGGAGGGTCTCGACAATGACCCCTTCGGGAGGCCATACAAGGTGGCGCGCAGCAAGCTGCGCCCCTTCGGCCCCCCCATTGTCGAGACCCTGGAGCCTTCCCTCCTGGACGGGGTGGTGCGGTCCCTGTTTCCACGCAGGGGCAGCTTCACCCCGCCAGTGATGGCTCCGCCGCCACCGCCGCCGCCGTCGCCGCACGGGGCGGAGGAGGAGGAGGCCCCGTCGGTCACGGAGTCTGAGCTGGGCGCGGCCATCGACCGTGTCCGCGCCAGGAAGAAGGCTCCGGGCCCCGACGGGGTCCCCGCAAGGGTGGTGGCGATCGCCGCCACCCAAATGGAGGCGCGGTTTCGGGACCTCTTCGACGCATGCTTCGCGTCGGGAAGGTTCCCGAAACCGTGGAAGGAGGGCCAGTTGTGCCTCCTTCGTAAGGAGGGCCACCCGGCGGACTCCCCCTCGGCATACCGGCCGATCGTGCTCCTGCCGGATGTCGGGAAAATGTTTGAGGGGATAGTCGCCGCCCGCCTAAAGGAGCACCTGCGGGATGTCGGACCGGACTTGTCGGACGCTCAGTTCGGCTTTCGGGCTGAGCGTTCGACGGTGGACGCACTGGCCTGCCTCAAGGGGCAGGTGGAGGAGGCGATGCAGGCGGGGGACGGGTTGCTGGCGGTGTCGTTCGACATAGCCAACGCCTTCAACTCGATCCCCCACTCTACCATCATGGAGGCGCTCCGCTTCCACGGAGTGCCTCCATACCTGCGGCGTCTGCTGGCCAGCTACCTGGAGGACAGGGAGGTCCTCCTGGTGGACAGGTCTGGCCGAGTCCGGCGATATCCCGCCGAAGCCGGCGTCCCACAGGGGTCGGTCGTGGGGCCCCTGCTCTGGAACGTCGGCTACGATTGGCTCCTGCGGGGAACTCTCCCCCGGGGCGTTAGGGTCGTCTGCTACGCGGACGACACTCTCCTCACCGCCCGGGGGGAGAGTTTCGGAGAGGCGGCCAACTTGGCCTCGGCGGGCGGCTCCCTCATCGCGGGGAGGATCCGCCGCCTCGGCCTGACGGTGGCGCTGCACAAAACCGAGGCCGTGTACTTCCACGGTCCTCGGCAGCGGCAGCGCCCCCCGCCCGACGCCCACATCCACGTGGAGGGCGTCCGCATCGCGGTCGGGGCCCAGATGAAATACCTGGGCCTCGTGCTGGACAGCAGGTGGCGCTTCGGCCCGCACTTCCGCGGGCTGTCGGCGCGCCTGCTGAAGACCGCGGGCGCCCTCTCGTGGCTTCTCCCCAACGTGGGGGGGCCCAGCGTCCGATGCCGGCGACTCTACGCCGGCATCCTGAGGAGTATGGCCACCTACGGGGCCCCCATCTGGGAGGACTCCCTCCGGAGGAGGGAGAACGCCGCGGCCTTGCGGGCCCCGCAGAGGGCCATAGCCCAGCGGGTGGCGCGGACCTACCGCACGGTGGGCTTCGCGGCGGCGTGCGCTCTGGCGGGCACCCCGCCTTGGGAACTCGAGGCGTGGGTGCTCGCCAGAGTGTACGAGTGGACGGCGGGGCGGCGGGCGAGCGGAGAGCGCCCAGCCCCGCGTGAGAGGGAGGCCGTCCGGCGGGAGGCGAAGGAAGCCGTCGTCCGGCATTGGTCGACGGACCTCGCCACCGCGGTATTCGGTCGCCGCACACTCGACGCGATCGGGCCGCTCCTGCAAGAGTGGCTCGATCGGTCGCACGGGGTGGTCTCCTTCCGACTGGCACAGGTGCTGACCGGCCACGGATGTTTCGGGGCCTACCTGCACCGCATCGGTCGGGAGGAGACACCGTCGTGCCGCGATTGCGGCGCGGCGGTGGACACGGCGCAGCACACCCTTGAGGGGTGCCCGTCGTGGTCGGAGCCGCGCCGCGACCTCGTTGCGGCGATCGGGCCGGACCTCTCGCTCCCCGGCGTGATCAACGCCATGCTGGGGGACGAGGGGTCCTGGGCGGCGGTAGCCTCCTTCTGTGAACAGGTCATGTCGCAGAAGGAGGCGGCGGAGCGCGCGCGCGAGGACGACCCCCTCGCGCCGGCGCTCCGCAGGCGGAGGAGGGGTCGGAGAAGACGTCAGTATGACGAGCACCTCCGACTCCTCCCTGGTGGAGGCCAGCAGGCAACGGGTGCGGGGGCACCCCTGCCTGCATCGCACGTGCCTTCACCAGCGCCGGACGGGAGTGGCCAGGTGTTCCCGGCCATTCCCGTCGCCCCCCAGTCCGGGGGGCACGTAGGGCCCGCCATCTAGGCGGGCACGCGCCAGAGGGCCGTGGACGCAGAACGTCTCCCACAGCCCTCCCAACAAGGCGCCGGAGGGAACACCGCTGAGTTTTAGTGGGTATACTGTCGCCGTCATGCGACAGGGAGTCCCACACTCCCCGTCTCGCCCCCCCAGCGAGCGGAAGTGCGTAATTGCCATTTCTCAGCGTCAAAAAAAAAAAAAAAAAAAAAAAAGGTTAGGTTAGGTTTTTTTTTTTTTTTTTTTTTTTTCTTTTTTTTTCGCTTTTCCCCGATCATGGAGAGCATCGGGACCTTGTTTAACTATTTTTTCTCATTCACTCAAGTTCTCTCATGTATTCCTCTCGCACTTTCATTCTTCATACTGGATCTTTCTTTCATACATACTTTCATACTTTGTCGGGTGGGACTCCCGCTATTCTATCTATTCTATTATTCTATTTTCTTTATTTAGGGATATTTAATTAGACATGTTGTTTTTATTAACATTATTTCCTTATATCTATTTTACACATGTATACTATATTATGTTCTTATTACATACAATCATCCATATGGGCCTATCTTTGCTCAGGGCTTGTGTTTACATATTTGAGCTTATTTATTTATGCTTATGTATTTAAACTTATATAAATATGCTTATGTTTTTATGCTTGTGTGTTTATGCTTGCTCACTTGAGCTTAATTATTTATACTTATATATTTACGCTTTTGTATAAAAGCTTATCATATAAAATACATTGATGCTTATGCATTTCTATTGTAGTTTTTGTTTCTTAGCACTATAACATCTGTAATTCTTATGTCTATACTTACTTTAATTTATTGCCTTATATATAAACATTCTTACATTTCTATTCTTAAATCTGTTTTTTGTGTGTAACAACAAGTACTTTTGTTTATATATATATACGTGCATGCAGCAGGGTTGATGAGTTGTGTTTGGTTTTATCTTTTTGTACAGTTTTATACATGTTTTATTTTAGGCAATAATATATATATATTCATCTATATATATTTATTGTCCATTTCTTTTACATTTATATGTCTTACATTTATTGTCTTATTTATGACAATAGGTATTTTTGTTTATGTATAATTGTGTGTTAGAAGGATTGGTGATTTGTGTTATTGTTTTTTATCTTTCCTAGTATGTTATGCGTGTTTTGTATTTAGCCAATAATATATATATACCTATTATATATATTTATTGTCTGTTTCTTATGCTGGGAATTAATTGTTGTTGTTCGTGTGGTTGTTTTTATGCACATATTTTCCTGTATACTTAGTATACATTCCATATATCTGTTGTCGTGTTGTGATATGTTTTGTGTTTATGACTGTGTGTTTTTTGTATTGTGGTCCCTGCGTGTTTTACGTATAAGCCGTGTTTGCCCGAGCCAGATAGTCCCATTTTCGGCGCTCCGGGCAATCCGCGCTGAACGCATTATGGTCGGTCCTTCGCAACCCGGAGCGTGAGCAGTTGCAGCACTGTGGTTCATTTCCTGCTATTTTGTCTGCGCATTTCTCGCGCAGATGCGGTCCTCCACAGTGACTACATCTGTCCACGCTCTCGGTGCAGAATTTCCGACCATGCCCGAATGCGAGGCACTTCGTATACTGTATGAGCGGAGACTGGTCCTCGACTCTGACCCTTTGCAGGTCCAGATAGAGGGATCCAGTCTCCGTCATTCTCTGCCAAGTCTTGGGCCTCACCTGGAGGATTATGTGTGCGGTATGTGGGTTTCTTGTACGTTTTTTATATTTAATTACTATTTCCCTGTCCTCCTCGGTTAATCCCTCAAAAATTTCTTCGTTCTGGGCATGTATCGCCTTAATGATGTCCTCGTCCTCACTGTCCGTGAAAACATCCTTTAGGACAACGAGGGGGTTTTTATTCATCATGGGCGCCACTTTTAACCCGGTCCCGCTGCTCTCTATTCTCTCCCGCACTCTCTCACTTTCTTGTTTGGAGTCACATCCCAAAATTATTGTCTGGTTTTTTGCCTTACGGACCTTACTTACTTTCAGGCCCGTGCTTCTAGCGTCGACCACCCTCCTCACTCTGGCGAGTACCTCGTCGGCGGTCTCCTGACCGCCTTCGAAGGTGACCGCCATTGAGTGGAGTGCGGGGCGGTGGACGGGCTTTGTTGCTGCTGCGACGCTGGCGTACGTCCTGGGAGCTGGAGCCAGGCCCGCCCCGGACGTCAGCCTCTCGGCGACCTCGACCAGCTGCTCCTTTGCCGCGGCAACATCCCCAGCAACACCGCCGACAAGGTCTTTGATGAGGGCATAGTGCCGACCGCCGACCTCCTCGGTCGTTTTGTCTGCGGTAGCCCTATCCTCGTCGATCCTGTCGACGATGGTGCTGACGATTTCGGCGCTTCGTTGGTAGGTTTGGCTATCCATTTCGAGTAGGTCCGCTCTCAGGCCAGTCTCCAGCTCGTTCAGCCGTTCCGTCAGCGCCGTCTCCATCTCTCCCAGCCTCCTCAGGACGTCATCATGCCCCTCCGACGGCGGGGCTCTTGCAGGCGTCTTTGTTTTAGGGACCTCTAGTTCGTATTCTTGGATACGCCTGCTAAGTTCAAAAATGGCTCTGATACCTTTATCGGATTGCACCTCCAGGAAAGTCTTGATGTCCCTCCTCATTTGAGGGTAGTCATGTACCTTCGAGGGGATATCCTCGAAGGTCCGCATTATTCCCTGGAGGAGCTGATCACTCGACAATTCAGCGTAGTTCTGTAGCTGCTTTTTATAGAGATCCATGTTGTCGAGTGATCTCCGTTTCGCCTGTGGTCTTCTGATGAACGTAGCAGCAGCGTCCTGCACTACTGCGGTTGTGGGAGCGGGGCTGGGAGTGGTGGGCTTCCTGGCAGCGCCAGAGGACGTAGGTGTGCGGTGCATTTTTGCGTGTCGGGGAAAGTTGTCAATGTGTAAATATTTGACCCTGTAAAGGGGGGTGTGGTGTTGTGTAAGACCCTGTAAAGGGGGGTCTGTGTATATAAAGTAAAACTAATAATAATCCTAATCTAAACCTAACAATAGCTACTTACAGTTTGTATAAAACTTGAGTTAAAACTAAATCTATACAATTGGTTGATTAAAACCAAAAAGAAACAATATACACTTAGCCTCAATAATGGCTATTGTCTGCTAATTAATAGTATATTTGGGTGGTTTAGTCACCCCTAGTCTGATAAATATAAGCTAAGATAAAAGTATAAAATAAAGTCAAAACAATTATAAGATTAAATAAATTTAAGTTAGATACGGTTCGGACCTGACCGCAACTCGGTCTTGACCGCTTGAACTAGTCCGAGTCAGGTTATTCTAGGTCAATAAACCTAGATGTGTACCTACAATTTTTAAAGATCTTAAAATTTAGAAAACAAGAATTTAATTAAAATAAAACTAAATACGGCTCGGGCTTGACCGCGATTCGGTCTTGACCTTGGTCAAAGCTTAGGGAACATAAATCTGTATAGTATACTATAATCCGTACTGACCGAGATATCAGGTTTTAGGTATGTGGGGAGTGGGGGGGGGGGGGGGGGGGGTGGGGGTCCAAACAGGGGGGAGAGGGTTTCTCCTGCGCGACTTTAGCCACAAGGGCTGATTCCGAAGTCGGATCGGCTCTAACTCCTCTCGTTCCCGAGATATGGCCCTCTACAGGATGTGGAAAAGGAAAGTTCGGGAAAAAGGGAAAGTAGGGGGGGGGATCGATATCCCGGTAGCGGTTTTCACCTTAGTGTCGTGTCTAACGACACTACACAGGCCAAATTTGAGGTCCAAATTGGCCTAGCTCCTCTAATTTCGGAGATACGCAATTTTTGGGTACCGGGTTCGGTTCCCGGTAGGTGAAATTTCCTAAATATTTCCAAAAAATTTTTTCCAGATTTATGTTCCCGTGCTAGTTGGCGCTTTAATGGGTTGTCAGTCCGAATTGTTACCCGTTAATATTATTCTAAAAAAAATATAAAATAAAATTTCCGTTTTATCTTTTTATGCTGAGGGTAGCGGCCCGAAGTCTAAAATTTCTATGTTACTAGGTTAATTTTACAGTTTTCCGCCAGTGCTTCCTCGACTTTGGGGGTCAATATCTTTGGTTCTAACTGAGACGCGTGGACCTTTGACGTGTCTGCAGATACGGGGGGATTTCCCCTTTCTCCCGACCCGCGTCCCGGATTCCTCGGTTTAGGGGTTCACCTTTGAGGAATCGTCAAAGGGGGTCGTTCACAGTTTCGCGACCGCAAATACTGTGGCTTTCGAACTTCCCCTGCACCTAAAAATCCGAAAAACGGCCCGGGAGTGGGTCTGCCCCGCCTCTGCACCCCGTCAAAAATCCAGGCGTACTCCTCCCCTCCTTCAACCCCCAAAGTACGATTGAAAAAATCTTTAAAATTATGCTATCCTTATAATTATGATTTTTAGAACTAATATGTACAATAAAATTTAAAAATAGGATTATTCGTGCAGCAATACCCTTGGCGTTTATATATAACAACTTTAAGTAGATATTGGGGTGGTATTTATCCACCCCCTGATTTTTTGAAATTTAAAACTTGAATATCTTTACATCTATTAATGCTAGAACTATAAAATTTAAAAACTAAGTAAAACTAAGGCGGCCTAATTTTTTGAGTCCTTTAAAAACTTTCTATCTTTCCCGGTTTCCCGGGAAAAGATTTTTTTTAAAAACGGAAATCTTCCTTACTGCTTTTTTGCGGTCTTCCACACTGTATTTTCACCTTGTTTTTTTCGTCTCCCGGCTCCTCGTCCGTGTCGCTTCTGGATAACGGCCTCGGGTCCCGTGCGAACCCTCGGGAACACCGAATTCGCTCCACGCGGCTGAGGGTTTTCGCCTCTATCTCCGGCACCCCTGGTCGGATTACCCCGAGTGGGGTGTCTGGAGATAGGTCTCGTCCTCGTGCACCTTGCTGTAGTCTCGGATTTTTAAGTGCCCGCACCAAATCAGGCAGCGTCGGGCTTTGAAAGTTTTTCCGCACAGTTTTTAGCGTTTTTTATCCACAATTTTCCACTTATCACTATGAAAATTGCACAGTCACTTGCGTCTTTGCAGCGCGCTTCTTTTGGTATGCAACACTTATACTTTTTTGCTAAATACACTATTTTTCCGTTTTATACTGCGCGGAGCGAGCTAAAAATGATCCGATCGTGGCGGGGGGCGCCGTGAGACTGGGGTTAGGTTAGGTTAGGTTAGGTTAGGTTAGGTTCTCGTGGCTGCTCCCCAACGTGGGGGGGCCCAGCGTCCGATGCCGGCGACTCTACGCCGGCATCCTGAGGAGTATGGCCACCTACGGGGCCCCCATCTGGGAGGACTCCCTCCGGAGGAGGGAGAATGCCGCGGCCTTGCGGGCCCCGCAGAGGGCCATAGCCCAGCGGGTGGCGCGGACCTACCGCACGGTGGGCTTTGCGGCGGCGTGCGCTCTGGCGGGCACCCCGCCTTGGGAGCTCGAGGCGTGGGTGCTCGCCAGAGTGTACGAGTGGACGGCGGGGCGGCGGGCGAGCGGAGAGCGCCCAGCCCCGCGAGAGAGGGAGGCCGTCCGGCGGGAGGCGAAGGAAGCCGTCGTCCGGCATTGGGCGACGGACCTCGCCACCGCGGTATTCGGTCGCCGCACACTCGACGCGATCGGGCCGCTCCTGCAAGAGTGGCTCGATCGGTCGCACGGGGTGGTCTCCTTCCGACTGGCGCAGGTGCTGACCGGCCACGGATGTTTCGGGGCCTACCTGCACCGCATCGGTCGGGAGGAGACACCGTCGTGCCGCGATTGTGGCGCGGTGGTGGACACGGCGCAGCACACACTGGAGGAGTGCCCGTCGTGGTCGGAGCCGCGCCGCGATCTCGTTGCGGCGATCGGGCCGGACCTCTCGCTCCCCGGCGTGATCAACGCCATGCTGGGGGACGAGGGGTCCTGGGCGGCGGTAGCCTCCTTCTGTGAACAGGTCATGTCGCAGAAGGAGGCGGCGGAGCGCGCGCGCGAGGACGACCCTCTCGCGCCGGCGCTCCGCAGGCGGAGGAGGGGTCGGAGAAGACGTCAGTATGACGAGCACCTCCGACTCCTCCCTGGTGGAGGCCAGCAGGCAACGGGTGCGGGGGCACCCCTGCCTGCATCGCACGCGCCTTCACCAGCGCCGGACGGGAGTGGCCAGGTGTTCCCGGCCATTCCCGTCGCCCCCCAGCCCGGGGGGCACGTAGGGCCCGCCATCTAGGCGGGCACGCGCCAGAGGGCCGTGGACGCAGAATGTCTCCCACAGCCCTCCCAACAAGGCGCCGGAGGGAACACCGCTGAGTTTTAGTGGGTATACTGTCGCCGTCATGCGACAGGGAGTCCCACACTCCCCGTCTCGCCCCCCCCAGCGAGCGGAAGTGCGTAATTGCCATTTCTCAGAGTCAAAAAAAAAAAAAAAAAAAAAGGTTAGGTTAGGTTATTCGGTGCCTGCGACTCGGACGAGACGGACGTGTCGCTCCGCTCCGAATATTGTACTGCAGAGGCATTTTAAATTTGAAATAAAAAATTGTTTTATGGGGTTTTAAATTGTGAATGTTTTTGCTTTGAGGGAATTTGTTTTGAGGGTTTATTTTAAATTAATATATATTTTATTTTAGGGATATTTTATTTTTAAATGATATTTTTATTGTAAATGTATTTTAATTTAAAAAGGAGGGTTTGTTTGTGAGAGGGTTTTACCGAAGATGAGGGGTTTTTAATTTTATAAATTTTATTAATTTATAAATTATAATTGGATTTTGTTTTAATATAATGGCCGGGAAGAAGAAAAGGGGCTCCAGCATACCGCTGCGGGACGCCTCGGGGCGGCTTGCGTCAAGGGTTCCTGCTGGGGGCTCAGCGGGGGGCCTAGCTGGGGGCTCAGCTAGGGGTCCAACGGGGGGTCCATCTGGGGGCCCAACTGGGGGCCCGGCTGGGGGCCCATCTAGGGGCCCGTCTGGGGGCCCAACTGGGGGCCCAACTGGGGCCCCAGCGGGGGGCCCAACTGGGGGCACAATTGGGGGCCCATCTAGGGGCCCAACTGGCGGCACATCTAGGGGCCCAACTGGGGGCCCAGCGGGGGGCCCAACTGGGGGCCCATCTGGCAGCACATCTAGGGGCCCAGCTGGGGGCCCAACCGGGGGCCCATCTGGGGCCCCAACCGGGGGCACAGCTGGGGGCCCGAATGGTGGCCCAGCGGGGGGCCCATCTGAGGGCCCATCAGGAGGCCCATCTGGCAAACCCTTGGGGGCTCATTTGGGGGGCCCATTGCCCGAGTCGGAAGTGACTTCCGACTCAGACACGTCCGTGATGGACACGTCGGCGGCTGAAACCGACCGCCGAAAACGGAAGAGGGCCTTCCTGAGGCCTGGCTCCGGGGGCTCAGAGTCGATCAGCGAGGCGAGGAAAAAGCCAAGGCAAAGGAAGGCCTCGACGTCCACCTCGTCTCGCACCCACGTGGGCTTATCGGAGGCCGAGCGCCACCCGAACCTAGCCAAGCGGGTGCAGGCCCAGCAAGATCTCGAGGAGTGGGTCGCTGCCAGGGAGCAGCGGGCGCGCGCTACCAGGGCCAAGTCCGGGTACGGCGCGTCCCTCCTCCGGTATGCGGACCGCTCCTTGATCGAGCTGGAGCGAATGGCGGAGGAGGACGAGGAGGAGATCGTAGAGATCGCCGCCAAATCCTCCCACTTGAAGGGCACATTTCAAAAGGCCCTCAAGTGCCGGGCCGCCAGCATGCGCGCCATCATTTTGGAGATGACACAGCGCACTGCTACGGAGGAGACGCGGCAGCTGCAGGCGCGCGTCGACCGCCTGCAGCTTGAGGTCAGCCAGCTGCATCAGAAGCTGGCTGAGGCCACGGCCCGGCCCATTCAGGCCGAACTGGCGCCGGTAGTGGCGGCCCCCCTCTCCTCCTCCTCCAATCTGGAGGAAATCATCAGGAGGGTAATTGCGGAGGAAAGGAGCTTCACGAGGGCCTGCGTAGCGGGCATAGAGGACCGGCTCCTGCCGGAAAGGCGACTCCGCCCGCCGCTAGCGGCGGACAAGAGTTCGCCACAGATGGAGCCGGAACCCGTGCCCCAGGCAGCCCCGGCAGCGGGCGCCCAGCCCACAGAAAAGGGCAAAGGTAAGGGCAAGAGGAGCAAAGTGGCTCCTCCTCCTCCGCAAGCCCCTACCACCACCAGCCCAGAGGGGGCGCCTGAGCCGGTGCCCGGGCCCTCCTCCGCTACCCAGCCGGCCCCTCACCAGATTGAACAGGACGCCCTTCTTCCGTCCACCACCCCGGCAAACATGTCGTGGACGGAGGTGGTCAAGAAGGGCAGGAAGAGGAAGCCCGCAGCGCCCGCAGCGTCCGCAGCGCCCGCAGCGACCGCTCCCCCAGCAAAAACGGCTCCAGCCGCCGGCAGGAAACTGCCCCCTCCTCCCCGAACCGCGGCCGTCGTGGTAACAATCACCCCGGAGGCAGCGGAGCGGGGGGCGACGTACGAGTCCGTCCTCAGACGGGCTCGTTCCAACGCTGATCCCACGCAACTAGGGATCAGCAATATCACCTGCCGGCGGACAATGACCGGGGCTCGAATTTTCGAGTTCGGGGGGGAGCGGCGCGAGAGCAACGCCGACCTCTTCGCAAAAAAATTGCGGGAGGTCATTGCGGACGCGGCGACGGTCGCCAGGCCCGCGAAGACCGCACCCCTGGAGGTGGCTGACGTCGACGACTCGGCCACCAGGGAGGATGTGGTGGCGGCCGTCGCGGCGGCGGGTGGCTGCGACGCCAGCGCGGTGAGGTGCGGGCCCATCAGGCCTGGCCGCCGCGGCATGGGCACCACGCGCGTGGAGTGCCCAATTGTCGCCGCCAGGGCCCTCCTCGCCGCGACCAAGGGGCGGCTGCCTCTGGGGCTCAGCACGGCCTTAGTGCGGGCGCTTGAGGACGGGCCGATGCGTTGTTTTAAATGCTTCGCACTCGGCCACACTCGGGCCACGTGTCCCTCCAAGGCCGACTGGGGGGACGCGTGCTACCGCTGCGGGCTCCAGGGGCACAAGAATGCCGCCTGCGGCGCCGCCACGCCACATTGCGTGACGTGCGCCGCCAGTGGCCGCCCTGCCGACCACAAGATGGCGGGTGGGAGCTGCAAGCCCCCCGTCAGAAAGGGAGTGGTGCAGGCGCAGGTCCGACCTGCCGCCTCCGCCGCCACCGCCGTCGTCGTCGCCGCCGCAGCTCCAGCGGCGGCGACAGAGGGGGGAGTAATGACGATCGATGGATAGGGTCGACCGTCATCGCTTCCTCCAGGCGAACACCAACCACTGCAAAGCGGCCCAGGACCTGGTGGTTCAGGTCATGGCCGAGTGGTTGGTGAACGTGGCGGCGGTCGCCGAGCCGTACTCGATCCCCGGCAGCTGGCTGGGCGACGAGGACGGCTTGGTGGCACTAGCGGCGCGGTCTTCCACGGACTCCCCTCCCCTCTCGCTATTAGAGAGGGGACCGGGATACGTGGCCGCCGCGTGGGGAGACTCGGCCCTCGTGGCCGTGTACTTCTCCCCAAACCGCTCCTTGCAGGACTTCGAGGACTTTCTCGGGGTCCTGGCCGCCGTGGTCGGCAGGGCGGCGCCGCGTCAGGTCGTAGTCTTGGGCGACCTGAACGCCAAGTCGACAGCCTGGGGCAACCCGGCCGCCTCGTGCAACGTCCGAGGTCGCGCCGTGGAGCTCTGGGCGGCCACGTCCGGCGTCTCCCTGCTCAACAGGGGGGCAGTCCACACGTGTGTGCGGCAGCGGGGAGGGTCGGTGGTGGACGTTTCGTTCGCCACCCCCGCGATAGCCGCCCGCGTCGTGGACTGGCGGGTGGAGTTGGTGGAGACCTTGTCGGACCACCGCTACGTGCGGTTCGACATCGTCTCCGCCAGGGGCTCCGCGGAGTCCGCTGGGTCGGGGCAATCGCCGTTCCCGCGGTGGGCTCTGACCCACCTGGACAGGGAGGCGGCGGCGGAGGCGGCGTTCATCCAGGACTGGCTGTCGCCGCCCGCCGCCGGTCTGGACGTGGACACCGCTGCGCGGCAGCTGGGGGATTCCCTGACCGAGGTGTGCAACTCCAGCATGCCTCGGTCTCGCCGGCCGCCAGCCAGACGGGCCGTGTACTGGTGGTCGGCGGAGCTGGCGGAGCTCCGTGCAGCGTGCGTGCGGGCCAGGAGGGCCTACACGCGGAGCCGGCGGCGGCGTCGCAGAGACTTGGCCGACGAGGACCGCCTCTACGAGGCGTACGTGGAGGCCAAGACGGTCCTCGATCGGGCCATCGCCACGGCCAAGGACTCGGCGAGAGCCGAAATGCTGGAGGGTCTCGACAACGACCCCTTCGGGAGGCCATACAAGGTGGCGCGCAGCAAGCTGCGCCCCTTCGGCCCCCCCGTTGTCGAGACCCTGGAGCCCTCCTTCCTGGACGGGGTGGTGCGGTCCCTGTTTCCGCGCAGGGGCAACTTCACCCCGCCAGTGATGGCTCCGCCGCCGCCGCACGAGGCGGAGGAGGAGGAAGCCCCGCCGGTCACGGAGTCGGAGCTCGGCGCGGCCATCGACCGTGTCCGCGCCAGGAAGAAGGCTCCGGGCCCCGACGGGGTCCCCGCAAGGGTGGTGGCGATCGCCGCCACCCAAATGGAGGCGCGGTTTCGGGACCTCTTCGACGCATGCTTCGCGTCGGGGAGGTTCCCGAAACCGTGGAAGGAGGGCCTATTGTGCCTCCTTCGCAAGGAGGGCCGCCCGGCGGACTCCCCCTCGGCATACCGGCCGATCATGCTCCTGGCAGACGTCGGGAAAATGTTCGAGGGGATAGTCGCCGCCCGCCTAAAGGAGCACCTGCGGGATGTCGGACCGGACTTGTCGGACGCTCAGTTCGGCTTTCGGGCTGAGCGTTCGACGGTGGACGCACTGGCCTGCCTCAAGGGGCAGGTGGAGGAGGCGATGCAGGCGGGGGACGGGTTGCTGGCGGTGTCGTTCGACATAGCCAACGCCTTCAACTCGATCCCCCACTCTACCATCATGGAGGCGCTCCGCTTCCACGGAGTGCCTCCATACCTGCGGCGTCTGCTGGCCAGCTACCTGGAGGACAGGGAGGTCCTCCTGGTGGACAGGTCTGGCCGAGTCCGGCGATATCCCGCCGAAGCCGGCGTCCCACAGGGGTCGGTCGTGGGGCCCCTGCTCTGGAACGTCGGCTACGATTGGCTCCTGCGGGGAACTCTCCCCCGGGGCGTTAGGGTCGTCTGCTACGCGGACGACACTCTCCTCACCGCCCGGGGGGAGAGTTTCGGAGAGGCGGCCAACTTGGCCTCGGCGGGCGGCTCCCTCGTCGCGGGGAGGATCCGCCGCCTCGGCCTGACGGTGGCGCTGCACAAAACCGAGGCCGTGTACTTCCACGGTCTTCGGCAGCGGCAGCGCCCCCCGCCCGACGCCCACATCCACGTGGAGGGCGTCCGCATCGCGGTTGGGGCCCAGATGAAATATCTGGGCCTCGTGCTCGACAGCAGGTGGCGCTTCGGCCCGCACTTCCGCGGGCTGTCGGCGCGCCTGCTGAAGACCGCGGGCGCCCTCTCGTGGCTGCTCCCCAACGTGGGGGGGCCCAGCGTCCGATGCCGGCGACTCTACGCCGGCATCCTGAGGAGTATGGCCACCTACGGGGCCCCCATCTGGGAGGACTCCCTCCGGAGGAGGGAGAATGCCGCGGCCTTGCGGGCCCCGCAGAGGGCCATAGCCCAGCGGGTGGCGCGGACCTACCGCACGGTGGGCTTTGCGGCGGCGTGCGCTCTGGCGGGCACCCCGCCTTGGGAGCTCGAGGCGTGGGTGCTCGCCAGAGTGTACGAGTGGACGGTGGGGCGGCGGGCGAGCGGAGAGCGCCCAGCCCCGCGAGAGAGGGAGGCCGTCCGGCGGGAGGCGAAGGAAGCCGTCGTCCGGCATTGGGCGACGGACCTCGCCACCGCGGTATTCGGTCGCCGCACACTCGACGCGATCGGGCCGCTCCTGCAAGAGTGGCTCGATCGGTCGCACGGGGTGGTCTCCTTCCGACTGGCGCAGGTGCTGACTGGCCACGGATGTTTCGGGGCCTACCTGCACCGCATCGGTCGGGAGGAGACACCGTCGTGCCGCGATTGCGGCGCGGCGGTGGACACGGCGCAGCACACCCTTGAGGGGTGCCCGTCGTGGTCGGAGCCGCGCCGCGACCTCGTTGCGGCGATCGGGCCGGACCTCTCGCTCCCCGACGTGATCAACGCCATGCTGGGGGACGAGGGGTCCTGGGCGGCGGTAGCCTCCTTCTGTGAACAGGTCATGACGCAGAAGGAGGCGGCGGAGCGCGCGCGCGAGGACGACCCTCTCGCGCCGGCGCTCCGCAGGCGGAGGAGGGGTCGGAGAAGACGTCAGTATGACGAGCACCTCCGACTCCTCCCTGGTGGAGGCCAGCAGGCAACGGGTGCGGGGGCATCCCTACCTGCATCGCACGCGCCTTCACCAGCGCCGGACGGGAGTGGCCAGGTGTTCCCGGCCATTCCCGTCGCCCCCCAGTCCGGGGGGCACGTTGGGCCCGCCATCTAGGCGGGCACGCGCCAGAGGGCTGTGGACGCAGAATGTCTCCCATAGCCCTCCCAACAAGGCGCCGGAGGGAACACCGCTGAGTTTTAGTGGGTATACTGTCGCCGTCATGCGACAGGGAGTCCCACACTCCCCGTCTCGCCCCCCCAGCGAGCGGAAGTGCGTAATTGCCATTTCTCAGCGTCAAAAAAAAAAAAAAAAAGGTTAGGTTAGGTTAGGTTAGGTTAGGTTAGGTTGGGGGATCCCCCGCAGCGCATACTTCCACGTAGTATCCCCCGGGCAACGCCGTGTCTGACCACCGTAACGGAGTGGCAGACCGGCGGCTAAAGTGCGCTGCGATTTCGTAGTCTACAATTTTAATACTGTTTTTATTGCCTGAGAGTATTTTAATCTGCCTTGTGACTACGAACCTGCCGAGGCCATCATGCCAAAACAATCGCGGGACGCCTCCGGGCGTTTTTTAAAAACAAAAGGCCCTTCTCAGGGCCAACCCAAAGGCC
This sequence comes from Tholera decimalis, assembly GCA_943138885.2. Classification (NCBI taxonomy): domain Eukaryota; kingdom Metazoa; phylum Arthropoda; class Insecta; order Lepidoptera; family Noctuidae; genus Tholera; species Tholera decimalis. The sequence continues at coordinate 24,295 of OW964566.2, read as the reverse complement.
CTTCTCAGGGCCACTCCGACGCTTCGGCGTCAGAGGCCAGCCGCGCGCCTTCTGCGACTGGCTTCTTCCGGAGGGCGGACGAGTCGTCCGATAATGACTCGCAAGTGTCAGATGCGGACGACCGTCTTTCGCAGAAGCGGTCGCAGCTGCGGAAGCGGCAGCGATCGCGGAACGATGGGTCTGGGGGCTCCTCGACCTCGGGGCCTTCGAGGGCCAAAGAGCCGGCGACCCATGTTCTGGGGCTCGCGGACGCCCAACGCCAGCTGGGGTCGATGGAAAAGGCGCGGCTCCAACTGGACCTAGAGGAGAGGGTCGCCGCCAGGGAGAAGAAGGCGCAAGTCGCCCGGTCGAGGGCTGGCTATGGTGCGTCCACCGTACTATATGCTGACCACTCCCTGGCGGAATTAGAGCGCATGGCGCAGGAAGACAGAGAGGAGGTCATGGAGGTCGCCTCAAGGTCCTCCAACTTAAAGGGGACCTTTCAAAAGGCCCTCAAATGCCGGGCTGCCAGCTTGTATGGCATAGTCACCGAGCTGGTGAAGCGAACGGCCACGGAAGAGACGCGGCAGCTGCAGGCGAGGGTGGATCGCCTGCAGGCGGAGGTCAGCCAGCTGCACCTGAAGCTGGCTGAGGCCACGGCCCGGCCTGCCCAATCTGCCCCAGGTCCGGTGGAAGGAGGCTCCTCCTCCCCCGCCGGCCTTGAGGCAATAATCCGCGGGGTGGTGATGGAGGAACGGACCTTCATCAGGAGCTGCCTCGCGGGCATCGAAGACCGGCTCTTGCCAGAAAGGCGGCTCCGCCCTCCACTGGCGGCGGACAAGAGTCCGCCGTCAGTGGAGCCGGAGCCTACGCGCTTGGAGGGCGCGGCATCGGGTGCGCAGCCTCAGGCCTCGAAGCCCTCCAAGGGCAAAGGCAAGGGCAAGGGCAAGAGGAGCACGACGGCCTCTCACGCGCCCACCACGAGCGCGGAGGAGGCGCCTGGGTCGTCTGCTACTGCAGCGGCGCCCCGGAGCTCGCAGGAGGAAGACGCCCTTCTTCCCTCCACCACTCCGTCCAACCAGCCGTGGACGAAAGTGGTCAGGGGGGGAAAGGGGAAAAAGTCGACCCCTAAGCCCGCTGCGACTGCTGCAGCGAAGATAAAGGCTCCAGCCGGCGGGAGGAAGCTGGTTCCTCCCAAAACCGCGGCGGTCGTGGTGACCATCACCCCGGAGGCCACGGAGCGGGGAGAGACGTATGAGTCCGTCCTAAGACGGGCTCGTACCAACGCGGACCCCTCCCGGCTGGGGATTAGCGGCATCACGTGCCGCCGAACTCTAACCGGGGCTCGGATCTTCGAGTTCTCGGGGGAGCAGCGCGGCGCAAACGCGGACCTCTTTGCAACAAAACTGCAAGAGGTCATCGCGGATGCGGCAACGGTCGCCAGGCCTGTAAAGACTGCAGCCTTGGAGGTGGCCGATCTGGATGATTCGGTCACCAAAGAGGATGTGGTGGCGGCCGTTGCCGCAGCTGGAGGCTGCGTCGCTGGCGCGGTAAAGGGTGGAGCCATCAGGCCCGGCCGCCGCGGCATGGGCACCATCCGCGTCGAGTGCCCGATCGCCGCAGCTAGGGCCGTCCTTTCGGCGACCAAGGGGCGGCTGCCTTTGGGGCTCAGCTCGGCCGCAGTCCGGCCACTTGAAGACCAGCCTATGCGCTGCTTCAAGTGCTTCGCGTCCGGCCACACCCGAGCCACGTGTCCCTCCAAGTCCGACTGGGGAGACTCCTGCTACCAGTGCGGGCAGAAGGGACACAAGAGTTCCGCTTGTAGCGCAGCCACGCCACACTGCGCGGCGTGTGCCGCCAGTGGCCGCCCCGCTGCCCACAAGATGGCGGGCAGGAGCTGCAAGCCTCCCGCGAGGAAGGGCATAGTGCCGGCGCAGGTTCAACCTGTTGCTGCCACCGCTGCCGCCGTCGTCGCTGCTGTAGCTTCAGCAGCGGTGGCTGAGGAGGGTAATGCGATGCTGGAATAGTGGGTTCCGACTACCGCATCCTCCAGACGAACACCAACCACTGCAGAGCGGCCCAGGACCTGGTGGCGCAGGTCATGGCCGAGTGGTTGGTGAACGTAGCGGTGGTCGCCGAGCCCTACTCAATACCCGGCAGCTGGCTGGGTGACGAGGACGGCTTGGTGGCACTAGCGGCGCGGTCTTCCACAGACTCCCCTCCCCTCTCGCTATTAGAGAAGGGACCGGGATACGTGGCCGCCGCGTGGGGAGAGATGGCCCTTGTGGGCGTCTATTTCTCCCCAAACCGCCCTTTGCAGGATTTCGAGAACTATCTCGGAATCCTGGCCGCCGTGGTCGGCAGGGCGGCGCCGCGTCAGGTCTCCGTACTGGGAGACCTGAATGCCAAGTCAGTGTCCTGGGGCAACCCGGCCACCGACGCACGCGGGCGGGCAGTGGAGATGTGGGCGGCCTCCTCTGGGCTCTCCCTCCTGAACAGAGGAAGCGTCCAGACATGCGTGCGGCGGCAGGGTGGCTCAATAGTGGATGTCACTTTCGCCACTCCTGCGCTGGCCGCGCGCGTGTCGAACTGGCGGGTGGAGCCGGTGGAGACCTTGTCGGACCACCGCTACGTGCGGTTCGACATCGTCTCCGCCAGGGGCTCCCCAGAGTCCGTTGGGTCGGGGCAATCGCCGTTCCCGCGGTGGGCCCTGACCCACCTGGACAGGGAGGCGGCGGCGGAGGCGGCGTTCATCCAGGACTGGCTGTCGCCGCCCGCCGCTGGTCTGGACGTGGACGCCGCTGCGCGGCAGCTGGGGGATTCCCTGACCGAGGTGTGCAACTCTAGCATGCCTCGGTCTCGCCGGCCGCCACCCAGGCGGGCCGTCTACTGGTGGTCGGCGGAGCTGGCGGAGCTCCGCGCAGCGTGCGTGCGGGCCAGGAGGGCCTACACGCGGAGTCGGCGGCGGCGTCGCAGAGACTTGGCCGACGAGGACCGCCTCTACGAGGCGTACGTGGAGGCCAAGACGGTCCTCGATCGGGCTATCGCCACGGCCAAGGACTCGGCGAGAGCCGAGATGCTGGAGGGTCTCGACAATGACCCCTTCGGGAGGCCATACAAGGTGGCGCGCAGCAAGCTGCGCCCCTTCGGCCCCCCCATTGTCGAGACCCTGGAGCCCTCCCTCCTGGACGGGGTGGTGCGGTCCCTGTTTCCACGCAGGGGCAGCTTCACCCCGCCAGTGATGGCTCCGCCGCCGCCGCCGCCGCCGTCGCCGCACGGGGCGGAGGAGGAGGAGGCCCTGCCGGTCACGGAGTCTGAGCTGGGCGCGGCCATCGACCGTGTCCGCGCCAGGAAGAAGGCTCCGGGCCCCGACGGGGTCCCCGCAAGGGTGGTGGTGATCGCCGCCACCCAAATGGAGGCGCGGTTTCGGGACCTCTTCGACGCATGCTTCGCGTCGGGGAGGTTCCCGAAACCGTGGAAGGAGGGCCAGTTGTGCCTCCTTCGCAAGGAGGGCCGCCCGGCGGACTCCCCCTCGGCATACCGGCCGATCGTGCTCCTGCCGGATATCGGGAAAATGTTTGAGGGGATAGTCGCCGCCCGCCTAAAGGAGCACCTGCGGGATGTCGGACCGGACTTGTCGGACGCTCAGTTCGGCTTTCGGGCTGAGCGTTCGACGGTGGACGCACTGGCCTGCCTCAAGGGGCAGGTGGAGGAGGCCATGCAGGCGGGGGACGGGTTGCTGGCGGTGTCGTTCGACATAGCCAACGCCTTCAACTCGATCCCCCACTCTACCATCCTGGAGGCGCTCCGCTTCCACGGAGTGCCTCCATACCTGCGGCGTCTGCTGGCCAGCTACCTGGAGGACAGGGAGGTCCTCCTGGTGGACAAAGCTGGCCAGGTCCGGCGATATCCCGCGGAAGCCGGCGTTCCACAGGGGTCGGTCGTGGGGCCCCTGCTCTGGAACGTCGGCTACGATTGGCTCCTGCGGGGAACTCTCCCCCGGGGCGTAAGGGTCGTCTGCTACGCGGACGACACTCTCCTAACCGCCCGGGGGGAGAGTTTCGGAGAGGCGGCCAACTTGGCCTCGGCGGGCGGCTCCCTCGTCGCGGAGAGGATCCGCCGCCTCGGCCTGACAAAAAAAAAAAAAAAAAAGGTTAGGTTGGGGGATCCCCCGCAGCGCATACTTCCACGTAGTATCCCCCGGGCAACGCCGTGTCTGACCACCGTAACGGAGTGGCAGACCGGCGGCTAAAGTGCGCTGCGATTTCGTAGTCTACAATTTTAATACTGTTTTTATTGCCTGAGAGTATTTTAATCTGCCTTGTGACTACGAACCTGCCGAGGCCATCATGCCAAAACAATCGCGGGACGCCTCCGGGCGTTTTTTAAAAACAAAAGGCCCTTCTCAGGGCCAACCCAAAGGCCCTTCTCAGGGCCACTCCGACGCTTCGGCGTCAGAGGCCAGCCGCGCGCCTTCTGCGACTGGCTTCTTCCGGAGGGCGGACGAGTCGTCCGATAATGACTCGCAAGTGTCAGATGCGGACGACCGTCTTTCGCAGAAGCGGTCGCAGCTGCGGAAGCGGCAGCGATCGCGGAACGATGGGTCTGGGGGCTCCTCGACCTCGGGGCCTTCGAGGGCCAAAGAGCCGGCGACCCATGTTCTGGGGCTCGCGGACGCCCAACGCCAGCTGGGGTCGATGGAAAAGGCGCGGCTCCAACTGGACCTAGAGGAGAGGGTCGCCGCCAGGGAGAAGAAGGCGCAAGTCGCCCGGTCGAGGGCTGGCTATGGTGCGTCCACCGTACTATATGCTGACCACTCCCTGGCGGAATTAGAGCGCATGGCGCAGGAAGACAGAGAGGAGGTCATGGAGGTCGCCTCAAGGTCCTCCAACTTAAAGGGGACCTTTCAAAAGGCCCTCAAATGCCGGGCTGCCAGCTTGTATGGCATAGTCACCGAGCTGGTGAAGCGAACGGCCACGGAAGAGACGCGGCAGCTGCAGGCGAGGGTGGATCGCCTGCAGGCGGAGGTCAGCCAGCTGCACCTGAAGCTGGCTGAGGCCACGGCCCGGCCTGCCCAATCTGCCCAAGGTCCGGTGGAAGGAGGCTCCTCCTCCCCCGCCGGCCTTGAGGCAATAATCCGCGGGGTGGTGATGGAGGAACGGACCTTCATCAGGAGCTGCCTCGCGGGCATCGAAGACCGGCTCTTGCCAGAAAGGCGGCTCCGCCCTCCACTGGCGGCGGACAAGAGTCCGCCGTCAGTGGAGCCGGAGCCTACGCGCTTGAAGGGCGCGGCATCGGGTGCGCAGCCTCAGGCCTCGAAGCCCTCCAAGGGCAAAGGCAAGGGCAAGGGCAAGAGGAGCACGACGGCCTCTCACGCGCCCACCACGAGCGCGGAGGAGGCGCCTGGGTCGTCTGCTACTGCAGCGGCGCCCCGGAGCTCGCAGGAGGAAGACGCCCTTCTTCCCTCCACCACTCCGTCCAACCAGCCGTGGACGAAAGTGGTCAGGGGGGGAAAGGGGAAAAAGTCGACCCCTAAGCCCGCTGCGACTGCTGCAGCGAAGATAAAGGCTCCAGCCGGCGGGAGGAAGCTGGTTCCTCCCAAAACCGCGGCGGTCGTGGTGACCATCACCCCGGAGGCCACGGAGCGGGGAGAGACGTATGAGTCCGTCCTAAGACGGGCTCGTACCAACGCGGACCCCTCCCGGCTGGGGATTAGCGGCATCACGTGCCGCCGAACTCTAACCGGGGCTCGGATCTTCGAGTTCTCGGGGGAGCAGCGCGGCGCAAACGCGGACCTCTTTGCAACAAAACTGCAAGAGGTCATCGCGGATGCGGCAACGGTCGCCAGGCCTGTAAAGACTGCAGCCTTGGAGGTGGCCGATCTGGATGATTCGGTCACCAAAGAGGATGTGGTGGCGGCCGTTGCCGCAGCTGGAGGCTGCGTCGCTGGCGCGGTAAAGGGTGGAGCCATCAGGCCCGGCCGCCGCGGCATGGGCACCATCCGCGTCGAGTGCCCGATCGCCACAGCTAGGGCCGTCCTTTCGGCGACCAAGGGGCGGCTGCCTTTGGGGCTCAGCTCGGCCGCAGTCCGGCCACTTGAAGACCAGCCTATGCGCTGCTTCAAGTGCTTCGCGTCCGGCCACACCCGAGCCACGTGTCCCTCCAAGTCCGACTGGGGAGACTCCTGCTACCAGTGCGGGCAGAAGGGACACAAGAGTTCCGCTTGTAGCGCAGCCACGCCACACTGCGCGGCGTGTGCCGCCAGTGGCCGCCCCGCTGCCCACAAGATGGCGGGCAGGAGCTGCAAGCCTCCCGCGAGGAAGGGCATAGTGCCGGCGCAGGTTCAACCTGTTGCTGCCACCGCTGCCGCCGTCGTCGCTGCTGTAGCTTCAGCAGCGGTGGCTGAGGAGGGTAATGCGATGCTGGAATAGTGGGTTCCGACTACCGCATCCTCCAGACGAACACCAACCACTGCAGAGCGGCCCAGGACCTGGTGGCGCAGGTCATGGCCGAGTGGTTGGTGAACGTAGCGGTGGTCGCCGAGCCCTACTCAATACCCGGCAGCTGGCTGGGTGACGAGGACGGCTTGGTGGCACTAGCGGCGCGGTCTTCCACAGACTCCCCTCCCCTCTCGCTATTAGAGAAGGGACCGGGATACGTGGCCGCCGCGTGGGGAGAGATGGCCCTTGTGGGCGTCTATTTCTCCCCAAACCGCCCTTTGCAGGATTTCGAGAACTATCTCGGAATCCTGGCCGCCGTGGTCGGCAGGGCGGCGCCGCGTCAGGTCTCCGTACTGGGAGACCTGAATGCCAAGTCAGTGTCCTGGGGCAACCCGGCCACCGACGCACGCGGGCGGGCAGTGGAGATGTGGGCGGCCTCCTCTGGGCTCTCCCTCCTGAACAGAGGAAGCGTCCAGACATGCGTGCGGCGGCAGGGTGGCTCAATAGTGGATGTCACTTTCGCCACTCCTGCGCTGGCCGCGCGCGTGTCGAACTGGCGGGTGGAGCCGGTGGAGACCTTGTCGGACCACCGCTACGTGCGGTTCGACATCGTCTCCGCCAGGGGCTCCCCAGAGTCCGTTGGGTCGGGGCAATCGCCGTTCCCGCGGTGGGCCCTGACCCACCTGGACAGGGAGGCGGCGGCGGAGGCGGCGTTCATCCAGGACTGGCTGTCGCCGCCCGCCGCTGGTCTGGACGTGGACGCCGCTGCGCGGCAGCTGGGGGATTCCCTGACCGAGGTGTGCAACTCTAGCATGCCTCGGTCTCGCCGGCCGCCACCCAGGCGGGCCGTCTACTGGTGGTCGGCGGAGCTGGCGGAGCTCCGCGCAGCGTGCGTGCGGGCCAGGAGGGCCTACACGCGGAGTCGGCGGCGGCGTCGCAGAGACTTGGCCGACGAGGACCGCCTCTACGAGGCGTACGTGGAGGCCAAGACGGTCCTCGATCGGGCTATCGCCACGGCCAAGGACTCGGCGAGAGCCGAGATGCTGGAGGGTCTCGACAATGACCCCTTCGGGAGACCATACAAGGTGGCGCGCAGCAAGCTGCGCCCCTTCGGCCCCCCCATTGTCGAGACCCTGGAGCCCTCCCTCCTGGACGGGGTGGTGCGGTCCCTGTTTCCACGCAGGGGCAGCTTCACCCCGCCAGTGATGGCTCCGCCGCCGCCGCCGCCGCCGTCGCCGCACGGGGCGGAGGAGGAGGAGGCCCTGCCGGTCACGGAGTCTGAGCTGGGCGCGGCCATCGACCGTGTCCGCGCCAGGAAGAAGGCTCCGGGCCCCGACGGGGTCCCCGCAAGGGTGGTGGCGATCGCCGCCACCCAAATGGAGGCGCGGTTTCGGGACCTCTTCGACGCATGCTTCGCGTCGGGGAGGTTCCCGAAACCGTGGAAGGAGGGCCAGTTGTGCCTCCTTCGCAAGGAGGGCCGCCCGGCGGACTCCCCCTCGGCATACCGGCCGATCGTGCTCCTGCCGGATATCGGGAAAATGTTTGAGGGGATAGTCGCCGCCCGCCTAAAGGAGCACCTGCGGGATGTCGGACCGGACTTGTCGGACGCTCAGTTCGGCTTTCGGGCTGAGCGTTCGACGGTGGACGCACTGGCCTGCCTCAAGGGGCAGGTGGAGGAGGCCATGCAGGCGGGGGACGGGTTGCTGGCGGTGTCGTTCGACATAGCCAACGCCTTCAACTCGATCCCCCACTCTACCATCCTGGAGGCGCTCCGCTTCCACGGAGTGCCTCCATACCTGCGGCGTCTGCTGGCCAGCTACCTGGAGGACAGGGAGGTCCTCCTGGTGGACAAAGCTGGCCAGGTCCGGCGATATCCCGCGGAAGCCGGCGTTCCACAGGGGTCGGTCGTGGGGCCCCTGCTCTGGAACGTCGGCTACGATTGGCTCCTGCGGGGAACTCTCCCCCGGGGCGTAAGGGTCGTCTGCTACGCGGACGACACTCTCCTAACCGCCCGGGGGGAGAGTTTCGGAGAGGCGGCCAACTTGGCCTCGGCGGGCGGCTCCCTCGTCGCGGAGAGGATCCGCCGCCTCGGCCTGACGGTGGCGCTGCACAAAACCGAGGCCGTGTACTTTCACGGTCCTCGGCAGCGGCAGCGCCCCCCGCCCGACGCCCACATCCACGTGGAGGGCGTCCGCATCGCGGTTGGGGCCCAGATGAAATATCTGGGCCTCGTGCTCGACAGCAGGTGGCGCTTCGGCCCGCACTTCCGCGGGCTGTCGGCGCGCCTGCTGAAGACCGCGGGCGCCCTCTCGTGGCTGCTCCCCAACGTGGGGGGGCCCAGCGTCCGATGCCGGCGACTCTACGCCGGCATCCTGAGGAGTATGGCCACCTACGGGGCCCCCATCTGGGAGGACTCCCTCCGGAGGAGGGAGAACGCCGCGGCCTTGCGGGCCCCGCAGAGGGCCATAGCCCAGCGGGTGGCGCGGACCTACCGCACGGTGGGCTTCGCGGCGGCGTGCGCTCTGGCGGGCACCCCGCCTTGGGAGCTCGAGGCGTGGGTGCTCGCCAGAGTGTACGAGTGGACGGCGGGGCGGCGGGTGAGCGGAGAGCGCCCAGCCCCGCAAGAGAGGGAGGCCGTCCGGCGGGAGGCGAAGGAAGCCGTCGTCCGGCACTGGGCGACGGACCTCGCCACCGCGGCATTCGGTCGCCGCACACTCGACGCGATCGGGCCGCTCCTGCAAGAGTGGCTCGATCGGTCGCACGGGGTGGTCTCCTTCCGACTGGCGCAGGTGCTGACCGGCCACGGATGTTTCGGGGCCTACCTGCACCGCATCGGTCGGGAGGAGACACCGTCGTGCCGCGATTGCGGCGCGGCGGTGGACACGGTGCAGCACACCCTTGAGGGGTGCCCGTCGTGGTCGGAGCCGCGCCGCGACCTCGTTGCGGCGATCGGGCCGGACCTCTCGCTCCCCGGCGTGATCAACGCCATGCTGGGGGACGAGGGGTCCTGGGCGGCGGTAGCCTCCTTCTGTGAACAGGTCATGTCGCAGAAGGAGGCGGCGGAGCGCGCGCGCGAGGACGACCCCCTCGCGCCGGCGCTCCGCAGGCGGAGGAGGGGTCGGAGAAGACGTCAGTATGACGAGCACCTCCGACTCCTCCCTGGTGGAGGCCAGCAGGCAACGGGTGCGGGGGCACCCCTGCCTGCACTGCACGCGCCCTCACCAGCGCCGGACGGGAGTGGCCAGGTGTTCCCGGCCATTCCCGTCGCCCCCCAGCCCGGGGGGCACGTAGGGCCCGCCATCTAGGCGGGCACGCGCCAGAGGGCCGTGGACGCAGAACGTCTCCCACAGCCCTCCCAACAAGGCGCCGGAGGGAACACCGCTGAGTTTTAGTGGGTATACTGTCGCCGTCATGCGACAGGGAGTCCCACACTCCCCGTCTCGCCCCCCCCCAGCGAGCGGAAGTGCGTAATTGCCATTTCTCAGCGTCAAAAAAAAAAAAAAAAAAAAAAAAAAAAAAAAAAAAAAAAAAAAGGTTAGGTTAGGTTAGGTTGGGGGATCCCCCACAGCGCATACTTCCACGCAGTATCCCCCGGGCAACGCCGTGTCTGACCACCGTAACGGAGTGGCAGACCGGCGGCTAAAGTGCGCTGTGACATCGTAGACTTTTATTGAAAAACTGTTTTACCTGCCGGATTTTATTTTAATTGCTGTGTGTCTACGATAAGATGAAAAAGAAACCAAGCCGTGACGCCTCAGGGCGCTTTTTATCACATCGCTCCTCTCAGGACGATCTAAACGGCCCTTCTCAGGGCCACGCCGACGGCGCTTCAGCGTCGGAAGCTGACCGCGCACCATCTGCGGCCAGCTTCTTTTGCAGGCCAGACGAGGTTTCGGACTCCGACGACTCCAATGCAGGCACGTCGGCGGCTGAATACGACCGTACGAAGCGGAAGTTTGAGTCCGAGACCTCCTCTGGATCGGCCGGAGCTAGGACGAAGAAGAAGCTAAAGTCTAAAAGGGCCTCGAGCCCTTCCTTGACCTCCACCTCGCCTTACACCCACGATGTGGGCTTATTGGAGGCCGAGTACCGCCCGAACCTGGCCAAGCGGGCGCAGGCCCAGCAGGACCTCGAGGAGCGGGTCGCTGCCAAGGAGCAGCAGGCGCGCGCTGCCCGTGCCAAGTCCGGGTACGGCGCGTCCCTCCTCCAGTACGCGGACCGCTCCTTGGGTGAGCTTGAGCGGATGGCGGAGGAGGATGAGGGGGAGATCGTGGAGATCGCCACCAAGTCCTCCCACCTGAAGGGCACCTTTCAGAAGGCCCTCAAGTGCCGGGCCGCGAGCATGCGTGCAATTGTTTTAGAAATTGCACAGCGCACTGCGTCAGAAGAAACACGGCAGCTGCAGGCGCGCGTCGACCGCCTGCAGCTTGAGGTCAGCCAGCTGCACAAGAAGCTGGCTGAGGCCACGGCCCGGCCCATCCAGGCGGAACGGGCACCAGAAGCGGTGGCCCCCCTCTCCTCCTCCTCCTCCTCCTCCTCCTCCAACCTGGAGGAAATTATTAGGAGGGTCATAGCGGAGGAGAGAAACTTTACTAGGGCCTGCCTCGCGGGCATAGAGGACCGGCTCCTGCCGGAAAGGCGACTCCGCCCGCCGCTAGCGGCGGACAAGAGTTCGCCCCAGACGGAGCCGGAACCCGTGCCCCAGGCGGGCCCGGCAGCGGGCACCCAACCCACTGGGAAGGGCAAAGGCAGGGGCAAGAGGAGCAAAGCGGCTCCTCCTCCTCCGCAAGCCCCTACCACCACGAGCCCAGAGGGGGCGCCCGAGGCGGTGCCCGGGCCCTCCTCCGCTACCCAGCCGGCCCCTCACCACACAAGACAGGACGCCCTTCTTCCGTCCACCACCCCGGCCAACATGTCGTGGACGGAGGTGGTCAAGAAGGGCAAGAAGAGGAAGCCCGCAGCGCCCACAGCGTCCGCAGCGCCCGCAGCGACCGCTCCCCCAGCCAAGACGGCTCCAGCCGCCGGCAGGAAACTGCCTCCTCCTCCCCGAACCGCGGCCGTCGTGGTGAAAATCACCCCGGAGGCCGCGGAGCGGGGGGCGACGTACGAGTCCGTCCTCAGACGGGCCCGTACTAACGCTGATCCCACCCAACTCGGGATCAGCAACATAACCTGCCGGCGGACCATGACCGGGGCCCAAATCTTCGAGTTCGGGGGGGAGCGGCGCGAGAGTAACGCCGACCTCTTCGCGGATAAACTGCGGGAGGTCATAGCGGACGCGGCAACGGTCGCCAGGCCCGTAAAGACCGCACCCCTGGAGGTGGCCGACGTCGATAACTCGGCCACCAGGGAGGACGTGGTGGCGGCCGTTGCGGCGGCGGGTGGCTGCGACGTCAGCGCGGTGAGGTGCGGGCCCATCAGGCCTGGCAGCCGCGGCATGGGCACCACGCGCGTGGAGTGCCCCATCGTCGCCGCCAGGGCTCTCCTCACTGCGACCAAGGGGCGGCTGCCCCTGGGCCTGAGCACGGCCGTGGTGCGAGCGCTTGAAGACGGCCCGATGCGCTGCTTCAAGTGCTTCGCACTCGGCCACACCCGGGCCACGTGTCCCTCCAAGGCCGACTGGGGGGACGCGTGCTACCGCTGCGGGCTCCAGGGGCACAAAAATGCCGCCTGCGGCGCCGCCACGCCGCATTGCGTGACGTGCGCCGCCAGTGGCCGCCCTGCCGACCACAAGATGGCGGGCGGGAGCTGTAAGCCCCCCGTCAAAAAGGGAGTGGTGCAGGCGCAGGCCCGACCTGCCGCCTCCGCCGCCACCGCCGTCGTCGTCGACGCCGCAGCTCCAGCGGCGGCAACAGAGGGGGGAGCAATGACGATCGATGGATAGGGTCGACCGTCATCGCTTCCTCCAGGCGAACACCAACCACTGTAAAGCGGCCCAGGATCTGGTGGTCCAGGTCATGGCCGAGTGGTTGGTGAACGTGGCGGCGGTCGCCGAGCCGTACTCGATCCCCGGCAGCTGGCTGGGCGACGAGGACGGCTTGGTGGCACTAGCGGCGCGGTCTTCCACGGACTCCCCTCCCCTCTCGCTATTAGAGAGGGGACCGGGATACGTGGCCGCCGCGTGGGGAGACTCGGCCCTCGTGGCCGTGTACTTCTCCCCAAACCGCTCCCTGCAGGACTTCGAGGACTTTCTCGGGGTCCTGGCCGCCGTGGTCGGCAGGGCGGCGCCGCGTCAGGTCGTAGTCTTGGGCGACCTGAACGCCAAGTCGGCAGCCTGGGGCAACCCGGCCGCCTCGTGCAACGTCCGAGGTCGCGCCGTGGAGCTCTGGGCGGCCACGTCCGGCGTCTCCCTGCTCAACAGGGGGGCGGTCCACACGTGTGTGCGGCAGCGGGGAGGGTCGGTGGTGGACGTTTCGTTCGCCACCCCCGCGATAGCCGCCCGCGTCGTGGACTGGCGGGTGGAGTTGGTGGAGACCTTGTCGGACCACCGCTACGTGCGGTTCGACATCGTCTCCGCCAGGGCCTCCGGAGAGTCCGCTGGGTCGGGGCAATCGCCGTTCCCGCGGTGGGCCCTGACCCACCTGGACAGGGAGGCGGCGGCGGAGGCGGCGTTCATCCAGGACTGGCTGTCGCCGCCCGCCGCCGGTCCGGACGTGGACACCGCGGCGCGGCAGCTGGGGGATTCCCTGACCGAGGTGTGCAACTCCAGCATGCCTCGGTCTCGCCGGCCGCCAGCCAGACGGGCCGTGTACTGGTGGTCGGCGGAGCTGGCGGAGCTCCGTGCAGCGTGCGTGCGGGCCAGGAGGGCCTACACGCGGAGTCGGCGGCGGCGTCGCAGAGACTTGGCCAACGAGGACCGCCTCTACGAGGCATACGTAGAGGCCAAGACGGTTCTCGATCGGGCCATCGCCACGGCCAAGGACTCGGCGAGAGCCGAGATGCTGGAGGGTCTCGACAACGACCCCTTCGGGAGGCCATACAAGGTGGCGCGCAGCAAGCTGCGCCCCTTCGGCCCCCCCGTTGCCGAGACCCTGGAGCCCTCCCTCCTGGACGGGGTGGTGCGGTCCCTGTTTCCGCGCAGGGGCAACTTCACCCCACCAGTGATGGCTCCGCCGCCGCCGCCGCCGCTGTCGCCGCACTTTGCGGAGGAGGAGGAGGCCCCGCCGGTCACGGAGTCGGAGCTCGGCGCGGCCATCGACCGTGCCCGCGCCGGGAAGAAGGCTCCGGGCCCCGACGGGGTCCCCGCAAGGGTGGTGGCGATCGCCGCCACCCAAATGGAGGCGCGGTTTCGGGACCTCTTCGACGCATGCTTCGCGTCGGGGAGGTTCCCGAAACCGTGGAAGGAGGGCCTATTGTGCCTCCTTCGCAAGGAGGGCCGCCCGGCGGACTCCCCCTCGGCATACCGGCCGATCATGCTCCTGGCAGACGTCGGGAAAATGTTCGAGGGGATAGTCGCCGCCCGCCTAAAGGAGCACCTGCGGGATGTCGGACCGGACTTGTCGGACGCTCAGTTCGGCTTTCGGGCTGAGCGTTCGACGGTGGACGCACTGGCCTGCCTCAAGGGGCAGGTGGAGGAGGCGATGCAGGCGGGGGACGGGTTGCTGGCGGTGTCGTTCGACATAGCCAACGCCTTCAACTCGATCCCCCACTCTACCATCATGGAGGCGCTCCGCTTCCACGGAGTGCCTCCATACCTGCGGCGTCTGCTGGCCAGCTACCTGGAGGACAGGGAGGTCCTCCTGGTGGACAGGTCTGGCCGAGTCCGGCGATATCCCGCCGAAGCCGGCGTCCCACAGGGGTCGGTCGTGGGGCCCCTGCTCTGGAACGTCGGCTACGATTGGCTCCTGCGGGGAACTCTCCCCCGGGGCGTTAGGGTCGTCTGCTACGCGGACGACACTCTCCTCACCGCCCGGGGGGAGAGTTTCGGAGAGGCGGCCAACTTGGCCTCGGCGGGCGGCTCCCTCATCGCGGGGAGGATCCGCCGCCTCGGCCTGACGGTGGCGCTGCACAAAACCGAGGCCGTGTACTTCCACGGTCCCCGGCAGCGGCAGCGCCCCCCGCCCGACGCCCACATCCACGTGGAGGGCGTCCGCATCGCGGTCGGGGCCCAGATGAAATATCTGGGCCTCGTGCTTGACAGCAGGTGGCGCTTCGGCCCGCATTTCCGCGGGCTGTCGGCGCGCCTGCTGAAGACCGCGGGCGCCCTCTCGTGGCTGCTCCCCAACGTGGGGGGGCCCAGCGTCCGATGCCGGCGACTCTACGCCGGCATCCTGAGGAGTATGGCCACCTACGGGGCCCCCATCTGGGAGGACTCCCTCCGGAGGAGGGAGAACGCCGCGGCCTTGCGGGCCCCGCAGAGGGCCATAGCCCAGCGGGTGGCGCGGACCTACCGCACGGTGGGCTTCGCGGCGGCGTGCGCTCTGGCGGGCACCCCGCCTTGGGAACTCGAGGCGTGGGTGCTCGCCAGAGTGTACGAGTGGACGGCGGGGCGGCGGGCGAGCGGAGAGCGCCCAGCCCCGCGTGAGAGGGAGGCCGTCCGGCGGGAGGCGAAGGAAGCCGTCGTCCGGCATTGGTCGACGGACCTCGCCACCGCGGTATTCGGTCGCCGCACACTCGACGCGATCGGGCCGCTCCTGCAAGAGTGGCTCGATCGGTCGCACGGGGTGGTCTCCTTCCGACTGGCGCAGGTGCTGACCGGCCACGGATGTTTCGGGGCCTACCTGCACCGCATCGGTCGGGAGGAGACACCGTCGTGCCGCGATTGCGGCGCGGCGGTGGACACGGCGCAGCACACCCTTGAGGGGTGCCCGTCGTGGTCGGAGCCGCGCCGCGACCTCGTTGCGGCGATCGGGCCGGACCTCTCGCTCCCCGGCGTGATCAACGCCATGCTGGGGGACGAGGGGTCCTGGGCGGGGTAGCCTCCTTCTGTGAACAGGTCATGTCGCAGAAGGAGGCGGCGGAGCGCGCGCGCGAGGACGACCCCCTCGCGCCGGCGCTCCGCAGGCGGAGGAGGGGTCGGAGAAGACGTCAGTATGACGAGCACCTCCGACTCCTCCCTGGTGGAGGCCAGCAGGCAACGGGTGCGGGGGCACCCCTGCCTGCACTGCACGCGCCTTCACCAGCGCCGGACGGGAGTGGCCAGGTGTTCCCGGCCATTCCCGTCGCCCCCCAGCCCGGGGGGCACGTAGGGCCCGCCATCTAGGCGGGCACGCGCCAGAGGGCCGTGGACGCAGAATGTCTCCCATAGCCCTCCCAACAAGGCGCCGGAGGGAACACCGCTGAGTTTTAGTGGGTATACTGTCGCCGTCATGCGACAGGGAGTCCCACACTCCCCGTCTCGCCCCCCCAGCGAGCGGAAGTGCGTAATTGCCATTTCTCAGCGTCAAAAAAAAAAAAAAAAAAAAAGGTTAGGTTAGGTTAGGTTGCCCAGCGGGTGGCGCGGACCTACCGCACGGTGGGCTTCGCGGCGGCGTGCGCTCTGGCGGGCACCCCGCCTTGGGAACTCGAGGCGTGGGTGCTCGCCAGAGTGTACGAGTGGACGGCGGGGCGGCGGGCGAGCAGAGAGCGCCCAGCCCCGCAAAAGAGGGAGGCCGTCCGGCGGGAGGCGAAGGAAGCCGTCGTCCGGCACTGGGCGACGGACCTCGCCACCGCGGCATTCGGTCGCCGCACACTCGACGCGATCGGGCCGCTCCTGCAAGAGTGGCTCGATCGGTCGCACGGGGTGGTCTCCTTCCGACTGGCGCAGGTGCTGACCGGCCACGGATGTTTCGGGGCCTACCTGCACCGCATCGGTCGGGAGGAGACACCGTCGTGCCGCGATTGCGGCGCGGCGGTGGACACGGCGCAGCACACCCTGGAGGAGTGCCCGTCGTGGTCGGAGCCGCGCCGCGATCTCGTTGCGGCGATCGGGCCGGACCTCTCGCTCCCCGGCGTGATCAACGCCATGCTGGGGGACGAGGGGTCCTGGGCGGCGGTAGCCTCCTTCTGTGAACAGGTCATGTCGCAGAAGGAGGCGGCGGAGCGCGCGCGCGAGGACGACCCTCTCGCGCCGGCGCTCCGCAGGCGGAGGAGGGGTCGGAGAAGACGTCAGTATGACGAGCACCTCCGACTCCTCCCTGGTGGAGGCCAGCAGGCAACGGGTGCGGGGGCACCCCTGCCTGCATCGCACGCGCCTTCACTAGCGCCGGACGGGAGTGGCCAGGTGTTCCCGGCCATTCCCGTCGCCCCCCCAGCCCGGGGGGCACGTAGGGCCCGCCATCTAGGCGGGCACGCGCCAGAGGGCCGTGGACGCAGAATGTCTCCCACAGCCCTCCCAACAAGGCGCCGGAGGGAACACCGCTGAGTTTTAGTGGGTATACTGTCGCCGTCATGCGACAGGGAGTCCCACACTCCCCGTCTCGCCCCCCCAGCGAGCGGAAGTGCGTAACTGTCATTTCTCAGCGAGAAAAAAAAAAAAAAAAAAAAAAAAAAAAAAAAAGGTTAGGTTAGGTTAGGTTAGGTTAGGTTGGGGGAGAGCGCCCTAGCCCCGCAAGAGAGGGAGATCGTCGTACCGCGGTTGCGGCGCGGCGGTGGGCGCGGCGTAGCACACCCTGGAGGTGTAGGGGTGCCCGTCGTGGTCTGGGCCGCGCCGCGGCCTCGTTGCGGCGATCGGTCCGGGCCTCTCGCTCCCCGGCGTGATCAACACCATGCTGGGGGACGAGGGGTCCTGGGCGGCGGTAGCCTCCTTCTGTGAATAGGTCATGGCGCAGAAGGAGGCGGCGGAGCGCGCGCGCGAGGGCGACCCTCTCGCGCCGGCGCTCCGCAGGCGGGGGGGGGGTCGGAGAGGACGTCAGTATGACGAGCACCTCCGACTCCTCCCTGGTGGAGGCCAGCAGGCAACGGGTGCGGGGGCACCCCTGCCTGCATTGCACGCGCCTTCACCATCGCCGGACGGGAGTGGCCAGGTGTTCACGGCCATTCCCGTCGCCCCCCAGCGCGGGGGGCAAGTAGGGCTCGCCATCTAGGCGGGCACGCGCCAGAGGGCCGTGGACGCAGAACGTCTCCCATAGCCCTCCCAACAAGGCGCCGGAGGGAACACCGCTGAGTTTTAGTGGGTATACTGTCGCCGTCATGCGACAGGGAGTCCCACACTCCCCGTCTCGCCCCCCCAGCGAGCGGAAGTGCGTAATTGTCATTTCTCAGCGTCAAAAAAAAAAAAAAAAAAAAAAAAAAAAAGGGGGATCCCCCACAGCGCATACTTCCACGCAGTATCCCCCGGGCAACGCCGTGTCTGACCACCGTAACGGAGTGGCAGACCGGCGGCTAAAGTGCGCTGTGAATTCGTAGTCTACCATTTTAATACTGTTTTTATTGCCTGAGAGTATTTTAATCTGCCTTGTGACTACGAACCTGCCGAGGCCATCATGCCAAAACAATCGCGGGACGCCTCCGGGCGTTTTTTAAAAACAAAAGGCCCTTCTCAGGGCCAACCCAAAGGCCCTTCTCAGGGCCACTCTGACGCTTCGGCGTCAGAGGCCAGCCGCGCGCCTTCTGCGACTGGCTTCTTCCGGAGGGCGGACGAGTCGTCCGATAATGACTCGCAAGTGTCAGATGCGGACGACCGTCTTTCGCAGAAGCGGTCGCAGCTGCGGAAGCGGCAGCGATCGCGGAACGATGGGTCTGGGGGCTCCTCGACCTCGGGGCCTTCGAGGGCCAAAGAGCCGGCGACCCATGTTCTGGGGCTCGCGGACGCCCAACGCCAGCTGGGGTCGATGGAAAAGGCGCGGCTCCAACTGGACCTAGAGGAGAGGGTCGCCGCCAGGGAGAAGAAGGCGCAAGTCGCCCGGTCGAGGGCTGGCTATGGTGCGTCCACCGTACTATATGCTGACCACTCCCTGGCGGAATTAGAGCGCATGGCGCAGGAAGACAGAGAGGAGGTAATGGAGGTCGCCTCAAGGTCCTCCAACTTAAAGGGGACCTTTCAAAAGGCCCTCAAATGCCGGGCTGCCAGCTTGTATGGCATAGTCACCGAGCTGGTGAAGCGAACGGCCACGGAAGAGACGCGGCAGCTGCAGGCGAGGGTGGATCGCCTGCAGGCGGAGGTCAGCCAGCTGCACCAGAAGCTGGCTGAGGCCACGGCCCGGCCTGCCCAATCTGCCCCAGGTCCGGTGGAAGGAGGCTCCTCCTCCCCCGCCGGCCTTGAGGCAATAATCCGCGGGGTGGTGATGGAGGAGCGGAACTTCATCAGGAGCTGCCTCGCGGGCATCGAAGACCGGCTCTTGCCAGAAAGGCGGCTCCGCCCTCCACTGGCGGCGGACAAGAGTCCGCCGTCAGTGGAGCCGGAGCCTACGCGCTTGGAGGGCGCGGCATCGGGTGCGCAGCCTCAGGCCTCGAAGCCCTCCAAGGGCAAAGGCAAGGGCAAGGGCAAGAGGAGCACGACGGCCTCTCACGCGCCCACCACGAGCGCGGAGGAGGCGCCTGGGTCGTCTGCTACTGCGGCAGCGCCCCGGAGCTCGCAGGAGGAAGACGCCCTTCTTCCCTCCACCACCCCGGCCAACATGTCATGGACGGAGGTGGTCAAGAAGGGCAAGAAGAAGAAGCCCGCAGCGCCCGCAGCGACTGCTGCAGCGGCCAAAAAGGCTCCAGCCGGCGGGAGGAAGCTGGTTCCTCCCAAAACCGCGGCGGTCGTGGTGACCATCACCCCGGAGGCCGCAGAGCGGGGCGAGACGTATGAGTCCGTCCTAAGACGGGCTCGTACCAACGCGGACCCCTCCCGGCTGGGGATTAGCGGCATCACGTGCCGCCGAACTCTAACCGGGGCTCGGATCTTCGAGTTCTCGGGGGAGCAGCGTGGCGCAAACGCGGACCTCTTTGCAACAAAAATGCAAGAGGTCATCGCGGATGCGGCAACGGTCGCCAGGCCTGTAAAGACTGCAGCCTTGGAGGTGGCCGATCTGGATGATTCGGTCACCAAAGAGGATGTGGTGGCGGCCGTTGCCGCAGCTGGAGGCTGCGTCGCTGGCGCGGTAAAGGGTGGAGCCATCAGGCCCGGCCGCCGCGGCATGGGCACCATCCGCGTCGAGTGCCCGATCGCCGCAGCTAGGGCCGTCCTTTCGGCGACCAAGGGGCGGCTGCCTGTGGGGCTCAGCTCGGCCGCAGTCCGGCCACTTGAAGACCAGCCTATGCGCTGCTTCAAGTGCTTCGCGTCCGGCCACACCCGAGCCACGTGTCCCTCCAAGTCCGACTGGGGAGACTCCTGCTACCAGTGCGGGCAGAAGGGACACAAGAGTGCCGCTTGCAGCGCAGCCACGCCACACTGCGCGGCGTGTGCCGCCAGTGGCCGCCCCGCGGCCCACAAGATGGCGGGCAGGGGCTGCAAGCCTCCCGCGAGGAAGGGCATAGTGCCGGCGCAGGTTCGCCCTGTTGCTGCCACCGCTGCCACCGTTGTCGCTGCTGTAGCTTCAGCGGCGGTGGCTGAGGAGGGTAATGCAATGCTGGAATAGTGGGTTCCAACTACCGCATCCTCCAGACGAACACCAACCACTGCAGAGCGGCCCAGGACCTGGTGGCGCAGGTCATGGCCGAGTGGTTGGTGAACGTAGCGGTGGTCGCCGAGCCCTACTCAATACCCGGCAGCTGGCTGGGTGACGAGGACGGCTTGGTGGCACTAGCGGCGCGGTCTTCCACAGACTCCCCTCCCCTCTCGCTATTAGAGAAGGGACCGGGATACGTGGCCGCCGCGTGGGGAGAGATAGCCCTTGTGGGCGTCTATTTCTCCCCAAACCGCCCTTTGCAGGATTTCGAGAACTATCTCGGAATCCTGGCCGCCGTGGTCGGCAGGGCGGCGCCGCGTCAGGTCTCCGTACTGGGAGACCTGAATGCCAAGTCGGTGTCCTGGGGCAACCCGGCCACCGACGCACGCGGGCGGGCAGTGGAGATGTGGGCAGCCTCCTCTGGGCTCTCCCTCCTGAACAGAGGAAGCGTCCAGACATGCGTGCGGCGGCAGGGTGGCTCAATAGTGGATGTCACTTTCGCCACACCTGCGCTGGCCGCGCGCGTGTCGAACTGGCGGGTGGAGCCGGTGGAGACTATGTCGGACCACCGCTACGTGCGGTTCGACATCTCCACCGGTGGCCCAGGGGAGACGCGGCCCCCCTCGGCACGATCGCCGTTCCCGCGGTGGGCCCTGACCCACCTGGACAGGGAGGCGGCGGCGGAGGCGGCGTTCATCCAGGACTGGCTGTCGCCGCCCGCCGCTGGTCTGGACGTGGACGCCGCTGCGCGGCAGCTGGGGGATTCCCTGACCGAGGTGTGCAACTCTAGCATGCCTCGGTCTCGCCGGCCGCCACCCAGGCGGGCCGTCTACTGGTGGTCGGCGGAGCTGGCGGAGCTCCGCGCAGCGTGCGTGCGGGCCAGGAGGGCCTACACGCGGAGTCGGCGGCGGCGTCGCAGAGACTTGGCCGGCGAGGACCGCCTCTACGAGGCGTACGTGGAGGCCAAGACGGTCCTCGATCGGGTTATCGCCACGGCCAAGGACTCGGCGAGAGCCGAGATGCTGGAGGGTCTCGACAATGACCCCTTCGGGAGGCCATACAAGGTGGCGCGCAGCAAGCTGCGCCCCTTCGGCCCCCCCATTGTCGAGACCCTGGAGCCCTCCCTCCTGGACGGGGTGGTGCGGTCCCTGTTTCCACGCAGGGGCAGCTTCACCCCGCCAGTGATGGCTCCGCCGCCGCCGCCGCCGCCGTCGCCGCACGGGGCGGAGGAGGAGGAGGCCCCGTCGGTCACGGAGTCTGAGCTGGGCGCGGCCATCGACCGTGTCCGCGCCAGGAAGAAGGCTCCGGGCCCAGACGGGGTCCCCGCAAGGGTGGTGGCGATCGCCGCCACCCAAATGGAGGCGCGGTTTCGGGACCTCTTCGACGCATGCTTCGCGTCGGGAAGGTTCCCGAAACCGTGGAAGGAGGACCAGTTGTGCCTCCTTCGCAAGGAGGGCCGCCCGGCGGACTCCCCCTCGGCATACCGGCCGATCGTGCTCCTGCCGGATGTCGGGAAAATGTTTGAGGGGATAGTCGCCACCCGCCTAAAGGAGCACCTGCGGGATGTCGGACCGGACTTGTCGGACGCTCAGTTCGGCTTTCGGGCTGAGCGTTCGACGGTGGACGCACTGGCCTGCCTCAAGGGGCAGGTGGAGGAGGCCATGCAGGCGGGGGACGGGTTGCTGGCGGTGTCGTTCGACATAGCCAACGCCTTCAACTCGATCCCCCACTCTACCATCCTGGAGGCGCTCCGCTTCCACGGAGTGCCTCCATACCTGCGGCGTCTGCTGGCCAGCTACCTGGAGGACAGGGAGGTCCTCCTGGTGGACAAATCTGGCCAAGTCCGGTGATATCCCGCGGAAGCCGGCGTGCCGCAGGGGTCGGTCGTGGGGCCCCTGCTCTGGAGCGTCGGCTACGATTGGCTCCTGCGGGGAACTCTCCCCCGGGGCGTAAGGGTCGTCTGCTACGCGGACGACACTCTCCTCACCGCCCGGGGGGAGAGTTTCGGAGAGGCGGCCAACTTGGCCTCGGCGGGCGGCTCCCTCGTCGCGGAGAGGATCCGCCGCCTCGGCCTGACGGTGGCGCTGCACAAAACCGAGGCCGTGTACTTCCACGGTCCTCGGCAGCGGCAGCGCCCCCCGCCCGACGCCCACATCCACGTGGAGGGCGTCCGCATCGCGGTTGGGGCCCAGATGAAATATCTGGGCCTCGTGCTCGACAGCAGGTGGCGCTTCGGCCCGCACTTCCGCGGGCTGTCGGCGCGCCTGCTGAAGACCGCGGGCGCCCTCTCGTGGCTGCTCCCCAACGTGGGGGGGCCCAGCGTCCGATGCCGGCGACTCTACGCCGGCATCCTGAGGAGTATGGCCACCTACGGGGCCCCCATCTGGGAGGACTCCCTCCGGAGGAGGGAGAATGCCGCGGCCTTGCGGGCCCCGCAGAGGGCCATAGCCCAGCGGGTGGCGCGGACCTACCGCGCGGTGGGCTTCGCGGCGGCGTGCGCTCTGGCGGGCACCCCGCCTTGGGAGCTCGAGGCGTGGGTGCTCGCTAGAGTGTACGAGTGGACGGCGGGGCGGCGGGTGAGCGGAGAGCGCCCAGCCCCGCAAGAGAGGGAGGCCGTCCGGCGGGAGGCGAAGGAAGCCGTCGTCCGGCACTGGGCGACGGACCTCGCCACCGCGGCATTCGGTCGCCGCACACTCGACGCGATCGGGCCGCTCCTGCAAGAGTGGCTCGATCGGTCGCACGGGGTGGTCTCCTTCCGACTGGCGCAGGTGCTGACCGGCCACGGATGTTTCGGGGCCTACCTGCACCGCATCGGTCGGGAGGAGACACCGTCGTGCCGCGATTGCGGCGCGGCGGTGGACACGGCGCAGCACACCCTTGAAAGGTGCCCGTCGTGGTCGGAGCCGCGCCGCGACCTCGTTGCGGCGATCGGGCCGGACATCTCGCTCCCCGGCGTGATCAACGCCATGCTGGGGGACGAGGGGTCCTGGGCGGCGGTAGCCTCCTTCTGTGAACAGGTCATGTCGCAGAAGGAGGCGGCGGAGCGCGCGCGCGAGGACGACCCCCTCGCGCCGGCGCTCCGCAGGCGGAGGAGGGGTCGGAGAAGACGTCAGTATGACGAGCACCTCCGACTCCTCCCTGGTGGAGGCCAGCAGGCAACGGGTGCGGGGGCACCCCTGCCTGCATTGCACGCGCCTTCACCAGCGCCGGACGGGAGTGGCCAGGTGTTCCCGGCCATTCCCGTCGCCCCCCAGCCCGGGGGGCACGTAGGGCCCGCCATCTAGGCGGGCACGCGCCAGAGGGCCGTGGACGCAGAACGTCTCCCACAGCCCTCCCAACAAGGCGCCGGAGGGAACACCGCTGAGTTTTAGTGGGTTACTGTCGCCGTCATGCGACAGGGAGTCCCACACTCCCCGTCTCGCCCCCCCAGTGAGCGGAAGTGCGTAATTGCCATTTCTCAGCGTCAAAAAAAAAAAAAAAAAAAAAAAAGGTTAGGTTGGGGGATCCCCCACAGCGCATACTTCCACGCAGTATCCCCCGGGCAACGCCGTGTCTGACCACCGTAACGGAGTGGCAGACCGGCGGCTAAAGTGCGCTGTGACATCGTAGACTTTTATTGAAAAACTGTTTTACCTGCCGGATTTTATTTTAATTGCTGTGTGTCTACGATAAGATGAAAAAGAAACCAAGCCGTGACGCCTCAGGGCGCTTTTTATCACATCGCTCCTCTCAGGACGATCTAAACGGCCCTTCTCAGGGCCACGCCGACGGCGCTTCAGCGTCGGAAGCTGACCGCGCACCATCTGCGGCCAGCTTCTTTTGCAGGCCAGACGAGGTTTCGGACTCCGACGACTCCAATGCAGGCACGTCGGCGGCTGAATACGACCGTACGAAGCGGAAGTTTGAGTCCGAGACCTCCTCTGGATCGGCCGTAGCTAGGAGGAAGAAGAAGCTGAAGTCTAAAAGGGCCTCGAGCCCTTCCTTGACCTCCACCTCGCCTTGCACCCACGATGTGGGCTTATTGGAGGCCGAGCGCCGCCCGAACCTGGCCAAGCGGGCGCAGGCCCAGCAGGACCTCGAGGAGCGGGTCGCTGCCAAGGAGCAGCAGGCGCGCGCTGCCCGGGCCAAGTCCGGGTATGGCGCGTCCCTCCTCCAGTACGCGGACCGCTCCTTGGGCGAGCTGGAGAAGATGGCGGAGGAGGATGAGGGGGAGATCATTGAGATCGCCACCAAGTCCTCCCACCTGAAGGGCACCTTTCAGAAGGCCCTCAAGTGCCGGGCCGCGAGCATGCGCGCTATTATCCAGGAGGTGGCCCAGCGCACTGCGTCGGAAGAGACACGGCAGCTGCAGGCGCGCGTCGACCG